>CM022299.1:612935143-614135143 GCA_011799875.1 Thinopyrum elongatum | reverse complement strand
GGGCCGTAAACCGGCTAGAGTGTAAATCATGTGTTTATGGCCCGACCATAACGGGCCGTTAATAGGCTGAAATGTATAACGGGCTTAATTATATCGACAGGCATCATGGGTCATTAATGGGCCATATTTGATGACGCTATGAAAACAGCCCAATGGGTTAACGGGCCACAAATGGGCCGACTATAACCACGGGCTGAATTTGGCCCACATGCAGAACAGGCTAGTAACGGGCCATAAGTAACCGATTGCTGGAAATGAGCCCAAGAATAAATGGGCCCTTAGAAGGCCGAAAGGTAGCACGGGCTGGAAACGGCCCAACGGAATAATGGGACGTTAATTGGTGTAAAGCATTACACCATTCATTATGGGCCAGTTTCACCACGGGCCTTTAATGGGCCAAGAGTTACAAAGGGCCTCGTATGGGCCGAAAGACGTCATGGGCCATACATGGGCCGGAAGTTACAATGGGCTGGAATCATATTGGACGGCCCAGATGACGCTACTGGGCCCAATTCGTATAGGCCATAACGGGCCGTGAGTTAGCGGGCTGTAAATGGGCTATATGCGAACATGCCGTTAACATGCTTTCCGTGGGCCGGCCCGCTACCTTTTGACCAAGTCAAATGGGCCAGCCTTTTGACCTGAATGGGCCTCTGTTGGGCCGTGCCATGTGTCGACGTATCATAGGCGCCTCCCGTCCAATGAGTGGATGACAACTGTCCCAACGCTGAGCCGACACGTGGTTCCTCTTGCCATTGAGAATTTTACACGTGGAAAATCCCCATTGGTTAGGGCTGTTAACGGGTTATCGGATCCAAACCGAAACCCGATAGCTTAACGGCGACCCGTTATGGTGGATGCCACGTGTGGGTTACCCTTGACGAAAACACTTCCATGACGCACCATTTATCGTCATGGAAGTGGACACTTCCATGATAATAATTTTGGTATTGTCATGGAACACTTCTACGACAGTGATACGTCTCCAACATATCTATAATTTATGAAGTATTCATGCCATTATATTATCATTCTTGGATGTTTTACAATCATTTTATAGCAACTTTATATCATTTTTTGGGACTAACCTATTGACATAGTGCCAGTTGTTGTTTTTTGCTTGTTTTTTACATCATAGAAAATCAATACCAAACGGAGTCCAAACACATTGAAACTTTTTGGAGGTTTTTTCTGGACCAGAAGACACCCGGTGGGCCAAAGAAGTACCAGAGGGGAGCTCCGAGGAGAGCACAACCCACCAGGGCGCGCCTGGGGGCCCAGGCACGCCCAGGTGGGTTGTGCCCACCTCAGTGGCCTCCCGCACCGCCTCTTTGCCCTATAAATTCCCAAATATTCCAAAAACCCATGGGGTAACCCTAGATTAGAAGTTCCGCCGCCGCAAGCCTCTGTAGCCACGAAAAACCAATCTAGACCCTGTTCCGGCACCCTACCGGAGGGGGAAATCATCACCGGTGGCCATCTTCATCATCCCGGCGGCCACCATGATGAGGAGGGAGTAGTCCACCCTCGGGGCTGAGGGTTTGTACTAGTAGCTATGTGTTTAATCTCTCTCTCTCTCTCTCTCTCTCTCTCTCGTGTTCTTGAGATGTCACGATCTTGATGTATCGCGGGCTTTGTTAATATAGTTGGATCATATGGTGTTTTCCCCTCTCTATCTTGTTGTGACGAATTGAGTTTTCCCTTTGAGATTTTGTTTTATCGGATTGAATACTTTTATGGATTTGAGATCACTTGATCTATGTCTTGGCACTCAACTCACGGATTCCCGAGGTGACATTGGGGTAATCTATGCATAGGGGTTGATGCATGTTTTCGTCCTTGTTTCTCCGGTAGAAATCTTGGGGCACTCTTTGAGGTTCTTTGTGTTGGATCGAGTATTGTGAATCTGAAATTGTTTGATGCGTATCGCATAATCAACTCACGGATACTCATGGTGACATTGGAGTATCTAGGTGACATTAGAGTTGGTTGATGTGTATCATATGGTGTTATTTTAGTATGAACTCTTGGTTAGATCGATCGGAAAGAATAGCTTGGTGTTATTTTAGTACGAACTCTAGGATAGATTGACCAGAAAGAATAGCTTTGAGGTGGTTTCGTACCCTACAAACAATTTCTTCTTATGTTCTCCGCTAGATAAGAACTTTGGAGTGATTCTTCATCGCACGTTGAGGGAAGGTTATATGATCCAATTAGATTAGCATTGTTGAGAGATTGCACTAGCGAAAGTACGGACCCTAGGCCTTGTTTTCAAGCATTGCAATACCGCTTGTGCTCCATTTTATCACTTTCTACCTTGCTGTTTTTATTTATTCAGATTATAAAAATATATTTCTACCATCCATATTACACTTTTATCACCATCTCTTCACCGAACTAGTGCACCTATACAATTTGCCATTGTATTGGGTGTGTTGGGGACACAAGAGACTTTTTATTATTTGGTTGCAGGGTTGTTTGAGAGAGACCATCTTCATCCTACGCCTCCCACAGATTGATAAACCTTAGGTCATCCACTTGAGGGAAAATTGCTATTGTCCTACGAAACTCTGCGCTTGGAGGCCCAACACGAGTCTACAAGAATAAAGTTGCATAGTAGTTGCGTAGTAGACATCAAACAACACAGGTATGACTATCTTGATTCTGTCATAAAATCGTCATGGATGTACATGCATGACAGAAAACGTGACTTACTGTGACAAACACGTATCATCACAGAAGTGTATTTTTTTGTAGTGCATGTGCATATCATTTTCATGGTCTAGCAAATATTGTTCTAGTGGATCAGTAGGAGGCATGACAATAGAAGCAAGACCAATTATTTCATCCTTATTAGGTAATTCTTTCTTATGAGGTTGCCTATTAAACTTGGAAAAATTAAATTCATGAGACTCATCACCAAAGCAAACACTGACAGTTTGTTTATGACAATCTATAGTAGCATTGACAGTGTTCAAGAAAGGTCTACCAAAGATAATGGGACAAAAGTCATCTTGTGGGGAACCAAGAACTAGAAAATCAGTAGGGTATTTTATTTTCCCACACAAGACTTCAACATCTCTAACAATCCCAAGTGGTGTGATGGTGTCTCTATTGGCAAGTTTAATAGTAACATCTATGACTTCTATTTCAGCGGGTGCTATATCATTCATAAATTCTTGGTATAAGGTAAAAGGAATAGCACTCACACTAGCACCTAAGTCACATAAACCATGATAACAGTGATCTCCTATTTTGACTGAGAGAACAGGCATGCCAACAACAGGTCTATGTTTATCTTTTTCATCGGGTTTAGCAATTTTAGCAGCTTCATCACAGAAGTAAATAACATGCCCATCTATATTTTCTGCCAAGAGATCTTTAACCATAGCAACACTAGGTTCTACTTTGATTTGTTTAGCAGGTTTAGGTGCTCTAATATTACTTTTATTGACCAGGATTGAGACCTTAGCATGTTCCTTTATCCTAACAGAGAAATGTGGTTTTTCAATATAAGCAGTAGGAACAACTGGGTCAACATTGTAAATGATAGTTTCATCTTTAACCACAACCGGTTCTTTAATTTCTTCTTTAATAGGTGGATGATATTTAAACCACTTCTCCTTGGGGAGATCAACATGAGTAGCAAATGATTCACAGAAAGAGGCTACTATCTCATAGTCAAGTCCATATTTAGTGCTAAACTTGTGAAAAGCATCGGTATTCATAAAAGATTTAACACAATCAAATTTAAGCTTAATACCTGACTCTTTACCTTCGTCGAGTTCCCAATCTTCAGAGTTGCATTTAATTCTTTCTAAAAGATCCCACCTGTATTCAATAGTCTTCTTCATAAAAGAAGCAGTACAAGAAGTATCGAGCATGGATTGATCATCACGAGAAAGCCGAGCATAAAAATTCTGAATAATAATTTCTCTTGAGAGCTCATGATTGGGGCATGAATATAACACTGACTTAAGCCTCCCCCAAGCTAGAGCGATACTTTCTCCTTCACTGTGACAAAAATTATATATGTAATTCCGATCACGATGAACTAGATGCATAGGCTAATTTTTTGGTGAAATTCCAATTTTAATCGATTCCAGTTCCAAGATCCAATATCATCGCATAGCCTATACCATGCTAATGCTTTTCCCTTCAAAGATAAAGGGAAAACCTTCTTCTTAGCTTCATCTCCGGGTAAACCTGCAAGCTTAAATAATCCACAAATTTCATCTACATATATCAAGTGCATATCAGGATGTTCGGTTCCATCTCCTGCATAAGGATTAGCTAGCAGTTGTTCTATCATACCTGAAGGAATTTCATAACCAATATTTTCAGTAGGTGCAGTAGGTTGAGGGGAAACTAATTGTGGTTCCGGTCGAGGTGAAGATACCCCGAACAAACCCCTCAAAGGATTGCTCTCCATAGTAGCAAGTGACAATAAATTTCAGCATGTAGTAATGATTTTTCCTTACCAATTTCCACTTACCAAGAGCGCTTCACTCCCCGGCAACGGCGCCAGAAAAGAGCCTTGATGACCCACAAGTATAGGGGATCAATCATAGTCCTTTCGATAAGTAAGAGTGTCGAACCCAACGAGGAGCAGAAGGAAATGACAAGTGGTTTTCAGCAAGGTATTTTCTGCAAGCACTGAAATAGTCGGTAACGAGTAGTTTGATAGCAAGATAATTTGTAACGAGCAAGTAACGGTAACGATAAATAATATGCAGCAAGGTAGCCCAATCCTATTGTGGCAAAGGACAGGCCAAAACGGTCTCTTATGATAAGCAAATCGTTCTTGAGGGTACACGGGAATTTCATCATATCACTTTCATCATATTGGTTTGATTCGTGTTCGCTACTTTGATAATTTGATATGTGGGTGGACTGGTGCTTAGGTGCTATTCTTACTTGAACAAACCTCCTACTTATGATTAACCCCCTCGCAAGCATCCGCAACTATGAGAAAAGTATTAAGATAAAATCTAACCATAGCATTAAACTTTTGGATCCAAATCAGTCCCTTACGAAGTAGCGCATAAACTAGGGTTTAAGTTTCTGTCACTCTAGCAACCCATCATCTAATAACTACTCCACAATGCATTCCCTTAGGCCCAAATATGGTGAAGTGCCATGTAGCCGACGTTCACATGACACCACTAAGGGAATCACAACATACATATCATCAAAATATCGAACACATATCAAGTTCACATGATTACTTGCAACAAGATTTCTCCCGTGACCTCAAGAACAAAAGTAACTACTCACAAATGATAATCATGCTCAAGATCAGAGGGGTATTAAATAGCATAATGGATATGAACATATAATCTTCCACCAAATAAACCATATACTAATCAACTACAAGATGTAATCAACACTACTAGTCACCCACAAGCACCAATCTAAGGTTCCGGCGCAAAGATTGAACACAAGAGATGAACTAGGGTTTGATAGGAGATGGTGCTGTTGAAGATGTTCATGAAGATTTCCCTGCCCAAGATGGGAGAGTTGTTGGTCATGTTGATGACGATGATTTCCCCCTCCGGGAGGGAAGTTCCCCCGGCGGAATCGCTCCGCCGGAGGGCGAAAGTGCTCCTGCCCAAGTTCCGCCTCGAGATGGCGGCGCTTCGTCCCGAAAGCCCTCTCCTTATTTTTTCTAGGTCAAAATGACTTATATACCAGAAGAGGGGCACTGGAGGTGGGCCGAGGAGGGCACAACCCACCAGGGCGCGCCTGGGCTCCCTGGCGCGCCTGGGCTCCCTGGCGCACCCAGGTGGGTTGTGCCCACCTGGTGGGCCCCCTCTGGTGGTTATTTGCTCCAATATTCCTCATATATTCCAAAATAATTCTCCGTAAATTTTCAGCTCATTTGGAGATGTTCATAATAGGTAACTCTGATGTAGCTTTTCGAGGTCCAGAATTCCAGCTGCCGGTATTCTCTCTCTTTGTGTAAACCTTGCATATTATGAGAGAAAAGGCATTATTATGCATAAAAACATAATAAATAACAGTAGGTAAACATGATGCAAAATGGACGTATCAATCCACAACATATACATGCTATGTTTGTGGTAATTTTGGATCAAACATTGATGTCTTTTGGATGAACTTTGCATGTTTTTATTTGAAATTGATGATAATGAAACTATATGTTATGACGGTTATGTTATGCATGTTTTAATTTCAATGCTTTATGATATATATTATGAAGTGTTTGAAGTTCATGCGTCTAGAACACAAAATCTGTACAATTTTTTTATTCCACTAACTTTTAAGGGATCGGCTAGGTGCGGCCACCTATAGAGGAGTAATTTTTTACTCTAACTTTACTCCGCCGGATCCGCCCTTAGCTTTTAGGTGATCGGTTGGAAATGCCCTAAGGAATCTTTCATCTCATCAGTGACTGGTACAGGTAAATTAATTTCAACTGTATTTGTGTAACTGATACTTAATCCATTGATCTTAATTATTTTAAATTATTTGGCCACACACAAATCAAGAAGTTTGTTTTACAGAGAGTGATCATGAGGGTTCTCATCCAAGAAAGAGACCAATGACAGAACACACGGATGACTATTCAGCTAAATAAAAGGCAACTGACAACTAGGGACAATGGTCATAGGTGAAGTAAGTATGGTAACATCCTGGGTTTTGGCTCTTATATAGTTCTGTTGGCATCTTACAACAGCTAGTAATAAGATATTATCAATAAAGAGATTAGATGTGTTTATCTGTTCATTTTTTCATATAACTCGATGGGTTAAGTAGGGTTATTATTCCTGGTTTGCATTAATAAGGCAGTTGCACATTGTTTGTGTCCACTTTACTTGATAACACAATTGAGATTTATATTTTAACCATGATTTGCCAATTCACAATTGAAATGGTTGCTCTATGGAGGACGAAATATGTTGTATTTTACATACATTATTGGATATTTATACGAATTCCAATTAATATAGTGGCAGCAAAATACTTGAACTTAAGTGTAAACAGCTTTATTCTGCCATGACTATCCATGTAAATAAGTTACACTTGGCTGTTGCTTTAGAGCAAGACCACATTCCAACTATTGCCATTGATGTGTTTTAGAGTAGCATTAACAAACTGTTGACTATCACCATTTCTTTTTAAAATAACAATGTTAGTTTTCAACATTGCCTAAAAATTATACTTTCAAGCTTAGTATGTCACCAATGGTCACTCTGAAATACTTTTGATAAAGCACCGTAGGTTTTGTCGTGGAACCCTAGGACGGAGTTTCAAAAATAGCTTAATATGGTTCTTTAATGTTCGGCAAGCTGGTGTGTTCGAGTTAATGGGTTAATGGTTGGCTAATTGCAGGCTCAATCTCCCATGATAGTCTGAGAGTTACTATGGTTTTGGCTGGATAAAGCGACGCTGTTGGAGTACTATGTTGTTTTGATGCTTTAGCCGCTTTACTTCTGTTCTTAATCGAGATTTGCAAGTCTCTTAGAACATCTGAGTTCGTGTAGTTATGCCACTCTGTTAGCATTACTAATTTAAGATACAGTACGAAGTACACTGAGAACTCATGCAATTATGCCACTCGATTAGTGTTACTAATTATAACTTTGGCATGCATATAACTGGTTTTGACCGGTTTCCTCAATTTTTTTCCCATCGCTTAACTTGATGCCTCCTGAAACTGCTTGACTGCTTTCTCCTCCCCTTGGAGATGGAAGTGAGGGTTCATCATAACTAAAAAACCCCCTTGAACCATAGAGAAAAACACAAGTATTTCTTGGTTTCAAGTGATAAGATAATTACAAAGTATTAAGATATATCATGGTTGTATAATAAGATATCCATTTGTGCATAAAAATTTAACTTTGTCAACATGGCGAGCTTGATTAGGGATTAGGGGATTTTTTTGGGTGCTCGATGTAGTAGTACTAATTTTTTAGATAATGATGTTGTAATATTGTATGGGCGTACTTGCGTGATAGTCAAAGTTGGGCAAAGTATGGGCCATTCTGCTCACTGTGGGTTCGTTGGGCTACAAAACTGGCATATGCCCGTTTATGAACGGAACTTGTTGTTCCGTCCCTGTTTCATCGGGAAATGCTGTTCCGTTTTTGTTTTTTGTTTTCGCTTAGAAAATTTGATTTCCATTTTCGCTTCCGTTTTCCACCGGAAAAGCAAAAGTTTGCACTCCACTTGAAAAATCTTTCTCATCTCCTATCTTTCTCATGAACAACAGCGGGGGCGGAGGTCCCCATGTGTCCTCTCCCCTAACCTCCCCCAGAAGCATCATCCCTTCTACATGACACCCTCTCCCCTATGGGTCATCGATCCAATGGACCCCCCTCTCCCCCAATGGTTTGATCACATTCACCTCCTCTTTTCTCTCCATTCTGTCCTTTTACTCTCCCAATCCCCATCAGTTCTCAAAAGCTCACGACACCGTCCCCCTTCCCCTTCTGCAGCTTTGTCTGCCCCCGGCTGAACCTCACCCACCCACCACCCAACACATGCTCACCGTCTGAGGGCACCCTCACCACCTGCCCGTTGTCCATCCAGTACCCCATGCCTCCATCGCAATCGTCACTTTCTAGGAGCCTCTGCCTAGCGCCGATGGGAGTCCATCGCCTTGAGCTTGTGTTGGCCTCACTGCAGGATAAAAATATGAACAGTTCAGGTACAAAGGTTCTATTTTATGCTATGGATCTTTGAACTGAACTTAACCATAAGAGTCATTTTGTTCATTTAACTTACAAGTGAAGTCACTCTAAATTGCATCTCACACGCTTAATGTAATCATATTACGAGTAGTAGAAACCATAGAAACCAGAACTATATTTTTGCATAATCATATTTTGGTGTACCATTCATAAGTGAACTATTTTCTTACAGTTTGTTGCATATCCAAGGCTTTCTACAACAAATGTTTATGGTCCCCTTGAATAGATGGAAGTCCAAAAGCTCTATGATGTTCATTAGTTTAATCATTAGGAATGGTGGTGGTCATCGAGGTAGAACGAGATTGGGCGAAAGAGTGAGAATTGGATTTAGTGTTTCTGCTTCAACATATAGTGAAGTCTTAAATCTCGTGATTATCAGTTTCCCTTTCTTTTTCAAAAGATGGCTTCTTTGGCGGTGTCTATTTGACGGCTATTGTTTATGCGTTTTTTGTTCATTCTAGATCACGTGGAAGTTCCATCAATTTTAATAATTTTTTTGTGGATGTTTACCAAGTAATATGCTCAGGTGGTTGATTCTTTGGAGTGTCACTTGCTGAATGTTGTGGTAGAGATACCAGATAATGTCAGCTTACAAATTCTATAGGTTTGTCAATTGAAATGTTTACTTGAGCTTATTCTCTTATGTTCTTGCTCACGGCAACATCCGCTTTTACACTGAGTAATTTTTTGTTCTTATGGTTATTTTTTAAGTGATTGTCCTCCCGTCCGTTATTTGGAAGAGCACCTGCTACCGCAGAGTTGCTCTTCTGCCCTTTTTGTGAACGATCAGATGTGCATATTTTCTTGGTTTATTTTCTCTATATGCGAGTGGAGCTCTATCTTAGAAATGCTTCGCATTACAATCCGATATTGTTTCCCATACAAGCTTTCTATTAATTAATGGTTTCAGGCTTGATTATGGTCCCTTTTTCCATGCTTACTTCAGAGCTCGAGAGAAAGTTGCTTAGGTGAATATTAGATGGAGAACTGCAAAAAAGTTATCGTAGCTTTATCCACATGTACTCATAATTCAGCATTCACAAACTAGAACGACTTCATAATTTATTAGTCATGGCGATGAAGGTACCACTCAATATGCCCGATTTGTACAATACCACAAACTATCATTTTTAATCTATAAAGTAACAGACTGAAGGTTGCCTAGTGTGTGATCAGTGAATTATGATGGATGAATTTATTTAGGTTTGTTCTACAAGTCTCTCTTTTTTGCGATACAGGATCTAGCAAGGTGCCAAATGACTAATGTGCCTTCCTGTCTTTTTCAATTGTTGTTAGCACACACTGATTTCTTTGTTTGCTAGTTAGAAAATGCTCATACAGCGAACAAAATAATCGAGGTTCTAATTGCGTGTCAGTGGCACGATGGTGTCCAAAATGCATACAATATCTTTTACTGAAAATGATTATATTTTTTACAAAGGCGATAAGTACTATTCATTTGTCCACATGCTTGATAAGCTTTCTTCGTTTTTTTGATAAAAAAATTCATGTGTCCTTTTGCTACTCTTGAACTGCGTTGGGATTTCCCCGAAGAGGTGTTGATGATGCAGTACAGTAGAGATAAGTATTTCCCTCAGTTAAGAACCAAGGTTATCAATCCAGTAGGAGAACCAAGCAACACCTCGTTAGCAGCACCTGCACACAAACAACAAATCCTTGCAACCCAACGGGAACAAGGGGTTGTCAATCCCTCGATGGTTACAAGTAAGATTAAAGTGTATGGTGATGATAGATAGATCAGACGAAAGTACAAAATAAAATAAATAAAGTAAAAACACAACAAGGTATTTTTGGTTTTAATATATGATAAAAGATAGACCCGGGGGCCATAGTTTTCACTAGAAGCTTCTATCTTGAAAATAGCATACAGTGGGTAAACAAATTACTGTTGGGCAATTGATAGAAAAGCAAATAATTATGACGATATCCAAGGCAATGATCATATATAGGCATCACGTCCGAGACAAGTAGACCGACTCCTGCCTCCATCTACTACTATTACTCCACCCATCGACCGTTATCCAGCATGCATCTAGAGTATTAAGTTAATAACGAACGGAGTAACACCTTAAGCAAGATGACATGATGTAGACAAGATAAACTTACATATGAATAAAACCCATCTTTTTATCCTTAATAGCAATGATACAATACATGTCATGTCCCTTTCTGTCATTGGGATTGAGGACCGCAAGATCGAACCCATTACAAAGCACCTCTCCAATTGCAAGAAAAATCAATCTAGTTGGCCAAACCAAATCAATAGATCGGAGAGAAATACGAAGCTATAGTAATCATGCATAAAAGAGTTCAGAGAAAACTCAAATAATATTCATGGGTAGATCTGATCATAAACTCACAATGCATCGGATCCCAACAAACAAACCACAAAAAGTGATTACATAGAATAGAACTCCAAGAACATTGTATTGAAGATCAAATAGAGAAAAGAAGCCATCTAGCAACTAACTATGGACCCATAGGTCTGTGGTAAACTACTCATGCATCATCGGAAGGGCAGCAAGGATGATGTAGAGCCCCTCCGTGACCGTTTCCACATCCGGGAGAGTGCTGGAAAAGGCCTCCAAATGAGATCTCGTGAGAACAGGAACTTGCGGCGGTGGAAAAAGTATTTTGTGGAATCCTCTATTGGTTTCCCGATTTTAGAGAAATTATTGAGGCAGAGTTAGGTCAAACGGAGCCATGTGGGCCCCACAAGCCACCAGGGTGCGTCCTACCCCCTGGGCACGCCCTGGCGCCTCATGGGCCACTACTCCATCTCCTCATCCCCTCCCGAAGCTTCCAGGGTCTCTTTTGTCCAGAAAAAAGTTTCATGGCATTTGAACTTCGTTTGGTACTATTATTCTAAAAAACCAAAAACAGGCAAAAAACAGCAACTGGCACTGGGCACTAAGTTAATAGGTTAGTGCCAAAAAATGATATATAATTGCTTGAAAGTGTATATAAAACATGCAAGATTGATACTATAATAGCATGGAACAATAAAAAATTATAGATACGTTGGAGAAGTATCAAGCATCCTGAAGCTTAATTCCTGCTTGTCCTCGAGTAGGTAAATGATAAAAATTGAATTTTTGATGTGGAATGATACCTAACATATTCATCATATCACTTTTTTATTTTGTAGCATGGACATTTGGACTTGAATGATTCAAAGCAATAGTCTATAGTTTGACATGAAGACATAAATACTCAAGCATTCCAACAATCAACCATGTCTTTCAAAATATCAATGCTAAAGAAAGTTATCCCGAGCCCATTATGGTCAATCATTGATCCATTCATGAAACACACTCAACATTAGCTACATCCAATGCACGAGTATGCCAATAGTGCTCTCTAGTTGGTGCTTTGTAAGAGAAGATGGAGACTCAAAATAAAAATAAAAATTGTATAAAAGTAAATAGATAGGCCCTTCGCAGAGGGAAGCAGAGATTTGCAGAGGTGCCAGAGCTCAAAGCTTAAATTAGAGATAGAATTATTTTGAGAGGCATACTTTTCCTGTCAACGAAAACGACCGAGAATTCCCAATATCTTCCATGCTAGCCAAATTATAGGCAGTTCCCAAACAGAAAATAAAGTTTATTTCCTTGCCACCATTCTTTCACAATCCATGGCTAGCCATATCCACGGGTGCGTTCCATACCAACACTTTCCAAGGAATTTATTATTATCATCATATTATTTTTTTCATTTTGGGATTGAGCATCCCTATTACCTGCCACACTCTCGTGCAATGACAAGTAAATAAACAATCGTCGTGGGAATAAAATACCTAGCAAGGAAAATATTGGCCACCCCCTGCCGCTTCATGAGCGGTACGGGCACACAAAACGGATTTTTTGAATGATTAGAGTTGGCACATGCAAGTTTACTTGTAACAACATGGAAATACCACATATAGGTAGGTATGGTGGACTCATTTGGCGCAACTTTGGGTTTAAGGAGTTGGATGCACAAGCAACATTCCCACTTAGTACAAATGAAGTCTAGCAAATAGATTGAGAAGCGACCAACCAAAAAGCGAAAACGGTTATAAACATACATCAAACATAACTAACACTGAACAATGCACCATAAGTAGGATGTAACTTCGTTGCATAACTATTGACTTTATGTGCATGCATAGGGAATCACAAACCTTAACACCAATATCTATTATATTATTAAAACGATAGAAAACGTACGATTTAGATATAACAATAGATAAAGAGTTGAAAAGAACGGCCGTGATTTGCATTAAAAAGTGCATAGGCATGTTTCCTCATATCATACGTTTCAAGATTAAAAAAATAAAAAGTTACGCTATAAATCAGATGGCTCACAGGAACCTTACGATTATAATAGAATCACGTATCTAGACGGAAGCAAATAAAGCCACCCTTTACTTTTCCTAGAAAAAAAACCAAGGCCTTATCCTACTATATGCGTGTAGGCAGGAGAAACCAAGTTCTTGACCAGGACGGGTCTCCGTACATCAGGAGGAAATCATTATGGACTCAATGAGGCATCAAGCTAGACACTTTAGGCATGCACGTTATTATAGAATAAAAAAAAACAGCACATACATGCATGCTAACATCTCTTTACAAAGATGTAGTACGAATCCTTTTCAGACTCAACAACACACAAATCTACATGCATGTTCAAATACCGTATATCACGCTGTAGTCCACCGTCCCATCAAAAATCAGAAATGGGATCCTGCAAAAAAAATCACAAATGGATTTTAGGATTTATGGAGAGCAGTTAAAAATATTCATAAGGCAGAACTTGGAGTTTAAAATACATATGTGAATTACATTTTTATAAGTACATAAAAATGCTCATTACACGCATGTATAATTTCTCGATAAATATATTTATTTATTGGATACACAATCTCTACTTATAAAGAAAAAGGTATCACATGCATGCGTATTAACGACTAATGGAAGATGAAACAACGAATAGCTCACTGTTGTAGTCCACCGTCCTATCGAAATGACAAATAGGTCACAGGATTTATGGAGACCAGTTATTTTTATTTCAAAATGCACAACTTGGAGTTCAATATATTTATGAATTACTGTTTTATATGTGCATAAATATGCTCATTGCACGTCTTTGGAATTTCATAAATAAATATATTTATCTATTGGATACATAGAAAAGACAAATATTTGAATCTAGAATGGACATCTTATTTGCTATTGTTTCTTTGTGTTGCTAGAAAATAAAAATACAATATAAAGAAAATACACACATATGTAGAGCAAATCAACATGTACACGTGTTATTGTTTCAAATGCCAAAAAACTTTAAATGTGATTTTTAATAGAAAATATGGGCCTGCTATATGAGTACATAACTGCTCTCCAACTTGAGATATGTTTTCTCTCAATTTTTTTGTTTTCAAATACTCAGAAACCTATAAATATAACTTTTGCTTCTTTTACTTCCGAAAATTCAGGGGCCACCATATGAGTATATAGATGGTCACCAGCTAAATATAGGCTTTCTCACTTTTTCTCTAGATGGTTGAGCAACGTGGCAAGCCAAACGGCCAACATTATAACCTAGGTTCCTATATTTGCAAGAAGTTTTGCCGAGAGATGAAATGTGCGCATGGATGGTTCAGCAACGTGGCAAGCCAATTAGCAAGAAGTTTTGTCAAAAGATGAAATTTGTGCATTTACATGTGAATGAATCTGCTCTATATGGGAAATAGTTGGTTGCCTACTAGCTAGGTCTCTCGCATATAATACGGTCATGTCTCATATGTTATTTATAACCACACAAAAAAGAGAAACGAAATGCTTGATCTATAGTGGTTTGTTAACTTATTTTTCACTTTGTCTTAGAACAAACACTTTAATTATGTACTATCTTTGGTGTAATCCAACGGTGGAGCAAATCAAATGATGGTACCGTGTTAGTTAAGGGTATAAAAATATATTTAAACTTTTATACTTGGAATCCATCACATACACATCTATTGCTTCTAGCGATAATCAACCATATTTGCTGATTTTCTTGAAAGTCATATGAATATATCTACATTTCATAACATTTTGGCAAAATAAATGTTCAGATTTAGTTCTTGGTGAGACGACCCTAAAAACTTATTGATGAAAAAATGACAACGAGCCAAGATGGAGGATTGATATCAGTAGCAACAATGCCTATAGTTTGCATCATGAGAAAGCATGTGCGAGAATCAATGCTAACTAGAGGAATTCACTACTGTTTGGAACAAATCTTGAAGAGCTTAATTAGGAAGAATCAACTGTTATAAGACAATGCACATCAAATTTAGGACCTGTGTAGGGACAAATAGATGATCGATGCCAGTATGCATGGTCAAATTTTCCTACACATTATTCCATATCTTTAAATGGGAATATAACAAATCATGTAACATCTCAAATTTGACATAACCAATAAATAAACATAAACAACACAAAACAAATCTAGCTAGCCACGCAAATGCGCGGGTCACACTACTAGTTCTTACTAAACCACAATTACTCACTAACATGACTCACATATTATCATCTCCATATCGCAAAACTATTGCAAGGAATCAAACTTATCATATCCAATGATCTATATGAAAGTTTTTATTATATCCCTCTTGAATATTCATCACTTTGGGACCAAATTCATATCTCATGCAAATTACCATTACTATTATCAACTCTCAAAAAGATATAAGTGAAGCATGAGAGTGAAAATATTTCTTCAAAATATAATCTTATCAACTCTCAAAATAATATAATTGAAGCATGAGAGTGTAAATATTTCTTCAAAATTTAATCACTTCCGTCCTCAAAAAGATATAAGTGAAGCACTAGAGCAACTGCCTAGCTAAAAAAACTGCCTAGCTCAAAAGATTTAAGTGAAGCCCATAGAGCATTCTAACAAATCATGATAAACGTGTGGCTCTCTCAAATAAGTGTGTTCAGCAAAGATGATTGTGACAAACTAAAAAGAAAGCAAAACAAAGACTCATATAATACAAGATGCTCCAAGCAAAACTCATGATATGTGAAGAATAAAAATACAGCTCCAAGTAAAATTACCGATAGTTGGTAGAAGAAAGAGGGGACGCCTTCCGGGGCATCCCCAAGCTTAGTTGCTTGGGAGTCCTTGAATATTACCTTGGGGTGCCTCAGGCATCCCCAAGCTTAGGATCTTGCCACTCCTTATTCCTTCATCCAGCGTGATCTCACCCAAAACTTGAAAACTTCAATCACACAAAACTCAACAAAACCTCATGAGATTCGTTAGTATAATAAAGCAAATCACAACTTTAAGTATTGTTGCAAAGCCATTTATATTTTATTTTTGCATTATACCTACTATATTCGAACATCTCCATGGCTTATACCCCCCGATACAATCCACAGTTTCATCAAAACAATGCATCAAAAACAGAATCTGTCAAAAATAGAACAATCTGTAGTAATCTGAACATTGACCATACTTCTGTAACTTCCAAAATTCTGCAAAATTAGGATAACATGGGCAATTTGTATATCAATCATGTGTAAAAACTTTAGATTTGTTCGCCACTCCAATGATTTTTAACAATTCTGCTACTGGACGTGAAAGTTTATGTTTTTGCACAAAATCAAAGCAACTATCAACCAAATCATCCCAAAGGCTTTATTTGGCACAAACACTAATTAAAACATAAAAACAAAATCATAACAGTAGGATAATTGTGTGCACACAAGAAAACAGAAAAAGATAACTATTGGGCTGTCTCCCAACAAGCTCTTTCTTTATAGCCATTAAGATAGGCTTGAGATATTAATGATGCTCACATGAAAGACAAGAATTGAAGCACAAAGAGAGCATCATAAAACATGTGATGAACACATTTAAGTCTAACATACTTCCTATGCATAGGCATTTTATAGGAAAACAAATTATCAAGAAAAGCAATTTCTAGCATATGTAAAGGAGAAGAATAAAACATGGACGGTTTCAACATAACGAGAGGTAATTTAGTAACACGAAAATTTCTACAACAATATTTTCCTGTCTCATAATAATTACATGTAGGATCAAATCAAATTCAACAATATAGCTATCATATAAAATTTACTCTTCATGATCCACATGCATACAAGTCTTATAATCTTCCAAGATAGTGGGATTAGCATCAACTAAAGTCAAGACCTCTCCAAACCCAGTTTTATCAATAATTTCATAAGATTGAACACTCTCCAAATATGTGGGATTATTTTTAGCTAAAGTTGACACTCTTCCAAACCCACTTTCAATATTATCGCAAACATATTCATCATGAGGGTTAAATAAATTTTCAAGATCATAAGAATCATTATCACCCCAATCATGATCATTGCAATAAGTAGTGAACATACCAAAATCATCATCCCCAAGCTTGGGGTTTTGCATATCATTAACACAATTGACATTAATAGAATTTATAATAATATCATTGCAATCATACTTTTCATCCAAGGAGTTATCTTGAATCACCCTACATATTTCTTCTTTTAACACTTCATCACAATTTTCTGATTCACAAATTTCAAGCAAAACTTCATAAAGATAATCTAGTGTACTCAACTCACTAGCAATTGGTTCATCATAATCGAATCTTTTAAAAAGATTAGTAAGAGGATGGGGATCCATCTTAATTTTTCTTATTTATTTTTCTGTTTTTGAGTGTTGACATGAAGGCAAAAAGCAAGCAAACGAGTAAACAAGCAAAAAGGCAAACTTAAAATATTTTTGTGTTTTTGTGAAAACATTTTAGAAGTGGGGGAGATGAAAACGGGAGGCAAATAGCAAATAATGTAAATGCAAGGAGATGAAAATTTATGCGTAGGTACTTGATAGATGTTGATGATGTCTCCCCGGCAACGACGCCAGAAATTCTTCCTGCTACTTGTGAACTGCGTTGGGATTTCCCCGAAGAGGAGAGGATGAGGTAGTACAGTAGAGATAAGTATTTCCCTCAGTGAAGAACCAAGGTTATCAATCCAGTAGGATAACCAAACAACACCTCGTTAGGAGCACCTACACACAAACAACAAATCCTTGCAACCCAACACGAACAAGGGGTTGTCAATCCCTCGACGGTTATGAGCAATATTAAATTGTATGGTGATAGATAGATAGATCGGACAAAAATACAAAATAAAGTAAATAAAGTAAAAATGTAGCAAGGTATTTTTGGTTTTAATATATGATAAAAGATAGACCCGGGGGCCATAGTTTTCAGTAGAAGCTTCTCTCTTGAAAATAGCATACAGTGGGTAAACAAATTAATGTTGGGCAATTGATAGAAAAGCAAATAATTATGATGATATCCAAGGCAATGATCATATATAGGCATCACGTCCGAGACAAGTAGACCAACTCCTGCCTGCATCTACTACTATTACTCCACCCATCGACCGCTATGCAACATGCATCTAGAGTATTAAGTTCATAAAGAACAGAGTAACGCCTTAAGCAAGATGACATGATGTAGCAAGATAAACTCACGTATGAATAAACCCCATCTTTTTATCCTTAATAGCAACGGTACAATACGTGTCATGTCCCTTTCTGTCACTGGGATTGAGCACCGCAAGATCGAACCCATTACAAAGCACCTCTCCCATTGCAAGAAAAATCAATCTAGTTGGCCAAACCAAAACAATAGATCAGAGATAAATATGAAGCTATAGTAATCATGCATAAAAGAGTTCAGAGAAAACTCAAATAATATTCATGGATAGATCTGATCACAAACTCACAATTCATCGGATCCCAACAAACACACTCCAAAAAGGGATTACATCGAATAGAACTCCAAGAACATCGAGGAGAACATTGTATTGAAGATCAAATAAAGAGAAGAAGCCATCTAGCTACTAACTATGGACCCATAGTGTTGGGGAACGTTGCATGGAAAACAAAAATTTTCAACGCACACGCAAGATCTATCCATGGAGATGCATAGCTACGAGAGGGGGAGAGCATCTACATACCCTTGTAGATCGCTAAGCGGAAGCGTTTACCAACGCGGTTGAAGTAGTCGTACACCTTCACGATCCGTCCCGATCAAGTACCGAACGTACGGCACCTCCGTGTTCAGCACACGTTCAGCTCGATGATGTCCTCGCCTTCTCTATCCAGTAAGAGAGGCGAAGTAGTACTTTCGACATGCACCACATGTTGCCTCCACTTGAATCTAATCCACGTTCATTTCACCCATTGTTATATATAATAACTAATCATGCTCATATACCAACTTAGCATCATGCATCATCATAATAATAAATAACTCATCATTGTTATCATAATAACAAGTCGTACTCATCATCATCATACAACTTCTACTCGTTATCATAATAACAAGTCATACTCATCATCATCATAGTCATCTAACCAACCCTACTTAATTGTTCTTAGCACATGATCTTGAGTATTAGCTAGGACCTACTACCCTCTCTAAGGTAAAATAGCATAAAACAAGATAGGCCCTGACTCCTCATTATGGAGAATGGAGATTATCCTGTCTCCAATTCTTGCGCTTCGCACAATGTTGCTTCCAAGTAGCTCCCTACGATTGTCCATACATTTTTTCCAATCTTTGATTGTCATGTCTTCATCGGTTTTAGAAATCCGGTATGAACAGCAGTGAAGCCTAGGATGACCTGGCCGTAAGCTCATAACATCAAGGCGACCTTTCGGAAGCATCAGATCAGGCACACAACCCTTCGGGATTTTCTGTTGAAAAACATAGTAATAACTTCGTAGTTAGCAATGTAGTTTAGCTTTAGAAGAATTTATGCAAAAGATGCACGGATGTCATAATAGTAAAAAATCTTACCATGCCATCTCCATGGATGTTACTGTAGTTCAACACATGCACTAGTGGCACGTATTGACCATAATGTGCAGGAGTTTGATAATTGATATTGTAATTCTCAACATCATTAATAAATGAGATAAGATGATCTTTCTCCTCATAAGTTAATTCTGCGCCATCAGTGTAGTAGGTTCTGTCTACCATCTTCCGTACATTTTTTAAAGAATGAAAATAAGATGTTAATGGAAATAAGTTGTCAACTATTTTGAAATAAACAATATAAAATACTTAATAAATATGTTTGAGAAACTCACATAGAGGTAGAAGTGGAAGCGTATCAACAAGGACCCAAATGCCATCGTCATGATCACCAAGATCGAAGGTGACATACATACCCTCTTGAAAATCATATTCCTTGCACTGTGCTTCCCAATTCGTGCAACCAAAATGGGTTACGCTCTCCGAATTGGATATCTTTACAGTAAAATCATAACCATGATGGGTCCTGAGATGAATTATCTTTGTCTCCATATTTTCATGATTTTTGAAATCCAGATGCTCCAAGAGATAGCGTCTTGCATGGCATGGGATAAGCTAGTCGAATTGTAAAAGACGAAAATTACACGTTGAAGAAGCATAAGTCATGCTTAATTACAAAAAAAGACTTGTTGTTGCGTACTGTTTCAACATCGAAGTGTCAGTAGCGCTGGCCACGGAACCAGCGCTACTACTGATGTCCTACCTATAAGCATTTCCCTAGTAGTGTTCCTTTTTCACCTTCCTGAAGCTTCGTGGGCTTTACCCCTTGTCCCAAATAAAGTGTTCTCGCACCAGAACATTTCGGGAAACATCCGAAACCCCTTTCGGTGAATTCCGGAACCCTTCCGGAGACCAAACACTATTATCCCATATATCAATCTTTACCTCCGGACTACTCCGGAGCTCCTCATCATGTCCGTGATCTCATCCAGGACTCCGAACTACATTCGGTCACCAGTATACATAACTCATATAATACTATATCGTCAATGAACGTTAAGCGTGCGGACCCTACGGGTTCGAGAATGATTTAGACATGACTGAGACTCTTCTCCAGTCAATAACCAATAGCGGGACCTGGATGCCCATATTGGTTCCTACATATTCTACGAAGATCTTTCTCGGTCGAACCTTTATGACAACATACGTAATTCCTTTTGTCTGTCGGTATGTTACTTGCCCGAGATTCGATTGTCGGTATCTTCATACCTAGTTCAATCTCATTACCGGCAAGTCTCTTTACTCGTTCCGTAATACATCAGCTCGTAACTAACTCCTTAGTCACTTTGCTTGCAAGCTTCTTGTGATGCTATATTACCGAGAGGGCCCAGAGATACCTCTCCGATACACGGAGTTACAAATCCCAATCTCGATCCTTGCCAACTCAACAGACACCTTCGGAGATACCTATAGAGCATCTTTATGATCACCCAGTTATGTTGTGACGTTTGATAGCACACAAGGTATTCCTCTGGTATCCGGGAGTTGCATGATCTCTTGGTCAAAGGAATATGTATTTGACATTAAGAAAGCAGTAGCAATAAACTGAACGATCATATGCTAAGCTAACGGATGGGTCTTGTCCATCACATCATTCTCCTAATGATGTGATCCCGTTATCAAGTGACAACACATGTCTATGGTCAGGAAACCCTAACCATCTTTTGATCAACGAGCTAGTCTAGTAGAGGCTCACTAGGGACACGGTATTTGTTTATGTATCCACACATGTATTTAAGTTTCCGGTCAATACAATTCTAGCATGAATAATAAACCTTTATCATGATTAAGGAAATATAATAATAATAACCACTTTATTATTGCCTCTAGGGCATATTTCCAACACATAGGTCTGTGGTAAACTACTCAAGCATCATCAGAAGGGCAGCAAGGATGATGTAGATCCCCTCCGTGATCGTTTTCCCCTCCGGTAGAGTGCTGGAAAAGGCCTCCAGATGGGATCTCATGAGAACAGGAACTTGCGGCGGCAAAAAAGTATTTCGTGGACTCCTCTGTTGGTTTCCCGATTTTGGAGAATTTATAGAAGCGGAGTTAGGTCAAACGGGGCCACCTGGGCCCCACAAGCCATCAGGGCGCGCCCTGGTGCCTCATGGGCCACTGCTCCATCTTATCGTCCCTTCCCCGAAGCTTCCAGGTTCTCTTATGTCCAAAAAAAATCTCCAAAAATTTCATGGCATTTGGACTTCGTTTGGTACTGATATTCCGAAAAACCAAAAACAGGCAAAAACAACAACTGGCATTGGGCACTAAGTTAATAGGTTAGTCCCAAAAAATATATATAATTGCTTGAAAGTGTATATAAAACATCCAAGATTGGTACTATAATAGCATGGAACAATAAAAAATTATAGATACGTTGGAGAAGTATCACCTTTTTACACAACATGGATACATGGATTTGAGCTGGGTAACTAGAAGCTAGGTATAAACTATACATTACTACAGTGTAAGAACACTTTTAGCTAACAAATAGGTCATTTCAAATTTCAGCAGCTAAATATCTACATAATCCGGAATCACAAGGATTGGATCATATCCCAACTCCAAAAGGCACCTAGAACCAATGTAGTTTTGGCTGAACATGATCACACCAAATTTTCAAAGGAAAGCCTTGAGCCAAAGTTATGCTTGCTTTTCTCTTCAAGATTGCCGAATTCTTCAAGCCTATGCATTCAGGTTATAAGGGGCAAGAACCTCAATGGCAAGCTGCATATCGAAAACCTCAAACCAACTCTAAAATGACAAAGGCAGGACCACATTTACACAGACGAATCTCATTGTTGCAAAATCTTCTTTGCATTCTCACAGAAGTGATCAATAGTGCAAAATCTTCTAGGTTGAAAAATCTCACAGAAGTGAAACTCAATCATATCATGACTGTAAACCATATTGTCAATATGATAGATCATATCCTTGGGTTATTGTGTATGTCAATGATGCGATTTTACCATATGTATAGGTTACACACGAGTTGCAAGAGGACCCTTTCTTGGTCTATTCTTGTTCTAAACATGCATCACGATGTACTCAAGCTACATCAATTTTGATTGCCAATTTCTTGTGTATTTGTATCCCTCCTTTAGGTATTAAGATCATGGTTGCTAGTAGGTGCCAAATCTTGATATCTGCACACCCATTTCGGTGAACCTGGCTCCGCCACTGGATATAGTGGAGGTTGATTAGCAATGACAACATCCAAGTGAGCAGAAGAGGAAACCTATTTCCATTGAAACTTTGATGCTGATAGTATTTGGGAATTGGGAAACGACAAGCGTCATGTGATGTCGCTTGAACTACGTCGGTATTTCCCCAAAGAGGAAGGGATGATGCAGCACAGCTACGGTAGGTATTTCCCTCAGTGATGAGACCAAGGTTATCGAACCAGTAGGAGAACCAAGCAACACTATGTAAATGGTACCTGCACACAAAGAACTAATACTTGCAACACAACGTGTTAAAGGGGTTGTCAATCCCTTTCGTGTAACGGTGCCAGAAATTGTCACGTGGACGGGATAAAAATTATGATAGATTAGATAAATAGATCTCGAATAAACGCTAAATAAAAGAAGTAACAAAAAAGTGCAGCAAGGTATTTTTGGGTTTTTAGAATAATAGATCTGAAAATAAAAGTGGCAAATAATAGATCGGAAAGCAAATATGATAAAGAATAGACCCGGGGCCGTAGATTTCACTAGTGGCTTCTCTCGAGAAAAATAGCATACGGTGGGTAAACAAATTACTGTTGGGCAATTTATAGAACTTCAAATAATCATGACGATATCTAGGCAATGATCATTATATAGGCATCACATCCAAGATTAGTAGACCGACTCCTGCCTGCATCTACTACTATTACTCCACACATCGACCTTTATCCAGCATGCATCTAGTGTATTAAGTTCATGGAGAAACAGAGTAATGCAATAAGAACGATGACATGATGTAGACAAGATCTATTCATGTAGGAATAGACCCCATCTTGTTATCCTTAATAGCAACGATACATACGTGTCATGTCCCCTTCTGTCACTGGGATTGAGCACCGTAAGATCGAACCCATCACAAAGCACCTCTTCCCATGGCAAGAAAAATCGATCTAGTCGGCCTAACTAAACAAAAGATTCGAAGAAGAAATACGAGGCTATAATTAATCATGCATATAAGAGATCAAAGAAACTCAAATAACTTTCATGGATAAAAAATAGATCTGATCATAAACTCAATGTTCATCGGATCCCAACAAACACACCACAAAAAGAGTTACATCAAATAGATCTCCAAGAGACCATTGTATTGAGGATCACAAGAGAGAGAGGAAGCCATCTAGCTACTAACTACGGACCCGAAGGTCTACAATGAACTACTCACGCATCATCGGAGAGGCACCAATGAGGATGATGAACCCCTCTGTGATGGTGTCTAGATTGAATCTGGTGTTTCTAGAACTTGCGGTGGCTGGAATTGTTTTTCGTCGACTCCCCTAGGGTTTTTGGAATATTGGGGAATTTATAGAGCAAAGAGGCGGTGCGAGAGGCCACCAAGGTGGGCACAACCCACCAGGGCGTGCCTGGGCCCCCAGGCGCGCCCAGGTGGGTTGTGCCCCCTCAGGGCACCCCTCTGGTACTTATTCGGCCCAAGTTGTTCCTTCTGGTCCATAAAAAATCTCCAAAAAGTTTCGCTACGTTTGGACTCCGTTCGGTATTGATTTTCTGTGAAGTAAAAAACAAGGAAAAAACAAGAACTGGCACTGGGCACTATTGATGCGGCTTGAAACTACGTCAATATTTCCCCAAAGAGTAAGGGATGATGCAGCACAGCTACGGTAGGTATTTCCATCAGTGATTAGACCAAGGATATTGAACCAGTAGGAGAACCATGCAACACTATGTAAACGATACCTGCACACAAAGAACAAATGCTTGCAACCCGACGTGTAAGAGGGGTTGTCAATCCCTCCCGGGTAAAAAGATAGATAAATTTGTAGTAGATTGGATAAATAGATCTGACGGAAACGCGAAATAAAATAAATAATAAAAAACTGTAGCAAGGTATTTTTGGGTTTTTGGATTAATAGATCTAAAACTAAAAGTGGCAAATAATATATCGGAAAGCAAATATGATAAAGAATAGACCCGGGGCCGTAGATTTCACTAGTGGCTTCTCTCGAGAAAAATAGCATACGGCGGGTAAACAAATTACTGTTGGGCAATTGATAGAACTTCAAATAATTATGATGATATCCAGGCAATGATCATTATATAGGCATCACGTCCAAGATTAGTAGACCGACTTCTGCTTGCATCTACTACTATTACTCCACACATCGACCGCTATCCAGCATGCATCTAGTGTATTAAGTTCATGGAGAAACGGAGTAATACAATAAGAACGATGACATGATGTAGACAAGATCTATTCATGTAGGAATAGACCCCATCTTGTTATCCTTAATAGCAACGATACATATGTGTCATGTCCCCTTCTGTCACTGGGATTGAACTCCGTAAGATCGAACCCATCACAAAGCACCTCTTCCCATGGCAAGAAAAATCGATCTAGTCGGCCTAACTAAACCAAAGATTCGAAGAAGAAATACGAGGCTATAAGTAATCATGCATATAAGGGATCAAGGAAACTCAAATAACTTTTATGGATAAAAATATAGATCTGATCATAAACTCAAAGTTCATCGGATCCCAACAAACACACCGCAAAAAGAGTTACATGAAATAGATCTCCAAGAGACCATTGTATTGAGAATCAAAAGAGAGAGAGGAAGCCATCTTGCTATTAGCTACGGACCCGAAGGTCTACAATGAACTACTCACGCATCATCGGAGAGGCACCAATGAGGATGATGAACCCCTCAGTAATGGTGTCTAGATTGGATCTGTGGTTTCTGGAACTTGCAGCAGCTGGAATTGTGTTTCGTCGACCCTCCTAGGGTTTTTGGATTTTCGGGGTATTTATAGAGCAAAGAGGCGGTGCGGGAGGTGACCGAGGTGGGCACAACCCACCAGGGTGCGCCTGGGCCCCCAGGCGCGCCTAGGTGGGTTGTGCTCCCCTCGGAGCCCCCCTCTGGTATTTCCTTGGCCCATCGTGTGTCTTCTGGTCCAAAAAAATTCTCCAAAAAGTTTCGCTGTGTTTGGACTCCGTTTGGTATTGATTTTCTGCGAAGTAAAAAACAAGCAAAAAACAGCAACTGACACTGGGCACTATGTCAATAGGTTAGTCCCAAAAAATAATATAAAGTTGCTATAAAATATATACCTATACTAATTACAGACTCCCAAGAAATTATCATGTTAATCAGTAATTAGGAACTGTTAATCTGGTGGGTCAGCATTATTACGGTCTAGATCTACCTACAGTATTTTTCTCAAGTTAGAAAAAAAAACCCCGGCTAAACGGCCCACAATTCTATCTCTCAATTCTAAAAATAAAAGCAAACATTGTAACGATCTCGAGAAACCTATACAATCGTAGCCCTGAAAAGTACGATCTTATATGCCTTAGGCTCGGCTAAAACAAAATCTGCCCTAGGCAAAGGCTGCGATATCATCTTCTCTGGAGCGTGCGTCCCCATGGTTGTTCAAGCCAATCCACCTACATAAATGAACAACCTAACGAGGTTCCAGCTGAACGTCGTCGTGATGCAGTGCGTCGGCCCTGAAGAGCGTGATCTTTGTTTCCTAGGCGATCGAGGCTGCAATCTCATCTTTTCTAGAGCCCGCGCCACCATCCCTATCCAAGTTGATTTACGCACTTCATCAAACCAACGCAGAGTTCCAGGCGAACACCATCTTCATGCGGTACTCACTCTCAGTCTTGCCGGTCTCTCAGTGTGTCAAATACCTGCAGGAATTTAACACGCCGCTGCTTCTCTTCGGCTATGCTGTGGATACACCATCAGCCATGTCGCCTCCAGCTGGTTTCTCCCATGGAAATCAATCCATGCGCCTCCCAAATTGGAACAAGTGAGTTGTAGTAGATCTGGTGTACTCACTGGATTTATCATGTAGTTCAGGTTCGTCTACGATCACTACTTTTTTTTAATTTGTTCTTTTTTTGGTTGTTTGTAATTGAATTGGCCGTATCTTTTTCATTGTGTTCACAGTCAGTTTTTTCCGTGCCCTTTGAGAGTGCTCTCCAGGGATTCGATTCTAAATCTTCTCTGGTATGCTCTTTGGAATTGGATATGCCATGTAGATCAGAGGGAGCACAACTAGGGCTAATCGGCTATATCTTTGTCATTCTGTTCCCAATCAGTTTTTATCGTGCCCTTCGAGAGTGTTCTCCAGAGATTTGATTCCAAAACATCCCGGGTGCGCTGGGTATGTCATGGGGTGATGGAGATCGAGTTGGAGGGAGCACAACTAAGGCTAACGCCGCTCAAGTGTCTCTGCAAGCCTCTATCCGACGACGGTGACGGCTAGGGGTCTGCTCCAGGTGAAGGCTAGCAGGTCAGCTGACAACTCCTCCATATGCTATCATTCTATTGAATCACTGATTGTTTCGTAATGGATGTGTCCGCACAGCAGAACCAGAAGTATCAAGGTACCTTCAGGGAGATTGGTTAATTAGCCAGGTACGTATAAAATTGTTAATCTAAATAGGACGCAACTACAACACAACACCAATATGGTGAACCATGCCATGACATGCCTAACATCTGCATGCCGTGTGCAGGGTTTGAATCACACATAAAGACCACCAACTGCATGTTCGCACATTATCTTTGTGGTTTAAATAACCATGTTCACTCTGGTATCCCTATACTCACGTACTTCTTAAAAGTTCCCTGGATTTAGAAGCATGTGTTTGCATGTCTTTGTGAAGAGGAGATAGGAATATCCATGTTTTATTCTTTTCAGTTCATGAAGATGAAGCAATTAGATCATCAGAAGAATCTTTAATCTAATGATTTTTGTCCAATTCACAAGAAGGTTAGCACCATCAATAGTCCTCGACTCATGCCCCAACTAGCACAAAACTATGCCTACGGCCGTGAGAGAACTTGAGTTTTGACGTCGTCCAGTTGTGGATCGCAACTATGCTCTGAACATCTGAATTCGCAACCATGTTCTGAACATCTGACCATAGAACGATAGGAGCACCCCGTACCAGGACAAGGAGCAGGCTATGGGTTCCCAGTCTATTCCGCAGCTGGAGCATCTTTTGAGGAGGGCCACGCTATTTACAGGATAGTGAATCTGGTAAGCATCCAATAGATAAAAGAAATCATAATTTTCTGTTGGCAATTTCCATGCAGGGTTCAAACTAATTTCTGTTTGAGCGTGCAGTAGAGTATGCGTGCCCCAAGATTTGATGTTTGGCTAAAATATTGTGTTGTTTGCAATTGTCAATGGAGATTTCAAATTTTCTATCTAAATTCATATGACTAGGTTTTCTTTTATTTAACATGTCTAAAATTCTTATTTACAAGCATTCATGTGTATGTTTTCTGATTTTTACACAAGAAAGAAGCCTACGCGTGTGCATGTTTGTCAGATTTCTGGGAGAAAGAAGCCAACAGAGTACACAATGATTTGGCGAATTTGGATGTTTCCCATGGTCATGCACGAATTTAGTTATTGAAAAACTAATCATTCCACCATCTAAGCATCTCAGCCTTCCGGTCGCTTATTTCATTCATCACACAACCACTGTGGCTGGGCGAATGCAGGTAAATCAAAATTCTATACTGAACATTAGTTACCTCCATGCTAAAAGAAAGCTAGCCGGGAGGCATCAGACGGGCCTGCTCACCTAGCTTTAGAGTTTTTTCTGCATCATTAAGATGACACGATTATAGATTTATAATACTAGGTTAATCAATTCCAACGCAAGTGACATGTATTCCTATATTTCCCTGCCCATCTTAAGGAGTAAAAACTGTAGAAATTCTTACATTATCTCAAACATCTTGGTGTATGTCTATGATCTCTTGGTATAGCTCTGAGGTTGATCGGATTTCCCTATAGGATAAAAAATAAAATTTTGTCACATATCCTAAATCATCTTTAGATCGCTTTGTAAGAGCACCTGACAGAGCTGCATGCCTTACTTGAACGCGCAGAAAATCATGTTAATATAATTAATTGCCCTGAGTGAAATGTTTGAATTATTTTCTTCTGCGTACAAGCTTATATATTATTAGTTTGAAGAAAATAAGAATTGTATAATTATCATCTTTTATGTGGGGGTGCTTCATTATTAAATCTAGAAGTTCGTAATAGATAATATATCATTGTGTTGTTTTAAAACTAACTGGCTGTAACACCCCGAAAATCATGCTACAGTAATCTCCCCCTAATGGTGGCCATGTCATCATGAAAACTATGCACATTGCCACTTAATAAAAAGCAAAGTCAAATTCAAATTTAAATTTCAAGTCAAAATAATATTTCTTTAAACGGTAAAACAAAAATGTTAGTTTGGTTGAAATTAATCACTATATAATTTTCATGTAGAAACTAACATTATTTGAGTTGTTAAAATGCCCCTAAGGTATGTAAAACAGACCCAGCAGCACCTATCCGACACATTTAAATTCAAACCGAAAATCAAATAATTGCGAATGCCCTCAATACTTTTTGTGCAACCCTAGAATATTGCATATAATTTTTGTGCAAAGTTTCATAATTAACAAAATCCATTTGATCACTAAACTATTTTGAAAAACAATAGCTAAATTGGAAAGCAGAAAAGGATGAAAAAAAAAGAAAAAGGAGAAATTCCCCCTGTTCACTTAAGCCCAGTACTTACACTGTACTAGGCCCAGCCCAACTGGCCGGCCGTTTCCCCTACCTCTCGCAGTGGAGAGGCAGAGCCATGCGTGCCGGCCATCCATGGCGCCAGGGCCACGTGCCGGCCATCCGCACCCCCCTCGGCCTACTAAGGTGTCCCCCAGAAACCCTAGCTTGCCCTCGTACATTCCCCCTTCGATCCCCATCACCCCCCCTCTCCTATGGCTCGATTTTGAGCTCGCAAGCTCACACGGTCATCGCTGCCTCGCCGTCGATAACGCGTCCACCAGCCTCTCCGGCGTACGGGAGCACATCCTGGAGGTTTGCCGCGCTCTACTGCGTCCTTTCAGGGCACTGGAACGAGGCGGGGAGCTGCGTAGCCGACGCAGTCTTCGTCTTCTTCGTCCGGCCGTCGCCGTCTCGCCATCACCACCGCCTCTCCGGTCCACCCCGACCCTCCCCGAGCGCGCCAATGGTCTCGCGGTGAGCAAGTCCTCCGGATCCCTCCTTCCCCCGCCTCGATTCGGTCGCCGTTTGCTGTCCCCGAGCACATCCGAGCTCGCGCGTACGCGTACATACGTGCGTGCATGAGCTGCTGCTGCTTAACTGCCATCTGTTGCTGCTGTGTACTGCTGCCAGCGCGCGCCCGCCCCTGGCCTCGCCTCCGCCTGCAACTGCTCGCCGGCCATCGCCTAGCGCCTCCCCTGTTGCTGCCTTCTGTGTCTGCCGCTGCTTAGCTGCTGCCCTCTGTTGTTTAGCTGCTTAGCTTCTGCCGCTGCTGCTATTGTTAGCTGCTGTCGCTGCTGTGCGCTACTTGCTGCTGCTAATGGCCACGGCAGCCTTGCTGTGTGCGTGGGTGTGCACAGCCACCAGTGGCCGGCCGTGCAAATTAGATTAGGGACTAATTGGTAGTACTAGTTAGGTTAGTTGCTACACTATGATATATGGCCCCATTTGATTAAGTTAATTTTTATTAGATTAGATATAGCTTTATGACAGGTGGGCCATCCTCTAACAAGCCTATTATGAATTAACTAAGCACTATTAAAATATTATAGAGTATGGCAACTAGGTCCCGCAGGACCTTTGACTGGTCTACCGTGGACCAGTCAACCGCTGAGTCAGCAGTTGACTGGACCCATTGGTCAGGCTCACTGGTGCCGGGTGCACCTAGTTTTTAACTGCTGATTTTCGAAATTGAAAATAAATAAGAAAATCTAGAAAATCATTTAAAATTTTGAAAAATCATAGAAAATAAATCGTAGCTCGGATGAAAAAGTTTTCTACATGAAAGTTGACCAGCAAAATGAGACAAACCCGAATACGCTATCCGCATATCTGTCAGATGCCTCCATCACTGCAAACATGGAACCTTCCCCTCCGATTCATCTGTCTGACAGATGTCCGAAACCGGGAAAACGTTCCAGTTAATTTCCCGCTTCGTCTGCAACGTGTAGCACCGCGTTAGGTCGCCCCTAGCATCGCGTATTGACATGTTATGCTTTGTGATTCTTTGATTGCTCTGTTATTTATTGTGTTCCCCCTCCGTTACTTCTTTCCGGTAGACCCCGAGACCGCTGCCGATACCCCTGTGATCGACTACATCGACGACGACCCCTCCTTCTCAGCAGAGCTTCCAGGCAAGCCCCCTGCCCCCTTTGAACAATCCGATATCGCCCATTCCATTCTCTCATGCTTGCATTAGATTTTGCTACTGTAATTGATTGCTCCTATCCTGATGCATAGCCTGCTTTTTGTAACCTGCTTATTGATACCTACCTGCTTAACCTAAACTGCTTAGTATATGTTGGTTAGTGATCCATCAGTGACCCCCACCTTGTCCTTGTTGCCTCTGCTTCATCATCGATGACTCGATCAACATGATCGACGACCAGAGACCGACACCTCACTTCACCCCTTTTGTTGTACGACTCTGCATAGTTACTATCGAGTGCCGAGGGTGATACCTCATAACGCACTCCTGATGATAACTCTGTAGTGTAGCTGTTCGGTCATGGTCATGGAGGGTGATTCCTCCTTCACCACTCCCGATACGACTCTGTCGTGCAACCCCTCAAGTGTGAACCTCGAGGGTGATTCCTCCTATGTTCACCTTGCTGATTTCATCGAGTGGAATCCACCGAGGGTGATTCCTCGGGGTTTTCCCCCTTGATGTTATGACCACATGGTTACTTTGACCTTTGTCGCAGGCGGGTCGACCCTGAGGGGTACCCGCGGGGAAATTATGCAGTCGGGTCTGCCAGGAGGGCACCCGAGAGAGATATTGTGGCGGAGCATCAAAAACTCGGATCGTCTCCGCGAGTTATTAAATACGCCTAACGGATTTGGGTAATTGATCTGAGTTGGCCAATGGCCTATACGCACTACCACCACGCGGGATAATGGTTTATGGGGCCCTCTACGTCGTACGTTTCTCCCGAAAGCTCATCAAACGTCACAGTTCACCGTGCGGGCTGATTGTTGGGGTTGGGCTGGATACTTCACTGACGAGTTCAGTGTCGTGCCTGCTCCCCGGCCAGTCTCTCAACGCGCAGGAGCGCCCGGGGCGATGGCCCAAGACCCCTGGGTGCATAGGTTAGTCCGGCATGTTGACCTCTCTGCTGAGCCTAGGTAGGGCGCTGCTTCATGTCGATCTCCCGAGGCCGGGCATTACCCAGCAAGTGTGTACGGCCAGAGGTGATCGAGCGTGTTGGGTAACAGTAGTGCACCCCTGCAGGGAAGTGATCTATTTGAATAGCCGTGTCCACGGTAACAGGACGCTCAGTTTGGTATCCCGATCTATTACTTGAACTGGATACTTGTTTAATTAATTGAAGCTCCGGGATCGCTTTCTCGCAGGGAGTCGAGGAAGGATCTCTAGGCTTTGTCTCAACATGCTTGCTTAATAAAAATGCTTTTTTGTACTCTTCTAATTGCTGCAAGATGGTGGCTTCGTGAAGATGCTAGTCTTCGATAGGACTAGGTCTTCTCTCTATTTTGGCATTTCTGCAGCCCAGTCCACATATACAACCTTTCTTTGATAATGTTGCATATGTAGTGTAGATCCTTGCTTGCTGAGTACTTCGGATGAGTACTCACGGTTGCTTTGCTACCTCCTTTTCCCCCATACCCCTTTTGATGTTACCTCAGACGATGGAGCTCAGGAGCCAGATGACACCGCAGGAGCTTACTACCAGGAGGGCCCAGACGGCACTTACTACTGGACCGAGCCAGCCGACCAGGAGTAGGATCAGAGGCCCTAGGCAGGAGGCCTTCGCCTTTCGATCTAGAGTTGTTGTTTGTGCTAGCCTTCTTAAGGCAAACCTTGACTAACTATGTCTGTACCCAGATATTATTTGTATGACTGACTTATGTATTTGGATCCTCGTGATCCCTGGTCTGTAATATTTGTGGATCTCCGTTTATTTGTGTTAGAGTTGTGTTGTGATATCTTCCCGTGAGTCCCTGTGCTTGATCGTGCATGTTTGCGTGTATGATTAGTGCACGATTGAGTCGGGGGCGTCACACTGGCTCTTTTGACTGGAAAAATGTTGATACTGAGTCCAGGGGAAAAATTGAGTTAATCGCTGCCTCTTTGCTGAATTAATTAGTCTTTTTCCTTGTGAAATTTTATTGTCGCCATACACAAGTTATGCAGGGGTAAAAGTACCAATTGTTTTATGGGCATGCTGAGTGCGTATTTCTGCAGTACTAAATATTGTTATTACCCCAAGTTGCTTTGTCGGAGGTATCATTTATGCCCTAATACTCTGTTATGTGGGGCCAAGCTGGCAACATATCTTGAAAATTTTAGCTTGACATATCTTTGTGCCTCTCATGCCCACATGTGCTAAGTTGTTTCGAGTATAATCTTAAACATGTGGAAGGGGACTGTTGTATACGTAGTTTAGGTACATAACAATGCTTGGGCTTTCAGTAAGCAAGTCTGACCAGTTGATAACTTATTTGGTTTCCTCCAACATACATATGTTTAAGCCTCAATAAACAATATATATTTGAACATTGACCTTACCGTCAGAATAATGTTGCTGCTATAGAGGTATTTCTCTCTTAATTGGCAAGTTTTTGGTGTCAAGGTATCACGGGGGCTAAACTCTTATATTCTTATATAGTCAATATCATGAAACGCGTTCCACCGCCATGATCACAAGTGCGCGAATGAGCAACTGGTGCACATGGTTCTGTCCTAGCCCATGAAGAACAACATTATGAGGCTGTGAAGAAGGCCGACGTTGAGAGCTAGGAGAAGCACACCACAATGTGATGGCATTGTGATGGATTGAGTAACCCGTGAAGAAGGTCATCCAAAAGAATTCGGTGGTTTTCTTCCTAGGAAACGCAAGAAACTCAAACATGCATTTTCATTCATGGTGGTAAAATAAAATTTGCACAACACTATTTTCTAGCTTATCTGGTACTAATGGGAAGTGTATTATTGAGGAATGCAGATCATTTTATCCCTGCTGCTAGATTTTTCTACCATGTGATCTGTGAAACCAAGGTATATGATTAAAAAATGTTTTATAATGTGAAACTTCTCCAGATGTATAAGTTGAGTATATATGTACTTACGGATAGAACAATGGTCATTGAATCAAAGGAATCATATCACAATGTGTAATATCTGCGATGAACTGTCATTTTGTATATATACAGTGACTAATGAGACATTCGTAAGATTTTTGGTGCAATGTTGAATATAAACTCCTCAAATCGGTGTGGTCTAACATAATATAAACATCTATTTCAAGTATTCTTTGAGCGTGTGTTGTTAATTAATTACTGTAATATATAATTCAACCATGGGGTTTTTGGGTCTGATATTTAATTCTAGGAAAATTCTAGAGCTAAAAATTCCAAACAAAATAAATGTAGCCCGTGCGGATGCACGGGTTGACGACTAGTGATTGTAAAACATCCAAGAATGATAATATAACAGCATGGAACAATCAAAAATTATAGATACGTTGGAGACGTATCAGCATCCCTAAGCTTAATTCCTGCTCGTCCTCGAGTAGGTAAATGATAAAAACAGAATTTTTGATGTGGAATGCTGCCTATCATGTTCATCACATATTCTTTTCTTTTATAGCATGGACAATTGGACTTTTATATGATTCAAAGCAATAGTCTAGTTTTGACATGAAGATTTCAATACTCAAGCATATCAACAAGCAACCATGTCTTTCAAAATATCAACACTAAAACAAGTTATCCCTAGCCCTTTATGCTCAATCATTGATCCATTCATGAAACACACTCGCATATTAGCAACATCCAATTCTCAAGTACGATCGTAGTGCCCCTTAGTTGGTGCTTTATAAGAGAAGATGGAGACTCAAATAAAAATAAAAATTGCATAAAGTAAATAGAAAGGCCCTTCGCAGAGGGAAGTAGGGATTTGTAGAGGTGCCAGAGCTCAAAGCGGAAAAAGATAGAGATAAAACATTTTGGGTGGCATGCCTTTCCTGTCAACGAAAACGATCGAGTAGTTCCCAATACTTTCCATGCTAAATATATCATAGGTGGTTCCCAAACAGAAAATAAAGTTTATTTCTTTTTCCACCATGCTTTCACATTCCACGGCTAGCCGTATCCACGGGTACCATCCATACCAACACTTTTCAAGGAATTTATTATTTGACAACATAAAGTAAATTCATTTTTCATTTCGGGACTGTGCATCCCTAATACCTTTGCTGTACTCTCGTGCAATGACAAGTGAATAAACACTCATCTTGAGAATAACACATCTAGCATGGAAAAATATCAGCCACCCCCTATCGTTTCATGAGCGGTACGCGCACACAAAAAGGAAATTTATTTTGAAAATTAGAGATTGCACATAAAAATTTGCTTAGAACGGCACGAAAATACTGCATATAGGTAGGTATAGTGGACTCATATGGCAAAACTGGGTTTAAGGATATTGGATGCACAAGTAGTATTCCTACTTAGTACAAGTGAAGGATAGCAAAAAGATTGAGAAGCATCCAACCAATGGACGAAAAATCTCATAAGCGAGCATTAAGCATAACTAACACCAAATAATGCTCCACAAGTATGATGTAATTTCATTGCATAACTATTGACTTTCGTGCTTGCATAGGGAATCACAAACCTTAACACCGATATTCTTACTAAAGCACAATTACTCATTAACATGACTCACATATTATATCATCATACCGCAAAACTATTACAAAGAATCAAGTTTATTTTGTCCAATGATCTTCATGAAATTTTTTATTATATCCCTCTTGAATATCTATCACTTTGGGACTAATTTCATATGTTGCTTTTGATAGCTCAAACAAATCTAAGTGAAGAACATGAGCATAAAAAAAATTCTTCTCTTAAAATAATTTAAGTAAAGCATGAGAGAATTTCTTAAAAAAATTGCTAACTCTCAAATAAATCTAAGTGAAGCATGAGAGCATTTCTTCAAAAAATACTAAAGCACACCGTGCTCAAAAAGATATAAGTGAAGCACTAGAGCAATTCCATAGCTCAAAGAATTTAAGTGAAGCACATAGAGCAATTTTAACAAATCATAGCATAATTTTGGCTCTCTCAAATAGGTGTGTCCAGCAAGGATAGATGACACAAATTAAAAATAAAAACAAGCAAAGACTCATATAACACAAGACGCTCCAAGCAAAACTCATGATATGTGACGAATAAAAATATAGCTCCATGTAAAATACCGATGGTTGTTAGAAGAAAGAGGGGATGCCACTCGGGGGCATCCCCAAGCTTAGTTGCTTGTTTATCTTTGGATAATGGCTTGGGGTGCCATGGGGCATCTCCAAGCTTAGGCTCTTCTTACACTTTATTCCTTCATCCATCGTGATCTCACCCAAAACTTGAAAACTTCAATCACACAAAACTCAACAAAACCTTCGTGAGATACTTTAAGTTCTGTAGAAAACCCATTCAAATTTTGTTATTGCATTATATCCACTGTATTCTAACTTTACCATGGCTTATACCCCCCGATACAAACCATAGATTCATCAAAATAAGCACAAAACACAAAGAAAACAGAATCTGTCAAAAACAGAACAGTCTGTAAAGATGCGAATTGTTCTCATACTTATGTAACTCGAAAATTCTGAAACATTTGGAAAACAAAGGAAATTTGTATATCAATCTTGTGTAAAAAATTCTGAATTTTTCGTCGCTTCTGTGATTTTAAACAATTATTTTACTGGACGCAAAACTTTCTGTTTTCCAACAAGATCAAATCAACTATCACCAAAGCTATCCCAAAGGCTTTACTTGGCACAAACACTAATTAAAACATAAAAACACAATCATAACAGAGGTATAATTGTGCAAAAACTCAATAATAGAAAGAAAAATACAAAAATAAATTTTATTCATTGGGTTGCCTCCCAACAAGCGCTATCGTTTTACGCCCCTAGCTAGGCATAAGATTTCAACGATGCTCATACGAAAGATAGTAATTGAAACCCAAAGAGAGCATAATGAATCATGTGAAAAACACATTTAAGTCTAACTCTCTTCCTATGCATAGGAATTTTATAAGCAAACAAATTATCAAGGTAAACAAAAACTAGCATACGCAAGGAACAAGAAAGAAACAATTACAATCTCAACATAACGAGAGGAAATTTAATAACATGAAACTTTCTACAATCATATTTTCCTCTCTCAAAATAATTACATATAGTATCATAATCAAATTCAACAATATAGCTATCATATAAAATTTTCTCTTCATGATCCACATGCATAAAAGTTTTATAATCTTCCAAGATAGTGGGATTAACATCACACTGGTACAGCGAGGTGCTATACAAACGGTTTTTAACCCCTTTCCGCGACGGCGTTAGGAACCGTCGCCAAGTGAGTGACTGGGATAGGGGGGGGGGGTCCTTCCCACACGACCTAGAAACCGTCGGGGATAGGGAGCCTCGATGCATATACATTACTCTCTACTCGTTTGTGCTCGCATTGCCATCGCAGTCGGTATTCTGTGGTGCTACGTTTACGATGCGCGACCCATCACAAATAGTTCACGATTGTAGAAGTAGACAATCACACACATTTACTTTTCCTCGACTGTGTGTGATTTGATGTAAGAGCGCACACAGTTGTCGCTATAAAACTGTATGCGAAGCTTGAATACATCCCACATGATTCATCCGTCGTACCCGCGTCGGATGATCAACCTATCGCACGCGTTCTCCTATGACCAAACGTTTGCGATGCGCACAACATCACAAACAGTCCATAATTTCGAAGCATGTGTGGTAAGGTGACTATCGCAAACATTTAATAAGAAAGAACTGTGTGTGATGCTGTTGTTAATCGCACACGTTTTTTCTTGGCTGATCATGTGCAGTGGAGATTGATCGCACACGTAGTGGATCCTAGAAACGTGTCTGATCTCCATGTCTATCGCAGACGTTTCGCTTTTGCAAACCGTGTGCAGTGTAATCCCTAATTTAAAAATCACATGTTTTAAATTTGAAAGTAGGCAATCACTAATTTCATATCCAACCATATTTATTACAAATATAGGTTCAACCACGAATGCATAATTCGATGCACATGTACATATACTGAAGAACTACAGAAGCACCAAGTAAAGAATGATGAACCACAGTTGTACTAAAGAATGTAAAGAGAGAGGCGAAAGACATTCTGGTTGCTGAAGAAGGTGAAGCGGAATGCCCATATTGTGCCCTCCTCCATGCGTAATGCGCGCACGACTCTAGGCCAACCCCTTGTGATGGCTGCCCGTCCATCCTTCACTTTCTTCATTATGACTTCTCGATGCTCATTGTAGTCTGGATGAAATACTTTAACCTTCATTGCGTGTCCACCAATCATGTACTTTGTGAGGTAATCTTGAGTGAACTGCTTCGGGAACCACTGCGAACGAAAAAGATTCAGACATTGTTATCTAACAACTCATTATGGGCAGTAAAAAGAGAAGGCTGCAGAGTTTGTAGTAACCATCCTACAGCTCACTGTTGTGTTGGATAGAGCATAAACAAATAATTTGCTTGCCACCATTTGTATCTTTTTGCTAATAATCCTTCTCAGTTTCCTCACTTGATGCTTGTTCATGAATATCTCATTGCCCCATACGCAAAAAGGGTCGATGCGTGGATCCTTGCCAAGGGCATATGTACCTACAAGCAACAAGTCAATATTAGAAGCTAACAAGTGTCCAAGCCTGGATCTATATGCACTACATTATGGAACGACGGGGGGAGTACAAGCCGAGGGATGAAACTAACCTCGGCGGAAAATGGTGGCCACTCCCGTTGTTGTCCTGCATAAGTAGTGGAAAGGCATGATAAGTATAGCAACCTTGACATCAAACAAATATAGCAAAGGTAAACAACATCATCTCCAAATGATAGCTTGAATGTGTTGGTTTCAGCATGCTGTTAAAGCAGATATAAAATGAAAGGCAATGTTACCGACAACAGGCTTAGCAGCCATCAAATATTGCAATTCAAACTGGTATTGTTGAAAATGAATAGAACGTAGGTAATGCTTAAACATCACAATGGATAAATGTGTAAAACTGAAATAAAGGGCATGTGTTAACTACACCAGCATAACTGGAACCAAAAATACCCGTTCAAACTGGTATTGATGCAGTCGAGCGGCACAGTTCCGACTTGCACATAATGAACATCACATTGTGAATGACTGAAATAAAAAAGGCATAAATGATCAGTATAACAACCAAATATAGCCATTGAAAACTGGACAGAGTCTCACTGCAACCAACCTAACAAGCAAATACAGATAAACAGGGCATATGCTTGAAAACTGGACAAATGCTCACTGCAACCAACCTAACAAGCAAATACAGATAAACAAGGCATCTGCTTGAAAACTGGACAAATGCTTACTGCAACCAACCTAACAACCAAATACAGATAAACAAGGCATCTGCTTGATAACTGGACAAATGCTCACTTCAACCAACCTAAGAACCAAATACATATAAACAAGGCATCTGCTCGATAACTGGAAAAATGCTCACTTCAACCAACCTAACAACCAAATACAGATAAACAAGGCATCTACTCACTATAAACAACCAAATATAGCCATTCGTGAAACTGAAGTGGACAATTCATACTTAAACATCACATAGCCCTATTGAACAATACATTTTTGCATAACTGAAATAATTAAACACGGCACAGTTAAAGCACCACACGGCAAATGCTACTACAACAAAGGGTACGGGATGGCAAGCTAGAAAAGGTAAGATTTGCTGATAGGATGTTGCCTCACATGTCATGGACGGGATCCTTCCAGTTGGAAGAGCACAGACCCATGGTGCGCTCTCTGATGTCACAGATGGGCTGTTTCACCTTGGAAGAACCTTTGTGGGTGCCCTCCTCATGGTCGTGGTCGTGGTCGATGAGATCTGACTTGGCAATTGAGGATCCCAAGCCGCCGCCGTAGAACATGTCCTTCAGAAATGACAAAATGGGCTCGATGGTGTACAAGGATCGCAAATCCTTGACAGCTTGGCGGAGGAGATCAGCGGCAGGGCCGTCGAAGAGATCGACGGTGGTTGAACCAGAGGGGTTGGGGATGGACCACTTAACCCGTGACATGGCCCGCGTGAAGCCGTCACTGTCGACGAGCTTGATGTTGTAGCCAGCTTTCCCGAGATACAGTAATACGCTAGCCCGCTGACATGAAGCCTTCGGCATGGCAACGTAGTCAACGTCTTCGCCGGCTTCCGCGGCGACGTGTTGCTCCAAGATCGACAGGTCGGGGCGAACGGCGGCCAACTCGCCAACGTCCGCCAGAGAGGCCATGATAAACCTCTTCTTGGCCGAACGCTCGTCGGGCTCCCCGGGATACGTGGTCGAGCTTAGGCTGCGACATTCTGGAGCAGGGGATGCGGATCTGGCGGGGAGGGACACCGCAGGCCTCATCTAAAAACTCAGGGGAGTGGGGCGACGGTATGGGAATCGCTGGGTAACCTGAACTTTATTATCTAAGCTAGGAGGAACGGGCAGACCGGCAGGGGTTGGTGGCGGTGCCGTCGGTGGCCGCGGTCTAGGGTTCCGCGGGGGGGGGGGGGGGGAGGGGGCCGGGTGCGGGGACTGGTGGAGGGGGGGTGGTGGTGTTTGAGGATACTCCACGGCTACTGAAAATTTTAGTAATGGTGGGTGGAGATGGTGGTGGACGAGGGATGGGGACGGTTCAAATGCCTCGGCTACTGCAATTTTACTATAAGGTCGGTGCTGGAGGAGTGTGGGCGACGGTTGAAGTACGGCGGCTACTAAAATTTGGGTAAAGGAATTGATGCGGGGCGGGAGTGCCCAAGATCGCGCACGGTCCAATAAGAATATGCGTCTATGATAATAAGGAAAAGTGGCGGAACCGCCGATTTTTGCAACGCTCAAGGCGGGTATTTTCTTTTTATATTTCTAGCTAGCTGGTCTATCGCACACGGTTCGTCCTAATTTCTAAATAAACTACCCGCCTTTAGCTTGCGTAGGTGGTGATTTTACAGCACACTTGCATCGCACACGGTTAAGCCAGTACCTCCACCCTTTGCTAACGCTTGCGCAGTTGTGGTGATTTTATAGCGCACTTGCATCGCACACGGTTGAGCCAGTACCTCCACCTTTGCTCGCGCTTGCGTAGTCGTGGTGATTCACAGCGCACTTGCATCGCACACGGTTAAGACATTAGACCCGTGTCCGTTGAGCATCATCAGAGTCTTTGCAAAAAAAAATGTTAGAGAGGGTCAGAAGACAACCACACCAGCATGTGGCCCAAATATATATGAGTGAAAAGGGTGGTCTGTGATGTTCAAAATTCCAATGCACAACTTTGACTGCGCGGGCCCACGGTTGGGCGCGTCGTCGAAGATCGATGAGAGGGGCCAGAAGTCAAGAACCACCTGGAAGTGGGCAAATATATGTAGGAATATTGGGTGTGACTTTGGTGGCACCTGCCTCGCAAACCCGAAAGCACCCTTGGATATATCTATAATGACATAATGTCATAGCTAGCTAGGGTGCTTGACCCACCACCTCCCACTTAATGTCAGCGGGGCGGATGCACGTAATGATACTTTGGTCATACATGCATGTCGCCATGACCTACCATAAGACGGACCAATGAATCTATCGTTTGGTCAAACGACAACTATTGTTGTCGATAAACCGCTTGGGCCAATAGATTGAACCATCATAAAAATCGCATGAGAGGGACCACAAAAGCAGCACCTCTTGCATGCGGCCCAAAATGATGTACGTTGGAAGGGGTGATGTGTGTTTTCAATATAGAATAATGTACAATTTAGATGTGGTGCCTACCTCTCGATACAGACAACAACCATGAAGGCCAGGTAGTTAAGGACGAGATACGCAGGGTATGATGTAGGTCGAACCCAGCAATCCGAGCATGTGGGAGGGAATCCTAACAACGCATGAGCTCGCGCTTTGGTTGAACGACATGTGACGGTGACCGGCCCTAACACGAACTAGGAGGAATCCATTCATGGCCAACACATACCCCTCGTTATCGGTCAAAGGGATGATATATATACACTTGGGGAGCCCACAGATATGCATGTCATCACAAAAAACCGCACAAGGGAGACGTCGTCGATCAGAAGACTCCGTATAGACTGCATGCGGCCCGAAAATATGTATAGGTACGGTGGTGTGTGATGTGTTTAAATCCCGAATGCACAACTTCGATGGGCCACCAACTACATTACAAACCGAACACCGTACCCGACCCCAAGCATGGTTCAATACGTACGATGTCAGTTTCCCAACTTCGAGGCGGCGGGGGGGGGGGGGGTCGTCCAACGCATGCGCTCAAACTTTATTTGGTCTAACATGGCACACATAGCAATAGGAAACCATCATGGTCAAACCCTTCTCATTGTTGGGTCAAAGGGATAGATTGTATGGGCCCCCTCATTATCGGTAAAGGATAATATATATACCTCGGGGAGCCCACAGATATGTGCAGCGTCTATAAACCGCACAAGGGAGACATGCTTGATCAGAACACCCTGCCCCCTATACCCTGCATGCGACCTGAAAAAGGTTTATATAATCACCATGATAGGTCACTATAGAGTCAATCATTCTTTAATTTTTTAGAGCAAAAAATAATCAGTAAAAACATAGTCTACAAATTAGCAAAACAAAGATCCTTTATCTCTCTAATGACCGTGTCATAGCATTTAAATGAAGCTTGAGGTCACCCATCCTTGGGCTACTCCAGCCCGAGCATGCTTAACTTTTGCGTTCTATTCGACTAGACTAGCGGATGGGAAGCCGCACCTTGCTGATAGGAATTGCCTCCTTGCCTTTAAGGCGTTTCAAGCTGGTCACCCTATGGGACCTACTCCCTCTTATCACACTCATTTGTGCTTTTAGAAACTGTGTGCGATATTTACATGGCCGGCGTGTCGTCGCCTAGCCTTCAATGAGCACTAACACTGGTAGCGGGAAAACGATGGGAGAAGAGGTGGGAAACCGATGAGAGGAGTGGCGGGAAACGGTAGCCTATTTGGATATATAACAACATTAATATAGAAAACTTAGTAGAGAAGGAAGCGTGAGCTAGCACGACGCATGCGCATAGTGCTTACCCATGTACTGCATGTGCTGTCGAAAGGGCTAAGGATTGCCGTTCGATCTGGGAGCATCCAACGGTGCAGACATACGATCCGTGGGGTTTGGGTTCTGGCCAATCAGAACGCATGACTCAGATCGCGCGCGCAGCAGGGGGGAGGGGGGCATCGGCCACGGTTTGGTAGGCACACGGCTTTCGTGAGTGAACCATGTGCTATTTGAAAACATTTCGTGAGAAGAATCTCGGTTTTTAAATCCCCATAAATCCAAAACTCACCCAAAAATCGTGAAACTTGGCATGGTGTCACGACATGGCACATATATGTTGAGGAAATTTTTTCATCCATTTTGGCGCAAGTTTTATTACAAGCCTCTTACAAATCGGGGCTTCTCTCAAAGAAGCCTCATGGTTCTGATAGGGAAATGTGTCCCCCTTGTGGGCGAAACGATAATCACTGCCTCATTTCGCCTTGTATTTTCTTCTCCGGGCAACATGGAACGACAGGATATCCGTGCTGAAATTTAAACTTATTCAGGGTTCGTTTGGCCTTTTTATACACTAATTGAGTTTCCTAGGCATTTAATGTCCATAATTCAAATCTGAACTTCAAATACATGCTCTAGTTCACCAAAATGGCTAGAAAAATTATACATGGATCCTTGGGTGCATGTTTAGGTCCCATGCCAGGAATGGGAACGAATTACAACCGTACCGACATCCTGGCTCGTCCTCAAACATTTGGAATCTCGGTTTTTAAATCCCCGTAAATCCTAAACTCTCCACAAAGTCATGAAAGTTGGCATGGCGTCACGTCATGGCACATATATGTCGTGGTAAAAACATTGTCCAATTTGGGCCAAGCTTTATTACAAACCTCTTACAAACCGGAGCTTCTCTCAAAGAAGCCTCGTGGTTCTGATAGGGAAACGTGTTCCCCTTGTGGGCGAAACGTAATCACTGCCTCTTTTCGCCTTGTATTTTCTTCTACGGGCAACATGGAACGACAGGATATCCGTGCTGAAATTTAAACTTATTCAGGGTTCGTTTGGCCTTTTTATACACTAATTGAGTTTCCTAGGCATTTAATGTCCTTACTTCAAATCTGAACTTCAAATACATGCTCTAGTTGACCAAAATGGCTAGAAAAATTATACATGTGTCCTTGGGTGCATGTTTAGGTCCCATGCCAGTAATGGGAACGAATTAAAACCGTACCGGCGTTCTGGCTCGTCCTCAAACATTTGGAATCTCGATTTTTAAATCCCCGTAAATCCTAAACTCACCAGAAAGTCATGAAAGTTGGCATGGTGTCACGTCATGGCACATATATGTCGTGGTAAAAACATTATCCAATTTGGGCCAAGCTTTATTACAAACCTCTTACAAACCGGAGCTTCTCTCAAAGAAGCCTCGTGGTTTCGATAGGGAAACGTGTTCCCCTAGTGGGCGAAACGTAATCACTGCCTCTTTTCGCCTTGTATTTTCTCCTACGGGCAACATGGAACGACAGGATATCCGTGCTGAAATTTAAACTTATTCAGGGTTCGTTTGGCCTTTTTATACACTAATTGAGTTTCCTAGGCATTTAATGTCCATAATTCAAATCTGAACTACAAATACATGCTCCAGTTCACCAAAATGGCTAGAAAAATTATACATGTGTCCTTGGGTGCATGTTTAGGTCCCATGCCAGGAATGGGAATGAATTACAACCATACCGGCGTCCTGGCTCATCGTCAAACATTTGGAATCTCGGTTTTTAAATCCCCATAAATCCAAAACTCACCAGAAAGTCATCAAAGGTGGCATGGTGTCACGTCATGGCACATATATGTCGTGGTAAAAACATTGCCAATTTGGGCCAACCTTTATTACAAACCTCTTACAAACTGAAGCCTGTCGCAAGAACCCTCGTGGTTTCGATAGGGAAACGTGTCCCCTTGTGGGTGAAACGATAATCGCTCCCTCTTCTAGCCTTGTATTTTCTTATACACGCAACACGGAACAACAGGAGATTCGCGCTGAACTTTGAAATTATTCAGGGTTTGTTTGACCTTTTTTATTCATTAATTGAGTTTTCTAGGCATTTAATGTCCATAATTCAAATCCGAAATACAAATACATGCTCCAGTGCACCAAAATGGCTAGAAAAAACATACATGTGTCCTTGGGGTGCATGTTTAGGTCCCATGGAATGAATGGGAATGAATTCAACCATCTCGCTGTCCTGGCTTGGCCACAAACATTGCGAATCTCGGATTTTAAATCTCTATAAATCCAAAACTCACCAGGAAATCATGAAACTTGGCATGGCGTCACTACATGGCACATATAATTGTCCAATTTGGGCGAAGCTATATTACAAGCCTCTTACAAACCGAAGCTTCACGCAACCCTCGTGGTTCCGGTAGGGAAACATGCCCCTCTTGTGGGCGAAACGATAATCGCTGCCTCTTCTCGCCTTGAACTTTGTTTTCTACAGGCAACATAGAATAACAGGAGTGTCGTGCTGAAATTTGAAACTGTTCAGGGTTCGTTTGGCCATTGTATATATTAATTATGTTTTCTAGGCATTTAATGTAGTCCATAATTCAAATTTGAACTACAAGCACATGCTCCAGTGAAGCTAAATGGGTGGGAAATCGTACATGTGTCATTGGGTGCATGTTTAGGACTCATTTAAGGAATGGGAATGAATTACAAACTTCTCGTCGTCCTGAAAAATTGAGAATCTCGGTTTTTAAATCCCAGTAAATCGAAAACTCACCCAAAAAACATGAAACTTGGCATGGTTTCATGACATGGCACATATATGCCGTGGTAAAAAAATCGTCCAGTTTGAGACAAGGCGCACACATGAATAGCCAACGAAGTCCTTTTGAAACAAATAGCTGACACGTTAATATCGCAAACGGTTGTATTATATGAACCGTGTCAAAATTTAACCATACTCGGTGGCGTGCGTGCAGCTGTTTGATTAGATGGGACGAGCGCGAGAAGTCCGCCTTGCAGGCTTGATGGGACGTGTGCGAGCAGTCCGTCGGGCAGGCTCGACGGGACGCGTGCATCTAGTCCACACGAGTACTCGCAGACGCATCATGTGCGAATGTGTAACTTACTAATCATCGCACACGAGTACTCACAGACGCATCGTGTGCGATACTCCTAGGCACCGCAAGCAACTAGTTTGCATTTTTGAAAGTTTTTTGTACAAACAGAATCGCACACGAACTAACTATAGTAACCATCTATGTTATAATTTCTCATCGCAAACAGTTCATCCGAGTGGGCTGTTTGCTGCGTATCACACACATCTTGTTTACACGAATCGTTTGTGTTCTTTTGGCTCATCGCAAATGCCGCATATCACACACATCTTGTTAAGTTGAATCGTTTCTGTTCTTGATAACCCACAAGTATAGAGGATCGTTTGTAGCCTTCTTCGATAAATAAGAGTGTTGAACCCAACGAGGAGCTAAAGGCAGAACAAATATTCCCTCAAGTTCTATCGACCACAGATACAACTCTACGCACACTTAACGTTTGCTTTACCTAAAACAAGTATGAAACTATTTTGCAAGAATAAAACTATGAGTACTTCGCGAGAATAAAACTACGAATAAATTGCAAGGTAATAAAAGTGGATAGATTTTGTCAACAAGAAAGTCATTTGCCCCTAGGCAATCGATAACAAGTACCGGTAATCATTCTTGCAATTTTACATGAGGGAGAGGCATGAGCTAACATACTTTCTCTACTTGGATCATATGCACTTATGATTGGAACTCTAGCAAGCATCCGCAACTACTAAAGATCATTAAGGTCATGAAACCCAACCATAGCATTAAGTATCAAGTCCTCTTTACTCCCATAAGCAACAACCCACCTACTCGGGTTTAAGCTTCTGTCACTCTCGCAACCCACCATAAGCGAATCATGAACGTATTGCAACACCCTACAGTGAGGATCCCTCACGTTTGCGCGAGACGGAGGGCACCGTAGGACAGCACCATAAATAAAATATACAATCATACCAACCAAGATCACGATTAACCCACAGAACAAAACGGATCTACTCAAAAATCATAGAATATCCAAATATCATTGGGAAATAATATATGGAGTTGAGCACCATGTTTAAGTAGAGATTACATCGGGGAGAAGGGGTGTTACACCGCTGCATAGAGGGGGAGAAAGTTGGTGTTGACGGTAGAAAGATTGTTGATGTAGACCGCCGTCACGATCCTTGTCCCGGTGGCACTCTGGCGCCACCGGGAGAGAGGGGGAGAGAGCCCCCTCCTTCTTCTTCTTCCTTGGCCTCCCCCCTAGACGGGAGGAGAGTTCCCCCTCTGGTCCATGGCCTCCATGGCCGCGGAGGGGCGGGAGCCCCTCCGAGATTGGATCTCCCTCTCTGTTCTCTTCTGTTTCGCGTTCCCCAGATCTGGCCGAAAACCGTTTCTTATATTCTCGGAGATCCATAACTCCGATTGCGCTGAGATTTTAACACGATTTTTTTCCGGATATAAGCTTCCTTGTGCCCGAAGTAGAGCCCCAACTGACATACGAGATGAGCACAATCCACCACCGCGCGCCTGGTCCCTGGGGCGCGCCCTGGTGTCTTGTGGGCACTGTGGGCCCCCGTTTCATTGATTCCAAGTCCCAAAAATCACATATATTCTAAAATAATTCTCCGTAAAATTTTATTGCATTTGGACTTCGTTTGATCTGGATTTTTCGGGAAACAAAAAACATGCAAAAAACAGGAACTGGCACTGGGCACTGGATCAATATGTTAGTCCAAATAAATCATATAAAATGTTGCCAAAAGTGTATAAAAGTTGTATAACATTGGCATGAAACAATCAAAAATTATAGGTACGATGGAGACGTATCAGTTCTCTTCCCTAATAAAAAACAGTTCGTCTGAGTGAACCGTATGCCGTATATCACACACACCTTGATCTGGCTGACCGTTTCTGTTGCATTCCCTAATAGCACACAGTTCATTGAAGCAAACTGTATGCCGTATATCACACACACATTGATATGGCTGCCCATTTCTGTTGTTCTGGCTCATCGCAAACAGTTCTTCTGGATCAACCGTATGCCCCGCATCGCACACGCAACTAAAATCTGAACCGTGTTTGATGTCTCTGCCATCTCAAATGTTTTGCATCTTTTTTGATGTTTTTTTTACATCCCCATTTGCGATTAATGCATCGCACACAGTTTCATCAAAGGGTCTCTGATCGTAGTGTCGCATTAGCAGCATCCTGCAGTAGTGTCAACTAAAGTCATGACCTCTCCAAACCCACTTTTATCAAAAAATTCATAAGATTGAACATACTCCAAACTAGTGGGATCATTATTACCTAGAGTTGACACTCTTCCAAACCCACTTTCAATATTATCGGAAACATATTCATCATGAGGCTTAAATAAATTTTCAAGATCATAAGAACAATCACCCCAATCATGATCATTGCAATAAGTTGTGGACATATCAAAATTAGCATCCCCAAGCTTGGGGTTTGCATATTATTAGCACAATTGACATTAATAGAATTTATAGTAAAATCATTGCAATCATGCTTTTCATTCAAGGAGCTATCATGAATCACTTCATAAATTTCTTCATCACAATTTTCAGATTCACGAATCTCAAGCAAAACTTCATAAAGATAATCAAGTTCACTCAACTCACTAGCAATTGGTTCAACATAATCAGATCTTTTGAAATGATTAGCAAGTGGATGAGGATCCATATCAATAGATTTTTAGCAAGCAAAGATGCAAAAAAATAGAAGACACATGGTAACACAAGCAAAGGTAGCAAACAAGATTGCAACCAAAAAGATAGATCTGACGAGAAAATGATGAACGAAAAAGAGGGCGAATAAAACGGCAATTTTTTGTGAAGTGGGGGAGATGAAAATGAGAGGCAAATGGCAAATAATGTAAATTGCAAGGAGATGAGATTTGTGATTAGGAACCTGATAGATGTTGATGATGTCTCCCCGGCAACGGCGCAAGAAATTTCTTTTGATGCGGCTTGAACTACGTCGGTATTTCCCCAAAGAGGAAGGGATGATGCAGCATAGCTACGGTAGTTATTTCCCTCAGTGATGAGACCAAGGTTATCGAACCAGTAGGAGAACCACACAACACTATGTAAACGGTACCTGCACACAAAGAACAAATACTTGGAATCCGACGTGTAAGAGGGGTTGTCAATCCCTCCCGGGTAAAAAGATAGATAAACTTGTAGTAGATTGGATAAATAGATCTCGCGGAAACGTGAAATAAAATAAATAATAAAAAATTGCAGCAAGGTATTTTTGGGTTTTTGGATTAATAGATCTGAAAATAAAAGCAAATAAAAATAGATCTTGAAGGCAAATATGATAAGGAAGAGACTCGGGGGCCGAAGATTTCACTAGTGGCTTCTCTCGAGAAAAATAGCATACAGCGGGTAAATAAATTACTGTTGGGTAATTGATAGAACTTCAGATAATTATGACGATATCCAGGCATTGATCATTATATAGGCATCACGTCCAAGATTAGTAGACCGACTCCTGCTTGCATCTACTACTATTACTCCACACATCGACCGCTATCCAGCTTGCATCAAGTGTATTAAGTTCATGGAGAAACGGAGTAATGCAATAAGAACGATGACATGATGTAGACAAGATCTATTCATGTAGGAATAGACCCCATCTTGTTATCCTTAATAGCAATGATACATACGTGTCATGTCCCCTTCTGTCACTGGGATTGAGCACCGTAAGATCGAACCCATCACAAAGCACCTCTTCCCATGGCAAGAAAAATCGATCTAGTCGACCTAACTAAACCAAAGATTCGAAGAAGAAATACGAGGCTATAAGTAATCATGCATATAAGAGATCAAAGAAACTCAAATAACCTTCATGGCTAAAAATATATATCTGATCATAAACTCAAAGTTCATCGGATCCCAACAAACACACCGCAAAAAGAGTTACATCAAATAGATCTCCAAGAGACCATTGTATTGAGAATCAAAAGAGAGAGAGGAAGCCATCTAGCTACTAACTATGGACCCGAAGGTCTACAATGAACTACTCACACATCATCGGAGAGGCACCAATGAGGATGATGAACCCCTTCATGATGGTGTCTAGATTGGATCCGTGGTTTCTGGAACTTGCGGCGGCTGGAATTGTGTTTCGTCGACTCCCCTTGGGTTTTTTGGATTTTCGGGGTATTTATAGAGCAAAGAGGCGGTGCAGGAGGCGGCCGAGGTGGGCACAACCCACCAGGGCGCGCCTGGGCCCCCAGGCGCACCCAAGTGGGTTGTGCTCCCCTCGGAGCCCCCCTCTGGTACTTCCTTGGCCCATCGTGTGTCTTCTGGTCCAAAAAAGTTCTCCAAAAAGTTTCGCTGCATTTGGACTATGTTTGGTATTGATTTTGTGACGACCCCGGCTTAATCGTGCACTAATCATACACGCAAATGCACACGATCAAGCCTAAGGACTCACTTGAAGATATAACAACACAACTCTAAAACATAAATAAAGTCATACAAGCTTTATATTACAAGCCAGGGCCTCGAGGGCTCGAATACATAGCTCGATGGCATACAAGTGTCAGCGGAAGCATCCGATATCTGGGTACAGATATAACAGAGTTACAGATAGGCCTTTAAGAAGGCGGGGTAAAATAAAACACTACGATCGAAAGGCGTAGGCCTCCTGCCTAGGACCGTCCGAACCTACTCCTGGTCGTCGGACGGCTCCTCGTAGTAGTACTCGCCGGGAGGGTAGTAGTAGTAGTAGCCGTCAGCGGGGGCAGTTGGCTCAGGGGCTCCGTCATCTGGTTGCGACAAATGGATATGGGGAGAAAAAGAAAGCAAAGCAAACATGAGAACTCATCCGAAGTACTCAGCAAGCAAGGATCTACACTACATATGCAACATTTTCAAAGGGAGGCTGTATATGTGGACTGGGCTGCAGAAATGCCAGAATAGAGAGAGAGAGCCTAGTCCTATCGAAGACTCGCATCTTCAGCGGTCTTGCAGCATTAGAAGAGTGCAGAATAACATAATGTAAAGTAGTAGTAGTGTTAACAACCTCGCCCAGAGATCCTTCCTCGACTCCCTGCGAGAAAGCAATCCCAGAGCCATACTATCCAGTTATCATCTCAAGTCATCAGTTCTAGTTGTACCGATTGGGATACAACTCCGAGTGTCCATTACCATAGGACAGGCTATCGATAGATTGTTTCTTCCCGGCAGGGTTGCACCAACTTACCTACCACGCTCGCTTAACTCCTGCCGGACACACTTCCCTGGGTCATGCCTGGCCTCGGCCAAACGATATGCCGCAACCCGACCAAAAACTTAATAGAGTGGTCAGCACGCCGGACTAACCTATGCCCCCAGGGGTCTTGGGCCATCACCCCGGGAACTCCTGCACGTTGCGTCAGGCGGCCGAAAGCAGACCTAGCCCCCTTAATACAAGCGCAGGCTTAACCAGTCCAATTCGGTGCGCGGCGCTCAGTCGCTGACGTCTAGAAAGCTCTGGCTGAAGTATACGACGCAGAATGCCCATACTATGCCCACGTGATGGTTAGTGCTATCAGGCCAGAGGCCCCTCGGATCAAATATCCAAACCATTAGTGTGTTGGTAGTGCGGTAATGAGCAGAGACTCACGGAAGATGTGACCCCGTCGCCCCATCTCGAGGACTTGCAGCAAGGGCTAAGAATGCCCGGCCACGCCTCGTATTCAACTCTCGGGCACCTTGCAGGTCGACTCGTCACCACATCACTTCGCAAATATGCTCATGCGGGTACCCCGCAGGGCCGACCCGTCTTTAGTAACATGGTTCAGTGTAGAGTCATAGTAACCATAGTAACCGTGTGTCTAACACCAAGGGGAACCCTGAGGAATCACCCTCGATGGAATTCCACCTGATGTTATCGTCAAGGTGAACGAAGGAGGAATCACCCTCGAGGTTCACTCTTGAGGAGTCGCACGACAGTGTCGTTATCGGGGGTGGTGTAGGAGGAATCACCCTCACTGACCACGACCGATTAACTAACCTACAAGGTTATCATCAGAAGTGCTGACGAGGTATCACCCTCGGCACTCGATAATAACCCAGTAGTGTCGAGCAACTAAGGGGGAAGTGATGTGCGGTGCCGGGGCCTGGTCTTCGATCCCGTTGATCGGGGTCTTCTGTTAATCCAGCGGGACAGTCGGGATAAGTGGGGTCTCTGATGGGTCTCTACCCAACCAATACTAAACAGTTTAGGATAAGCAAGTAGGTAACAATAGCAGGTTAGAATAAACAGGCTATGCAGCAGAAATAGGATAACAGTAACGTCAGCAACTTCTGATGCAAGCATAAGAGAGAGAAGAATAGGCGATATCGGTATGCTCAAAAGGGGGGTGCTTGCCTGGAAGCTCTGCGGCAAGGGTCTGGTCGTCAGGGGCGTAGTCGACCTCCGGAGCTGCGTCGGCCTCGGGGACTACGTCGGTGTTGAGGTCTAACAAGAGAGAAGAGGGGGAGAAAACAAATAAATACACAGCAATAATGCAACACAGAGCATGCTATGCCTAGGATGCAGTGCAGGGTTGCCTAAAGATTTGTCTAAGTCAATTTAGTTATTTTAGGATTTAAGTTGGATTTATTATCCGGTGTATATGCACTATTCATCTACCGGAGTCAGGCTCAAAGTTACAGGTTCTCCTACGTAGGGGGTTCCGATGTGGAAATAGACGACACAATTAGAATCGTCTCGTCGTTCTGAGTAACTTTCATGTAGAAAGTTTTTCGATCTGAGCTACGGTTTATTTTCTATGAATTTTCAAAGATTAAATCATTTTTTAGAATTAATTAAATTAGCAGAAAACAATTATGATGTCAGCATGATGCAAAGATGACATCAGCAGCCAACTGGTCGGTTGACCATGGTCAAACCTGACCTGTGGGTCCAGTGGGACCCACATGTCAGCCTCTGTTATAAAACAGAGTTTATTTTAATCTAAACTAGATCTAATTAACTACTGGACCCCACCAGTCAGTGGCTAATAAACTTAATTAATTTATTTTTATTTATAAAACATTTTAGTTAATTAAAATGCGATGGGGCCCGCATGTCAGTGGCCGGGGCTGCGCAGTCAGCACGTAGACTAGGTCAACCCAGTCAGCGGGGGCCCCCAGGGCCCACTGGTAGTGGCCCAGAGGTGGGGCCGGCCAGCCACGTCGGCGTCGGTGCCGGAGATAGCTCCGGCGACCAAAAACGCGGCGGCCGATCGCCAGAACTGCTCGGAAACACGCTACACAACACCATTTAGCGTGCGGCTGGGTTTGTTCGAACGGCCTTTCGATGCCGCGTCGAGTGGTGGTGGTGGCACGGCCGGAAACGATCAGAGACGGCGACGGCTAGTGGCAGAGCGGGCACCGGAGTTCGGGCAGTGATGGAATCGGAGCTAGAGGGCACGGGGAGGCACGTACGCGTGCTCGTTGGACTCGCACGAGCTCCAGGAGCTCGATGCTGGGCTCAGACGAGCACGACGGTGACTGTGGCCACGGCGGCAAAGTGCACAGCGGCGGCCAGAGCTCGGGCTCGACGGTGAGCTAGCTATGGCGCGCAAGGAGGTTAAGGGGAGGAGCAGAAGGTGGAGGAGCTCACCGAGCGGCACGCCGATGGCCCTTGGAAGTTTAGGAGCAACAAAATGGAGCGGATCGGCGGCGGCGGAGCGTCGGGATCCGAGGAGGAAGAAGACGGCTTGCCGGCGATGCAGAGCTCTCCTGCTCGTGCTTGTGGTCGAGGACGAGGTAAACGAGGTAGACGGGGTCGACGGACAGGACGGCGAGGCGATGCAGTGGCCGTGGCCGCGTGGACGACGGAGAATGGCGGCGATGGCACTCGGACGCTGATGGAATCGAGAGAGAGAGAGAGAGAGAGAGAGAGCAAGGAGGAAGGGGGAAATGGTGGAGGAGGACCAGGGGAGATGGACGGGGCCGGGTCCTTATCCTCCCAGCGTCGGTGGGGCGTCGGTGGCGCCGCGCTGTCGCCGTTTCACCGGCGCTCTACGGCACGGCCATGGGCGTGCTGACACGCAGGGGAGAGAGAAGGGGAGTTGGGCCTAGTGGGTTGGCTACGGGGCACTGTGCACTTAGGCCCAGTGCACAATGCCTGTTTTCTTTTTATTTTCTGTTTTTGCTTTTTGATTTTAACAGAGAAGGTTTTGTATTATTTTGAACCTCCAAATGGAATTGCAAAAATGTGTAAGTTGCTCACACTAGTGTATTGCAATATACATCACTGCCACAAAAAGTTTGGGCATTTTTGGAATCCATTTGAATATATTCCAAAATGAATGAGGCATTTAAATTGCTGTTTTGACTCTGATTTAAATGATTAGGCCCTTCTGTGGTTGATGGTGATGTTGTGTTCCTTAACAGCAAATAGTTTTGGATTATTTGCTATAAGGTGAACATTTTGCCCACAAGTTTTGAGCAACTTTATTTTGCACTTTGAATTTGAGTTGATTTTCAGAGAAGTATTTGAATTGTTTTAATTAACCACTATGACTAGGCACTGCAAATGAAGATGACTTGGCATACTTAGCAGAGTGTCACAGTGCTTATTACATGGGGGGTGTTACAAATTCTCCTCCTCTAAAAGAAATTCTCGTCCCGAGAATTTAGGAGGTAGAAGGAAAGAGGTCGGGATATTCTTCCCGAAGATGATCCTCGCATTCCCAAGTGGCTTCATCTTCAGTATGATTCGACCACTGCACTTTCAGGAACTTGGTCGTCTTCTGACGAGTGCGACGTTCAGCTTCATCGAGATTGCGGATCGGGTGCTCCTTATAAGAAAGATCATCTTGCATTTCGAGCATTTCATGATCGACTGCGCGGTGCGGAGATTCCTTAAAGCATTTACGAAGTTGCGACACATGGAAGACACCGTGGATATGAGAGAATTGCGGTGGCAACTCTAATTTATATGCCACCTGTCCATGTCTGGCAACAATGCGAAAGGGGCCGATGTAGCGTGGAGCTAGCTTGCTCTTGATCCCGAAACGACGGGTGCCCTTCATAGGAGTGACACGAAGATAAGCTTGATCACCTGGTTGATAGGTCAAGCCCCATCGTTTGCGATCATAGTTGCTCTTCTGGCGGTCCTTAGCCGCCTTGAGATTTTCTCGGACAATGCAGACTTGTTCTTCGGCGTGTTGGATAATGTCTAGTCCCACGAGTGGTCATTCCCCAGTTTCTGACCAATTCAGAGGGGTTCGACACTTACGTCCGTAAATCACTTCGAAGGGGGCCATTTTCAAGCTGGCTTGATAGCTATTGTTATAAGAGAATTCGGCAAACGGAAGAGATTCTTCCCATTTCTTACCGAAGGATATAACACAAGCCCGAAGCATATCTTCAAGCACTTGATTAACTCGCTCAACTTGGCCTTGGGATTGTGGATGATATGCTGAACTCCAGGTAATGTGAGTTCCCATAGCTTCTTGGAAACTTTCCCAGAACATGGATGTGAAAAGACCGCCACGGTCCGAATTGATCTCCTTCAGAATACCGTGGAGTGAAACAATTCTGGAGATATACAACTCTGCTAACTGGCTAGCAGTGATAGTCTCCTTGACAGGCAGAAAATGTGCAACTTTGGAAAGTTGGTCGACGACGACAAGAATAGCATTGTGACCTTTCTGAGACTTGGGAAGAACATTTATGAAATCCATTTGAACCTTATCCCATTTCCATAAAGGAATAGGGAGCTGCTGCAGAATTCCAGCAGGCTTCTGATGTTCTGCTTTCACGCGACGACAAACGTCACATTCAGCAACATATCGAGCAATGTCCTGCTTCATTTTAGACCACCAGTACCTTTGTCGGAGATCACGATACATCTTGGTGCTACCCGGATGGATAGACAGCGGTGTATCATGTGCCTCCTTCATGACTTTGTCAGTCATAAGCTCGAAATGAGGTACGACAATTCGGTCTCTAAAATACAAGGTTCCATCTCCAGCAATCGAGAAATCCTTGTACTTCTCAAGGTGAAGCTCTTTCTTCATCAAATCAATTTCGGCATCTTTAGTTTGCGCATTCTTAATAGCTTTCTCAAGATCTGGCTGTACCACAAGGTTATTAAGAGAACCCTGTGGAATGATACAGAGGTTCAACTTGCGCAGTTCTTCATAAAGATGGGGTTGAGCTTGCTTAACCATGAGGTTGTTGCAATAGGACTTGCGGCTCAAGGCATCAGCCATCACATTAGCCTTGCCAGGGGTATAAGAAATACCACAGTCATAGTCCGTGATTGTTTCCAACCATCGCTGTTGACGGAGATTAAGATCCGGTTGAGTGAACAAATACTTTAGACTCTGATGATCGGTATAGATCTCACACCGGTTACCAAGAAGGTAATGTCACCACTGCTTCAAAGCATAGATCACAGCAGCGAGTTCGAGATCATGCACTGGATAGTTTTCTTCATGCGGACGCAATTGTCGCGAGGCATATGCAATTACCTTTCGCTCTTGCATTAGGACACAACCTAATCCTTGACGAGAGGCGTCGCAATAAATTACAAAGTCTTTGCGAGAATCTGGAGGAGCAAGCACTGGAGCAGAAGTAAGCTTGTCCTTGAGGGTCTGGAAACTTTCCTGACATTTGTCTGTCCACTCAAACTTAACGCCTTTGTGGAGCAGATTAGTCAGGGGCTTGGCAATCTTGGAGAAGTTCTCAACGAATCTTCGGCAATAACTTGCAAGGCCGAGAAAACTTCTCACTTGCTTGGCATTCTTCGGAGGAGTCCAGTCAAGAATAGCCTGAACACGCTCTGGGTTAACGGCAATACCGTCCTTGGAAATCACATGTCCAAGGTAGGTTACTTCAGAAAGCCAGAATTCGCATTTGGAGTACTTGGCATACAACTTGTGCTCTCGAAGCCTTTCTAGAACAAGGCGAAGATGTTCAGCGTGTTCTTCCTTATTCTTTGAATATACTAGAATATCATCCAGATAAACCACGACGAACTTGTCGAGGTAATCCATGAAAATGTAATTCATCAGGCAGGAGAACGTAGCTGGAGCATTTGTTAAACCAAACGACATAACGGTGTACTCGTAGGAACCATAACGAGTAACAAAGGCGGTCTTCGGAATATCCTCTTCGCGGACATGGATCTGGTGATAACCCAACCTCAAGTCGAATTTAGAGAACACCGAAGATCCAGCAAGTTGATCATATAATTCATTGATCCGAGGAAGCGGATATTTATTCTGAATGGTTGCCTGGTTGATAGGACGGTAATCTTGAACCAACCTATTCATACCATCTTTCTTTTTGACAAAGAGAGAAGGTGCTCCCCAGGCAGAGGAACTAAGGCGGATGAAACCCTTCTTAAGAGACTTGTCGATTTCTTCCTTAAGCTCGAGAAGGTGGTGCGGAGGCATCTTGTAAGGACGCTTCACAATAGGAGTGGTGCCAGGCTTTAAGTCGATGACAAACTCAACAGCTCTAGCAGGGGGTATTCCTGGAAGTTCTTCTGGAAATACATCCTGAAAGTTGCAGACGACTGGAACGTTTTTGATCCCCTCAAGCGGAGAAGCGTTCAACACATTCAAGGCATAAATTTGAGCCTCGGCATTTTGAGTGAGGTGAGGATGATAATTTACTATCTCATCTGATGGGTGCAGGAGGTGTACAACCTTAGTGGCGCAATTGATTGAGGCGTAATGAGCCTTCAGCCAATCCATTCCTAGAATAAGATCAATCGAGGAAGACTTGAGTATAATGGGAGAAGCGCGGAACTTTAACCCTTCAATATCAATGATGACATCGGGGCTGAACACGGAGGCTCGGCACTAGCCCGCGGGAGTGTTTACAGCTAAAGAATGGTGTAGCGCTTCACTTCTAACGTCATGCATGAGTGCAAAATGTTCTGACATGAATGAATGCGATGCTCCTAAATCAAATAAAACAGAGGCAGGTACTGAGTTAACAAGAAGTGTACCCATCACAGTTTCAGGTTGATCTTGAGCTTCAGCCATGTTGACGTGATAGTTCTGTCCACGACCATAAGAAGGCCTGACATTGTTGTTGCGAGGCTGAGAAATTCCACGGCCAGCAGGAAGAGGCACTAGCTGATTCTGACTCTGAGAACAGTCTCTGGCATGGTGACCTGGCTGGCCACACTTGAAGCAGAGTCCACTGTCTGGATGTGGTGCAGGAGCTTGAGGTGGTGGAGCTCGAAGAGGCTGCCTCGGTGGTGGAGGAGGCAGACGAGGTGCAGCATAAGCAGGCCTGTACACCAGAGCTGTTGGATGGTACATGCTGTGAGGAATCCAGATACGGTGCTTCTGAGAAGACGAGCCCGAAGATGAGCCCGCTTCTCGAGTGCGTCTGGTCGCTTCCTTGTGCCTCTTCAGACCAGTCTCGACCATGATAGCCTTGTTCACCAAGGTGGCGAAGTCAGGAAAGTCTTGGACAAGCAGGGCTAGCTGAATGTCATGGCGTAGCCCTTCACGGAACTTCTCCGACCTACGAGCATCAGTGGGGATGTCTTCTTCAGCATAACAAGACAAGTCAAGGAACTCTTGCTGATAGACTTCTATAGTCTTGTTGCCTTGAACGAGACTACGGAACTCGGCCTTCTTCCGATCTATAACTCCTTGAGGAATATACCGGGCACGAAAAGCAGTCTTGAATTCCACCCAGGTGACGATAGTTCCAGGAGGTAGGGTCTGTCTGTGAGTGGCCCACCATTGTGCTGCGGGTCCCTTCAGGAAGTATGTCGCGAAAGTGACATAGCTGACAGGAGGAACATCAGCTGACTTCATCTTATAGAAGATGTCACGCAGCCAGTCATCGGCATCCAGTGGATTAACTGTGTTGCGGAATACCGATGGGTTGAGACGCACAAACTCTGGCAGCGTAATTGAAGCTAGCTGCTGGTTGGCATTGGGACGAGGGAACTAATCCATAATCCCAGTCATGAACTGGCGGTTGAGTTCGAATTGTTGCATCATAGCTGCCATATAGTCAGGCGGTGGCGGTGGTGGTGGATTGTTGTCACCCATCCTGCTAAATTTAACAAGGGTAGTTTAGTAGAAGCTATTGCAAGTGTTTAGCAATAGACATGATGTAACACGATGATATTTAAGTAGTGTAACAGATGGTTAATAGTAGTCATCTAAGACAAACAGATCCATACACAGTCGGTTTCAATCGGACAGCATAACGGCACAAATTCAAAAGCTAGACATGCTAGGCGGCGCGCAGGCACGCGGTAAGGAAGTACACAACGAGACATAGCAAAGGCTACATCAACGTCGGAGAAAACCACTGAAACGGGGTAGCTGCAAGTGCGGACGATGAATGTTCGTCGCAGAAGGATCCTGCGCTCCATGTGCACTCTGATGCAGAACCCGGTCTAGAACTGAAAGAAGAGGTCCACGTGTAGGCGTGTGACCTCCCACAGCAGGCCAATCAATCCCTGGTGGCATCTCAGTCCTGCGCGGGTAAAGAATGTGCTCCGGATGTATCCCTGCACGAACAGCTGGTAGCAACTGCGTCATAGCATCGTAGAGTCGTGCTCGAGTCGCAAACAACTAGACGGCAAGAGCCCAAACAGTGCGATCCAGAGCCTGAGTGCACTGAATCAGAACCTGCGGGTCATAGCGACGAGGCTCGTACGGGGCACAGATAGCTGTGTAGTATCCAGTAGCATCTCCAGCAGGGGCATACGGAATGTATCGAAACTCAGAAGCATCCAAGCTAACGCTGAGCTCTCCTCGGAGTCGTGCGACAGCAGAGTAGGCGGCATCATGGACTGCCATCTCAATCGTAACGCCAATACCATGGAAAATGTACAGCTTAGTGTCTGAGTCATCCTGCTGATCATAGATATGAACATCAGCATAGTACTGCTCCTGGTTGAACTCACGGTAAACCTCGTAGACCATGTACTCGGGGTACCAGCGGTAACCCAGTCTAGTCTGGAGGGCGATCAGAACAGCTGGAAAACCAGGGGCATCACGAGCCCAAGTGCGAAGCACAAGCTGCGTTGTAGGATGTGGTGGAAACAGACGATCCATCTGAAATAAAGGAAATTCGGGATTGTCATTTGACGATGAGAAGTATAATAGATCTCGAAGGGAAAGGTTTAAACAAAACAATGGAAAGGAAAATGATTATCGGACTAATCAGATCAATGACAGGGAAATCGCATAGATATCCAGCTCTCCGGGAGGACGGGATTTACGAGATCCTAAGTGTCGGCGTTAGTAAATTTATTTAACCCGAATAGAAGAGAGATCAGAGTCCCAGAGTAAAGATGAGGAATAAAAGATCCTAATACCACCCAGTTGGCGACGTGGGCCCGTAAGCCACACAGCCAAGTTAGTAAAACAGTTTTTGGTTACTAGACTCAACTTCAGCCAAGGAGTTGGAAAGGGGGATTCCTAGAGGCAGTTGGCTCTGATACCAACCTGTGACGACCCCGGCTTAATCGTGCACTAATCATACATGTAAATGCACACGATCAAGCCTAAGGACTCACTTGAAGATATCACAACACAACTCTAAAACATAAATAAAGTCATACAAGGTTTATATTACAAGCTAGGGCCTCCAGGGCTCGAATACATAGCTCGATGGCATACAAGTGTCAGCGGAAGCATCAGATATCTGGGTACAGATATAACAGAGTTACAGATAGGCCTTTAAGAAGGCGGGGTAAAACAAAACACTACAATCGAAAGGCGTAGGCCTCCTGCCTAGGACCCTTCGAACCTACTCCTGGTCGTCGGACGGCTCCTCGTAGTAGTACTCGCCGGGAGGGTAGTAGTAGTAGTAGCCATCGGCGGGGGCAGCTGGCTCAGGGGCTCCGTCATCTAGTTGCGACAAATGGATATGGGGAGAAAAAGAAAGCAAAGCAAACATGAGTACTCATCCGAAGTACTCAGCAAGCAAGGATCTACACTACATATGCAACATTTTCAAAGGGAGGCTATATATGTGGACTGGGCTGCAGAAATGCCAGAATAGAGAGAGAGAGAGAGCCTAGTCCTATCAAAGACTAGCATCTTCAGCATCTTCAGCGGTCTTGCAGCATTAGAAGAGTGCAGAATAACATAATGTAAAGTAGTAGTAGTGTTAACAACCTCGCCCAGAGATCCTTCGTCGACTCCCTGCGAGAAAGCAATCCCAGAGCCATACTATCCAGTTATCATCTCAAGTCATCAGTTCTAGTTGTACCGATCGGGATACAACTCCGAGTGTCCGTTACCGTAGGACAGGCTATCGATAGATTGTTTCTTCCTGGCAGGGGTGCACCAACTTACCTACCACGCTCGCTTAACTCCGGCTGGACACACATCCCTGGGTCATGCCCTGCCTCGGCCAAACGATACGCCGCAACCCGACCGAAAACTTAATAGAGAGGTCAGCACGCCGGACTAACCTATGCCCCCAGGGGTCTTGGGCCATCGCCCCGGGAACTCTTGCACATTGCGTCAGGCGGCCGAAAGCAGACCTAGCCCCCTTAATACAAGAGCGGGCTTAACCAGTCCAATTCGGTGCGCGCCGCTCAGTCGCTGACATCTAGAAAGCTCCGGCTGAAGTATACGACGCAGAACGCCCATACTATGCCCACGTGATGGTTAGTGCTATCAGGCCAGAGGACCCTCGGATAAAATATCCAAACCGTTAGTGTGTTGGTAGTGCGGTAATGAGCAGAGACTCACGAAAGATGTGACCCCATCGCCCCGTCTCGAGGACTTGCGGCAAGGGCTAAGAATGCCCGACCACGCCTCGTATTCAACTCTCGGGCACATTCCAGGTCAACCCGTCTCCACATCAGTTCGCAAATATGCTCACGCGGGTACCCCGCAGGGCCGACCCGTCTTTAGTAACATGGTTCAGTGTAAAGTCATAGTAACCATAGTAACCGTGTGTCTAACACCAAGGGGAACCCTGAGGAATCACCCTCGATGGAATTCCACCTGATGTTATCGTCAAGGTGAATGAAGGAGGAATCACCCCCGAGGTTCACTCTTGAGGAGTCGCACGACAGTGTCGTTATCGGGGGTGGTGTAGGAGGAATCACCCTCACTGACCACGACCGATTAACTAACCTACAAGGTTATCATCAGAAGTGCTGACAAGGTATCACCCTCGGCACTCGATAGTAACCCAGTAGTGTCGAGCAACTAAGGGGGAAGTGATGTGCGGTGCCGGGGCCTGGTCTTCGATCCCGTTGATCGGGTCTTCTGTTAATCCAGCGGGGCAGTCGGGATAAGTGGGGTCTCTGATGGGTCTCTACCCAACCTATACTAAACAGTTTACGATAAGCAGGTAGGTAACAATAGCAGGTTACAATAAATAGGCTATGCAGCAGAAATAGGATAACAGTAACATCAGCAACTTATAATGCAAGCATAAGAGAGAGAAGAATAGGCGATATCGATATGCTCAAAAGGGGGGTGCTTGCATGGAAGCTCTGCGGCAAGGGTCTGGTCGTCAGGGGCGTAGTCGACCTCCGGAGCTGCGTCGGCCTCGGGGACTACGTCCGTGTCGGGGTCTAATGAGAGAGAAGAGGGGGAGGAAACAAATAAATACACAACAATAATGCAACACAGAGCATGCTATGCCTAGGATGCAGTGCAGGGTTGCCTAAAGATTTGTCTAAGTCAATTTAGTTATTTTAGGATTTAAGTTGGATTTATATTCCGGTGTATATGCACTATTCATCTACCAGAGTCAGGCTCAAAGTTACAGGTTCTCCTACGTAGGGGGTTCCGACGTGGAAATAGACGACACAATTAGATTCGTCTCGTCGTTCTGAGTAACTTTCATGTAGAAAGTTTTTCGATCTGACTACGGTTTATTTTCTATGAATTTTCAAAGATTAAATCATTTTCTAGAATTAATTAAATTAGCAGAAAACCATTATGATGTTAGCATGATGCAAAGATGACATCAGCAGCCAACTGGTCGGTTGACCATGGTCAAACCTGACCTGTGGGTCCAGTCGGACCCACATGTCAGCCTCTGTTATAAAACAGAGTTTATTTTAATCTAAACTAGATCTAATTAACTACTGGACCCCACCAGTCAGTGGCTAACAAACTTAATTAATTTATTTTTATTTATAAAACATTTTAGTTAATTAAAGTGCGATGGGGCCCGCATGTCAGTGGCCGGGGCTGCTCAGTCAGCACGTTGACTGGGTCAACCCAGTCAACGGGGGCCCCCAGGGCCCACTGGCAGTGGCCCAAAGGTGGTGCCGGCCAGCCACGTCGGCGTTGGCGCCGGAGATAGCTCCGGCGACCAAAAACGCAGCGGCCGATCGCCAGAGCTGCTCGGAAACGTGCTACACAGTACCATTTAGCGTGCGGCTGGGTTTGTTCGAACGGCCTTTCGATGCCTCGTCGAGTGGTGGTGGTGGCACGGCCGGAAACAACCGGAGACGGCGACGACTAGCGGCGGAGCGGGCGCCGGAGTTCAGGCAGTGATGGAATCAGAGCTAGAGGGCACGGGAAGGCACGTACGCGTGCTCGTTGGACTCGCACGAGCTCCAGGAGCTCGATGCTGGGCTCGGACGAGCACGACGGTGACTGTGGCCACGGCGGCAAAGTGCACAGCGGCGGCCAGAGCTCGGGCTCGACGATGAGCTAGCTATGGCATGCAAGGGGGTTAACGGGGAGGAGCAGGAGGCGGAGGAGCTCACTGAGCGGCACGCCGATGGCCCTTGCAAGTTTAGGAGCAGCAGAACGGAGTGAATAGGCGGCGGCGGAGCGTCGGGATCTGAGGAGGAAGAAGATGGCTTGCCGGTGATGCAGAGCTCTCCTGCTCGCACTTGTGGTCGAGGACGAGGTACAGGAGGTCGACGGAGTCGACGGACGGGACGGCGAGGTGATGCAGTGGCCGTGGCCGCGTGGACGATGGAGAACGGCGGCGATGGCGCTCGGACACCGATGGAATCGAGAGAGAGAGAGAGAGAGAGAGAGAGAGAGAGAGAGAGAGAGAGAAAGAGCGAGGAGGAAGGGGGAAATGGTGGAGGAGGACCAGGGGAGATGGACGGGGCCGGGTCCTTATCCTCCCAGCGTCAGTGGGGCGTCGGTGGCGCCGCGCTGTCGCCGTTTCACCGGCGCTCGCTGGCGCGGCCATGGGCGTGCCGACACGCAGGGAGAGAGAAGGGGAGCTGGGCCTGGTGGGCTGGCTACGACGCACTGTGCACTTAGGCCCAGTGCAGAGTCCATCTTTTCTTTTTATTTTCTGTTTTGCTTTTTCATTTTAACAGAGAAGGTTTTGTATTATTTTGAACCTCCAAATGGAATTGCAAAAATGTGTAAGTTGCTCACACTAGTGTATTGCAATATACAGCACTGCCACAAAAAGTTTGGGCATTTTTGGAACCCATTTGAATATATTCAAAAATGAATGAGGCATTTAAATTGCTGTTTTGACTCTGATTTAAATGATTAGGCCCTTCTGTGGTTGATGGTGATGTTGTGTTCCTTAACAGCAAATAGTTTTGGATTATTTGCTATAAGGTGAACATTTTTCCCACAAGTTTTGAGCAACATTATTTTGCACTTTGAATTTGAGTTGATTTTCAGAGAAGTATTTGAATTGTTTTAATTAAACACTATGACTAGGCACTGCAAATGAAGATGACTTGGCATACTTAGCAGAGTGTCACAGTGCTTATTACATGGGGGGTGTTACAGATTTTATACGAAGTAAAAAACAAGCAAAAAACAGCAACTGGTACTGGGCACTATGTCAATAGGTTAGTCCCAAAAAATGATATAAAGTTCCTACAAAATGATTGTAAAACATCCAAGAATGATAATATAACAGCATGGAACAATAAAAAATTATAGATACGTTGGAGACGTATCAACTATGTCAATAGGTTAGTCCCAAAAAATGATATAAAGTTGCTATAAAATGATTGTAAAACATCCAAGAATGATAATATAACAGCATGGAACAATAAAAAATTATAGATACGTTGGAGACGTATCAGCATCCCCAAGCTTAATTCCTACTCATCCTCGAGTAGGTAAATGCTAAAAACAGAATTTTTGTTGTGGAATGCTGCCTAACATGTTCATCGCATTTTCTTTTCTTTTAGAATAGACATTTGGACTTTTATATGATTCAAAGCAATAGTCTAGTTTTGACATGAAGATTTCAATACTCAAGCATATCAACAAGCAACCATGTCTTTCAAAATATCAACACTAAAGCAAGTTATCCCTAGCCCATTATGCTCAATCATTGATCCATTCATGAAACACACTCGCATATTAGCTATACCCAATGCTCAAGTACAATCATAGTGTCCCTTAGTTGGTGCTTTATAAGAGAAGATGGAAACTCAAATAAAATAAAAATTGCATAAAGTAAATAGAAAGGCCCTTCGCAGAGGGAAGTAGGGATTTGTAGAGGTGCCAGAGCTCAAAGCGAAAAATATAGAGATAAAACATTTTGGGTGGCATGCTTTTCCTGTCAACGAAAATGATCGAGTAGTTCCCAATACTTTCCATGCTAGATATATCATAGGCGGTTCCCAAACAGAAAATAAAGTTTATTCCTTTTTCCACCATACTTTCACATTCCATGGCTAGCCGTATCCACGGGAACCGTCCATACCAACACTTTCCAAGGAATTTATTATTTGACAACATAAAGTAAATTCATTTTTCATTTCGGGACTGGGCATCCCTAATACCTTTATCGTACTCTCGTGCAATGACAAGTGATTAAACACTCATCTTGAGAATAACACATCTAGCATGGAAAAATATCAGCCACCCCCTACTGTTTCATGAGCAGTACGAGCACAAAAAAAGGAAATTTATTTTGAAAATTAGAGATGGCAAATACAAATTTTCTTAGAATGGCATGAAAATACCGCATATAGGTAGGTATAGTGGACTCATATGGCAAAACTGGGTTTAAGGATTTTGCATGCACAAGTAGTATTCCTACTTAGTACAAGTGAAGGCTAGCAAAAATATTGAGAAGCATCCAACCAAGAAACGAAAAATCTCATAAGCGAGCATTAAGCATAATTAACACCGAATAATGCACCACAAGTAGGATGTAATTTCATTGCATAACTATTGACTTTCGTGCTTGCATAGGGAATCACAAACCTTAACACCAATATTCTTACTAAAGCACAATTACTCATCAACATGACTCACATATTATATCATCATATCGCAAAACTATTACAAAGAATTAAGTTTATTTTGTCCAATGATCTTCATGAAAGTTTTTATTATATCCCTCTTGAATATCTATCACTTTGGGACTAGTTTGATACGTTGCTTTTGATAGCTCAAACAAATCTAAGTGAGGCACATGAGCATAAAATTTTCTTCTCTCAAAATAATATACGTGAAGCATGAGAGAATTCCTTCAAAATTACTAACTCTCAAATAAATCTAAGTGAAGCATGAGAGCATTTCTTCAAAAATATTAAAGCACACCGTGCTCAAAAAGATATAAGTGAAGCACTAGAGCAATTCCATAGCTCAAAGAATTTTAGTGAAGCACATAGAGCAATTCTATCAAATCATAGCATAATTTTGGCTCTCCCAAATAGGTGTGTTCAGCAAGGATAGATGACACAAAATAAAAAGCAAAACAAGCAAAGACTCATATAACACAAGACACTCCAAGCAAAAGTCATGATATGTGACGAATAAAAATATAGCTCCAAGTAAAATACCGATGGTTGTTAGAAGAAAGAGGGGATGCCACTCGGGGGCATCCCCAAGCTTATTTGCTTGTTTCTCTTTGGATAATGGCTTGGGGTGCCATGGGGAATCCCCAAGCTTAGGCTCTTCTTACTCCTTATTCCTTCATCCATCGTGATCTCACCCAAAACTTGAAAACTTCAATCACACAAAACTCAACAAAACCTTCGTGAGATCCGTTAGTATAACAAAGCAAATCACTACTCTAAGTACTGTTGCAAACCCATTCATATTTTATTATTGCATTATATCTACTGTATTCCAACTTTGCTATGGCTCATACCCCCTGATGCAACCCATAGATTCATCAAAATAAGCACATAATGCAACGGAAACAGAATCTGTCAAAAACAGAACAGTCTGTAGCAATCTGAAAACTTTGTATACTTCTGTAATTCCAAATATTCTGAAAAATTAGGAAGACGTAGGAAATTTGTATATCAATCTTGTTTAAAAAATTCGGAAGCTTTCGTCACTTATGTAATTTTTCAAAATTGTTTTACTGGACGCAAAAGTTTCTGTTTTCCAACAAGATCAAATCAACTATCACCCAAGATAATCCCAAAGGATTTACTTGGCACAAACACTAATTAAACCATAAGAAAAACAATCATAACAGAGGAATAATTGTGCAAACACTCAAGAACAGAAAGAAAAAGGCAAAAATAAATTTTATTCATTGGGTTGCCTCCCAACAAGCGCTATCATTTTACACCCCTAGCTAGGCATAAAGCATAGATTCAAGTATTGTCATCTTTCTCCTTATTTTCCTTAGAGGTGTTTTTGTTAGGAGGTTTTGCAAAAACAACGTAAAACACATTATCCATGGAAACTTTAGCACTATCAAGTTGCTTAGCATCATATCCCCTTTGATTTCCGGCAACAATCCAAGAATAATGTTGATTAACATCATTGAAAACTTGTTGGATTATATCTAAAACAGGGATTTCCTTTTTAAGATTCTCATCAAAGATTTGATTATTACCAAGCAAATGTCTTCACGCATAATCACTATTATAAAGAATCTCGTCTATCACCGTTTTTTCACGATTCATACCATAAAAATCAAAGATTTCCCTAGCTTCCCGTATTATGTAGTCAAATTCATTCAAAAGAACAAGGGTGGCCAACTTTTTAGCTTTAGGATTCTTTATAACGGGTAGCTCATAAAACAATCTTTGCAATGTAGGATGGGTACGGATAAATTTATTTTCAAGTTTTAGAACTAGTGCTGAAATAGCTTCCGCATAAGATTTAGTCCTTTTAAGTATAGGAGCATCATCAAGACTTAAATTTCCAACTCAATTGAAAAATTCTTGGATATGTTCTTTTCCCATAACATTCCCTTGCCCCAAAACAAAAGTTTTAGCATCCAGATTGCGAGATCGTCCAATTTTAGGAGTTAGGCCATCATCTGTTTCTGCCATACCAAAATCACTCATGATGACAAGTTCATGCAAAAGATAGATCTGACGAGAAAACGGCGAACGAAAAAGAGGGCGAATAAAACGGCAAATTTTTATGAAGTGGGGGAGATGAAAATGAGAGGAAAATGGAAAATAATGTAAATTGCAAGGAGATGAGATTTGTGATTAGGAACCTGATAGATGTTGATGATGTCTCCCCGGCAACAGCGCTAGAAATTCCTTTTGATGTCGCTTGAACTACGTCGGTATTTCCCCAAAGAGGAAGGGATGATGCAGCACAGCTACGTTAGGTATTTTCCTCAGTGATGAGACCAAGGTTATCGAACCAGTAGGAGAACCAATGAACACTATGTAAACGGTACCTGCACATAAAGAACAAATACTTGCAACCCGACGTGTTAAAGGGGTTGTCAATCCCTTTCGTGTAACGATGCCAGAAATTGTCATGTGGACGGGATAAAAATTATGATAGATTGGATAAATAGATCTCGAATAAACGCTAAATAAAATAAGTAACAAAAAATTGCAGCAAGGTATTTTTGGGTTTTTAGAATAATAGATCTGAAAATAAAAGTGGCAAATAATAGATCGGAAAGCAAATATGATAAAGAATAGACCCGGGGGCCATAGATTTCACTAGTGGCTTCTCTCGAGAAAAATAGCATACGGTGGGTAAAAAAATTACTCTTGGGCAATTGATAGAACTTCAAATAATCATAACGATATCTAGGCAATGATCATTATATAGGCATCACATCCAAGATTAGTAGACTGACTCCTGCCTGCATCTACTACTATTACTCCACACATCGACCGCTATCCAGCATGCATCTAGTGTATTAAGTTCATGGAGAAACGGAGTAATGCAATAAGAATGATGACATGATGTAGACAAGATCTATTCATGTAGGAATATACCCCATCTTGTTATCCTTAATAGCAACGATACATACGTGTCATGTCCCCTTCTGTCACTGGGATTGAGCACCGTAAGATCGAACCCATCACAAAGCACCTCTTCCCATGGCAAGAAAAATCGATCTAGTCGGCCTAACTAAACCAAAGATTCGAAGAAGAAATACGAGGCTATAAGTAATCATGCATATAAGAGATCAAAGAAACTCAAATAACTTTCATGGATAAAAAATAGATCTGATCATAAACTCAAAGTTCATCAGATCCTAACAAACACAACGCAAAAAGAGTTACATCAAATAGATCTCCAAGAGACCATTGTATTGAGAATCACAAGAGAGAGAGGAAGCAATCTAGCTACTAACTGCGGACCCGAAGGTCTACAATGAACTAGTCACGCATCATCGGAGAGGCACCAATGAGGATGATGAACCCCTCTGTGACGGTGTCTAGATTCGATCTGGTGTTTCTGGAACTTGCGGCGGCTGGAATTGTTTTTCGTCGACTCCCCTAGGGATTTTGGAATATTGGGGTATTTATAGAGCAAAGAGGCGGTGCGGGAGGCCACCAAGGTGGGCACAACCCACCAGGGCGCGCTTGGGCCCCTAGGCGTGCCCAGGTGGGTTGTGCCCCCCTCGGGGCACCCCTCTGGTACTTCTTCAGCCCAAGTTGTTCCTTCTGGTCCATAAAAAATCTCCAAAAATATTCGCTGCGTTTGGACTCCGTTTGGTATTGATTTTCTGTGATGTAAAAACAAGGAAAAAACAGGAACTGGCACTGTGCACTATGTCAATAGGTTAGTCCCTATAAATGATATAAAGTTGCTATAAAATGACTGTAAAACATCCAAGAATGATAATATAATAGCATGGAACAAGCAAAAATTATAGATACATTGGAGACGTATCATCATGCTACTACTTGTGATCTGAGTTGGTATTTCCCTGAAGAGGAGAGGTTGATGCAGTACAACAGAGGTAAGTATTTCCCTCAGTTATGAAACTGAGGTTATCAATCCAGTAGGAGAACCAAGCAACACTATGTAAACAACACCTGCACACAAACAACAAATACTTGCAACCCAATGCGTAAAGGGGTTTTCAATCCCTCAATGGTTATCAGCAAGATTAAATTATATAGGATTTCATTAATAGATCTAACTAAATTGCAAAATAAACAAGCATATCAATACTCAAGCATATAGTCTATAAGAAAGCAACCAATTATTAACGCAATAGTCTATAACTTGACATGAGGAAATCAATACTCAAGCATATCAACAAGCAACCATGTCTTTCAAAATATCAACGCTATAGAAAGCTATCCCTAGCCCATTATGCTCTATCATTGATCCATTCATGAAACACACTCAAATATTAGCTACATTCAATGCACAAGTATGATAATAGTGTTCCCTAGTTGATGCTTTATAAGAGAAGATGGAGACTCAATAAAAATAAAAATTGCACAAAAATAAATAGATAAGCCCTTCGCAGAGGGAAGCAGAGATTGGTAGAGGTGCCAGAGCTCATAGCTTAAATTTGAGAGATAAAATTATTTGAATAAAATATAAAATATAAAATATATTTTTAATAAGTAGAAAATCCAGCTATAGGGCTTAATTTTAAAATTTATTCGACAAAGTCAAAATGAAATTAAAATAAATTACAATCTGATTATTAAGTATAGTTCTGTTATATAAAACTCAGCTATATGGCTTAAAATAACCCGTAAAGTTGAACATGAAATTAAAACTAAAATAAATTACAATCTGAATACAATCTAAAATAACATAAGTTTGTGCAAGACAAAATGTAGAACCATTTTTAAACGAATATACACCAACAGTTACTTGGACTGCAACATAAATAGTTATGGCGAAGGACATTGTTATGAGCATCTAGCAGCATGCATGGAAGATGGACGCGTTATAATATGCTATATAGAATAGTAGTTGCAAGAAAGATGGTGGTGAGACAGATTGGGGAAGAGCACATGAAATTTAGGCATTTAATTACTGATGAAATGGTTTTATAAGCACACTCATAGTGAATGTTATGCAAAAACACTCATGCATGTCAAATATGTAATAAATTTGTTTAATTTCCTTAAAAATACAATTACACTCAAAATATATGGGCACCTGGTGAGATGACAAGCTCCAGCGAGCCCGAGTGAGAGAATATTTTAGAAAAAAATTCCACCGTTCACTTACTACATCCGCTGAGAGTGAGACACTACTGGAATCAGCTTCTTTGCCGTCCACCATGGCGGACGACAAAGGCATGGATCACGGACGGCAAACATCTTTGCCGTCCGCCAGCAGACGGCAAACTTTCCGGCTGAACACGTGCCAGCAAAGGCCTTCTTTGCCGTCCGCTTCCTGGAAACGGACGGCAAAGGATTGTGCCGTCCGCCATCCGAGGCCAGCAGACGGCAAAGACAACAGACAGCAGTGCGGTGGCGTGAGAGCCGTTAGTGGGTTAACAACGCTCTTTGCCGTCTGCCAGCGGACAACAAAGAGTCAAAGCTCTTTGCCATCCACTGACAGACGGCAAACAGCTCAGCTAGGCAGTACTGGGAAGCTGCCACATGGCCAGCTATGCCTTCCCCTGGCAGACGGCAAAGTGATTTGAATCTTTGCCATCCGCTAGCAGACGACAAAGTGACCAAATAGGCAGCCAGTGTTCCCAGGTTTCACAGGTAACTGCCACGTGTCCTCTTTGCCGTCGCACAAGCTCTGCACATTTGGTTGTCACGAGTCAGTCATATTAGATAGTAATGCGAACATTACCTGCATGATTGGGCTAATATGCACGAGAAACGTACCACGATGAGCTCGTATAGGGCCCGGTTAGCGCTGTCGTTCCGGTTCCTCTCCTCCTCCAATAGCTTAGCCGTCTTCTCCTCCATCTCCCTCTCCCTCTCCACCGCCTCCCTTTGTGCCTCCCTTTTTGCCTCCTCCAGAAGCTCCTTCGTCTTCAATCTCTCTTTCTCAACAATAGCCTGCAACACACCACTCCTCGTTAGCATTGTAATCATCGACGGACACACACACAATGTAATGGAGGAAAGGTGAGAGAGTCCGTATAACTAACCGCCATGGCGATCTCCGTGGGCCGTGCATGAGGCGTTATCTCAGGATCAGAGCTACTCAGGCGCTTCTTGATCTGCGGGAGAGTCTTAGGACAACGTATCAGTCCATCACCAATGCCTAGAGAGCCATGGGACCTCCCGCCACCAGATATCATCACCAGCTCTGTATCAAAAGGATCCTGGCTCGGGTTAAAGTCCTCCCCTTTCCTCGCCTTCCCCTCATGTCTGTACTTCACAAGCTTGTGGTGGGAGGTCTTGTTGGTGAAGTTCTCTGGATCATCTAGGTCAGACTCCGTGAATGGCTTGGCCTTCTTGTACGGGGCCATATGGGCCATGCCATAGAGGTCGAACAGACCTGGCATAGGCTTCTTATGGTGGTGCACCTGAGAGAGAGGAACAAAATATTAGTTAAGGGCTCAAGCTAGCATGAAGAATGATATTGCTATGTAAATAGGTCATTTTGGAGCTAAGAAAGGTTATTATGTCATTTTCGAGGAAAATAAGCTAAGTTTAGGTCATTTTCGAGGTAACCAAGATTATTATGCCATTTTTGACCAAAGTATGCTAATTATGTCATTATTGAGCTATCCAAGGTTATTATGTCATTTTAGAGCTAACTATAGCATATTTAGGCATTCTATAGAGCTATCTAAGGTTATTATGTCATTTTAGAGCTAATTATGTCATGAATGAACTAGCTAAGATTAGTTTAGGTCGTTATTGAGCTATTGAAGGTAGTTATGCCATTTTTTAACTGACTAAAGCATATTAAGTCATTTTATAGAGCTATCTAAGGTTATTATGTCATTTTAGAGCTAAATATGTCATAAATAAACTATCTAGCATGAAGAATGAATTGCATGGATCATGTAGCAAACCACATACCCAGTTATCCCCGTACTCAAACAGGTTGGAGCTCCCTTGATGGTGTGGCACACCTTCCATTTGGTCGCGCTTATCCTTGGCCCTTTGGTGTTCGACTTTCCATTGGCAGAGCACCACGCATCCACCAACGCCTCCCAACAGTCCATCTTATCCACACACCATCTCGGGGGCACCTAAGTGAGTCAAGAGAAATTTCAGCGCTACGCCTACGAATCAAATCAAGAAAACTAAGTTCAAGGCCTTAAGAATAGGTAATTACCTGCATGTAATTCTCCTTACTCAGAAACTTGCCGCGACACTTCTGCTTGCCCCTCCTAATACCCTTCGAGGCGTAGTAGTCTCGAACGGCCTACACCCGAGCCTCATGCCTTAAGTTCTGAAGTAGGCGCTTGCACTCATTTTCGACAACCATACACGCGGCCTCCTGCTCTCCCTCTGAAACCCTGTAGAAGGTCTGCAATCAAACAAGACAACACTGATTAGTACAATCACTAGGTATTGTTGATTTTTAATTCCGTAAAGGAGAAATTACCCAAAACCGACGGAACACAATGTCGGCCACCGTCTCGCACAAGACACCGTCGACCCTCTCCTCCGGCGGGGCCGGGGCAACCGAGTACAGCTCCCAGGTCAGTGCTAGCTGTGGATCCTGACCCTCACCGGGCAACGTGACCCACCCAGGGAAGTGCTGCCGGCAAAGCACACCAAGGACCTGGTTGGGCCTACGGGAACCACGGGGGTGTACCCAGCCCCTGCAGTATGACAAGGCTAACACATTAGATATTAATTTGAAGGAACATGAAGGCAAAAGGTTAAAAAATAGTAAATGCACTTACTTCAACCCTTTAGGCGCAATCAACCACCTCTTGTCGGGGGTCGTCGGCACGGGCGGGAGCTTTGTACAGCCACGCTTGTAGACCTTCTTGCCCTTCTCAACCAGCTCGTCGTCCCTGTAGCTATCTTCTGAAAAGGTGTCCTCGCTACCATCCTCCGAGCCACTAGCCTCCGGAGTCTCATGGGAAGAAGACTCCGGGATCGGAGTCTTCTGGGATGAAGACTCCGGGACCTGGGACGAAGACCCCGTGACCGGAGTCTTCTGGGACGAAGACCCCGTGACCGGACTCACGTGGGGCGAAGGGTCAGCGACCCGAGTCTGGTGGGGCGAAGGATCAGCGACCGGAGGCTCTTGGACCGGAGTCCGAGGGTCCACGTAAGACGGAGCACTCCTGTGGTCGGGTGAATCAGCTGAGGGTGGCGGCGAGGAAGGCGTAGCAGCCTTCCTACCTCTCCCACTGCCACGTCCACCCCTACCAGCCTTCTTCATCCTCCCCCGACCTCTCCCAGCCATAGAAGAAGCGCCCGCCGCAGCTGTCTGCATACCATCCTGCACCGCTCTCCGGAGGGGCTGCGCTGCAATAATGCAACCACCCCTTCCAGTAGCGCTCGCAGGAGGCTCGGGGCGCTCTGGACCCTTGCCCACCATCCTGTCAACACCTGCAATGACAAAAAGTAAACAAAATTAGTACAACATAAAAAATTTGGATACCTGACATGAACATAATAATATGTATATAATTTAAGTGTATCATAATCATGAACATAATAAAAATACACCCGATCAACACAAATATATATGGGGTCGGGGTGTGGTGTCAGGGTGTCGGGGTCGGGGTGTCGTGTCGGGGTCGGGGTGTCAGGGTCGTGGTGTGGGTCGGAGTGTGGTGTCAGGGTGTCGGGGGTCGGGGTGAGGGGGGTGTGGTTTCAGGGTGTCGGTGGTCGGGGTGTCAGGTGTCGGGGTGTCCGGTGGTCGGGGTCGGGGTCGGGGTGTGGTGTCAGGGTGTCGGGTGTCGGGGTCGGGGTGTCGTGCCGGGTGTCGTGTCGGGGTCGGGGTGTCAGGTGTCCGGGTTCGGGGTCAGGGTCGGGGTGTGGGTCGGGGTGTGGTGCCAGGGTGTCGGTTGGTCGGGGGTCGGGGTCGGGGTGGTGGGTGTCAGGTGGTCGGGGGTCGGGGTCGGGGTGTCGTGCCGAGGTGTCGGGGTGTCAGGTGTCGGGGTTCGGGTATCTTTTTTCCTTTTCTTCTTTTCTTCTTCTTCTTCTTCTCCTCCTCTCCTCTTTCTTGTTCTCTTAACTCAAGGTATCCGATTTGCACCTCCGCCTTCTCTGTCGGAGTCTTCTTCGTTCTTCTTCTTCTTCTTCTTCTTCTTCTCTTCTTCGTTCTTCTTCTTCTTCTTCTTCTTCTCTTCTTCTGTTCTTTTTTCTCGGTCTTGCTTTCTTCTCCTCCCTCTCCTCCTCCTCCTCCTCCTCTTCTTTCTTCTTCTTCTTTCTTCTTGCGTTCTTGGCTTCTTCTTCTTCTCTTTTCCTCTTCTTCTTCTTTCTTCTGTTCTTCTTCTTCTCCCTCCTCCTTTTCCTCCCTCCTCCTTCTACTTCTTCTTCTAAACTAAAACTAAAACTAATCTAAAATAAACTAAACTAAAATAACTAAAACTAAAACTAATCTAAAATAAACTAAAACTAAAACTAATCTAAATAAACTAAACTAAAACTAAAACTAAACTAAAACTATAACTAAAACAGAAACTAAACTAAAAGAAACAAAAGAAACTAATTAAACAAAAAAAGGGGAGGAGCTCACCTGGAGGAGGGGGCGGCCGGACGGCTGCGGCGGCCGCTGGAGGAGCGGCGACCCGGTGGAGGGGGAGGGCCAGAGGCCACGGCGGGACAGGGCGGGGACGGCCGCGGCGCGGCTGCCTAACGTGGAAGAGGCGGCGTGGCCGCGGTGGAGGTCGGGAGGGGTGCGGGGCGGCGGGGGCGCCGCTACGCGACGGGGTCGGCGGTGGCGGCGCGGGCCGGTGTGGGGTGGGGGATGGCGACGGAGGGGAGGGGGCGGGCGACCGTGGAAGGGGCGGCGGGGGTGCGGTGGAGGTCGGGGGGCGCAGGGGAGGGGTGCGGGGCGGCGGGGCGGCTGGCTACGGCAGACGGGGTCGGCGGCGGCGGCGCGGGTGTGGGTGGGGAGGAATGAGAGAGTGGAGAGAAGAGAGGGTGGCGGGACGGCCGTTAACGTACCCGCCTCTTTGCCGTCAGCCAACGGTCGGCAAAGTTTCTTTGTCGTCCGCTTGCGGACGGCAAAGAGGTGGGGCCGGTGGGCTTGAGTTGGTTAAACAATAACTGGACCCACCCACCTCTTTGTCGTCTGCTAGCGGACGGCAAAGAACTGGCTGATGGCAAAGACTTTGTTTGCCATCAGCCACATCTTTGCCGTCCGTTTTCTTGTGGCTGACGGCAAACACCTTATTTGCCGTCAGCAAGCGGACGACAAAGAATTAGCAGACGGCAAAGAAGTGGATTCCAGTAGTGAGAAGCTGTATAGATATTCACACTATGATGAGAAGACGTGTAAGAACATATATTGAAAAGTGGATATATGAAAATGTTCTAACAAAACATACAAACACTATATGGCTGGTGTTCAGGCACGTGATGGAACAAATAAAAAGGTATGGGTACAAGTCGTAGTGTTCAGATTTTCTTGGTAAAAATCCCCTTAATATATTAGGAGGAAAGATAAATAAAAATGGACAAAAAGAGCTGGAACACTGAGAACTATAGATTAGTACCAAAGTCTATTACCTGGCATGGCTGGACATAGCCTTGGTTCTTATAATTTTTCGTTGTGGACAACCAAATCTTCAACAACAAATTTATACCAATTACGAAAAAATATGTTGCATGGCTTAATAATGTTTTATGATGATAGATATCCTAGCTCATTCTTTTATATAAATATTCATGTAGCGGAAAGACAAAGGTAGAGAAAACCACCAGGATAGAAAGTCTAGCCGTGTAAATGCGCGGGTCACCCCGCTAGTTTATTATTGATAACATATAATATATTTTTTTCATTTCAGGACTGGGCATCCCTATTACCGGCCACACTCTCATGCAATGACAAGTGAATAAACACTCATCTTGGGAATAACATACCTAGCATGGAAAATATTGGCCACCCCCTGCCGCTTCATGAGCGGTACGGGCACACAAAAAGGAAATTCATTTTGAAAATTAGAGTTGGCACATATATATTTACTTGGAACGACATGGAAATACCGCATATAGGTAGGTATGGTGGACTCATTTGGCACAACTTTGGGTTTGAGGAGTTGGATGCACAAGCAGTATTCCCGCTTAGTACAAATGTAGGTTAGCAAATAGATTGAGAAGCGACCAACCAAGAAACAAAAACGATCATAAACGAACATTATACATAACTAACAATGACTAATGCACCACAAGTAGGATGTAACTTAATTGCATAACTATTGACTTTCGTGCTTGCATAGGGAATCACAAACCTTAACACCAATATTCTTACTGAAGCATAATTACTCACTAACATGACTCACATATTACTATCTCCATATCTCAAAACTATTACAAGGAATCAAGTTTATAATATCCAATGATTTTCATGAAAGTTTCTATTATACCCCCTTGAATATCTATCACTTTGGGACTAAATTAATATATTACCATTGCTACTAACAAGCTCTCAAACAAATTTAAGTGAAGCACGAGAGCATAAATTTCTTCAAAATAATTTCCTTTTTCAACTTTCAAAATAATCTAAGTGAAGCATGAGAGCATATTCCTTCAAAATTTACTAACTCTCAAAATAGTCTAAGTGAAGCATGAGAGCATTTCTTTAAAAATTAAACCACCACCGTGCTGAAAAAGATATAAGTGAAGTACTAGAGCAATTCCCTAGCTCAAAAAATTTAAGTGAAGCACATAGAGCAATTCTAACAATACATAGCATCATTATGGCTCTCTCATATAGGTGTGTCCAGCAAGGATGATTGTGACAAACTAAAAAGAAAAATAATCAAAGACTCATATAATACAAGACGCTCCAAGCAAAAGTCATGATATTTGACAAATAAAAATATATCTCCAAGTAAAACTACCGATGGTCGTTAGAAGAAAGAGGGGATGCCTTCCGGGGCATCCCCAAGCTTAATTGCTTAGGATTCCTTGAATATTTCCTTGGGGTGCCATGGGCATCCCCAAGCTTAGGATCTTGCCACTCCTTATTCCTTCATCCATCGTGGTCTCACCCAAAACTTGAAAACTTCTATCACACCAAACTTAACAAAACCTTTGTGAGATCCGTTAGTATAATAAACCAAATCACCACTTTAAGTACTATTGCAAACCCATTCATATTTCATTATTGCATTATACCTATTGTATTATAACTTTGCCATGGCTTATACCCCCTGATACAATCCATAGATTCATCAAAATAAGCACACAATACAATGAAAATAGAATCTATCAAAAACAGAACAGTCTGTAGTAATCTGTACTTTAACCATACTTCTGTAACTCTAAAAATTCTAAAAAATTAGGAAAATGTAGGCAGTTTTTATGTCAATAATGTGTAAAAAAATCAGAATTTTACGTCGCTCCAGAAGAGCACATCAATTCTGCTACTGGACATAAAAGTTTCTGTTTTCCAACAGGATCAAATCAACTATCACCCAAGCCATCCTAAAGGCTTTACTTGGCACAAACACTAATTAAAACATAAAAAACACAATCATAAGAGAAGCATAATTGTATATTTATAAGAAAACAGAAAAGAAACAAAAATTTAAATGATAACTATTGGGTTGCCTCCCAACAAGCACTATTGTTTTACGCCCCTAGCTAGGCATAATGCATAGATTCAAGTTTTGTCATCTTTAGTTTTTGCAATCTTTGTAAGAGTTTTCTCAAACCCGGGAGGATCTTTACGCTTCCGATTATTCTCAGGAAAAGAAGAAATTTTAAGATCTAAAATATCCAAATGCTTATTACATAGAGTAATCAAAGTGTTCATGCGATTGAGGTTTCCACTAATGTTTTTAAGGTGTTCGTTAGACTTCTGCAACTCAACCATATTTTTCTGCATATCACCTAATTTGTCTAATATTTGAATCCCTTATTGAGTGAATGCAAATCCTTTTGGTGGTGATGGAGCCCCCAGTAATCCCTCTATTATTTCGTAGGCAGTGTTGGCATCACATTCAATAAAATTTCCTTTTGCAGCAAAGTCCAATAGTTGTCTATGAGACATAGCTAGTCCCATGTAAAAATTACGAAGCAAAATTTTTATATCCCCTTTTATGTTGAAAACACGGTAAGATTCCATTAATCTATACCAGGCATCTTTCAAATTTTCTCCTTGTTTCTGTTTGAAGTATAGAACTTCAAAGTCCGTTGACAAAGGAGGGGTAGTTAAACTAGACATAATGACAAGGCAAACAAAAAGGACCAAACAAGAAAAAGGCAAACACAAAATATTTTTGTATTTTTGCAAAAAAACTTTTAGAAGTGGGGGAGATGAGAACGAGAGGCAAATGGCAAATAAAGTAATTGCAAGGAGATGAGAGTTTATGCGTAGGTACTTGATAGATGTTGATGATGTCTCCCCGGCAACGGTGCCAGAAATTCTTCCTGCCACTTGTGATCCGCGTTGGTATTTCCCCGAAGAGGAGAGGATGATGCTGCACAGCAAAGGTAAATATTTCCTCGGTTATGAAACCAAGGTTATCAATCTAGTAGGAGAACCAAGTAACACTATGTAAACAACACCTGCACACAAACAACAAATACTCGCAACCCAACACGTAAAGGGGTTGTCAATCCCTCAACGCGATTGAGATAGATTAAATTGTATAGGTTTTGATAAATAGATCTGACAAAAACAAAAAATAAAATAAATAAAGAAAAATTGCAGCAAGGTATTTTTGATTTAATATGGTAGGAAATAGACCCCGGGGCCATAGTTTTCACTAGAGGCTTCTCTCAAGAAAATGGCATACAGTGGGTAAACAAATTACTATTGGGCAATTGACATAAAAGCAAATAATTATGAAGATATCCAAGGCAATGATCATGTATATAGGCATCACGTCCAAGATTAGTAGACCGACTCCTTCCTGCATCTACTACTATTACTCCACACATCGACCGCTATCCAGCATGCATCTAGTGTATTAAATTCATGGAAAAACGGAGTAATGCAATAAGAACGATGACATGATGTAGACAATATAAACTCACGTATGAATAAACCCCATATTTTTACCGTTAATAGCAATGATACATGCGTGTCATGTCTCTTTCTGTCACTGAGATTGAGCACCGCAAGATCGAACCCATCACAAAGCACCTCTTCCCATGGCAAGAAAAATCAATCTAGTTGGTCAAACCAAACCAAAAATTTGGAGAAGAAATACGAGGCTATAACAATCATGCATATAAGAGTTCAAAGAAGACTCAAATAATATTCATGGATAGATCTGATCATAAACTCACAATTCACCGGATCCCAACAAACACACTTCAAAAAAGAGTTACATCAAATAGATCTCCAAGAACATCGAGGAGAACATTGTATTGAAGATCAAATTGAGAGAAGAAGCCATCTAGATACTAACTACGAACCCGTAGGTCTGTGGTAAACTACTCACGCATCATCGGAGGGGCAACAAGGATGATGAAGAACCCCTCCATGATTGTTGCCCCCTCTGGGAGAGTGCCGGAAAAGGCCTCTAGATTGGATCTCGTGGTTCCGGAACTTGCGACAGTGGAAACAGTATTTCCTCAACTCCCCTAGGATTTTTGGGATTTTAGAGTATTATAGAGTCGGAGGCTGATATGTCTCCAACGTATCTATAATTTTTGCTTGTTCCATGCTGTTATATTATCATTCTTGGATGTTTTACAATCATTTTATATCAACTTTATATCATTTTCTGGGACTAACATATTGACATAGTGCCCAATGCCAGTTGTTGTTTTTTGCTCTTTTTTTTACTTCGCAGAATATCAGTACCAAACGGAGTCCAAACGAAGTGAAACTTTTTGGAGAATTTTTATGGACCAGAAGGAACAACTTGGGCCAAAGAAGTACCAGAGGGGTGCCCCGAGGGGGGCACAACCCACCTGGGTGCGCCTGGGGGCCCAGGCGCACCCTGGTGGATTGTGCCCACCTCGGTGGCCTCCCGCACCGCCTCTTCGCCCTATAAATACCCAAATATTCCAGAAACCCTAGGCGAGTCGACGAAATACAATTCCAGCTGCCGCAAGTTCCAGAACCACGAGATCCAATCTAGACACCATCAAGTAGGGGTTCATCATCCTCATTGGTGCCTCTCCGATGATGCGTGAGTAGTTCATTGTAGACCTACGGGTCCATAGGACGTAGCTAGATGGCTTCTTCTCTCTTTTTGATTCTCAATACAATGGTCTCTTGGAGATCTATTTGATGCAACTCTTTTTGCGGTGTGTTTGTTGGGATCCGATGAACTTTGAGTTTATGATCAGATCTATATTCATGAAATTTATTTGAGTTCTTTTGATCTCTTTTATGCATGATTACTTATAGCCTCATATTTCTTCTTCGAATCTTTGGTTTAGTTAGGCCAACTAGATCGATTTTTCTTGCCATGGGAAGAGGTGCTTTGTGATGGGTTCGATCGTGCGGTGTTCTTTTCCTGTGACAGAAGGGCAGCAAGACACGCATGTATCGTTGCTATTAAGGTGTAACACCCCCTGTCATTAACTACAGTAATCACTTTCGATAATGACATGTCAGCAAGCTTAACAGTGCATAATCATCATTAGCATCATATTGCATTTCAACTCCTAAGTCAAAGTCAAATTTAAATGAAAGTGAAATATAAAAGTTGACCAACATAAAAACTAAAATGTTCAGTAAACAACAAATATTGCAGAGACCATTCTAAAATTATAACCAACATTTAATAAATTAATTAGGTGACCCAAACCTCTTTTAACAGTGGCTGAAAATAATATCTACAAGCCTTTTAATTAATCTAGATCGAATATGAAATGATGTTTTGCCCAAACTAGTTTTTGGTGTTAGGGTATAGTGCACTGGTATTTAAGGACTAGGTCACACTTTTTACAAAATCCATTTGGGGCCTAAACAATTAACAGAACAGAAAAGAAAAAGAAACAGAAAAGAGAAAAAGGAAAAGGCCTAAAGCATCTACTGTGCACTCGGCCTACCGCTACAGCCGCGGCCCAGCCCACCCCACGCCTCCTCCCACCTCTCACTGCTCACCGCCGCCCCGCTATCGAACGCGCACACGCGCGCACCCCAGGCCCCCCCCTCTCCCTCGCTCGACAGCGCGCGCCGCGCCCTCTCGCCGTGGATAAGAGACCGCCCCGACCCCTCTGGCGAGCCCTAGCCGCCCCGTTTGCCCTCCTCCTCATTCCCCTCACCCATCCCGGCGTCGCCATGATCGGCCACCGCTGAAACTCGCGGCCACCGTGCCCCGTTCGCCTCCCCGTCGTGTCCACGAGCTCTGCATCGCCGGCCTGCTTCACCTTCTTCCCCTACGTCCGCCGTCGAACACCGCATCGATTCGCCGCCGTCGCCCTTCCCCGAGCCGTCCTCGGGCCTTCTCTGCAACGCCGGTGAGCTCCTGCGCCGGATGCGCCCTCCCCTGCCTCTTCTAATCGCCTGTAGCTCCCGCTCCGCGTTCGGCCGAACCCTCCGCCGCCTGGCCTCGTCGCCGGCGTGGCCACGGCGACCATTTGGTCCCGTGCGTGCCTCCATTGTATCTGCCGCGTCGCGTAGGCCTCGCCTAGCTGCTCCGCTTGCTCTCATTCGCACCGCAGCCCCGCTCCCGTCGACGGCCGAACTCCGGCGTCCGCCTCGCTGCTCGCCGCGGTTGCTACACGCCGTCTCCGGCCGCGCCTCCACCACCACTCGACGCGGCGTGGAGTTGCCGTTCCAAATCACCAAACCGCGCGCCCAACGGTGCACCCTAGCCAAATCCCGAGCTCGCCGGAGCTCGGCGCCACGTTCGGGCTCGCCGGAGCGCTCTCCGGCGGCCGGTCCGACGTGGCACCGGTGGGTCCCGCCCTGTGCCACTGACTGTGGGGCCCCGCGGGCCCCTTTGACCTAGTTGACCGGGGTCAACGCTGACGTGGCCGCCAGGTCTCACTGACATGTGGGGCCCGGTCGTTTAAACGAATTTAAAATAAATAGAAAATCTGCTAATTAGTTAGTTAATTAGTTTAAACACTAATCAGTCACTGACTGCTGGGCCCCACCTGTTAATTAACTCAAATAATTAAATTAACCTCTCTGATTAAGCCACAGTGTATGACATGTGGGTCCCACCTGTCAGGTTTGACTCTGGTCGGCCAGAGTTGACCTGCTGACATCACCTTGACCTCATGCTGACGTCATCATTCACTATTCTGGATAATTCGATTTTAAATTAATAAATAAATTCAGAAAATGTTTTAAACTTTAGAAAATCATATTAAATAAACCGTAACTTCGATGAAAATAATTTATATATGAAACTTGCTCAGAATTTCGATACGAACCCGAATACGTCCTCCGTATTCCCGTCAGACGCCCGTAGCTTTATGAACATTGAACTTTTAGACCGATTTCGATAAATGAATAGTGTCCAACTTTAATTAAATAAATCCAAATAAATTCCTAAATTAACTAAATCATTTAGTTAGGTAGTAGAACACCCCGGCATATCATTTAGGCATGTCATACATATTGTTTGCATTATTGCCGTGAATTTATTGTTTCTCTCCCCCTCCTTCTCTCTCTCGATAGACGCCGAGACCGACGACGCTGCACCTGGATACGACTTCACTACCGACGAGCAGCCCGTTGACGACCCCTCTCTCTTGCCAGAGCAACCAGGCAAGGCCCCCCCCCCCCCCTTGAGGCATTCCAGATATCGCCCATTCTATTCTCCTGCTTGCATTAGATTTTGCTACTGTTAATGTATGCTCCTATTCTGATGCATAGCCTGCTGTTGTAACCTGTTCATTGCTACCTTACCTGCCTATGATAAACTGTTTAGTTTAGGTTGGAATGAACCATCAGCGACCCCACCACCTTACCCTTGTTGCCCCTGCTTGATCATCGACGACTCGATCAACGTGATCGTCGACCAGAGACCGACACCTCACTTCACACCCCCTTAGTTGTACGACTCTGTGTAGTAACTATCGAGTGCCGAGGGTGATACCTCGTAACGCACTCCGGATGAATACTCTGCAGTGTAGCTGTTCGGTCGTGGTCATCGAGGGTGATTCCTCCTTCTCCACTTCCGATACGACTTTGTCGTGCAACCCTCAGTGTGAACCTCGAGGGTGATACCTCATACGTTCACCCTGATGATTTCATCGAGTGGAATCCGCCGAGGGTGATTCCTCGGGTTTCCCCCTTGATGTTATGACCACACGGTTACTTCGACCCTTGTTACAGGCGGGTCCACCCTGGTGGGTACCCGCTGGGGATCTATGATTTTCGGGTGTGCCGGAAGGGCACTTGAGTGTGACATTGCGGCGGAGCATCAGAGACTCTGATTGTCTCCGCGTGATACTAATTGAGCCTATTGGATTTGGGTGTGTGATCTAAGTGGGTCGACGTGCCCTATACGCACTACCACCACGCGGGATAATGGTTATGGGACCCTCTGCGAAGTACGTTTCTCCGAAAGCTCGTTTGACGTCACGATTCACCGTGCGGGCTGATTGTCGGGATTGGGCTAGATACTTCACTGACGAGTTCAGTGTCGCGCCTGCACCCCGGCCAGTCTCGCAATGTGCAGGGTGCCCAGGGCGATGGCCCAAGACCTCTGGGTGCATAGGTTAGTCCGGCGTGCTGACCTCTCTGCCGAGCCTAGGTAGAGCGCTGCTTTGTGTTGATCTTCAGAGGACGGGCATTACCCAGCAAGTGTGTCCGGCCAGAGTTAATCGAGCGTGTTGGGTAACAGTAGTGCACCCCTGCAGGGATGAATCTTCTATTGATAGCCGGTCCTACGGTAAAGGACGCTCAGTTTGTGTATCCCGATCTACTACTTAAACTGGATACTTGTTACTTAATTGAAGCTTCGGGATCGCTTTCTCGCTTGGGAGTCGAGGAAGTATCTTTAAGCTGTACTTCAACATGTTTGCTAAATAAAATGCTATTCTACTCTCTTCTACTGCTGCAAGATGATGGCCTTGTGAAGATGTTTGAAGATGTTAGTCTTCGATAGGACTAGGCCTTCTCTCTATTCTGGCATTTCTGCAGCCCAGTCCACATATACAACCTTTCTCCATTGATAATGTTGCATATGTAGTATAGATCCTTGCTTGCTGAGTACTTCGGATGAGTACTCACGGTTGCTTTACTTTTTCTTTTCCCCATATACCCCACCTTGATGATACAAACAGACGATGGAGTCCAGGAGCCAGATGCCACCACCGGAGCTTACTACGAGGAGGGTCCAGAGGGTACTTACTACTGGTTCGAGCCAGATGACCAGGAGTAGGATCGGGGGCTCCCAGGCAGGAGGCCAACGCCTTTCGATCTAGTGTCGCTGTTTGTGCTAGCCTTCTTAAGGCAAAACTTGTCTAACTATGTCTGTACTCAGATAATATTTGTATGACAGACTCATGTATTCGGATCTTCGGATCCCTGGTCTGTAATATTGTGGACCTCCGTTTAAATTGTGTTAGAGTTGTGTTGTGATATCTTCCCGTGAGTCCCTGTGCTTGATCGTACACGTTTGCGTGTATGATTAGTGTACGATCGAGTCGGGGGCGCCACATAAGGATAACAAGATGGGGGCTATTCCTAAATGAATAGATCTCGTCTACATCATGTCATCGTTCTTATTGCATTACTCCATTTCTCCATGAACTTAATATACTAGATGCATGCTGGATAGCGGTAGATGTGTGGAGTAATAGTAGTAGATGCAGGCAGGAGTCGGTCTACTAATCTTGGACGTGATGCCTATATAATGATCATTGCTTGGATATCATCATAATTATTTGAGGTTCTATCAATTGCCCAACAGTAATTTGTTTACCCACTGTGTGCTATTTCTTGAGAGAAGCCACTAGTGAAATCTACGGGCCCCGGGTCTATTCTTCATCATATTTGCTTTCCGATCTATTATTTGCCACTTTTATTTTCAGATCTATTATTCCAAAAACCCAAAAATACCTTGCTGCGCTTTTTATTTGCATCTTTTATTTTGTGTTTTATCAAGATCTATTTATCCAATCTATCACAATTTTATCCCGTCAACTTGACAATTTCCTACGCCTTTACCCGTAAGAGGGATTGACAACCCCTCATAAGAGTCGGGTTGCAAGTATTTGTTCTATGTGTGCTGGTACCGTTTACATTGTGTTGCTTGGTTCTCCTACTGGATTGATACCTTGGTTTCATAACTGAGGGAAATACCTACCGTAGTTGTGCTGCATCATCCCTTCCTCTTTGGGTAAATACCAACGTAGTTCAAGCGACATCAAAAGAAATTTCTGGCGCCGTTGTCGGGGAGGATGATACGTCTCCATCGTATCTACTTTTCCAAACTCTTTTGCCCTAGTTTTGGACTCTAATTTGCATGATTTGAATGGAACTAACCCGGACTGACGTTGTTTTCAGCAGAATTGCCATGGTGTTATTTTTGTGCAGAAATAAAAGTTCTCGGTTTGACCTGAAAATTTACGGAGAATATTTTTGGAATATATAAAAAATACTAGCGCAAGAATTATCTAGAGGGGGTCCACCCAGAGGCCACAACCCTGGGGGGCGCCCCCCTGGGGCGCACCTAGAGGGCTTGTGGGCCCCCTGGACCTCCTCCGACCTGAACTCCAACTCTATATAACCCTATTCGGGGAGAAAAAAATCAGAGAGAAGGATTCATCGCGTTTTATGATATAGAACTGCCGCCACCTCCTGTTCTTCATCGGGAGGGCAGATCTGGAGTCCGTTCGGGGCTCCGGAGAGGGGGATTCGTCGCCATCATCATCACTAACCATCCTCCATCACCAATTTCATGATGCTCACCGCCGGGAGTGAGTAATTCCATCGTAGGCTTGCTGGACGGTGATGGGTTGGATGAGATTTATCATGTAATCGAGTTAGTTTTGTTAGGGTTTGATCCCTAGTATCCTCTATGTTCTGAGATTGATGTTGCTATGACTTTGCTATGCTTAATGCTTGTCACTAGGGCCCAAGTGCCATGATTTCAGATCTGAACCTATTATGCTTTCATGAATATATTTGTGTTATTGATCCTATCTTGCAAGTTGTAGACACCTATTACGTGTTATGATCCGCATATCCCAAGGTGACAATAATTGGGATTCTTTCCGGTGATTACCGTAGTTTGAGGAGTTCATGTATTCACTAAGTGCCAATGCTTTGTTCTGGTTCTCTATTAAAAGGAGGCCTTAATATCCCTTAGTTTCCATTAGGACTCCGCTGCCACGGGAGGGTAGAACAAAAGATGTCATGCAAGTTCTTTTCCATAAGCACGTATGACTATATACGGAATACATGCCTACATTATATTGATGAATTGGAGCTAGTTTTGTGTCACCCTAGGTTATAACTGTTGCATCAGAATGCCATCCGACATAATTATCCATCACTGATCCGATGCCTACGAGCTTTTCACATATTGATCTTTGCTAAGTTACATTGCCGTTGCTACTGTTAAAATCACCACAAAACTGCTACTGTTACTTTTGTTACCGTTACTGTTACTTCCATACTACTTTGCTTCTAAAAACTTTGCCGCAGATACTAAGTCTTTCAGGTGTGGTTGAATTGACAACTCAGCTCCTAATACTGGTGAATATTCCTTGGCTCCCCTTGTGTCGAATCAATAAATTTGCGTTGAATACTCTACCCTCAAAAAATATTGTAATCCCCTATACTTGTGGGTAATCAAGACCTTTTTCTGGCGTCGTTGCCGGGGAGCATAGCTATATTCTCTGAGTCACTTGGGATTTATATCTGTTGATCACTATGAGGAATTTGAAAGATAACAAAACCAAGATTTTTCCCTCTACTACGAAGGGAGCTAAGGAACTACCATCTAGCTCTACACTTGATTCACCTTCTGTTTTGATTTAGCTTGCGACACCACCACCTGCTGCTAATTCTGATATGTCGCAAGTGATCGATGATGCTACTTCTGCTATGCATGATGCCTATGATGATACTACTACTTTGCTTGATAATACTGTGCCACTGGGTGAATTTCTTGATGAACAACTTGCTAGAGCTAAAGATATTGAGAATGCTGAAACTGATGATATTTTTGAAACTAATGAAATTATTGAAACTGAACACTTAGAAACACCTGCTAGACCTAGCTCTCCTAGATATGAATTGCCTGTTATACCTGAGGGTTGTGTTATGGATGGAGAGGTAGCTAGGGACTTTCGTGCTTGTAAGGATAGAGATGATCTTAAGAAATTACTATGCAAGTGGAAAGAAAAATCTTTGAACGCTAGAATGCAATATGATCCTAAGTTTGCTACTTCACCTATCTTTGTTACTGATAAGGATTATGAATTCTCTGTCGATCCTAAGTTAATTACTTTAATTGAATCTGATCCTTTCCATGGTTATGAATCTGAAACTGTTGTGGCACATCTTACTAAATTAAATGATATAGCCACCCTATTTGCTCATGAGGAAAAAATTCGTTACTACTATATTCTTAAGTTGTTTCCTTTCTCGTTAAAGGGTGATGCTAAGTTATGGTTTAATTCTCTTGCTCCTGGTTGTGTGCATAGTCCCCAGGATATGATATATTACTTCTCTGAAAAATATTTTCCTGCTCATAAGAAACAAGCTGCTTTACAGGAAATATTTAACTTTGTGCAAATTGAAGAAGAGAGTCTCCCACAAGCTTGGGGGAGGCTTCTCCAATTACTTAATGCTTTGCCTGATCATCCTCTCAAGAAAAATGAAATACTTGATATCTTTTATAATGGACTAACCGATGCTTCTAGGGACCACCTAGATAGTTGTGTTTTCAGGGAACGAACTATTGAACAAGATGAAGTATTATTGAATAACATATTGAGTAATGATAATGATTGGACTCTTCCTGAACCACCTCCTAAGCCAACTCCGAAGAAAAGAGGTGTTCTATTTCTCAGTCCCGAAGATATGCAAGAGGCAAAGAAATCTATGATAGAAAAAGGTATTAAAGCTGAAGATGTCAAGAATTTACCACCTGTTGAAGAAATACATGGTCTTAATACTCCGACATAGGTAGTAGAGGTAAATTATCTCTATAGATTTGATGAAGGTGATATTCCTTATAATAAGTCTGCTAGTCAATGCATGGATGAATTTGATAACTTTATTGTTAAACAAGAAAACTTCAATGCATATGTTAGTAGGCAACTGAAACGTAATGCTTATATGCTTGACTGCTTGGGTGACTACATGTGTAGAACTGTTAATGATCTCACAATTATTAGTAAACATGCTTCCATGGTAAAAACTCAAGTAGAACAGGTTCTCAAGGCACAAAATGATTTGCTTAATGAAGTGAATAGTAAGAACAATGATAATGTTGTTAGAGTTATGACTAGAGGTGGTAAAATGACGCAGGTACCTTTGTATCCTAAGGGCCATCCTAAGAGAATTGAACAAGATTCTCAGAGAATTAATACTGATGCACCTAGTCCATCAAAGAGGAAAAAGAAAACTGATAGGACTTTGCATGCTTCTAGTGAACCTATTGTAGACACACCTGAGAATCCAAATGATATTTCTATTTCTGATGCCGAGACACAATCTAGTGATGAACATGAACCTAGTGATAATGTTAATGATGATGTTCATGTTGATGCTCAACCTAGCAATGATAATGATGTGGAGATAGAACCTGCTGTTGATCTTGATAACCCACAACCTAAGAATAAAAGATATGATAAGAGTGAGTTTGTTGCTAGGAAACATGTTAAAGAAAGAGAACCATGTGTTCAGAAACCCATGCCCTTTCCTCCTAAACCATCCAAGAAAAAGGATGATGAGGATTTTGAGCGCTTTGTTGAAATGCTTAGACCTGTCTTCTTGCGTATGCGTTTGACTGATATTTTGAAAATGTCTCCTTATGGTAAGTATATGAAAGATATTGTTACAAATAAAAGAAAGATACCGAAAGCTAAAATTTCTACCATGCTTGCTAATTACACATTTAAAGGTGGGATACCGAAGAAACTAGGAGATCCAGGAATACCAACTATACCATGCTCCATTAAAAGAAATTATGTTAAATCTGCTTTATGTGATCTTGGAGCCGGTGTTAGGGTTATGACTTTCTCTTTGTATCGTAGACTTGATTTGAATAAGTTGACACCAACTGAAATCTCTTTTCAAATGGCTGATAAATCAACTGCTAACCCATCGGTATTTGTGAGGATGTGCCTGTCGTAGTTGCAAATGTTACTATTTTAACGGACTTTGTTATTCTTGATATACCCGAGGACGACAGTATGTCGATCATCCTTGGTAGACCTTTCTTGAATACTGCAGGGGCTGTTATTGATTGCAACAAGGGCAATGTACCTTTTCATGTTAATGGTAATGAGCATACGGTGCACTTTCCGAAGAAACAACCTCAAGTGAATAGTATCAATTCTATTTGAAAATTTTCAACAATTACTATTGGAGGTTTTCAGTTTCCTCTCCCTAATGTCAAAAAGAAATATGATATTCTTATTGTTGGGGACATGCATATCCCCGTTGAGGTAACCTAGTGTTATACAAAGATTCTCCGGTTTCATGTCACTCGAAAGAAGTTTGTTAATAAGACTTGATCAACCTTGTTAATGGATTCCTTTTGATGGGCATGAAATGGATGAATTTAGTAAACACAACTCTCTGTACCCTCTTTTTACTTTCTATTATTTAGAGTAAATAAGCAAAAACACTGTTATTTCTCTGTTTTCTGAATTATCCGTGCAATAAAAAATGACCAGAAAATAAAAGTTCTCCAAATGCCCTGATAACTTAGTATGATTTTTTCCACAATATTTAAGAATTTTTGGCACTGAAAACACATCAGTGGGGTGCACCACTGGGCCACAAGCCCACAGGGCGTGCCTACAGGGCTTGTGGGTCCCACGTGGGTCCTCCTCACTTATGCCTGTACCCATCCACTTCGTCTTCCTCCAGAAAAAATCCCACCATTGCTCAAACCCGTGTTCTAGCTCATTTTGCTGCCATATTCGATCTCCTTGCTCAAAGCTCCATTCGCAAAAACTGTTTTTGGGGATTGTTCTTCTGTATGTGACTCCTCCAATGGTCCAATTAGTTTTTGTTTTAGTGCTTTATATATTGCAAATTTTTGCTGCTGTGGTGACCCTATTCTTGAGCTTGCATGTCAAATTTATATGGTCCAAAGTAGTTTTGCTGCATGATATAGCCTCTAGACACTTGTGGGAGTAGTTGCTATCAATCTTGTTGAGTTTTGTTCACTTTTATTTTGAGTCACTAAAAATTTCAGATTTTTTTCAGAGAAAAGGAAAGAAATGATGAAGAGATGGTTAAGGGGTTCTTCAAGCCGGAATTCAAATGAAAATGAAAATTAGGAGAAGAAGAAGCCCAAGTACAACCTTCCGCGTGTGGCGGAGGTTCGGTTATGTGAATGGCCAAGCGATGCATTCTTGAGGGTGGCCGGAATTTATGATGATTTCTATTATTTGGCGGAGAATGCAGGCATCACCGACTTCCTCCATGATGAAAAAATTTCACTTTCATGCTAGGAAGGATCCTCCCATGGTAGAATTTCACTTGTATGATGTGCCTAAGCAAATGTCACTTTATGATTTTTGCAATGTTTGCAAAATACCTTATGAAGGCAGCGTTAGTGAACCACGTCCTAGAGACGTGGAGGACTTTATTGCTGAAACTACTGTGGGGGAAGAGAGAGGAGTGTCAGAGGCGAGAGTGGCTAGTTTACATTTTCCTGTTTTGCGCTATTATTCACTATTTGCTGGGAGATGTTTGATTGGTCGTGGGGAGAGTGGAGGCCTCAGTGCCCCTGACCTCGCCATTTTGTGCCACGCTTTATTTGTTGATAGAACTTTTAGTTTGGGCGCTATTGTTGCTCGACGGTTGAACATGAACCATTCGAAGGGGGCTATTTTTGGAGGTATCTATGCCTCCCGCCTTGCTAAACATTTTGAGATACCCATTAGGCATGATGACGAGGAGGAGATGTTGCTACCCACTAAATATTTGAACTATAAGAGTATGGTAGCACACGATTTTATTAAGAAGGACGACGACAAACGACTCCTCTATAATTTAGTATTTAGTCAGGGTACTTGTGAGACTATTGCTTTGCCTGCTTCTTCTTTGTTCGATATTCATTCAGGCAGGTACACTATTATGCCCGACGATATCTACAGATTTTGGGGTCTTTCACAACCCCCAGCACCAGAGCCAGCACCAGTTCCTGATCCATATCAGGAGCCTGTTTTCCAGTGGGAGCCACAGGAGCTCGCCAACCAATGGAACCCTCAGGACCCTCTGGAGTATGGAGGAGAGGGTTATTTCGAGCCGTGTCCCTAGACCAACTTAGGCCAAAAGCCTAAGCTTGGGGGAGTACGTATCTCTCACCGACATTACATTCATGTTCACACACTCATTTCAGTTGTCGGTGTTCATACTTTTTCATTGTATTATCCATGTTAGTTTATTTTTCTTGCTTTCTTCTTGTGTGTTTGAAAAACTTTGAGAAAATCCAAAAAAATTAGTTCTCGCTTCTTTTTAGTTTTTCTTCCTAGTTTAATTTAGTTGTAGTATTAAAAGAAAACCCAATAAGATTTCTCGTTCTTCTTTTGCTTGTTGGGAGCTTTCCCGTGTAAATAGTTTTTCTCGTTTTCGTTATACTTCTTCAGAAAAACAAAAACACCAAAAACATTTCAGTGTGTTTCTTTGAAATTCTTTTCCTTTTCTTTGGGTCGTAAGGAGAAGACCACGATGAAAATGTTGAGTGGCTCTCATATGCATTATTGTTGATCTAACAATGAGCCCATATTACCTTGTCTTCTCCTTTGAATAAATGTTTGCAGATTCGAGCTTAGTCCAATGCACATGCACTCTTATTATTATTCACACCCTTCGGTCGTGCAAGTGAAGGCAATAATGACAATATTTGATGAAATGATTGAGATGGAGAAAAGCTGGTACGAACTCGACCTATTGTGTTTTTGTAAATATGATTAGCTCATCGTTCTTGATTCAGCCCATTATGAATGAGACATGTTTGCAATGACAATTAGAGATTATAGTTACTCATGCCATGCTTAATTAGCTAGGAGTGGATAATGGTTTGTCTTGTGTGCCAACATGCAATTTAAAATGGTTATGGTGTAGCATGATAGGATGGTATCCTCCTTTGAATGATTCAAGTGGCTTGACTTGGCACATGTTCACGCATGTAGTTGAATCAAAATCAACATAGCCTCCACGATATTTATGTTCATGGTGATTTATATCCTACTCATACTTGGACTCAATTTTGGTTAATCTCAATGCATGTTTATGACTATTGTCGCTCTCTAGTTGGTCGCTCCTCAATCTTTTGCCAGCATTCACTTGTACTAAGCGGGAATACTGCTTGTGCATCCACTTCCTTAAACCCAAAGTTGTTCCATATGAGTCCACCATACCTACCTATATGCGGTATTTACCTGCCGTTCCAAGTAAATTTGCATGTGCCAAACTCCAAACCTTCAAATAATAATCTGTTTTGTATGCCCGAATCGCTCATGTAGTGACTGGGGGCTGTCAGTATCTTCCATGCTAGGTGAGTTATTCTCACGATGAGTGTTTATCACTTGTCATTCACAAGAAAGTGGCTGGTAATCGGGATGCGCAGTTCCATGCTCAAAATCAAATCAAAATATAATCATAAAACAAAACTCCCCCAGGACTGTTGAGGGTATGGACGGTACCCGTGGATTCACCTAGCCGTGGAGTGTGATTGTTGGTGGAGGGGGAGTAAAAACTTTACCATTCTGTTTCAGAACCGCCTATAATGTATCTAGCATGGAAGATAGTGAGATCTCTTGGTTGTTATGTTGACAATGAAAGCATACCGCTCAAAATTATATTCATCTCTGTTTTAAAAGCTCCGAGCTCTGGCACCTATGCAAATCCCTGCTTCCCTCTGCGAAGGGCCTATCTATTTACTTTTATTGCCGAGTCATTATCCTCTTATAAAAAGCACCAGCTAGAGAGCACCACTGTCATTTATATGCTTTGTTATTAATTGATATTGAGTATGAGTGTGACTGGATCTCTTTTGCCATGAATTACAATGTCTAATCAGTCCTTAATCTTCAGGGGTGCTCCGCGTTTATGTTTTGCGGCCTCAGAAAGGGCTAGCAAGATACCATTTTGTCATATTATATCATGATTGTTTTGAGAAAAGTGTTATCATCCGAGATATCTTATTATCACTCGCTAGTTGATTATGCCATTGATATGAGTAAATGTGTGACCTAAATGTTATTATGAATATGGTTAGTTCATAATCTTTGCAGAAACCCTGAATGCTGGCTATGAATATTTGCAACAACAAGATCAAACAGAGTTCGTAAAAGTTTTTCTTTGTCACTTTCAATTTGTCAACTGAATTGCTTAAGGACAAGCAATGGGCTAAGCTTGGGGGAGTTGATACGTCTCCATCGTATCTACTTCTCAAAACTCTTTTACCCTTGTTTTGCACTCTAATTTGCATGATTTGAATGGAACTAACCCGGACTGACGCTGTTTTGAGCAGAATTACCATGGTGTTATTTTTGTGCAGAAATAAAAGTTGTCGGATTGACCTGAATATTTACGGAGAATATTTTTGGAATATATAAAAAATATTGGCGCAAGAATTATCCAGAGGGGGTCCACCCAGAGGCCACAAGCCTGGGGGCGCCCCCCCTGGGGCACGCCTAGAGGGCTTGTGGGCCCCCTAGACCTCCTCCAACCTCAACTCCAACTCTATATAACCCTATTCGGGGAGAAAAAAAATAAGAGAGAAGGATTCATCGCATTTTACGATATGGAGCCGCCGCCACCTCCTGTTCTTCATCGGGAGGGCAGATCTGGAGTCCGTTCGGGGCTCCGGAGAGGGGGATTCGTCACCATCATCATCACCAACCTTCCTCCATCACCAATTTCATGATGCTCACCGCCAGGAGTGAGTAATTCCATCGTAGGCTTGCTGGACGGAGATGGGTTGGATGAGATTTATCATGTAATCAAGTTAGTTTTGGTAGGGTTTGATCCCTAGTATCCACTATGTTCTGAGATTGATGTTGCTATGACTTTGCTATGCTTAATGCTTGTCACTAGGGCCCGAGTGCCATGATTTCAGATCTGAACCTATTATGTTTTCATGAATATATTTGTTATCTTGATCCTATCTTGCAAGTTGTAGACACCTATTACGTGTTATGATCCGCATACCCCAAGGTGACAATAATTGGGATTCTTTTCGGTGATTACCGTAGTTTGAGGAGTTCATGTATTCACTAAGTGCTAATGCTTTGTTCCGGTTCTCTATTAAAAGGAGGCCTTAATATCCCTTAGTTTCCATTAGGACCCCGCTGCCATGGAAGGGTAGGACAAAAGATGTCATGCAAGTTCTTTTCCATAAGCATGTATGACTATATACGGAATACATGCCTACATTATATTGATGATTTGGAGCTAGTTCTGTGTCACCCTAGGTTATAACTGTTGCATGATGAATGCCATCCGACATAATTATCCATCACTGATCTGATGCCTACGAGCTTTTCACATATTGATCTTTGCTAAGTTACTTTGCCATTGCTACTGTTATAATCACTACAAAACTGCTACTGTTACTTTGTCACCGTTACCGTTACTTCCATACTACTTTGCTACTAAAAACTTTGCTGCAGATATTAAGTCTTTCATGTGTGGTTGAACTGACAACTCACCTGCTAATACTCGTGAATATTCTTGCAACACCCCCGGTGATTAGCAACAGTAATCACTTTTGATAATGACATGTCAGCAAGCTTAATAGTGCATAATCATCATTAGCATCATATTGCATTTCGGCTCCTAAGTCAAATTCAAATTTAAACGAAAGTGGAATATGAAAGTTGTCCAACATAGAAACTAAAATGTCAGATAAATAACAAATATTCCAGAGGCTATTCTAAAATTGAAACCAACATCATTGGAATTGGATAAGTGACTCGAACAACCTCAAAAAGTGGATAAAGATAATATTTAATAACCATTTATTAAATCTGAAATAAATATGGAATTATATTTTATCCAAACTAATTTTAGGTGTTAGGGAATAATGCACTGGTATTTATGACCTAGGTCTCATGTTTTACAAAAACCATTTTGAGGCCTAGCTATTTACTAGCAGAGTAAAGGGAATAAAAAAAGGAAAAGAAATAGAAAACAGAGAAGAAGATAAAAAAAAAGAGCAACCCCCCCCCCCCACGGCCCAACTGGCCGAAGCCCAGCCGGCCGGCCACCTGCCCCCCCTGGCCTATACCTACCCCCCCAGCCGCCGAACCCTAGCCGACTCCCCCCCCTCGCTTTCCTCCCTCCCCCCCCATCTGGATCGGGATCCCCCGATCCCGTCCGCCCCGTCGCCGACGCCGCTCGGCGCCGCCGCCCCGTCGCCGCTTCCCCCTCGTCAGACCACGCCGCAGCACCGCCGCCTCCCCGTCTTCCTCCCCGAGCCCCGCGCGCTCGCCCCGACTGCGCCGACCGCGCCCGACCGCGCCCCGTCTCCGCCTCGCCGGACCCCGTCGCCATCATCCCCGGCCGCCTCCTCGAGCCCATTGCCCTGACCCTGCACCCGCGGTGAGGGCCACGCCCTCCCTCTCTCTCTGTCGCCGTCGTCGCCCCGCACCCACTGGCCCCGCCTCGCCGCTGCCGCTCGCGTGCTGCCTCACGCCCGCGCTCGGCCCTGCACCGCGCCCGCACCTGGCCCGCTCCAGCCGCTCGCCGCGCTCGCCCCTCCCGAGCCGCACGCGCGCGCGCGCCTGCCGTTCCTCCCGCTCGCCCCTGCTGCTGTTGCCGCGCCGCGCATCGGCCGAGCCCCGTCGCCAGCGCCTCGCCCATGTCCGCTCCGGCCCCTGCCTCGCCTCCGCGCGCCCTGCACCGCGCGCCGCCGCCCGTTGCCGCTCCGGCCACCGCGCCGCGCCGCCCGCCTCCGGCCGCCGCCCCGCCTCCGGCCCTGCTTGCGCTCGCCTGCGCCCGCGCCCGGCGCCCAGCGCCCGCTGTGGCCCAGGGCCACTGACGGCCAGCCCCCACCCCCCCAGGGCCTATGACAAAGGGGGCCCACCCCCAAAAATGTTTAAGAAAGAAAGAAATAAAAATAAATAATTAAAATAATTAAAATAATTAACTAATTAATTAGTTAATTAATCCTGATTAGGTTAATCTAATTAACTAATTAGTGTTAATTAAACAGTAATTAGTAATTAACTTAATTAACCGCTGACATCAGCATGAGGTCATGCTGATGTCATCATCAGCACTGTTTCGGATAATGTTGAATTAAATAATTAATTAAATTTCAAAAATTAATAAAAACTTTAGAAAATCATATTAAATAAACCGTAACTCCGATGAAAATATTTTATACATGAAACTTGCTCAGAACGACGATACGAACCCGGATACGCCCTCTGTATTCCCGTCAGACGCCCGCAACTATAAGAACGTTGAACAATTAGACCGATTTCGATAAATGAATAGTGTCCAACCCTAATTAAATAAATCCGAATAAATTCTTAAATTAACTAAATCGTTTAGTTAGGCAGTAGAACACCCCGGCATATCATTTAGGCATGTCATACATATTGTTTGCATTATTGCCGTGAAATTTATTGTTTCTCTCCCCCTCCTTCTCTCTCGATAGACGCCGAGACCGACGACGCTGCACCAGGTTACGACTACTCTACCGACGAGCAGCCTGTTGACGACCTCCCTCTCTTGCCAGAGCAACCAGGCAAGCCCCCCCCCTTGAGCATTCCAGATATCGCCCATTCTATTCTCCTGCTTGCACTAGAATTTCGCTACTGTTAATGTATGCTCCTATTCTGATGCATAGCCTGCTGTTGTAACCTGTTCATTGCTACCTTACCTGCCTATGATAAACTGTTTAGTATAGGTTGGTATGAACCATCTGTGACCCCACCACCTTACTTTGTCGCCCCTGCTTGTTCATCGACGACTCGATCAACGTGATCGTCGATCAGAGACAGACGCCTCACTTCACATCCCCCCTTAGTTGTACGACTCTGCTTAGTTACTATCGAGTGCCGAGGGTGATACCTCGTAACGCACTCCTGATGAATACTCTGCAGTGTAGCTGTTTGGTCGTGGTCATCGAGGGTGATTCCTCCTTCTCCATGTCCGATACGACTCTGTCGTGCAACCCCTCAGTGTGAACCTCGAGGGTGATACCTCATACGTTCACCCTGATGAATATGACCACATGGTTACTTGACCTTTTTCACAGGCGGGTCCACCCTGGTGGGTACCCGCTGGGGATCTATGATTTCGGGTGTGCCGGAAGGGCACTCGAGTGTGACATTGTGGCGGAGCATCAGAGACTCTGATTGTCTCCGCTTGATACTAATTGAGCCTATTGGATTTGGGTGTGTGATCTGAGTGGGTCGACGTGCCCTATACGCACTACCACCACGCGGGATTATGGTTATGGGGCCCTCTGCGATGTACGTTTCTCCGAAAGCTTATCAGACGTCACGATTCACCATGCGGGCTGATCGTCGGGATTGGGCTGGATACTTCACTGGCGAGTTCAGTGTCGCGCCTGCACCCCGGCCAGCCACGCAATGCGCAGGGTGCCCACGGCGATGGCCCGAGACCCCTGGGTGCATAGGTTAGTCCGGCGTGCTGACCTCTCTGCTGAGCCTAGGTAGAGCGCTGCTTCGTGTTGATCTTCCGAGGACGGGCATTACCCAGCAAGTATGTCCGGCCAGAGTTGATCGAGCGTGTTGGGTAACAGTAGTGCACCCCTGCAGGGATAAATCTTCTATCGATAGCCGGTCCTACGGTAAAGGACGCTCAGTTTGTGTATCCCGATCTACTACTTAAACTGGATACTTGTTACTTAATTGAAGCTTCGGGATTACTTTCTCGCTGGGAGTCGAGGAAGGATCTTTGAGCTGTACTTCAACATGTTTGCTAAATAAAATGCTATTCTACTCTCTTCTACTGCTGCAAGATGATGGCTTTGAGAAGATGTTTGAAGATGCTAGTCTTCGATAGGACTAGGCCTTTCTCTCTATTCTGGCATTTCTGCAGTCCAGTCCACATATACAGCCTTTTCTCCATTGATAATGTTGCATATGTAGTATAGATCCTTGCTTGCTGAGTACTTCGGATGAGTACTCACGGTTGCTTTATTTTCTCTTTTCCCCCATATACCCCACCTTGATGATACACCAGACGATGGAGTCCAGGAGCCAGACGCCACCACCGGAGCCTACTACCAGGCGGGTCCAGAGGGCACGTACTACTGGATCGAGCCAGCTGACCAGGAGTAGGATCGGAGGCTCCCAGGCAGGAGGCCAACGCCTTTCGATCTAGTGTCGCTGTTTGTGCTAGCCTTCTTAAGGCAAAACTTGTCTAACTATGTCTGTACCCAGATATTATTTGTATGACTGACTTATGTATTCGGATATTCGGATCCCTGGTCTGTAATATTGTGGACCTCCGTTCATTTGTGTTTAGAGTTGTGTTGTGATATCTTCCCGTGAGTCCCTGGGCTTGATCGTACACGTTTGTGTGTATGATTAGTGTACGATTGAACCGGGGGCGTCACAAGTTGGTATCAGAGCCGACTGCCTGTAGGAAGCCCCCTTCCAATTCCTTGGCCGAAGTTGAGTCTAGAAACCGAAAAACTAATTTACTAACTTGGCAGTGTGGCTTACGGGCCCACGTCGCCAACTGGGTGGTATTAGGATCTTTTATTCCTCGTCTATACTCTGGGACTCTAATATCTCTTCTATTCGGGTTAAATAAAGTTTACTAACGCCGACACTTAGGATCTCGTAAATTCTGTCTACCCGGAGAGCTGGATATCTGTGCGATTTCCCTGCCGTTGATCTGATTAGTCTGATAATCATTTTCCTTTCCATTGTTTTGTTTAACCTTTCTCTCCGAGTTGTGTTAAACTTCTCATTGTCATTTGACAAATCTGAATTTCCTCTGTTTCAGATGGACCGTTTGTTTCCACCGCGTCCTACGACACAGCTTGTGCTTCGCACTTGGGCTCGTAATACCCCTGGGTTTCCAGCTGTCCTGATCGCTCTCATGACCAGACTTGGCTACCGCTGGTACCCTGAGTACATGGTTTACGAGGATTACCGCGAGTTTAATCAGGAGCAGTACCATGCTGATGTTCGTATCTATGATCGGCAGAATGACTCAGACACCGAGCTGCACCTTTTCCACGGTATCGGCGTGACGATTGAGATGGCAGTACATGATGCCGCCTACTCTGCTGTCGCACGTCTTCGAGGACAGTTCAGTGATATCGTGGATGACTCTGAGTTCCGATACATTCCGTATGCCCCTGCTGGAGATGCTACCGGATACTACGCAGCTATCTGTGCCCCGTACGAGCCTCGCCGATATGACCACCGCGTTCTGATTCAGTGCACTCAGGCTCTGGATCGCACTGTTCGGGCTCTTGCCGTCGAGTTGGTTGCCACTCGAGCACGTCTCTACGATGCTATGACGCAGTTGATGCCCGCTGTTCGTGCAGGGATACATCCGGAGCACATCCTTTACCCGTGCAGGACTCAGATGTATGCTGGTATTGACTGGCCTGCTGTTGGAGGTCACACACCTGCACGTGGACCTCTTCTTACAGCTCGAGACCAGGTTCTGCATCAGAGTGCACATGGAGCACAGGATCCTTCCGCGACGAATATTCGTCGTCCGCACTCGCAGTTACCCCGTTACAGTGGTTTTCTCCGACGTTGATGTAGCCTTTGCTATGTCTCGTTGTGTACTTCCTTACCGCGTGCCTGCGCGCCGCCTAGTATGTCTAGCTTTTAATTTGCGCTGTTATGCTGTCCGCATGTACCCGACTTTGTGTATGGATCTGTATGTCTTAATCGACTACTGTTATGTATCTATTACACTGCTTAAGGTATTGCCGTGTTACATCATACTTGTCGCTAAACACTCGCAATTGCTTTTACTAAACTACCCCCTGTTGATACTTAGCAGGATGGTTAGACCAGGTGGTCATGGTCGTGGTCGTGCCCCTGAACGTCCACCACCGCCAGACTATATGGCGGCTATGATGCAACAGTTTGAGCTTAACCGCCAGTTCATGGTTGGAATCATGGCTCAGTTTCCGCATCAGAACAACCAGAACCAGAACCCAGCTTCAATAACTTTGACAGAGTTTACGCGACTCAACCCAACGCAGTTTCGCAACTCTGACAAGCCCCTGGATGCCGATGACTGGCTCCGCGACATCACTCACGAGATGGAGTCAGCTAATGTCGTCCCTGCCAACTATGTCAACTTCGCGGCCTTTTTCTTAAAGGGCCCCGCTGCTCAATGGTGGGACACACACAAGCGTACTCTGCCTGTTGGAACAGTCATCACCTGGTATGAGTTCCAGGCTGCTTTCCGTACACGTTACATCCCTCAAGCAATTATGGAACGCATGAAGACCCAGTTCCGTAACCTCACCCAGGGCAATAAGACCGTTGAAGCTTATCAGCGGGAATTTCTTGATCTCTCCCGCTATGCTGAAGAAGACATTGCCACAGATGCTCGCAGACAAGAGAAGTTCTGTAATGGACTACACCCTGACCTCAAGCTTGCACTAGCTGCTCAAGACATCAATGACTTCTCAACTCTAGTGAACAAGGCTATTCTTGTTGAGACCGCTCAGATGGAACACAAGGACTCGCAGAAGCGCTATCGTGATGCTGGCTCATCTTCGGGCTCAGCACCGAAGCGTAGAGTTTGGATTCCCAACAACGCGTTCCGTCCCAATACCTCTGCGCCAAAGAACAATGCTGCACCACGTCTGCCTCCTCCACCGCCGAGGCCGTCAAAGGCTCAAGCTATTCAGAACAATGCCCCTCTTCGTCCTGAAGATGGTTTGTGTTTCAAGTGCCGCAAACCAGGCCACCAGGCTAAAGACTGCCACCAGACTCAGAATCAGTTAGATTTTCCTCGTGCTGGCCGTGGATATGGCCGTGGCAACAATCAGACCCGCAACTATAGTACTGGGTCTGCTTCACGTGGTCGTGGTCAGGCTTACAACATTGACATTGAAGAAGTCCAGGATCAACCTGCTACTGTGATGGGTACCCTTCTTGTTAACTCAGTACCTGCTTCTGTATTATTTGATTCAGGAGCATCGCATTCATTCATGTCTGAAGCATTTGCATTATCTCATGACATTGCATTCGAAAAGATGAACCTGCCAATAGTTGTCCATACCCCTGGAGGCCAATGTCAAACCACTATGATGGCACATAATGTCCCTGTTGAAATCGAGGAATTTGAATTTCTGGCTTCCCCTATTATCCTGAAGTCTTCCACCATAGACCTCATACTCGGAATGGGTTGGTTGAAAGCTCACATTGCTTCGATCAATTGTGCCACTAAAGTTATCCAACTTCTTCACCCCTCCGATGAGATAGTGAACTACACTGCCCGAATTACTCGAGACGCTGAAGCTGAGATATATGTTATGAATGCTTTGAACGCCTCACCTCTGGAAGGAATCGAGAACGTTCCTGTCGTTCGAGATTTTCCAGACGTCTTTCCCGAAGAACTTCCAGGCATACCCCCGGCTAGAGCTGTCGAGTTTGTCATTGACTTGAAGCCTGGCACCGTTCCTATTGCCAAGCGACCTTATAAGATGCCTCCGCATCACCTTCTTGAGCTTAAGGAAGAAATCGACAAGTCACTTAAGAGTGGTTTCATCCGCCCCAGTTCCTCTGCTTGGGGAGCACCTTCACTCTCCGTTAAGAAGAAGGATGGAACTAACCGATTGGTTCAGGATTACCGGCCCATTAACCAAGCCACAATCCAGAATAAATACCCACTGCCCCGTATCAATGATCTTTATGATCAACTCGCTGGATCATCGGTGTTCTCTAAACTCGACTTGAGGTTGGGTTATCACCAGATCCGTGTCCGTGAAGAGGACATTCCCAAGACTGCATTCGTCACTCGTTATGGCTCCTATGAATACACCGTCATGTCATTTGGCCTAACGAATGCCCCAGCTACATTCTCCCGTCTAATGAATTATATATTCATGGATTACCTCGACAAATTCGTCGTGGTATATCTAGATGATATTCTGGTCTATTCTAAGAATAAAGAAGAACATGCTGAACATCTCCGCCTTGTTCTAGAAAGGCTCCGAGAACACCAGTTGTATGCCAAGTATTCCAAATGCGAATTTTGGCTTCCTGAAGTAACTTACCTTGGACATGTGATTTCCAAGGATGGGATTGCTGTTAACCCCGAACGAGTTTAGGCTATTCTCAACTGGACTCCCCCAAAGAATGTTAAGCAAGTCAGAAGTTTTCTCGGACTTGCTAGTTATTGCCATCGATTCGTTGAGAACTTTTCCAAGATTGCAAAACCATTGACATATCTGCTTCACAAAGGTGTTAAATTTGAGTGGACAGAAAAATGTCAAGAAAGCTTTCAGACACTAAAAGATAAATTGACATCTGCCCCAGTATTAGCACCCCCGGATTCCCAAAAGGATTTCGTGATATACTGTGATGCATCTCGTCAAGGATTAGGCTGTGTCCTAATGCAAGAGCGCAAAGTGATTGCTTATGCCTCCCGACAATTGCGTCCTCATGAAGAAAATTATCCCGTGCATGATCTTGAACTTTCTGCGGTTATCTATGCCTTGAAGCTATGGCGACATTACCTTCTTGGTAACCGTTGCGAGATATACACGGATCACCAAAGCTTGAAGTATTTATATACTCAACCAGATCTGAACCTTCGTCAACAAAGATGGCTCGAAACAATTGCCGATTATGATATGAATATTTCATATACCCCCGGCAAGGCTAATGTAATGGCCGATGCTTTGAGTCGCAAGTCCTATAGCAACAATCTTATGGTTCAAGAAACACAACCTCTTCTCCATGAAGAGCTTTGCAAATTGAACCTCCATATTGTTCCACAGGGTTATCTCAATACCCTGGTTGTCGAAACAGATTTAGAACACGGCATTAAGGTTATGCAAAGGTATGACACTGAAGTTGAAAAGATCAAGCGATACCTCGAGAAAGGAAAGCCGTCGGAATTCCATCTTGATAATGATGGGATCCTATTTTTCCAACACCGTCTCTTCGTACCCAAGTTCAAGAATGAGAGGGAAAACGTTATGAAGGAAGCTCATGACACTCCCTTGTCTATTCATCCTGGTAGCACAAAGATGTACCGTGACATTTGTCAAAGATTCTGGTGGCCTAATATGAAGCGAGACATTGCTCGTTATGTTGCTGAGTGTGACATTTGCCGCCGCATTAAAGCAGAACATCAAAGGCCTGCTGGAACTCTGCAACCCCTTACAATTCCTGAATGGAAATGGGACAAGGTCCAAATGGATTTCATTACTGGTTTTCCCAAATCCCAGAAGGGTAATGATGCTATATTTGTCGTCATTGACCGATTCTCCAAGGTTGCTCACTTTCTGCCTGTTAAGGAGACAATCACTGCTAGCCAGTTAGCAGACTTGTATGTTTCCCGAATTGTGTCACTCCACGGTGTTCCGTTGGAGATCAGTTCTGATCGTGGCAGCCTCTTCACCTCCAGATTCTGGAATAGTTTTCAAGAAGCTATGGGAACTCACCTGTCTTTTAGCACCGCTTTTCACCCTCAGTCACAGGGTCAAGTTGAACGAGTTAATCAAGTGCTCGAAGATATGCTTCGAGCTTGCGTCATCTCCTTCGGTAAGAAATGGGAGGAATCTCTCCCGTATGCCGAATTCTCTTACAACAATAGCTATCAAGCTAGTCTGAAGATGGCACCGTTTGAAGTTCTATACGGTCGTAAGTGTCGAACCCCTCTGAATTGGTCAGAAACTGGGGAACGCTCACTCGTCGGACCGGACATTATTCGGCAAGCTGAAGAACAAGTCCGCATTGTTCATGAACATTTGAAATCTGCTCAGTCTCGTCAGAAGAGCAACTATGACCGTAAGCACCAGGAAATGGTCTATCAACCTGGCGAACAAGCTTACCTTCGTGTCACTCCATTGAAAGGCACTCATCGGTTCGGAATCAAAGGCAAGTTAGCTCCACGCTACATTGGCCCGTTCCGTATTCTTGCCCGTCAAGGAGAAGTGGCATATCAATTGGAATTGCCGCCAAATCTTTCACAAGTACATGATGTCTTTCATGTATCCCAACTCCGTCGCTGCTTCAAGGATCCTATTCGAGCTATGGATCATGAAATGCTTGAATTACGGGAAGATCTGTCATATCCAGAATATCCCATCCGTATTCTTGATCAAGCTGAGCGTCGAACACGTCAAAAGTCAATCAAGTTCCTCAAGGTTCAGTGGTCAAATCATTCTGAAGATGAAGCCACTTGGGAACGCGAGGATCGTCTTCGCGAAGAATACCCCTCTTTCTTTCAGTCTTCCTCTTAATTCTCGGGACGAGAATTCTTAATAGATGAGGAGAATTGTAACACCCCCGGTGATTAGCAACAGTAATCACTTTTGATAATGACATGTCAGCAAGCTTAATAGTGCATAATCATCATTAGCATCATATTGCATTTCGGCTCCTAAGTCAAATTCAAATTTAAACGAAGGTGGAATATGAAAGTTGTCCAACATAGAAACTAAAATGTCAGATAAATAACAAATATTCCAGAGGCTATTCTAAAATTGAAACCAACATCATTGGAATTGGATAAGTGACTCGAACAACCTCAAACAGTGGATAAAGATAATATTTAATAACCATTTATTAAATCTGAAATAAATATGGAATTATATTTTGTCCAAACTAATTTTAGGTGTTAGGGAATAATGCACTGGTATTTATGACCTAGGTCTCATGTTTTACAAAAACCATTTTGAGGCCTAGCTATTTACTAGCAGAGTAAAGGGAATAAAAAAAGGAAAAGAAATAGAAAACAGAGAAGAAGAAAAAAAAGAGCAACCCCCAAGTTGGTATCAGAGCCGACATGCTGTAGGAGACCCCCTTCAATTCCTTGGCCGAGTTGAGTCTAGAAACCGAAAAACTAATTTACTAACTTGGCAGTGTGGCTTACGGGCCCACGTCGCCAACTGGGTGGTATTAGGATCTTTTATTCCTCGTCTATACTCGGGATCTCTAATATCTCTTCTATCGGGTAAATAAAGTTACTAACGCCGACACTTGGATCTCGTAAATTCGTCTACCCGGAGAGCTGGATATCTGTGCGATTTCCCTGCCGTGATCTGATTAGTCTGATAATCATTTTCCTTTCCATTGTTTTGTTTAACCTTTCTCTCCGAGTGTGTTAAACATTCTCATTGTCATTTGACAAATCTGAATTTCCTCTGTTTCAGATGGACCGTTTGTTTCCACCGCGTCCTACGACACAGCTTTGTGCTTCGCACTTGGGCTCGTAATACCCCTGGGTTCCAGCTGTCCTGATCGCTCTCATGACCAGACTTGGCTACCGCTTGGTACCCTGGAGTACTGGTTTACGAGGATTACCGCGAGTTAATCAGGAGCAGTACCATGCTGATGTTCGTATCTATGATCGGCAGAATGACTCAGACACCGAGCTGCACCTTTTCCACGGTATCGGCGTGACGATTGAGATGGCAGTACATGATGCCGCCTACTCTGCTGTCGCGTCTTCGAGGACAGTTCAGTGATATCGGATGACTCTGAGTTCCGATACATTCGTATGCCCCTGCTGGAGATGCTACCGGATACTACGCAGCTATCTGTGCCCCGTACGAGCCTCGCCGATATGCCACCGCGTTCTGATTCATGCAACAGGCTCTGGATCGCACTGTTCGGGCTCTTGCCGTCGAGTTGGTTGCCACTCGAGCACGTCTCTACGATGCTATGACGCAGTTGATGCCCGCTGTTCGTGCAGGGATACATCCGGAGCACATCCTTTACCCGCGCAGGACTCAGAGTATGTGGTATTGACTGGCCTGGCTGTTGGAGGTCACACACCTGCACGTGGACCTCTTCTTTACAGTGAGACCGGGTTCTGCATCAGAGTGCACATGGAGCACAGGATCCTTCCGCGACGAATATTCGCGTCGCCACTGCAGTTCCCCGTTACAGGTGGTTTCTCCGACGTTGATGTAGCCTTTGCTTATGTCTCATTGTGTACTTCCTTACCGCGTGCCTGCGCGCCGCCTAGTTGTCTAGCTTTTAATGTGCGGTTATGCTGTCGCATGTACCGACTTTGTGTATGGATCTGTATGTCTTAATCGAATACGTTATGTATCTATTACACTACTTAAAGTATTGTCGTGTTACATACTTGTCGGCTAAACACTCGCAATTGCTTTTACTACAACTACACCCTGTTGATACTTAGGCAGGATGGTTAGACCAGGTGGGTCGTGGTCGTGGTCGTGCCCCTGAACGTCACCACCGCCAGACTATATGGCGGCTATGATGCAACAGTTTGAGCTTAACCGCCAGTCTCATGGTTGGATCATGGCTCAGTTTCCCATCAGAACAACCAGAACCAGAACCCAGCTTCAATAACTTTGACAGAGTTTACGAGACTCAACCCACGCAGTTTCGCAACTCTGACAAGACCGGATGCCGAGAATGGTCCGCGACATCACTCACGAGATGGAGTCAGCTAATGTCGTCCCTGCCAACTATGTCAACTTCGCGCGCCTTTTTCTTAAAGGGCCCCGCTGCTCAATGGTGGGACACACACAAGCGTACTCGCCGTTGGAACAGTCATCACCTGGTTATGAGTTCCAGGCTGCTTTCCGTACACTTTACATCCAAGCAATTATGGAACGCATGAAGACCCAGTTCCGTAACCTCACCCAGGGCAATAAGACCGTTGAAGCTTATCAGCGGGAATTTCTTGATCTCTCCGCTATGCTGAAGAAGACATTGCCACAGATGCTCGCAGACAGAGAAGTTCTGTAATGGGACTACACCCTGACCTCAAGCTTGCACTAGCTGCTCAAGACATCATAGACTTCTCAACTCTAGTGAACAAGGCTTTTCTGTTGAGACCGCTCAGATGGAACACAAGGACTCGCAGAAGGCTATCGGTGATGGCTCATCTTCGGGCTCAGACCGAAGAGTAGAGTTTGGATTCCCAACAACGCGTCCGTCCCAATACTCTGCGCCAAAGAACAATGCTGCAACAGTCTGCCTCCTCCACCGCCGAGGCCGTCACAAGGCTCAAGCTATACGAACAATGCCCCTCTTCGTCCTGAAGATGGTTTGTGTTTCAAGTGCCGCAAACCAGGCCACCAGGCTAAAGACTGCCACCAGACTCAGAATCAGTAGATTTTCCTCGTGCTGGCCGTGGATATGGCCGTGGCAACAATCAGACCCGCAACTATAGTACTGGGTCTGCTTCACGTGGTCGTGGTCAGGCACAACATTGACATTGAAGAAGTCCAGGATCAACCCTGCTACTGTGATGGGTACCCTTCTTGTAACTCAGTACCTGCTTCTGTATTATTTGATTCAGGAGCATCGCATTCATTCATGTCTGAAGCATTGCATTATCTCATGACATTGCATTCGAAAGATGAACCTGCCAATAGTTGTCCATACCCCCGGAGGCCAATGTCAAACCACATGATGGCACATAATGTCCTGTTGAAATCGAGGAATTTTGAATTCTTGGCTTCCCCTATTATCCTGAAGTCTTCCACCATAGACCTCATACTCGGAATGGGTGGTTGAAAGCTCACATTGCTTCGATCAATTGTGCCACTAAGTTATCAACTTCTTCACCCTCCGATGAGATAGTGAACTTAACTGCCGAATTACTCGAGACGCTGAAGTGAGATATATGTTATGAATGCTTTGAACGCCTCACCTCTGGAAGGATCGAGAACGTTCCTGTCGTTCGAGATTTTCCAGACGTCTTTCCCGAAGAACTTCCAGGCAACCCCGGCTAGGCTGTCGAGTTTGTCATTGAATTGAAGCCTGGCACCGTTCCTATGCCAAGCGACCTTATAAGATGCCTGCATCACCTTCTTGAGCTTAAGGAAGAAATCGACAAGTCACTAAGAGTGGTTCATCCGCCCCAGTTCCTCTGCTTGGGGAGCACCTTCACTCTCCGTTAAGAAGAAGGTGGAAACTAACCGATTGGTTAAGGATTACCGGCCCATTAACCAAGCCACAATCCAGAATAAATAACCACTGGCCCCGTATCAATGATCTTTATGATCAACTCGCTGGATCACGGGGTTCTCTAAACTCGACTTGGGTTGGGTTATCACCAGATCCGTGTCCGTGAAGAGGACATTCCCAAGACTGCATTCGTCACTCGTTATGGCTCCTATGAATACACCGTCATGTCATTGGCCTAACGAATGCCCCCAGCACTTCTCCCGTCTAATGATTATATATTCATGGATTACCTCGACAAATTCGTCGTGGTATATCTAGATGATATTTCTGGTCTATTCTAAGAAATAAAGAGAAACATGCGAACATCTCCGCCTTGTTTAGAAGGCTCCGAGAACACCAGTTGTATGCCAGTATTCCAAATGCGAATTTTGGCTTCCTGAAGTAACTACCTTGAGCATGTGATTTCCAAGGATGGGATTGCTGTTAACCCCGAACGAGAGTTTAGGCGATTCTCACACTGGACTCCCCCAAAGAATGTTAAGCAAGTCAGAAGTTTTCTCGGACTTGCTAGTTATTGCCATCGATCGTTGAGAACTTTCCAAGATTGCAAAACCATTGAAATATCTGCTTCACAAAGGTGTTAAATTTGAGTGGACAGGAAAAAAGGTCAAGGCTAAATAAAATGCTATTCTACTCTCTTCTACTGCTGCAAGATGATGGCTTTGAGAAGATGTTTGAAGATGCTAGTCTTCGATAGGACTAGGCCTTTCTCTCTATTCTGGCATTTCTGCAGTCCAGTCCACATATACAGCCTTTTCTCCATTGATAATGTTGCATATGTAGTATAGATCCTTGCTTGCTGAGTACTTCGGATGAGTACTCACGGTTGCTTTATTTTCTCTTTTCCCCCATATACCCCACCTTGATGATACACCAGACGATGGAGTCCAGGAGCCAGACGCCACCACCGGAGCCTACTACCAGGCGGGTCCAGAGGGCACGTACTACTGGATCGAGCCAGCTGACCAGGAGTAGGATCGGAGGCTCCCAGGCAGGAGGCCAACGCCTTTCGATCTAGTGTCGCTGTTTGTGCTAGCCTTCTTAAGGCAAAACTTGTCTAACTATGTCTGTACCCAGGTATTATTTGTATGACTGACTTATGTATTCGGATCTACGGATCCCTGGTCTGTAATATTGTGGACCTCCGTTCATTTGTGTTTAGAGTTGTGTTGTGATATCTTCCCGTGAGTCCCTGGGCTTGATCGTACACGTTTGCGTGTATGATTAGTGTACGATTGAACCGGGGGCGTCGCAATTCTTTGGCTCCCCTTGTGTCGAATCAATAAATTTGGGTTGAATACTCTACCTTCGAAAACTGTTGCGATCCCCTATACTTGTGGGTTATCAGAGGATCAAGTCAAGATAGTCATCCGTCCACGTGCCAATTTCTGGCGCCGTTGCCGGGGAGACATCATCAACATCTATCAGGTTCCTAATCACAAATCTCATCTCCTTGCAATTTACATTATTTGCCATTTGCCTCTCATTTTCATCTCCCCCACTTCACAAAAATTTGCCATTTTATTCGCTCTCTTTTTCGTTCATCTTTTTCTCGTCAGATCTGTTTTTGTGTGTAATCTTGTTTGCGTAGTCACGATGACTCAAGAAAACACCAAGTTGTTTGATTTTTTCAATACCAATAATAATGATTTTATTAGCACTCCGATTGCTCCTCCCGCCACTAGTGCGAAATCTTGTGATATTAATGCCGCTTTGTTGAATCTTGTTATGAAAGATCAATTTTCCGGTACTCCCACTACGAAAAAAGGCACATCCGTGATATTTTGGGCTGAACAAATTTTTTTCTGTCATGCTTATGACACTTCTATGACGATAATTGTGAAAAAACCCGGTATCATCATAGATGTGGTGGGCTCCTACTTCTATGACAAAAAATTATGACAGAAAATGGGCTTTTTGTCCTGGGCGGGCCAAAGACGCACCTGCATGACATTCTTTGGGCCATCCATGGCGGAAAAAATCATGGTAGAAGCAAGGGCGAGGAAAATTTCGGGGAGTTCCCGGTTACGGTGGGTGGTCGGGGCCGAGCGATGCATGGAGGGATTGCGCGTTTCTCTCGTACACGTACGCGCGTGTGTGCAAGGCGTTGGGCTCTAACTGAACCCGAGCGAGGTGTTCACTTACTGAACCCGAGCGATTGCACTAGCTACGTTACTGAACCCGAGCGATCGATCCCTTGGCTGTTAACTGAACCCGAGCGATTCCTTCGCTACTGCTGCTAACTGAACCCGAGCGATCGATCGCTGCTGCTGCTGGTTACTGAAGCCGATCAAACCTGTTGCCTCTTAATGAACAGTGAACATGGGGGTTGGTTGAATGAGTCGAGACGTACGTGGTTGGGGTTGGATGAACAGTCCCCGGTGGGGGTTGGATGAACAGGACCCCGTGGTAGTAGTAGTAGGCCATTGCCGCTGGATGAACAAGACCCCGAGAGGAGGCCGCCACAGCCGAGCTGGTTGGGGGTGGATGAACAGGACCCCGTGGAGGGCTGGTTGAATAGTAGCCGGTGGAGGGTTGGATGAACAGTAGCCCGTGGATGAACAGTAGCTGGTGGAGGCAGGAGGAGGACGCGGTGGATGAACAATGCAGGTGGAGGCTGAAGGAAGTCGATGGTGGGTAAACAGTAGCCCGTGGAGTCCCGTTTTGCGGTATGCCACACACCTCCGATAAATAGGACCCCCGTTTCGACTATAGCGCTCCAACACAAGTCCGTTTCCTCCATTTTGCGGTACGCCACACCCCTCCCGATGAACAAGACCCCTGTTTCGACCGTAGCGCTCCAACACAAGTCCGTTTCCTCTGTTTTGCGGTACGCCACACCCCTCCTTTCGACCGTAGCCGGTCGAACAGAAGGCCGTTTCCTCCGTACTGCGGTACGCCAGACCTCGTATCGGCTGTTCCGTCCAAGCCGGTTGGCTCCCATTGAACAGGACGCATTCCGACCTAGTCTGTTGCCTCCCGATGAACAAGACGCTGTTTCTCCGTTCCGACTCAGCCAGTTGGCTGCCCGATGAAAAGGACGCCGTTGCTGCCGTCCATTGCCTCTCCATGTACACGAGCCTTGGCCATACATATGCGCGAGTAGGCGTTCGAAACCCTGCCTGTATGTACGTACGTGGCCGTGTTTTTTGGCATGTGGTTGTACGTATGTGTACATGGTTTAGAAGGGACTGTCTGAACTGCTATGTTGGGGGCTCTACTACTACACGTGCCGCTGCTTGCTCGGCCACGGTTCATCGTTGCAGAGAGACCGATCAACCAGTATGTACGTACACGTTCGCGACAACGCTACATACGCTTCGACCAGGTGGGTCCCGGCTGTTAGGGAGGATAAGGAGGCACTTCCTTGCATGCGAAGTTATTGATGGTGGGTCTGAGCTGTCAGGTGGAGGATTCATTTTTATTTTGCGAGTAATAAGGAGGCACTTCCTTGTGTTCGAAGATGTAGCTGGTGGATCCAGCTGTCAGCCTCATAGCCTAAAGTCCACTTCCGATGGCTGTCGTTCATTGACCTCATTCACCACGAGGTACCGAGAGCATCAAGGTGGTGGATGACAGCGAGGCCTAGGAAGGGAACGATGAGGAGCCAGAGAAGACAAGGCGGTTGGTTGCCCACGCGGAGGGGAGTACGAGGGCTCACTGGTTCGGCTGCGGCGTAAGGCTGCCGTCGCCGGAGAATAACAGGGGGTGTGGGTGAGTAGAGGGAAGGCCTGGCCAGTCGTAGTATGGTTGGTCCGTGAGGCCTGCGCGGCAGCACAACCAGCCACGGGAGGATGGAGCAGGCGGTATGGCAGGCCTGGTTTGGGCGGCTGGAGCAAGAAGACCAGAGGTTGAAGACACAGCACGGCCATTGATTTAACATCCAATGGTCAGTGCAGCTAGAATCGTTTTGACTAACTTGGCAAAGCCCGTACGCGTCAACTTAGTTGGCCCACAAGTCAGCCTCCAAATCCGGTGGGTCCCAGCTAGCAGGGGGGAATCATTTTTTGCTCGTAATAAGGTGGCACTTCCTTGCGTGCGAAGATGTTTTCTTGTTTTTTTAACTTCTTCTTTTTCGAGTTAGAATAAAAAGAAAACAATTTAGCATCTTTGGTACAATCTATATTTTCGCGAAATGGATGATAATAAAGCTGGTGGGTCCCAGCTGTCAGGGAGAGATAACTTTTTTTTCCGCGTAATAAAGGAAACACTTCCCTGCGTGCAAAGATGTAGCTGCTGGCTCAAACCTATCAGGGGGAGAAATCATTTGTTTTCGCATAATAAGGAGGGATTTGCTCGCGTGCGGCCATGGGCCATGCGGGTCCCTACTGTCAGCCACTCCATGTACAAGCCTCTTCCGATGGCTGTCGTTTGTTGACAAAGTTGACCACTGATGCGTCTCCAACGTATCTATAATTTATGAAGTATTCATGCCGTTATATTATCATTCTTGGATGTTTTACAATCATTTTATAGCAACTTTATATCATTTTTTGGGACTAACCTATTGACATAGTGCCCAGTGCCAGTTGCTGTTTTTTTGCTTGTTTTTTACATCGCAGAAAATCAATACAAAACGGAGTTGAAACGCAGCAAAACTTTTTGGAGATTTTTTTGGACCAGAAGACATCCAGTGGGCCAGAGAAGTACCAGAAGGGTGCCCCGAGGGGGGCACAACCCACCTGGGCGCGCCTGGGGGCCCAGGCGTGCCCTGGTGGGTTGTGCCCACCTCGGTGGCCTCTCGCACCGCCTCTTCGCCCTATAAATTCCCAAATATTCCAAAAACCCTCGGGGTTACCCTAATCAGAAGTTCCGCCGCCGCAAGCCTCTGTAGCCACAAAAAACCAATCTATACCCTATTTTGGCACCCTGCCGAAGGGGGAAATCATCACTGGTGGCCATCTTCATCATCCCGGCGGCCACCATGATAAGGAGGGAGTAGTCCACCCTCGGGGCTGAGGGTTTGTACGAGTAGCTATGTGTTTCATCTCTCTCTCTCTCTCTCGTGTTTTTGAGATGTCACGATCTTGATGTATCACGGGCTTTGTTAATATAGTTGGATCATATGGTGTTTTCCCCTCTCTATCTTGTTGTGAATTGAGTTTTCCCTTTGAGATTTTGTTTTATCGGATTGAATACTTTTATGGATTTGAGAACACTTGATGTATGTCTTGCATATGAATACCCGTGGTGACAATGGGGTATTATATTGATTCACTTGAGATATGTTTTGGTACTCAACTCGCAGATTCCCGAGGTGACATTGGGGTAATCTATGCATAGGGGTTGATGCATGTTCTCGTCTTTTGTTTCTCCAGTAGAAATCTTGGGGCACTCTTTGAGGTTCTTTGTGTTGGATTGATTATTATGAATCTGAATTTGCTTTGGTGTTATTTTAGTACGAACTCTTGATAGATCGATTGGAAAGAATAACTTAGTGTTATTTTAGTAAGAACTCTTGATAGATTGATCGAAAAGAATAACTTGGTGTTATTTTAGTACGAACTCTTGGATAGATCGATCAGAAAGAATAGCTACTAACAATTTCTTCTTATATTCTCCGCTAGATAAGAACTTTGGAGTGATTCTTCCTCGCACGTTGAGGGATGGTTATATGATCCAATTAGATTAGCATTGTTGAGAGATTGCACTAGCGAAAGTACGAACCCTAGGCCTCATTTTCAAGCATTGCAATATCGTTTGTGCTCCATTTTATCAATTGCTACCTTGCTGTTTTTTATTGTTCCTATTACAAAATTCAATATCTACTATCCATATTACACTTGTATCACCATCTCTTCGCCGAACTAGTGCATCTATACAAATTACCATTATATTTGGTGTGTTGGGGACACAAGAGACTCTTTGTTATTTGGTTGCAGGGTTGTTTGAGAGAGACCATCTTCATCCTACACCTCCCACGGATTGATAAACCTTAGGTCATCCACTTGAGGGAAAATTGCTACTGTCCTACAAAACTCTGCGCTTGGAGGCCCAACACGAGTCTACAAGAACAAAGTTGCGTAGTAGACATCAAGCTCTTTTCTGGCGCCGTTGCCGGGGAGGTTAGGTAAGCGGCACTCACACCCCATCAACGAAGCTCTTTTCTCGCGCCGTTGCCGGGGAGGTGAGTGCTTGAAGGTATATCTTTAGATCTTGCAATTGAATCTTTTAGTTTCTTGTTTTATCACTAGTTTGGTTTGTAAAAGAAAACTACAAAAAAATGGAATTGAGGGTGCATCATATTGTTCATCTTTATAATGTCTTTCGTGGAAATGATGGAAAGGAAAATTGTGCTCAATTGATAGAAGAAGAATTCTATAAAATGTTTGACAAAAAATCTTTGAATGATGAGCATGATTGCAATGTTGCTACTATGAATTCTTTGAATATCCATGATGCTAATGATATGCAAATCTACATGCTTGGGGATGCTATGTTTGATGTAGATGATATTTTTAGTCCCCCAAGTTTTGATGAGAATATTTACTATGATGAAAGCATGCCTCCTATTTATGATGATTATGGTGATGACATGTATGCTATAAAGATTAATGATATCCAGGAAACTTGTCATCATGATTTTAATGCTCAATATTATTATGCCAATCAAGAATCACATGATAGTTATTTTGTTGAGTTTGCTCCCACTGCTATTCATGAGAATAAATTTGCTTATGTGGAGAGTAATAAAATTTCTATGCTTGTGGATCATGAAAAGAATGATTTATGTGATAGCTATATTGTTGAATTCATTCATGATGCTACTGAAAATTATTATGAGAGAGGAACATATGCTTTTACATATTGCAATAATATCAAGTTTTCTCTCTATGTGTTGAAAATCTTGAAGTTTTGCTTGTTTTGCCTTCCTATGCTAGTTGATTCTTGTTCCCATAAGTTGTTTGCTCACAAAATCCCTATGCATAGGAAGTGGGTTAGACTTAAATGTGCTTGCCATGTGATTCATGATGCTCTCTTTATATTTCAATTATTTATCTCTATGTGAGCATCATTGAAATCATCATGCCTAGCTTAAAAGGCATTAAAGAAAAGCGCTTGTTGGGAGACAACCCAACACTTTTACCTACTGTTTTTGTGTGTTTACATGGTTAGGCTACTGTAGTGATCTTGTTTTATAGCTTTTGTTTCAATAAAGTGCCAAGTAAAGCCTTTGGGATAGTGTGGATGATAGTTGACTTGATTCTGTGCAAAACCAGAAACTTTTGCGTCCAGTGCGGAAATTCCTGTCTATTACTGGAAAGTGCAAACATTCTAAATTTTTTACAGTTAATGGGTATACAAATTTTCTACGTTTTCCTAATTTTTAAGAATTTCTGGAGTTACAGAAGTATGACCTTAATTCAGATCTTTACGTACTGTTCTGTTTTTGACAGATTATGTTTTCAATGCATAATTTGCTTGTTTTCTAGTTTCTATGGCTTATATTGCTTAATATAAATTGTGGAAATTTTATAGTACAGTATGCATTGTGTGAGAACAATTATGAATCTTGTCTTTGACAGTACCAAAGTGAATGATTTGTCGTTATCATACTAACCCATCTCACGAAGTTCCGTTAAGTTTTGTGTGATTGAAGTTTTCATGTTTTGGGTGAGATATCGATATGAGGAGAATAAGGAGTGACAATAACCTAAGCTTGGGGATTCCCAAGGCACCCCCAAGGAAATATTCAAGGAAGATCCAAGCAACTAAGCTTGGGGATGCCCCGGAAGGCATCCCCTCTTTCGTCTTCAACATTATTGGTAACCTCACTTGGAGCTATATTTTCATTCGTCACATGATATGAGTTTTGCTTGGAGAGCCATTTTATTTTATTAGGATTTGCTTTCTGTTAGTTAGAATAATTTTTTGCATCTCTTACTTCAATAAAAATGGCAACTATAGCCTTCGCTATGCTTATTTTGCAAGTATATGAGTTGCTGTTTCAAAACAGAAAGTTTGTCGCTGTTGCAAAAATTGTCCAGAAAAGTCAGAATGTGATAAATTGTTGAATTTTTTTGCACAATAATATATGATAAATTTTCTACAGTGATGTAATTTTTCATAATTTTTGGAGTTAGGGAAGTATGAAGAATATTGCATTCTTTACAGACTGTCCTGTTTAAACAGATTGCTGTTATGTTTGCATTGTTTGCATATGTTTGCTTGTTTAATGATTCTATTTGAGGATAGGAGTATTAAATATGCAGAGGCATTTAGTATGCAATGTTAAATTATAATTTTTGTGATTTGCTACAGTAGAGAATGGTAAGGTTTTTGCATTGATTTATACTAACTTATCTCACGAGTTCTTGTTGAGTTTTGTGTCGATGAAGTTTTTAAGATTTAGGAAACCGCGATATAAAAGGAATTAAGGAGGCACAAAAGCTCAAGCTTGGGGATGCCCAAGGCATCCCAAGTTAATAATCCAAGAAGTCTCAAGCATCTACAATTATCGGTTAGCCTCGGCTGAGCCTAAGTTTTTGCTTCTTCACATGATGTGTGCTATTCTTAGAATGTCATTTTATTTTATTTGCTTGCTGTTTTAATAAAATACTTAGATCTGAAAGTTTTTAAATAAGAAAGAGTCCTCACTTAGCTACCCCTTTACTCAACTACTCGCTTGATCTTCACTTATATCTTTTTGGAGTAGTTTGTTATTTACTCTTGTGCTTCACTTATATCCTATGAGTAAATTGTTGAATGAATTGAATATCATGAAGTTGAAATTATATATCCATATCATGCATAGTAGTGGCTTCACATTGGGTTTAGAAAGTGAAATCTTTTGAAGCTTGACAATCACAATATTGGTCATACAAGCAATTCATGAATGATTAGTATAAGGAACAGAACTTTCACATATAAATATATTATCTTGGACATCTTCTATGATTGTGAATACCCATTAATTATTTTCGAACTTGAGCAAATTAGTTGAAGTTGGACAAGGAAGACAACGTAATGAGTTATGGTTGTGTATATTTGCATAGAAGTTATATTGTTATGGATCTTCCAACATGTGGTGTTTGCCTAGGATCTTTTCCTAGCCAAAAATTCGTACTAAGTAGAGATACTACTTGTGCATCTAAAAACCCTAAATCCAGTTTCTTGCCATGAGTGTCCACCATACTTACCTATGGATTGAATAAGATTGCTCCTAAATATGTTTGATCTTTTATTGTAAGGGAAAATTGAGCGTTGTACGAACTTGTGATGGCAAAGTAATAAAAGCGACGGACTGCATAATAAAGGTTGCTATCATAAGGGGCAATATAACGTGACGTTCCTTTGCATTAAGAGCTTGGGCATCCAAATAAAAAGCGCATCACAACCTCTGCTTCCCTCTGCGAAGGGTCTATCTTTTACTTTTCAGTATTTACTTTTATGCAAAGAGTCAATAGTTTACATCCTCATTCAACCTCAGTTATTCTCTAGTTGACAAGCATCATGTGGTGGGGAAAGATCTAGGCACATATGACCAGTCAAATATATTTGATCATGATTTATTATTGTTGACAATTATCTCTATGATAAATGAGTTGGGAGGCGAAACATTAAGCCCCTATCTTTCTCTGTGTTCGATGAATGCCATTTGTTCTAAGAATTTGCTTTGAGTAGTAGCAATCATGGAAGACTATATGATGATTGAGTATGTGGACCTCTTACTTAGACTCTGCTGAATAAGTTGAATTGCAATTGTTTGGTGACTAAGAATATAGGTTGTTGAGTTTCAAGAGAATTCATTGTTTGAATCTTAACATGTGAATTGGTTGCTATTTTAACATGAGAAGTTTTATGAGAAAGAATTTCTGTTATGATGCTAGAAAAAGTGATTGAAATTATCATTGATCAAACTTGTGCACTTTGCTGGCATTCACACTTCATAAATTATTTCTTTTATCATTTACCTACTCGAGGACGAGTAGGAATTAAGCTTGGGGATGCTGATACGTCTCCAACGTATCTATAATTTACGAAGTATTCATGTCGTTATATTATCATTCTTGGATGTTTTACAATCATTTTATAGCAACTTTATATCATTTTTTGGGACTAACCTATTAACATAGTGCCCAGTGCCAGTTGCTGTTTTTTGCTTGTTTTTTACATCGCAGAAAATCAATACCAAACGGAGTCCAAACGCAGCGAAAATTTTTGGAGATTTTTTTTGGACCAGAAGACATCCAGTGTGCCAGAGAAGTACCTGAGGGGTGCCCCGAGGGGGCCACAACCCACCTGGGCGCGCCCGGGGGCCCAGGCACGCCCTGGTGGGTTGTGCCCACCTCGGTGGCCTCCCGCACCGCCTTTTCGCCCTACATATTCCCAAATATTCCAAAAACCCTCAGGGTAACCCTAGATCAGAAGTTCCGCCGCCGCAATCCTCTGTAGCCACGAAAAACCAATCTAGAATCCCGTTCCGGCACCCTGCCGTAGGGGGAAATCATCACCGATGGCCATCTTCATCATCCCGGTGCCACCATGATGAGGAGGGAATAGTCCACCGTCGGGGCCGAGGGTTTGTACCAGTAGCTATGTGTTTAATCTCTCTCCCTCTCTCTTGTGTTCTTGAGATGTCACGATCTTGATGTATCGCGGGCTTTGTTAATATAGTTGGATCATATGGTGTTTTCCCCTCTCTATCTTGTTGTGAATTGAGTTTTCCCTTTGAGATTTCATTTTATCGGATTGAATACTTTTATGGATTTGAGAACACTTGATGTATGTCTTGCATATGAATACCCATGGTGACAATGGGGTATTATATTGATTCACTTGAGATATGTTTTGGTACTCAACTCGCGGATTCCCGAGGTGATATTGGGATAATCTATGCATAGGGGTTGATGCATGTTCTCGTCTTTTGTTTCTCCGGTAGAAATCTTGGGGCACTCTTTGAGGTTCTTTGTGTTGGATTGAGTATTATGAATCTGAATTTGCTTTGGTGTTATTTTAGTACGAACTCTTGATAGATCGATCGGAAAGAATAACTTAGTGTTATTTTAGTACGAACTCTTGATAGATCGATCGGAAAGAATAACTTGGTGTTATTTTAGTATGAACTTTTGGATAGATCGATCAGAAAGAATAGCTACAAACAATTTCTTCTTATGTTCTCCGCTAGATAAGAACTTTGGAGTGATTCTTCATCGCACGTTGAGGGATGGTTATATGATCCAATTAGATTAGCATTGTTGAGAGATTGCAATAGCGAAAGTACGGACCCTAGGCCTCATTTTCAAGCATTGCAATATCGTTTGTGCTCCGTTTTATTAATTGCTACCTTGCTGTTTTTTATTGTTCCTATTACAAAAATCAATATCTACTATCCATATTACACTTGTATCACCATCTCTTCGCCGAACTAGTGCACCTATACAAATTACCATTGTATTTGGTGTGTTGGGGACACAAGAGACTCTTTTTTATTTGGTTGCAGGGTTGTTTGAGAGAGACCATCTTCATCCTACACCTCCCATGGATTGATAAACCTTAGGTCATCCACTTGAGGGAAAATTGCTACTGTCCTACAAAACTCTGCGCTTGGAGGCCCAACACGAGTCTACAAGAATAAAGTTGCGTAGTAGGCATCAACCACGCCGCGCCAAGAGAACCAACGCGGTGGACGATGGCGAGGCCTAGGAAGGGAACGACCCGAAGCCGGCGAAGATAGTGGATGCCCACGCGGAGGGGAGTACGAGGGTTCACTGGTTTGACTGCGGTGTGAGGCTGCCGTCGCCGGAGAATAACAGGAGGTGTTGGTGAGTAGAGGAATGGCCTGGACGGCGATGGGAGTAGGGTGGGCCGGTGAGGCCTGCGCGGCAGCACAACCGGCCATGGGAGGCGGTAGCAGGCGGTACCGCCGGCAGTGGTTTGGGTGGCTGAAGCATGAATATCCGAGATTGAAGAAGCATCACAGCCGTTAGATGGACATCCAACGACCACTGCTACTAGAATCGATTGTTGACTATAAGTTGAAAAAGCCTTGCGTACGCGTCAACTTAGTAGGCCCACAAGTTACCATCACATCTGTGGCAGAGAACATATAGCCCATTTGCGATTTGTTATAATGTACAATCCATTTTTTAATTCTAATGGAATTTACTCAGCCCATTTACTGTTTGTTAAAATTACAACCCATTTTCTAGCCAGGACAATGGTTAATAATTTCAACCAACCACTCAAAAAAAATTCAACAAAATTTCCCACATTTTGATGGGATCCAAAATATTTTTTAACCCGAAATATTGAGTCAGATTAAATATAATTTCAAAATAAATTTGTATTAGGTAAAAATCTAACGAAATTTTGCGCGCGCAACAAGTAATGAAATTTAAAAAATTACCTATTCGGTGCGTTTTTTATATTTACAGCCAATTTTTTTAATTACAGCCCATTTATTATTTCTTAAATCCCATTTTCTTGGCAAGTCTAATGCGGGGCGGAGAATAACAAGTTGACCTGGGTTGAGTATTCCGCAAAAAAAAGTATAGCTGGGCTAGCCATTTTCACATTGAAAAATTAATATCTGAGCTGGATATTTGGTCGACTTAAAAGAATAGCCTGGGCCAGACGGGCCACAGCCCGCCCAGTTGATACCCTGCTCCTTTGAACAACAACAAAAACATCGCTCAAGAAAAACTCTGCTCACACCTCAAAAAACAAATACTGCTCGAGCTGCTGGGTCCCAGCTGTCAGCCGCTCCTTGTGCAATTCTTTCGTTTATTGACTATATAGGCTGACAATGGTATGGGACCGTGATGTCAGGAAACCAGGAGGAAGCAAAAAAAATTATAGTTGTATATAATAAGGAGGCACTTGCGTACGTGCGGCTATGGCCTTGGTGGCTCTCCACTGTCATCCTCTCCAAGTTAAGTCATCTCCTCATTCCTCATGTTCGTTGACCATGTTGAGAACGCGAGACGGCGGCCCACGGCGAGCGCAACAACTTGAAGGACGACAGAGAGGGCCTCGCGGGCCCTACGGATGGTCTGATACAGCACCCGCTGGTCGTTCAAGAAGCCAGGATCATTGTACCCCTATGAGCACCTTCGAGAGATTGAGCCGGTATGAAACGGTAAGGCCGCGCTTGGGAGCTCTGGATTATTTCACACCTGTATTAAGGATACAAGTGTAATTTACTCGTCACCGGAAACAACGCGTAAAATACAGGCGTAATGAAACTGACGGCCCGAGGTCTGTAATGAAAACCGGCGAGTTACGCGTGTAATTTGAGAAACCAGTGTATATTTTACCAGAAAATGACCAACCAAGCGCTTCGCCCAAGACCATCTGCTTTTATTTACAAGCGTCAGTTTTACAAGCGGTTTTGGTTCAAAAACGACGATCCAATCACGGCCTAATACGATGAGTTGGTCGGAAGATCATATCGTTTCACCTCTAAGCTACCCGAGTTGTCGTATAGGCTATGAATGAAAGTATGAAACATAAGACGATGAACTTCTTAAGCACAGAAACAACAGATGAGGATGATCTTCTTAACATGCAAATCAATGGCATTAGATTAACGTGCAAAACAATACGAAGCATTATTCTCAGAAGGCATGGTGAACAGCTCGTGATGCCGCATGCCACAGCATTCCAAGCTCAATTTTGTAATCAAACTCACAAGGCCTGGCATTTCATAGACAACATTTAGAACAAACTCTTAAAATACCTTACATAAGTCAACATTCATGACTATGCATCTCATCAGAGTAAATATTTACTTCTGAACTGAACACACGAATAGGAAAAAACGATCGACGCTGCTCACAGCAAAGGGCGTCCCATTCCAAAATATCAAATGCATGTCTTCTGGCTATCATCAATGAGCACAATTTGACAAGGTTTTCCAATTCCAAAATATTAAATGAATGTCTTCTTGCTAACATCAATGATTAAACTTTGACAAGCTTTTCCCATTCAAAATATGTAATGCCTATGATTGTCATCAGTTTGCACATTGAAATAGCACATGGAGCCGGATTAACCAGCATATCTTTTTGTGCAGTTCCACTGAAATCAAACAATGTCTTGCGTAGCATGGTGGATTTCGTGTTTATATATTGCAAGGCGTTGAACACGTTGGCAGCTCCATTCAAGTAGATAGTCTGGTGGCTCAAGGTGACAACGAATGATTAGAGAACCATTCGATGTATTGTGCATGATGAAGTATTATGGAGGACACGAACCATCTGAACATTTTGTGCAGTTCCACTGAAATCAAGCTGAGCATCCATGTCTGCATAAATACAGAAAAAGTGTGATGAATATAATAATGGTACTAGTTGATTAAACATACGCTCACAACTATAATCATCTTCATTATCTTAACAGGAAAAGATAGCAATACAATAGCTTCAATTAAACATTTATTCAAAACAATACAACAATATAAGTAGCACAACATAACAAAGCACAATCATGTGGATGAAGGCCGATACTGACCTCGTTTGTTACAGCTGCGTTGGCCACTGACTTGGTCATACCTTTCCTTGTGGAGTGAATTTTGCACTCCACGTGTTGTTGAGTTTCCCATGCTCTCTGCAGACTAGTCATGTCACCAGCGTCTACTAATACTCTGTACAGCTTCTCGATCATTCCTTGTGTAATGTAGCGCAAACAGTGACTGCTTCTTTCTGCAAAGTGGAAAGACCAACTTGGCCCAATAATGCAACAGTTTGCCTTAAACACATTGGCTCCTTTTGTGCAGTTCAACTAAAATCAAAGTCGAAATAGAACCGAGCAGAAGTTTTGATATCCCTGTATGCAACAATAGGTATAAAGGAAACAATTACTAAGAAATAACGGTTGATGACTTATACTCCCAGAAGAAAAAACATCTACCTTATCTTAATGGGAAACAAAGCAGGACAGTAGCAATTCTCAAACAGTGTGATTCATTCATATGAACTGAGACATTATCTTAACAATACCTTGTTTCAACATGTATAAATAACGACAAAGCAGAAAAGTACCATTCCTAAAACAATGCAACTGATTCATATTAACAGATACATTATCTTAACAATACCTTGGTTAAACATGTAGAAAGAACTACAAAGCAGGGTAGTACCATTTGTAAAACACTGTAACTGATATATAATAACAAAGACATTATCTCAACAATACATTTCTTAAACATGTACTCCCGCCGATCCCTAACAGAAATGGTACTCCCGCCAATCCCTAACAAGTGTTGCAGTTTTGAACTAAGATTCAGTAGTTAATTCTGAGAGTGGCATTGCTTAATTTTACCAGTGGCATTAGATTAACAAAAAGCATAAACAGTTCCAGGGGAGAGTGGGCGCAGCAGCACCATGTCCTTCCATCTACTTATAAAGGGGGTGATGCAGAGTTTGTTGTAACAAAGCAACAAGCATCATGTCTGGGTTGGTCTTATTTTTGTTCACTTAATGGGAAAAGACAGCAATACAATAGCTTCAATTCAACATTTATTTAAAACAGAACCACTACAAGTAGCACAGCATCTCAAAGCACACTGCATAATCATGTGGATGAAGGCCGGTACTGACCTTTCCTGAGGCAGACAAGATCAAATATGAATCTGCCCACATGAATAGGAAATCCAATCTCGTTTTGTGTAGTTCAACTAAATCAAGCAAAGTTGCCGGTGTGACATTTAAGTTGAACTGCACAAAACACTCTTAAAACAGAAGTGTTTTGCGTAGTGAAGCAAAAGGTCGCAATAGCAACGAGTTGAATAGATATCCATGTTTTCAGAGATAAAAAAGAAACAATTACTGGCCAATAAAGGAGGATGAATCGTATGGCCACAAAAAGAAGCATCTACCTTATTTTGATGGAAAACAAAGTAGGACAGTAGCATTTCTAAAACGGTTGCATTGATTCATATTAACAGAGACATTCTCTTAAAATAACATTCGTTAAAAATGTACTTTTAACAGTGGCATTGCTTCAATTTTCCAGCGGCATTCTTAGATTAACAACAGCAAAATAGTTGTATGGGATATGGAACATGCCAGCACCATGTGCGTCCACACGTATAAATGGGTGATGTCGAGTATGTTGCCAAGCAGCATATCTGCGTTGGTCCCATATTTGTTCTCTTTGAACCTTTTTCCTATGTGAGGGCAGTAAATCTAATCCTGCACAAACTACCCGACCCCCCAGTTTATTTCCTTTTTCAACAAGAGATCGGTTCCTTACAGGTGTGTGTACTGGGTTACCCACTTTTCCCTTTTCGACCAACAAAGCGGCTGCATAGCCAGTCTATACTACTTTCCCTCCCTCCTTTCCTCATTGAACCACGTCCTAGATTCATGCTCCACCCCACCCTCCCTTCTTTCCTCTTTGAACCAAGACCTAGATTCGACTACAGAATCAAAACAGATCCGCATGCTAGAGCAATGACGGTTTCAAAGAAAGTTATACCTTAGGGTCATCGGGATGTGGCTAGGCATGCGGCGGGAGGCCGGATCTGCCCACACTACATACGACAGCGAGGAAGAAGGGGTCGGAGGCCCTCCCGCATAGGCGCTGGGTGAAAGAGAACAACGCAGCCGGCAGTGGATTGCCTCCCTCGCCGAAGGCGACAGATTGAACGCTGCACCTCCTCCCCTTCCCGGTGCGACGGGATCCGGACGGCTCCTTCACCAGCTGTGAGGGGGGAGAGAGAGAGAGAGAGACGCAGTCTTGTTTAGATCTGATGAAGAGGGTGAGAGATTGTGAATAGTGCAAACCCTAGCAAAGGAAAGCTGAGCCTCCAGCATGTATATATATATATATATGTATATATATATATATATATATATATATATATATATATATATGTAGTGCAGCGAGAGTGTGAAGAGTGCAAATCCTAGCGAACAAGCGCTGAGGCTCCAGCTTATATAGTACTTCCTCCGTAAAGAAATATAAGAGCATATAGATCACTATTTTAGTGATCTAAACGCTCTTATATTTGTTTACAGAGGGAGTACTAATATAGTGGAGTGGTTTTCTTTTTCTCTGCATAACAATCATTTTAAATTGTGTACGAACCAAACTCTTTATTTAACGTACCAGTGAAGAAAACTACGATCAAGTAACGATCCACGCGTCCTGGTCGCTCTTCCTGTCGTTCACGTGCGGTACACTACCCTCCATTAGGTGAACAACCACACACGCACCAAATTATTGGAAAGGTGTGAGAGTGTGTACAAATAAAGAAATTTAATTTCAATTATTTTGTATGTACAGTTTGCCCTCTCTCAATAATTATGATTTGTTGTGTTAAAGTTTGACTTCAGTCAAATCTAATATTTAGAGTAAATAAAAACGGAGGGGTACTACCTCCATCCGGGTTTTTAGTCCACACCATATTTTTAATCAAAGTCAGACCATATATTTAGTTAAAAGCTGGTCAAATAAAATTACAGGGTAGCTGAAGACAAAGTTGTGAGAAGGCTTAGAAATCAAGACAAAACTTTTGCTCTTAATACCAACGTCGATGCTTCTTCGAGGAAACATTTGTTTCATATCCAATTGTGTGATAAAATTGCACCAGCGTAAACGACTGCTCCAAGATGAACTGGTGAAGGATATCGTCTTTGTGGTAACAAGCAAAGAGCACTGATGGAAGACAGCTCGTTCTTCATTGAACATCGATCAGCTTCACCAGCCGATGCAGCCATGAGACACAACCATGAGCATCGATAGCTCATCGTGGTGTGATGCATCATCAATTTTGGCATCATGTTTGGGTCAGGCACCAATGAAGTTTGATAATCCTCACTGTGGTTTGTTTCTTCTCGGTAATCAAACTCGAGAAAGGAAGAACTCAGCAAAAGTGGCCATCAAATTTTGTGCGGTTCCACTAAAAATTGAGGAAGACATGCCCGAGTATGGAGATACGCATCCCTGTTTGCAAAAATAAAAAAAATGATAGTAGTGTCGTTACTTTGTTTTAGCAGTGGAACAAGATTAACAGCGGCATCTTAATTGTCAACACCTCTACATGGGCATTGCTTCATTTTACCAGTGATAGTTTTAGATTAGTAGTAGCAATACGAGCATATGGACAATGACCGCACAACCACCATGTACTTTTTGTCGGAAAAAAAATGTATACCTCCACCGATGCATAAATGGTAAACCTGGACAACTTTTGGAGTGGCCTTTCCTCTATAATAGTAAAAAACTAGGTGAGGTTGGACCAGCCGATGAACCCTAGCTACTGTACATGGGGAGCTGGGGAGTAGTGGTATAGAAGAAAACCCGCATGCAAAGTACAATGAAGCATGAAATCCAAAAGAAGTTATACCTCAGGTGGGCGAGATGTGGATTAGGTGGGCGGGCGGGATCTGCCCACACGACGGCAGCGAACAAGGGCACGGAGGACCTTCGTCCGCGCCGGCGCCGGCTCAGAGAGGACGGTGTGCATCGGCTTCCTCCATCGCCGATGGCGACAACGTCAACGCTGGACCTCCTCACCTCCCGCAGGGGACAGGATCCGGCCGGATCTGTGACCACCGGTGATGAGAGAGATAGAGTGGACACTATTATCTTGTTTAGATATGGAGAGGGTGAGAGAGCGAGACGCAAGAAACCCTATCAAACAAGAGGCTATATATACAATGGAGTAAAAAAATCTCTCCATAGCAGTGGTTTTAAATAGAATATGTGCGTTCCCGGAAAAAAGAAACGAAAACTAGCGGACAAATCTTTTTTTAACGTACCAAGGAAGAAAACTCGATCAATAACACATCCCCGCTTTCAGGTCGCAGTTTGTATCGCTCACGTGTGGTCCCTGACCCTCCATTATTAAGTGAACAAATTAAAGGGTCAAATTATTACGTACGTAAGCTGCCTCTTCGTGTACAAATGCGCTCCATCGTGTACTCGCGGGTATCTCGGGGGCAGAGTGAGTGCGTGCACATTTCTTCTTGTACGTCGTACTCCATTTATCTCACTTCATATTGTTTCCCACTCCTATGATATTCCTATCCTAGAAACAAAATGAGGCGGTACTAAGTTTGTGTGTGTAGGCAGAACGAGCCATCGATGATGTGTACGAGTAGTCGCGAGAGTCGTCGCGCACACACACATAGACATAGACATGCATATCCGTGTTTACATAAAATTCCATCTCCATCTCCATCTCCAATCATATTTGTCCAACTGGCACATTATTTACGTTATTAATTACGCAGCAATATTTACGTACAGCATCTGTTGTTTGCGGGCGTTCGAACCGCTGCCACGCCCGCTCCTGACCGCCCTGGCCAACCCGAACCCTCTTCATCACCCACGCTTGCTTCCCGCCCGAAATGGTCAGTGCTGCATTCATGCCTGGCCAGAGTGGACGCGACCTCTCACTTGTGCCGGCATTGAAGCGGCGCGCTGGCCGAGAGAGCGCCGCCCGCGCTGCTTCCCGGTGCATGCGACTGCTCAACGTTCAAACGTCGACATGGCCGGCCACAACATGCATGTAAAAAAGTTCTTGGGAGTCCGTGCTACAGCTAGCTGTCCTCCCCCTCCTCGTCAATCTCTTCCAGTAGTGCTAGTAATCCATGGCGCGATCCATCACCAAGCAGGCGGGAAAGCTATCGTATACTCGGTTTGCAGTGAGTGGTATGCCGAGCGACCGTGTGGGGTGGAGGAGGGTGAGACACGAACGCGATAGACGTGATTTAAACGTTGGTTTTGCTCGATGGCGCGATCCAACAAAACGAAACGTTGGTTTCCAAAAGAATATTGTATTGCATGAGAGATATAGAGTGATGGTTTGCTTCTTCCGTCCAATAACTATACCGGGTCTATGTGATTTGGCGGCTCATTGGTCACTATTACTGCGGCGGTAGAGCGTCGTAGAGCGCCTGTACTCTTATTTATTTATTCTGTGATAAAACTAACTTTCTCCACTCTTACACCGGAGGAGTACGAAACACGGCAGCCCAGTGATTACATAGCCCACCTCCCACTATCACCATATTCCTTGGACATCGTGCGACACCTCCGGTCCTTTTTTCTTTGCATAGTAGTACATTTTACCACATGACCCACCATACACTCTCACATACTACCTCCGTCCCCTATGTAATTTATGCATGATACTAGTATATGATACTCCCCACTATGAGTAGCCTTATACGCATACAAAAAAGGATCTGAGGGAGTACGAAGCTTTATGATTTTGTTTCATGTGTGTATCCTGACTCCAAGGTTGCCCCGTTACAACATTCCATCAAATACAAAGGAAAACTAACACGCATGCTGATGCATCTCAATGATTCACAGATCATAGCCAATATTTACTTCACAACTAAAGACAAAAGTTGTGAGAGTGTGTACAAAAAAAAACTACTGATGGGGTCTCTACGTCGTAAACCCTAAACCCTAAACAGGATTTAATTTCCTGGCTAGGTAGAACCTGTCGAAGGAAAGAAGCCTGGCACCCTCGGATCATATGATGCTTTTGTGCAGTTCCACTAAAATTGAGCTGAGCATCCCTGTTGGCAAAGATATTGAAGAAGTGTGACTAGAATAATAGTAGTGGCACTAGTTCATTAGACATAAACTCATCACAAATAGAAGATGGTAAAAGTAGAGAAAGATCCACATGGAGATGGAGCTACATGGGGAGCTGCGGCAGTGGAGCAAGCCGGCTCCAAAAGGAAGTTGTACCTGGGACGTCGGGGTGTAGCTAGAAGGGCAGTTGGGAGGCGGCATCAGCCCATACCGCGGGGACCCCCGATCGGGACGCACCCACAGTGGGTTTTCTCACTCGCCGCTGTCGACCGCGTCTACGCAGAACATCGTCCCCTTCCCCCAGCGGCGGGATCAGGCTGGATCTATGACCAGCGGTGTGGCCACCGCCGTTCTATGCTTGTGAAGAGAGCAACCCAAGCAAGCAGGCTTGTATCTTAGGCTCCTGCTAGTGTATATATAGTGGAGCGGTTTTCTTTTTCTCTCCATATCAACCATTTTATATTGTGTACATGTCATTGAAGAGTGAAATGATGGTTGCTTCGTCCGACTAACTTACTATGTGATTTGACTGCTCCTGAGTGGCCCTACACGTACTCCCCCTACGTGTATGACCGTTCCTGAGTCTCACTTGTACTTATCTCTATTTTCTTGCATGACTAGCAAGATGCCCGTGCATTGCACGGAACATCAAGATGCATTTGTATGAGTAGTTTATCTTATGAGAGAAAATAATGAACGAGGGAAGGCCTTATTTGGAAATGTGGAGAGGGGTGTGGGTATCTTTTTGCAAAATTGCCATAATTTCCTTCCTATCCATCAGATATAAATCGGACGGCCTATATTGCAGGATGGCAGGCACACCATCATCACCAACTTTGTTTTTTATAAGAGTAGAGACACGTAGACAGGATGCACATAGAGGAATTTTTTTACTGCACGTTATTACGTACTACTAGTACCTACTCCCTCCTTCCGGTTCACTACTAGTACTCCTTCCGTCCTGGCTTATTGGTCCTCTTTGTACTCAATTCATGGGCTCGTTTTCCTCAAGAAATTGTCTTTACCAACGTATTAATATCGGGAATGCATGCGTGAACAACGAATGATTAAACCTTGCATGCAACATTTTGACAAAGCATTGACTTATGAACATATGAATGTGAGGGACTACAACCTCGTGCATGCATGCAACAGTCACACGTACATATGGACGCAAAAATGCGCGCGACGCCCTAATGCATGCATGTCCGAGCACACGACGGAATACACACGGCCACGCTCAAGTGCTCAACCTACACGTGTATGGACACACATAGTCAACCAGGGTGAGCTAGTGACCGTATAAACACCGGAAAATGTATATATTGACCGCAATGAGCGTATTATGAAGTCCACTAACCATATTTTTACAAATATACAGTGACAGACAGTGTATTTATCTCGTTTCAAATTAAGCCATATTAACCGGAAAGGAGGCAGTATGGACTAGCATTTCTTTGTTGTGTCCCGTCAACTTGCAGAACAAGGAGAAGCTTGCAGGACAGGAGAAGCTTGCGCGCGGTGGCTCGCAGGACAAGGAGAAATTTTTGACTAATGCAAGCTCTCCCTCGCTTAGGCGGTGGACGTGCAACAGTTAATTCGGTGTCAGATTGCCAGAAGCATACACTGTACTAGTACCATTATTGTTCGACTTCCCGAAGAGGCGAACAACCAAGCAAAAAGTTTACTGCTCCGAGTACTAGTATTACGTTGTACTACTATACAGGTATGTACTACTAGGAACCGCATGGTGGAGCGTCTGCACTCTTATTTTATTTTAATCTGTGATAAACCAATCTTCAACACATTTGGTTCTCTTCGAGGGTTCTCGCATGTGATAATGGAAGTTGATTGCATGAAACACTCGCCACAATTCTCGCTTAATTCTGGCTCCTATCCTGTTAGAAATATGAGCGCTCAGTAATATTTTCTCTTTTTTTGTTATTCAGCATGTAAACAGGTCAGCAAACCTTGCGGCGCATCTTTGTGCGAACCGTGCTTGCTGCACTTTGAATGTGACCGAGAGCTGGCTTGATGAAACTCCTCGCTTCCTTCTTCTTTTTTTGCGGGTACCTCGCTTCCTAGTGACCAGTCTCTTAGCTGATTGTCCTAAGAATGCTTATATATGAATAAAGCTCTCTCATTTACCCGCAAAAAAGATTAAGCCATATTAACCGGAAAGGAGAGAGTATGGACTAGCACTACTTTTTCGTGTGTCCCGTCAACTCGCAAAACGAGGAGAAGCTTGCAGGACAAGGTAAAGCTCGCTTACGCCCTCTCCGTCTACCTCAAGCTCGGTGGCTCGCAGGACGAGGAGAAGCTTTTGACTTATGCAACCTACCCTCGCCCAGGCGGTGGACGTGCAGCAGTTCATTCGGTGTCAGATTGCCAGAGGCATACACTGTAGTACCATCATTGTTTGACTTCCCGAAGAGGCGAAGAGCCAAGCGCAAGGTTTAGTAGTATGAGTAGTACTACTACTAGTATACAGGTACTAGGAACGGAATGGTGGAGCGTCTGTACTCTTATTTTATTTTAATCTCTGATAAAGTACACATTTATTCGGGAGAAGTGCGGAAAATGGCAGCCCAATAGTACTATTAAAAAACATCGAACATGTAATGATGATATCGATCAACCATGCTCGAATATATCTTGGCCTCCGTGCGAGCCCGTCTGTGTGTTCTCGCTCCTCGTCTATCTCAAGGAACGGCGGGTTGGCCATTTTGCCGTCAATTGAGATCGGTTCGCTCACACTCCGGTCCCACATGTCAGTGATATGCCAAGAGGAAGTGCGTTGACCGACAGGCCATACACGTACTTGGTTTTGCACCTTCATACTACTCCCTCCATCACAGTTTACAGGGCGCGCTTCATTCTCATGCATTTCTCTCCATGCATTTCCACCACCAGAGAGATTTTTGATGCGTTTGGTTTAATGCTCAATTAATTAGGGCGTGGTAACCGCAATCAAGTCCATAATTTTCTCTCGATGTAGGTGTGTACGCGGAGTGGAGTAAGTGCATGCATGTGTGTATCCGGGGTGGAAGCACTGCATGCATGTGTGTACGCACTATTTCCTCTAGTAATAGACGCCGTGCTATAACTACCAATGCTATTTTTCAAGTCGATCGCTAGTCGCCTTGGTCCCAGAGATTGTTGAAGCGTGCTCTATAAACTGTGATGGAGGGAGTAGTATGAGCGGATTCAAAGAAGAGCGTATTGATGGTTGCTTCTTCCAAGCAACTTACAGTGGGAAAGGTGGGGCTTATGATTTGACTGCTCATTACTCACTATTAGTGCGACGCAACGACCGGGCTGAGTCTCCCATGCGGTTGTGCACTATAATTTGATGCATGGCACATGGAACCGGATGCTGAAGAGACTTCTAGCAATGCTATCAAGCTTCCAGCATTTGTTTACATAATTGACGTACTATACAAATAATTTTCCAGCGACATGAAATTGTACAATGCCCTGAGCTTTCAGCTTTTGTTTCGTGTGTCTTGCCATCCATTCTTTTTCGGAAAAAAAAACTAACTTCCTTGCTAATGCATCTCAATGATTACCAGATCAGAGCTAATATTTACATCACAACTGAAGACAAAGTTGTGAGAAGGTGTTAAATTAAAATTGATCCATGCTTTCATTGGCAGCAACTTCCCCAGCTCTGTCTAAATCAACAAGGCATGTTAGGAAAAAAAGTAGCTGTCAGGAGCATGCAACATTTCGATCATTTTGTGCAGTTCCACTAAAATAGAGCTGAGCGTCCCTGTTCCAAAGATATTAAGTGTGATTACAATAATAGAGGACTGTTGATGAAACAATAAACACACAAATAGAAGCCGGTCACCTTTGCAGTCTCTCTTAAGACTAACTAGTTGGAGAAGATTAAGCAAATAGTTGGAGAAGATTAGGCTCGGAGTTGGATGAGGAGGATAGAGCAAAACCAATCTCCCTTTGTGCAGTCACACTGAAATGTAGAGACGTTGCCCGTGTGACATTTTAGTAGAACTGCACAAAACACTCTTAAGAAAAAAGTGATTTGTGCAGTTCACCAAAAGGTTGCAATAGCAACGAGGTGAAATGGATAGCCCTGTTTTTCAAAAAGAGGTAGAAAGGAAACAATTACTGGCCAATAACAGTTGATGACACATACGATGACAAAAAAGAAGCATATTCCTTGTCCTAAGGGAAGATAACAGCACGGTTGTGTTTATCTAAAACGGTGTGAGGACGAGATTGCAATATGAAAAGTACACCGGACGAGCTACATTTTGGGCAAAGAACTAGGGAAGATCCACATGCAAGATTTTTCACATGCAGCGACGTGGGAAGATGGGCAGTGGAGCAAGGCCGGAGGGGATACCTGGGGGTCGTCGGGATGTAACTAGGAGGGTGGCGGCGGGCGGGATCTGCCCATACTGCGGCAGCGAGCAAGTGGCGTAGGCCCTACCGCGCCGGAGCTTGGTCAGAGAGAACGGCGGGTACCACAGATCGGGACGTGCTGCCTCGGCCGTCGAACAGAGAAACGATGGACAGGATGCGGCCAGATCAGTGACCAACGGTGAGAGAGAGGCCACCGCCGCCTTGTGTGAGATACTCTAAAGAGAGACAAACCCCGGCAGGCAGGCTCCATTGTATATAGTAGAGCGGACTACTTTTTTCTCCATAAAAATTGTTTTATATTCTGTATACGTGCCATTGAGCAATATAACTTTATTTTTATACCTACTAATAAAGTAAGGTGCGTTTCGCTGATTTTTTCATCCGTTCACCTATATTATTATTTTTGGAATTTTTTGAGTTTTTTTGAAGTTTTCAAGGTGGTACTAATTCGGATCAAAAAATCTGGTAGCATGGGATTCGAACTTCAGAGCTACCGTCCACACAATACAAGGGGGGCCAATTAGGCTAGGAACCCTATCATGATAGAAAATCCGGTTACCTACTTAATAAAGTTACTTATGGGCCGAGTTGTTTTGAATTCGGAATAAAAAATCAGTTCCAAGCCTCTGTACTGGGCAGCCGCTGCACTTATGGGCTGCGAGCCGATTCTACTAAAGAAATTCTTTTTGGCTTTTAAAAAAATTAGAGGAATTTTTATGGCCAGAAGCCACGCAAGTGGGCTTAAAAAATAAAAGAGAGATTTTATATTAAGAAAGAAAAGGACGCGTATTCACAATTAAATAATGCCACCTCGGTTCATTACGTCAAATAATTTCAATTTATATACGCCACAAATTGCGTAGAATATCAACAGTCAACCTTCAAAATCAAAGAACGGATAATAGAACAAACAGAGGAGATGCCTCGATTGGAAAGGAAGGATTTGTGGGCTAAATGTGCCGTAATTGATTGGATTGAAATCACATTAAAGACGAGTATTGCATAATTAAAAGGGATTGGTGGGGCACCAAGCACTGCATGCTGTAAACTCGATTGGAAAAGAGTGATTTGTGGGCTGAAGGTGCGTGCCTTAATTGATGGGATCACATTAAATTAAATGGTGAGCATGAGCGTGACCTTTGCAAATAATTAGAGGAGTTTGTGGGCTGCCATTCATTGCATGTAAACTTTTTGTGTTGACGTGGAACACCTTGCGTTGCATGTAAACTTGATTGGAAAGGAAGTGTACGCAGCTGATTGTTGGCTCTCATTAAAATAGAAATGTGTGCCGTAATTGAATGGGAATGTGAACGCATGGATATGGGCTTCTATAATTAAGGCGGATTAGTGCTAAATAATGGACCCTCTCCTAATATGACAGGGTCACACACTCCAGTTCACTGGACCCTCTCCATTTGCTGACGTGTGAAAAAAAAACATAAAGCAATAAAATGTTTGTGCTTCCGTCCATGGTCGTTGTCGACTTGTGATTGCAACCGCTGCTCATCCAATTTCTGGCCACTGTGGCCGCTAACTGTAGCAAAGGCCACCACTACTGCTTCAACCTGCTTAGGTCACGGCAGTGCAACTCGGGCTGGTAGTAGCCACCACATCCTGGACGGGAGGTGATGTTCACACGCCGGCCGCAAGACCTGCCTGTAGTTCAGCCCATCTACTGGCACCATTGATAGAGGTTGCAACCGTCACAACTTTGGCGAGGAGGCGCTACCCAAATAACTGAGATGCCGTCGTGTTGTGATTTGAGACGAGAGGAAGAGAGAAGAGGGAGGGAAGACGGAGCAACGGTGGTTCCACGAAATTGAAGAGTTGCGGCGGCGGCGGCACTGAGAGCATGCGGCAATGGAGAAGAACCTTTCAGATTTGTTTTGCCACGCGTCGGCACTTAGCCGAGGAAGAGGTTCTAAGGACAAAGAGGGTACGACCAGGGTCGCACACAATTTTTTTCCGATCAACGAGGGGAGAAAATTGATCATCTTTATTTGTGCATGCCATGCTGGACCACGTACATATATCATATGCATCTCAAGCAATTTCGACTAATTACTAATGCATGGATCAATCACGAATATACGGTTTCAAATTTATCCTTTTTAATGCAAGTTTGGTATGTGGGCTCCTCAAAAAAAGTTTTGTATGTGGGATGGCTTATTTTAATGGCAAAATGAACTAACGGTGAAGCAACCAAGTGGTGGCACGAGCAGGGAGCCATGTTGAACTAGAGAACTCGAACCAGTGGGGGTCTTGAGCCATTCTTATATTGTCCCGTTACAACGCACGGGCATGTGTGCTAGTAAAAATAACGCGCCAACGCATCAAGTCGAACTTTGTTTCGTGCACGCGTGGTACACGACCTCCGTAGGTAAACAACCGCTACACGCGCTCAAATTAGCACGTGGGCTGCCATTTCATACAGAAATGAGCTCCACCGTGTACCCGCGCGGGTGTGGCTGGGCACGAAGCGTGAGTACGTGCACCTATTCTCTCCGTGTACGTACACCACCTACGTGGGTTTGTGTGAGAGAGATACAAACCTTGAGAGAGATAGTGTGTGGGTTCGTGAGTGTTTTTTTTTTGGGGGGGATGCGTGAGAGATAGACAGGGAATATGTGTCGATGATATTTCAAACAAAAAATGTAACATATGCAATGTGTGTGAAACAGAGGCCTGGATATATCATATATATAGAGGGGGCGATCCACGAGAAGAGAGTGAAGGTATCATCGGTGTGAGTTATCCATAGAATCGAAGAGAGGGATGAAGTGTGTGTGTGTGTGTGCACGATCGATAAAGAGTGCCATCGAATTTGTGTGTGCCCACGTCAAAGATATAGGGTGGCTGGCCTACTGGAACGTGAGAGGGGACAGGTGCAGTTTGTCTCTGTGGCATGGATACCTACCTACAACGTTCGACTATCAGTGTGTGTGGGGGGGTGGGGGGGGGCAGAGACCTAACTATAGAGGTAGAATGGCTGGTATATGTGTGGAGGAGGAGAGAGACCTACCTTATGTATTGAGGGAGATCGATCGGCATCCATGCATATGTGTAGGAGAGGAATAAGGTTGGGAGAGAGACAGAGCTAGAGTGTCGGAGGGGTTGGTGGTGGAGTTGCTTCTCATAAATGGTGGGAGAGGCCTGCTAGACAAACGGAGGGCACTCGTGCAATATCAATAAGAGAAGGGATGCCTGCCTATCTGTGCACGTGCGTGTGAGAGACAGGCCAGGAGGCATGCACGAATGATGAGGGGGGACGATATGGCTGTGGTAAGCAGACGTAACTACGTAGGAAGATCAATCGCCCTTTGTCGAAGAGAGGGAGAGACATAACTTTGAGGTACGTCGATCGATGCGGGGGAAAAAGAGTTATAGTCGACCTAGTTATATGTAGGGAGATCGATCGGTATACATGCATGTATGTGTTAGAAGCAAATAAGACCCGGAGAGAAGGATAGAGAGAGAGAGGGATGCAGCTAGGAGGTGGTGCGAGAGGCCTACTATATCGAGGGGGAAGGAGTGTGCGAGTATTTGATTGATGAAAAGAGGGGCGGGAGTGAGGCATGGATGGTAGAAGAGAAAAGGGAAATCTTGTGTTTGTGGTAGGCACACCTGGCTAGAGAGGTATATCGATCGGTGTGTGCCGGAAAGAAGGAGCTGGGGGCCTACACACATCGTGGGTGAACGACCTAAAGTGAAATGACGAATGTGCGCGATGGAGCTAGAGAATGCTGAGGGAGGATGAGAGGGAGGCGGGCGTGTGCATGCACGAGAGAAAGTTAGCGCTAGTTACAAAGATAAGAAGATTGTGTGGGTGTAAAAGACGAATAGAGATCATAATTCATTATAAAAGTGGATTCGGATATTTGAAGAAGATATCATAGTGTTTTAAACCGACGCATGCATGAATATATATAATGGTAATACGCATGGTGTGGTTATAAACATGTTATACTACATATAATATATAGAACATTTATTTGAATTTGTGATAATGTGTGGCTTTTACAGCTCAGGGCTAAATACTTGTCATAATGTAGGGGGCGGGGCACTATACTTTGTGTGATAAACACAGCGTACGTATGAAACATGGTTTAGATTATGAAGATCTAGTTAGTACATCAAATGTACTATTATTTGGAATCAACATCAAGTGTATTCAAAATTTTGAATTCAAGTTCATATAGTACACATAGTTCATATCTATCTCTAAAGGTAATCATGTGGTGTGTTTTTAAGATAATACACGAATGATGGTTTAAGTTGGCAACAATCATGATTGTAGATTCTTATTCAAATAGAGAAATGAATTCAAATTTAGTTCGAATTGCAGCGGTAATATAGACATTTGGAATGCACTAAAATGTTCGTATGAGTAGGTTACATGCATTATACAGCCAGCGAAAAAATTTAATTGGACATAATATGGATTCATAGCTTTGAATAGTATTTGTATAGTAAAACAGGACAAGACTCTCTCTATGTATGGTGCGAATAGTTTTATTTTTTCCATTTTTTTCGTTGAGGGAAGTGCGAATTGATTTGGTACGTACAATATTACACGTTAGGCTTGTCCCTAAAATTCAACCTGCGCCTTGTTATCCCGAAAATTCAGATATCGTGCTCCCAAAACTCGTGACTTCACAACCCGCGCCTTGCTATCCCGAAATTACAACGCGCGCGAAAACTCCCTCCAGCTGCCAAATCCCGACACGCGAAATCCCCCTTCTAACCCTTAGCCAATAGGGCCGCTAGATCAAATCGATGGGGGTACTTTAGTAACACACCCTACATTTTGGACAAGCGCGTCCCTAAGTCATGGTTTCCCCCTCCCATCACCTCCTTTTCGCCATTCGAAATCCCAGGCAGCCATAACCTCTCTGCTCTAGCCGCGAAACCCCACCCCACCGCTGCCCAGCCGGAGCCTCTTCTCGACGACGTCGCCCACCGCAACAGCTCGACGTCCCTCATCAAAAGCCCCGGATGAGGATCCATCGTCGATCTCGTCGTCCCGCTGGTTCAGCCCCCCGTCCTCCACCTCCAAGGAGCTGCTCCGATGATCGCCTCGTCTATCGCGGCTGCTCCATCCCCACAGCGCCGCCTTAACCTGCTCCACCGGAACCGCAGCATCCTCACCGACTTTTCAGACGAAGCCGAGGCCTACTCGGCGCCACCAAAGAGGTTGTACACTCATCGCATCGCACCTTCTCCTTAACTTGACCTCCCGGCACCGCCGGTGCTCGATCGCGCTCCCCCATGGCGCGGCTACCTCGTAGTCGGCGCCGCCGGCGACATCTCCACGGCGGCTCTCCCCCAGAGCGAGGCTCCTACGGCGGAGGCATCCATACCAGCCGGAGCTGCTGCTGCTCCGTCTCTCGCTCGGTCGCGCTGCTGCTCTGCTCTCCCCCTCGCTCGTGCTGCTGCTCTGCTCTTGCTCTCGCTCGTGCTGCTGATGCTGGTACACGGGCTGCTGCAGCTACACGAGTTGCTGCTCTGGCTCTAGTTCGCGCTGCTCCTCCAGGTGCTGCTGCTCCGGCTGCTATCTGCTACTATGTTCCCAGTCGATCGCCTGCTGATTTAGATCACGGTTTCTCTACTACTAGTGCTCAAGCCGTCTAAACTACATGTGAAGTGCCTCTCTGCTACCAGTGCGTTCAGTTTCGACAGTAACATTCAGATTCCACAGTAAATTTCTATTTTGACAGTTAAGTTCAGAGTCAACAGTTTTTACTTCATCTGTTGTAGTCAGGTGTTTTTTCGTGATGTAAATTTTACATCTATCACTTTTTGGTAATGTATTTTACATCATCTATTGGAGATGCTATTAGAATCCCACTTGAGATTAACGATGTCTGTCTTGTTCTGCATCAACCTCGACGTCTTACGGCTTGCCGGAGCTGCTCCAACGACGGAACCATCCATCAAAACAGAGCAGTGCCCTGGACGCCGTCTATAGAGGCCTCAGATCTTCCTCCACACCTTCGACAACCACCTCTGCCGCAACTTCTTCAGCGACCAACCCAATGATGCTGAGGTCGACACGGCTACGCGAAAGAGGTTGTACACTTGTCGCATCACTTATTACTCTACATTCATGTCGATCCATTAGGGCTATTTTGGTTCAAAGGAAAAAGTGAAGGAAAAAAATAGCAATAGGAAATTTTCTTATGGCACTCTACTATTCAATTATTCATGCATTTCATTGAAAGGAATGGAGAAAAATATCCACCTGGATCTACTTTTCAAAATCCTATGCATGAAAACAAGACTAAGTGCATTAGTGGCAGAATAACATTCTAACTGTACACACTTTCATATGGTTTCACTTTAATTTGGCCATGTTTCTTTGCATTCCTCTGCTTTTCCAATTCCTGTTAACCAAACACCCAAGTTGACAGAAATCCTATGTTTACAAATGCTCAGTTTCCCACGTGCATTCCTATCCTATTCTGGTGTTTTTCCTATCCCTGCGTTTTTAGAATCCTGCAAGCCAAAGGAGCCCTTACAGAATTACTTCAGTTACAGATAGGTGTCGAAGAAAACTTTGTGTGGTTTGTCCTGCTCCTGCTGCGACGTCGTCCACCTCACCTGAGCTGCTCCATCGACAGAAGCATCCACCAAATCAGACATCATGACTCCTGACCGTCTTTCGCCGCCTCAGATCTCCTTCCCTGCCACTGGCACCCACCGCAACTACATCACCATCATCAACTCAGCAGATGAACCTAAGGAGTACATGGGTCCACAAGAGAGGTCGCACTCTTTTGTTTCTGCTTATGTTATGCATTGCTTAATATTACCTGCTATTTTATCGTCTTGTTCACCTCTTAGACTCCAAGTCAGGTCCAAATTAATGTTCAAACTTGAGTTTTAAAATTACTTGTGGGGCACATATCGAGACAGCAATGAATAGTATCTCTGTCTATTATCTGGTTCACCTAGGGTATGCCTATGTTGTTCATCTTGGGTGGGACACAAATAGTAAAGCAATCATCATCTATCTTTTTATTAAATTAAAGCTATCATCAGCCTGCTATCATTATTTTTGGATCCATCCACTAGTTGTTACCATCACTCTAGATTTCTACATGCTCTCCTTACATAATCTCACTATATTTTTTTTTCGTATGCATGTCAGATATTGTACATAGTCATGCTGAACATGTAGAGAAAAAGAGAAGAGTTTTACGCGGCAATACAATGTCATGCAGACATCGCTCCATGGTGGGTTCAATGGCAAGCCCTCCCCCCCCCCCCCTCTCCAGATTATAATCCAGAGGAAGATATCTGTTCTGAAGCGGATTCAGATGCAGCTGACCACTCCTATTTACCCCCCAAGGTGTTTGCTCTAACTTGGCATGATGATGTTGGTCATATCATGCATATGTTGCCTTGCAGTGCCTACTTTCGACATCTTATATGTCATCTGCTTAGTTTAGACATGTTCTGTAATGCCACGTGTTTAGTTTCTATATCATATATGAGAATTATGTAGTCTCATCTCTTTTAGCCATCCATAATATATGTGAAATATGCAATGCCATCCTGTTTAACCATGCATCATATATTTGAATGATATCTTGCCAATCTTTTCTTCATTACATTTCCATTTATCGACAATGTTTTTAGATTAAACTACTCTTCCTGTGAATCAGCCATTTGAGTGGGTGATAGAAAAATCTGGAGTGAAAATAAGGTCTTCAGAGCAGACAGTGCTACCTGTCGAAGCAGATCTCTTGCTGGGTCCCGATAGCTCCTCAGAGATGGATTCAGAGATAGATGACCAGTCCTATTTCCCCACCGAGGTGTATGCTCTAACTTGGCACGGTTATACTGCTCATATCATGCATATGGTGTCTTGCATTGCATAGTTTAGACATCATATACATAATATTCAACACAATGTTCTTAGTTCAGACATCATATATGCGAATGCCCTCTGCTTAGTATATAAATCACATATGTGAATTAAATCATGCGATCCTGATTACTTAGATAATATGTATGTGAATTATGTCATGCGAACCTGTTTACTAAAGACATCATATAATTATCTCATGCCATCCTGTTTAGTTAGTCATCATATCTTTGAATTATGTCATGCTATGCTATCCAGTTTAGATAGACATCATATATGTGAAATTATGTCATGCTATCTTTTTTAGTTAAACAATATACATGTCAACTATTTCATGCCCTCTTTTTTTCACACTATTTATTGCATCTGTCTCTCATACAAGGTCTGTACATTCAACTATGTTTCCTGTTTATCAGCCATTTGAATTGGAGCGGGTGATGGCAGTATCTAACGGAGTAAAAACACAGTCTTCAAATAAAACAGTGCTACCTCTTGGTGAAGATAGCACTCCGGTTGTACATGCACGAGAACCAGCCCTACCACACATAACCCAGACTCTCGCAGATTGTACCCCTACTGCGATGGACAGAGAACTAGCTTCACCCAATCTAACCCCAACCCCAGCAGATAGTAACCCAATTCCTGTTGACACAGCACCATCTCCACCACAGAGCTCCCAAACAAGAGTAGTTAGTAAAGCAGCTCCAGTGCCCAAAGCGCCAGTACTACCACGGCGAACCCCAACTCCACCAGTTAGTACACCTATTCCTGTGGAGGAAGCACAACCAGCCATTCGTAGTTTAGCATCTATCTCATTTGTTAAATCCTATGTGCGTATCTTCCCATCATGGAAATATTATACGGAAGATGAAGGAAAATGCCAGTTGCAGGTGTTCGTCCAGGAGTTATGTGTAAGTAATGTTATTCATGGCAATTACTTTGCTTTGTCAAATACATTCTACCTCCATGATGGTTATAATACAGCAAATTTTCCCATTTTTCTCTATAGAGAAGGACCGATTTGGAAACTCAGGATGAGGTAACCTGTGCTAATACCTCTACTATCTTCAAGAATGCTTGGTGGCAGTATCAGAATTACTGAAGAAAACGTACTTCACTGGCAAAGAAACTCATCAAATTCCCTTACGTTCTCCTGACACACATTTACGGGACGATGACTGGGAACGCCTTGTTCTGTACTGGTCCCGAACCAAGAATGTGGTAAGTTCTATGAGCTCATTTTTTATTTTGAAGTACTATATGCCTACGTCTTACTGTACTCTGTTCGTGTAGAATAAGTGCTTAAACCTGAAGAACAACTGTTCTCATTTAAGATTCCATTGCCATCGTGCATATTGCTTTGCTCTTGTAGCACTGTATTTACTCATACAAACTTATTTTTAAATTGAAGGATCCAATCGAAACTCCAATGGCACAACAGGTATGTATAAGCATGTTTCTTTAACAGGTTTGCTCTTATAAATAGCTCTGTTGATTTCAATTTCAATTGTGTATACAGTTGACTTCTCATATCATGCACATTACTAGCATCACAACAGAGCCAATAGTGTTATTGTACATGTAGACCTGTGGTACCCATCTGAAATCTTGTTGTGCCATGTAGTTTTCCACGCTTTGTATTCTTTCAATGCTGCTTTGTCTTGAACTGATATGATTTGAACCATGTCTCTATTTTGATTTGGCAAGACAGTGTAGTGACCATAGGACATAGTATATGTTTGTTTGATGCTTTTATTATGTACTACTTGGCAATAGAAGACTTGATAGTTTAATCCTGTCCACCTTACTAATGAACTGGTTCACCGAAATGAGTTTCATATACTACATGCTAAACCTGTTATGTGTCTGCTTGTTTCTTCTTTTAGAATGCTAACAGAATATTGGGGAAGAGTGCCTTATTAAGCAATGATAAAGGAAGTAATGCAGATAAGGTTCAGGATAGTGAGACATCCTTGTTGGTCTCCAACAAAGCTGATAAAACAGCTAAGGAAAACTATCTTGAAGACAGTGAGACAACCCCAAAGTCCTGTCTTGGTGTAGTGTTCGAGTTACTAGCCACTACCGCTGGCACAAGCTATTCGAACTCACTGTCTAAATCAGTTCGGTTTCTTGAGTCTCAACTACAAGATGAAAGACATCGATTAGCTGTGCTGTGACAAGAAGCCGAAGGACTGCAGAAGTCCCTGGAGAATTCAGATGCATACTTTCTGGTGCAACAACAAGCATTGGAGGATTTTAGTGCCAAACAGGAGAAAGCTAATAAGCTTGCTAAGCTTATTGCCAGCATGGTGGATACCCAGGATAACGTTTCTTGAGCTCTTCTGAAGTTGTTTCAGTTATGGACTTGTTTTGCTGCCGCGTTTATTTGCACTGGTGGTCAATTTAGACGGCCAATATATGTAATATGCTGCTTTGTTCCCTATATTTGCACTGGTGGCGAACTTTGATGCCCAGTAGATGTAATATGTGTAATAGCCGTAATAGCCTAGCGTTAGTTGCTTGCTTATTTATTTCCTTATTGTCTTGTTTAGTTGTTTGCTTGTAGTCACTGCAGTTCTTTTTCCGTGTTTTTCTAGTGGCCACAATAACCTATTTTTATAACTAGGACACAATAACCATGGCAACACACAGACCATTGTAACCATGGTCCTGCTACCTGCTGTAGTGACTATGGGCCTCTTACGGGCTGTAGGATCCATAGGCCTTCTACGGGCCGTAGGATCCATGGGCCTTCTATGGGCCGTATAATCAATGGGCCTTCTACGGGCCGAATAATCGTTTGGCCAAACATGGGCCGTACTATTCGTGGACAAATAACGGTCCGCAAAATAGGCCGAAAACGGGCTAGAGTGGAAATCGTCTGTTTATGGCCCGACCATAACGGGCCGTTAATAGGCCGTATTTGATGACGCTATGAAAACAGCCCACATGCCATAATCGGGCCGACTGTAACCACGGGCTGAATTTGGCCCATAAACGGAACAGGCCAGTAACGGACCGTAAGTAACCGAATTCTGGAAATTAGCCCAAGAATAAATGGGCCCTTAGAAGGGCGAAAGGTAACACGGGCTGGAGATGGCCTACGGAATAATGAACCGTTAATGGGTATAAAGTGATACACTGTTCATTATGGGCCAGTTTCACATCGTGCCTTTAGTGTGCCCAGAGTTACAAAGGGCCTCGTATGGGCCGAAAGACGTCATGGGCCATACATGGGTCGGAAGTTACAACGGGCTGGAATCATATTGGACGGCCCAGATGACGCAACTGGGCCCAATTCGGATAGGCCATAACGGGCCGTGAGTTCGCGGGCTGTAAATGGGCTATATGCGAACAGGCCGTTAACATGCTTTCCGTGGGCCGGCCTTTTCACCGGAATGGGCCTCTATTGGGTCGTGCCACGTGTCGACGTATCATAGGCGCCTGCGGTCCAATGAGTGGATGACATCTGTCCCAACGGTGAGCCGACACGTGGTTCCTCTGGCCATTGAGAATTTTACATGTTGAAAATCCCCATTGGTCCGGGCTGTTAACGGGTTATCGGATCCAAACTGGAACTCGATAGCTTAACAGCGACCCGTTACGGTGGAGGCCACGTGTCTGTTACCCTTGACGAAAGCACTTCTATGACGCGCGATTTATCGTCATGGAAGTGGACACTTCCGTGATGATAATTTTGGTAATGTCATGGAACACTTCTACGACAGCACAGGTATGACTATCTTGATTCCTTCATAAAATCGTCATGGATGTACATGCATGAAAGAAAACGTGACCTACTGTGACAAACATGTATCATCACGGAAGTGTATTTTTTTGTAGTGTCCTAATGAGGATGTCGCGTCCCATCTTAACACATTCGTAGAATTATGCGATATGCAAAAGAAAAAAGATGTGGACAATGATATTGTGAAGTTGAAATTATTTCTGTTTTCTTTGCGAGATCGTGCAAAATTTTGGTTTTCTTCTTTGCCTCGCAATAGTATCGATTCTTGGGATAAGTGCAAAGATGCTTTTATTACGAAGTATTTTCCGCCCGCGAAAATTATTTCCCTTAGAACTCAAATCATGAATTTTAAGCAACTTGAACATGAACATGTTGCACAATCTTGAGAAAGAATGAAATTGATGCTAAGAAATTGTCCTACTCATGATTTAAATCTTTGGATGATCATACAAAAAATTTATGCGGGATTAAACTTTGTTTCTACAAATCTTTTGGATTCCACCGCAGGTGGTAATTTTATGGAAATTACTTTGGGTGAAGCTACTAAATTGCTTGATAATATTATGGCAAATTATTCACAATGGCATACCGAAAGAGCACCTACTAGTAAAAAGGTTAATTCGGTTGAAGAAATTGGTACTTTGAGTGAAAAAGTTGATGCTCTTATGAAATTGGTTGCTAATAAAAGTACTCCTATTGATCTTAATGATGTGCCTTTGTCTACTTTGATTGATCAAAATAGTGATCCCGTAGATGTGAATTTTGTCTCGTGAAACAATTTTAATAACAAGGCTTATAGAGGGAATTTAAATCCTAGGCCTTTTCCTGGAAATTCCTCTAATAATTATGGTAATTCTTCTTACAATAATGATAGGAACCCCTCTGATCTTGAGAATAATATTAAAGAATTTATCAATGCTCAAAAAGTTTTCAATAATACGATTAAAGAAAAGTTGAATAAGATTGACGATATGTCTAGAAGTATTGATAGGATTTCTCACGATGTAGAAAATCTCAAGTTGAAAATTTTTGTACCCAAGGTTGAGGAATCAATTAAAGCTTTATATGTTTCTATGGATGAAAGTAAGAAAAGAATCGCTATGCTTAGAGCTAAAAGAGAATTTTCAGAAAGAGCGTTTTCTAGTGATTGCTTTCATAAAAATGATGAAGATTTAAAGTAATTGGTGTTTCTTCTATTGATTCTTTGTTTAGTAAGATTAAAATTGATGAAAATGGGACTGAAGAAGAGTCAACTTTAGCTAGAAGGCGTCCTGATAATTTGGAGGGTGAAAATCTTGATGAAAAAATTGATAAAAGTGGGTTTGGAGAGGTCAAAACTTTAACTAGTGATGCGCCCACTCTTTTGGATTACAAAGACTTTAATTATGATAATTGCTCTTTGATTGATTGTATTTCTATGTTGCAATCCATGATAAATTCACCCCATGCTTATGAACAAAATAAAGCTTTTACTAAACATATCGTAGATGCCATGATGAAAGCTTTGGAAGAAAAGTTGGAATTAGAGATTTTGATTCCTATAAAATTACATGATGAATAGGAACCTACCATTAAAGTCAAGATTAAAAATTATGAGTGCTTTGCTTTATGTGATTTGGGTGCTAGTGTTTCCATAATTCCGAAATCTTTATGTGATGTGCTTGGTCTTACCGATATTGAAGAATGTTCTCTTAATTTGCACTTGGCGGATTATACTATTAAAAAGCCTATGGGAAGAATTAATGATGTTCTTATTCTTGCAAATAGAAATTATGTTCCCATAGATTTTATTGTTCTTGATATTGATTGCAATCCGTCTTGTCCAATTATACTTGGTAGACCGTTTTTACGCACTATAGGTGCCGTGATTGATATGAAAGAAGGCAATATTAAATTTCAATTTCCACTAAGAAAGGGAATGGAACACTTCCCTAGAACAAGAATTAAGACACCATATGAATCAATCATGAGGGCATCCTATGGATCTAGAACTAAAGATGATAACACTTGAATCTATGCATTATGCCTAGCTAGGGGCATAAAACGATAGCGCTTGTTGCGAGGCAACCCAATGAATAAAATTTATTTTTGCCTTTTTATTTCTGTTATTGAGTGTTTGCACAATTATACCTCTGTTATGATTGTGTTTTTTATGTTTTAGTTAGTGTTTGGGCCAAGCAAAGCCTTTGGGATCATGTTGGGTGATAGTTGATTTGATCTTGTTGAAAAACAGAAACTTTTGCATCCAGTAAATTAATTTTGGAAAATCACAGAAGTGACGAAAAATTCTGAAGTTTTTACACAAGATTAATATACAAATTGCCTACGTTGTCCTGATTTTTCAGAATTTTTTGAGTTACAGAAGTATACGAAGTTGCCAGATTACTACAGACTATTCTGTTTTTGACAGATTCTGTTTTCGTTGCATTGTGTGCTTATTTTGATGAATCTATGGGTTGTATCGGGGGGTATGAGCCATAGCAAAGTTGGAATACAGTATATATAATTCAATAATAAAATATGAATGGGTTTTCAATAGTACTTAGAGTGGTGATTTGCTTTGTTATACTAACGGATCTCACGAAGGTTTTTGTTAAGTTTTGTGTGATTGAAGTTTTCAAGTTTTGGGTGAGATCATGATGGATGAAGGAATAAGAAGTAAGAAGAGCCTAAGCTTGTGGATGCCCACGGCACCACAAGTTAAATATTCAAGGAGAAACAAGCAACTAAGCTTGGGGATGCCCCGAGTGGCATCTACTCTTTCTTCTAACGATCTTCGGTATTTTACTTGGAGCTATATTTTTATTCGTCACATATCATGAGTTTTGCTTGGAGCGTCATGTATTATATGAGTATTTTCTTGTTTTGCTTGTTAGTTTGTCACAAGTACCCTTGCTGAATACACCTATTTAAGAGAGCCAAAATTATGCTATGATTTAATAGAATTGTTCTATGTACTTCACTTAATTTTTTTTTGAGCTATGGAATTGCTCTGACACCTCTACAAATCCCTACTTCCCTCTGCAAAGGGCCTATCTATTTACTTTATGCAATTTTTATTTTTTATTTGGGTCTCCATCTTCTCTTATAAAGCACCAACTAAGGGGCACTATGATCGTACTTGAGCATTGGGTATAGCTAATATGCGACTGTGTTTCATGAATGTATCAATTATTGAGCATGATGGGCTTGGGATAACTTTCTTTAGTGTTGATATTTTGAAAGACATGGTTGCTTGTTGATATGCTTGAGTATTGAAATCTTCATGTCAAAACTAGACTATTGCTTTGAACCATATAAAAGTCCAAATGCCCATGCTACAAAAGAAAAGAACATGTGATGAACATGTTAGGTAGCATTCCACATCAAAAATTCTGTTTTTATCATTTACTTACTCGAGGACGAGTAGGAATTAAGCTTGGGGATGCTGATACGTCTCCAACGTATCTATAATTTTTGCTTGTTCCATGCTGTTATATTACCATTCTTGGATGTTTTACAATCATTTTATAGCAACTTTATATCATTTTTTGGGACTAACCTATTGACATAGTGCCCAGTGCCAGTTGCTCTTTTTTGCTTGTTTTTTTACTTCGCAGAATATCAGTACCAAACGGAGTCTAAATGCAGCGAAACTTTTTGGAGAACTTTTATGGGCTAAAAGGAACAAATTGGGCCAAAGAAGTACCAGAGGGGTGCCCCGAAGGGGGCACAACCCACCCGGATGCGCCTGGGGGCCCAGGCGCGCCCTGGTGGGTTGTGCCCACCTCGGTGGCCTCCCGCACCGCCTCTTCGCCCTATAAATACCCAAATATTCCAGAAACCATAGGGGAGTCGACGAAACACAATTCCAGCCGCCGCAAGTTCCAGAACCACGAGATCCAATCTAGACACCATCACGGATGGTTTCATCATCCTCATTGGTGCCACTCCGATGATGCATGAGTAGTTCATGGTAGACCTACGGGTCCGTAGGCAGTAGCTAGATGGCTTCTTCTCTCTTTTTGATTCTCAATAGAATGGTCACTTGGAGATCTATTTGATGTAACTCTTTTTGCGGTCTGTTTGTTGGGATCCGATGAACTTTGAGTTTATGATCAGATCTATATCCATGAAAGTTATTTGAGTTCTTTTGATCTCTTTTATGCATGATTACTTATAGCCTCGTATTTATTCTTCGAATCTTTGGTTTAGTTAGGCCAACTAGATCGATTTTTCTTGCCATGGGAAGAGGTGCTTTGTGATGGGTTCGATCGTGCGGTGTTCTTTCCCAGTGACAGAAGGGCAGCAAGACATGCATGTATCGTTGCTATTAAGGATAACAAGATGGGGGCTATTCCTACATGAATAGATCTCGTCTACATCATGTCATCGTTCTTCTTACATTACTCCGTTTCTCCATGAACTTAATACACTAAATGCATGCTGGATAGCGGTCGATGTGTGGAGTAATAGTAGTAGATGCAGGCAGGAGTCGGTCTACTAATCTTGGACGTGATGCCTATATAATGATCATTGCCTGGATATCGTCATAATTATTTGAGGTTCTATCAATAACCCAACAGTAATTTGTTTACCCATCGTGTGCTATTTCTTGAGAGAAGCCACTAGTGAAATCTACTGCCCCCGGGTCTATTCTTCATCGTATTTACTTTCCAATCTATTATTTGCCACTTTTATTTTCAGATCTATTATTCCAAAAACCTAAAAATACCTTGCTGCACTTTTTATTTGCATCTTTTATTTCGCGTTTTATCAAGATCTATTTATCCAATCTATCACAATTTTATCCCGTCAACTTGACAATTTCCTACGCTGTTACCCGTAAGAGGGATTGACAACCCCTCATAAGCGTCGAGTTGCAAGTATTTGTTCTTTGTGTGCAGGTACCATTTACATAGTGTTGCTTGGTTCTCCTACTGGATTGATACCTTGGTTTCATAACTGAGGGAAATACCTACCATAGCTGTGCTGCATCATCCCTTCCTCTTTGGTGAAATACCGACGTAGTTCAAGCGACATCAGAGGCAGGTCAAGGTGGTGCCCATGGGCCCCACTACCCACCAGGGCGCGCCCTGGTGCCTAGTGAGCCCCACGGGCCTCTTCTTGTGTGCTTCAGAAGCTTCCAGGGTCTCTTATCACCAAAAAAAATCTCCAAAAAGTTTCGTAGCATTTGGACTTCGTTTGGTATTGATATTCTGCAAAGTAAAAAACAAGCAAAAAACAGCAATTGGCATTGGGCACTATGTCAATAGTTTAGTGCCAAAAAATGATATAAAGTTGCTAGTAAATGTATATAAAACATCCAAGATTGATAATATAACAGCATGGAACAATAAAAAATTATAGATACATTGGAGACGTATCAGGTTATCTCCCAACAAGTGCTTTTCTTTAAAGCCTTTTAGCTAGGCATTGATAATTTTAGTGATGCTCGCAAGAAAGACAAGAATTGAAGCACAAACAGAGCATCATATAGCACGTGAAAATGACATTTAAGTCTTATATAGTTCCTATGCATAGGAATTTTATAAGCAAACAAATTATCAAAACAAGCAAAAACTAGCATATGCAAGGAAGAAGAATAAAACATTGACAATCTCAACATGAAGAGACGTAATTTAGTAACATAAAAATTTCTACAACCATATTTCCCTCTCTCATAATAATTACATGTGGGATCATATTCAAATTCAACAATATAGCTATCACATAACATATTCTCTACATGATACACACGCATGCAAAGTGGACACTCTTCCAAAATAGTGGGATTATCATCAAATAAAGTCATGACCTCTCAAAGCCCACTTTTATCAAAAAATTCATAAGATTGATCATTCTCCAAAGTAGTGGGATCATTATTACCTAAAGTTTAAACTCTTCCAAATCCACTTTCAATATTATTGCAAACACTATTATCAATATCACATTCATAATGAGGCTTAAATAAATTTTCAAGATCATAAGAAGCATCACCCCAATCATGATCATTACAATAAGTAGTGGACATAGCAAAAATAGCATCCCTAAGCTTGTGGCTTTGCATATTATTAACACAATTGACATTAATAGAATTTATAATAACATCATTGCAATCATGCTTTTCATTCAACGAGCTATCATGAATCACTTTATAAATTTCCTCTTTTAACACTTCACCAAAATTTTCAGATTCATGATTTTAAAGCAAAACTTCATAGAGATAATCAAGTGCACCCAACTCACTAGCAATTGGTTCAACATAATTGGATCTTTTAAAAAGATTAGCAAGAGGATGAGGATCCATCTTTAATTTTCTTGTTTTTTTTTTGTTTTCCAGTCATGAAGGCAAAAAGCAAGCAAACGAGCAAAAAGGCAAAAGGCAAATATTTTTGTGTTTTTGTAAAAACTTTTTAGAAGTGGGGGAGATGAAAACGAGAGGCAAATGGCAAATAAAGTAAATGCAAGGAGATGCAAGTTTATCAGTAGGTACTTGATAGATGTTGATGATGTCTCCCTCGCAACGGCGCCAGAAATTCTTCCTACTACTTGTGATCTGCGTTGGTATTTCCCCGAAGAGGAGAGGATGATGCAGTACAGCTGAGGTAAGTATTTCCCTCAGTTATGAAACCAAGGTTATCAATCTAGTAGGAGAACCAAACAACACTATGTAAACAACACCTGCACACAAATAACAAATACTTGCAACCCAATGAGTAAAGGGGTTGTCAATCCCTCAACGGTTATGAGCAAGATTAAATTGTATAGGATTTGATAAATAGATCTAACTAAATTGCAAAATAAAATAAATAAAAGAAAATTACAGCAAGGTATTTTTAGGATTTTTACATGAAAAAAGATAGATCCGGGGGCCATAGTTTTCACTAGAGGCTTCTCTCGAGAAAATAGCATACGATTGGTAAACAAATTACTGTTGAGTAATTGATATAAAAGCAAATAATTATGACGATATCCAAGGCAATGATCATACATAGGCATCATGTCCAAGATTAGTAGACCGAAACGATTCTGCATCTACTACTATTACTCCACACATCGACCGCCATGCAGCATGCATATAGTGTATTAAATTCATGGAAAAACGGAGTAATGCATTAGGCAAGATGACATGATGTAGACAAGATAAACTCTGATATGAATAGACCCCATGTTTTTACCCTTAATGGGAATGATACATACATGTCATGTCCCTTTCTGTCACTGGGATTGAGCACCGCAAGATCGAACCCATCATAAAGCATCTCTTCCCATGACAAGATAAATCAATCTAGTTGGCCAAACCAAACCAATAAATTGAAGAAGAAATACGAGGCTATATTAATCATGCATAAAAGAGTTCAGAGAAAACCCAAGTAATATTCATGGATATATCTGATCATAAACTCACAATTCATCAGATCGTACGATAGAAAGTGCAGTTAATCTGCGGAGTATACTTTCTCAGGAAGCGCAATTCACCTTGTCACACCCGCGAAGTATACTTTCTCAAGAAGCGCAGTTCACCTTGATGCCCCGCGCACCTCCACGTGCACGCCGGTGCCGCGGAGTAGAACCTCAAACGAGCCGACGCATGCATGTAGCACACCTTTCGCGCCTATACACAACGTGAAATCCAGAGAAAATCAGAAGAGAAAACTCCAATTCTAGACGTGCCACGCAAAAATTAATAAGCAGTGTGCGCATGCACCAGGATCGTGATCGGTGCAGAGGCAGTGTTAGTGTTACTTTTTTGTAAAAAGAAGGAGGATATACACCCGACCTCTTCATTTGAATAGTGCATGCAGCCATTTTATTAATTATTACAAAGACCTTACAAAGTAATACATTAGTAAGCCTGAAGCCACTATCTTGGCAACACCTGTCGCTACTCCTATCCCCTTGATAAAGGGGTGCCGAATGTCCGAGCGGAAAGATTAAAGCTCCCCGCTCGGCCCCGTGCTACTCCCGCGAGTGGGTCAGGCATCCTCCATCTCCCGCTACCTATAGCCAAAGCCCACGCAGCGTCGGCGGCGGCGAGGCCTCCCCTCCCTCTCGCGTGGCTACGATGGCGCGGGGCGCCGGATCTCGCGAGGGCGTGGTGCTCGTCTGGTGCGTCAAGGTGGCGCGGCCCTGGCCGTTTCGCAGTGGTGCGGCGAGGCTAGGCCGTGGTGCAGGTGGCTAGTCACGGCGGAGGCGCGGCTGAGCGGCGGAGGCTCCATCAGGAGTGGATCTCGGGCTCCTTCCTCCTCCCAAGTTCTGTCGGTGCGCCGCCGACTGCGGGGCTGGCGTCCTCACGTCCCTGTGGGGCGTGGTGCTCCTCTGCACGGCCGCTCGCACTGGTGCGACTACTTCCTCGCCCCAGCCCAGGGGTGGGCTGGCCGGGTCCTACCAGATCTGGCCCTGCAGGTGGCGGCACCGATCTGATGACTTAGGACCATGGCTATGGGTCGTGGTCGACGGAAGCTGCACGGGGTCATCCAGGGTCGGAAAGGAGCCCCTTTCATCTCGTTTCCTCGGTGGACGGTGACCGGTGGCTTGGCTGGGTTTGGGGCGGCGAGACCTTGGGACGCCGGGGCGGCAGCCCTGGAAGGCGGACTGCGCGGTCGGCTCTTCGGTGAGCGGCGTTGCGATGGTGGTGGCGTTTCTCCTCGGCTGTGTGGGCAGTGAGGAATGAGGCAGCGGGGATCCTGGCGGTGTCATTGCTTCGGTAGTGGTCTCGTTCAGATTGTGGTGTAGAGGCCTGTTTTGGTGGTGACGGACTTGGACCATGGTACTTTGGCGCGAGAGAGTCTCTAGGTGAAAGCTCAACGCTCCGGCATCGACGACGGCAATGCATGTGGGTGTCGTGCCCCTCTTGGGGACGTCGTTGTGGCATGTCTCCCGCGTTAGGGCTCCGGGTGAAAACCCTTGGCCGTATCTTTGGTCTCGACAATGGCGGCGTATTGCGTCGTCACCCTTTTGGGGGCATCGTTGTGGAGCCTAGGTGTCTTCCGGTTGCATTTCTTCGACATCAGTTGGCGAGCTCGGATCCTATCTCGAAGCTCCTTCGCCTCTGGCTTGGGCTGGTCTTGTTGCTTTCCAATCTTTTACACGGGACGTCGTGGGCATCTCTCTCGGTCCTTGTTGTCTACAGGCAAGATCGGTGCTCCACGGTCCAGAGCAAGAGGGCAGGGGTGCCCTCTCCAGTGACAACTTGGTGTGTGTGTGTTACATCGACGTTCGGTGCTTTCTCTTGGAGGCGCAGTCTCTTCTAGTTAGTAACATCGGGTGTGTCCTGATGGAGTGTGGGCACTCTTGTAATCTTGTTTTATCTTTGATCTGCTTTGTAAGAGGTTTCCATCATCACTTTGTATCGGTTCGGCCTTGTTGCTTTATGCCGGGACGGGGTCACACACCAGTCCGGCGCACTCTTAGAGGCCACCGCAGCCGTCTTCCACCGACCCATCTCCAGAGCAGGTACTGATGCATCGACCTTGCCAGGCCTGCCATCGGCGCCACCACGGCGCCAGACAATGCCACCATCCTGCACGTATACATCCACACGCGCCCGTCGCCGAAACACCGCAACACCATGCCGCCAGGATCCGCCGTCGGCCTTGCGGTAGATGTAACACCGCTCCTCCTCTTGTCCCCTCCAGCAAGCACTTGCTCCAAAATGATGCCCCCCGGGAGGGAGAACGACACCGAAGGCGCCGTCATCGTCCGATCCGGTAGACCCAGATCTAGAGTCCCCACGGAACATCCCGATTGAGTTGACGTGACCTGCAACAACGATGCCTCGAGAATGAAACGGCGTTAGATACGCCGTCATCGTCCGCCAAGACTGCAGTCAGGCGTGGTTTTCACTAGAAGTCGCGCCGTCCCGATCTCGCGGCTGGCTGGAACCGCGCGGAGTTTCGCCATGAAGACGTATACCGCCGCCGGTGCTCCGGCGGAGATCCTCCATCCCCTCACTAGAGCCATCATCGCGCCGCCAACCATCCACATGAAGAATCGACGACGGACCTGGGTGGGATTCAGATCCGCGGCCGCCGCCATGCCCACCATCGTCAGCACCACCAGCCATGGTGTCATCGGTTGCCGCCGCACGTCAAGGGAGCCGCCCTGGCCACGGCACGAAGCCCCCAGCCCGAGGTGCCCCAGCCGCCTTCTCCTGCCTCAGCGCCTTGGCACCGGGCGCCGCCGCCGCGGCCAACGCCAGCGGCAGGATCTTTCGCCATGGGGTAGGGGCCTGACTGCGCTCTGATCCCCTGGCGCCCGGTGTTAGTGTCAGTGTTACTATGAACAAATAAAACAAATTCGGAGAAAACAGTCCAACGTGCGCACGCACCCAATATAGCCAGCGTCCTGGTCGCGCACGTAACAGCGACGTTCCACGTTAATCCCACCCACCGCCAACGCCGGCGGGACGGCATGCATATTTCGCATCAGCGCCGCGTCACCGGCGACCGAAAAGCGTCCGTGCCGCCTATCCTGTACCGTCCAAATCAACCGACGACGGACGGACGGAGGAATCGATGGACACACGCGACGCACTGGAAACGGAAGGAGATAAAAACGATGGCACAAGGAGCCAAACGGCCGGGACGCAAGCGCGAGGCGACGGAGCAGCAAGGTCAGCGAGCGGCGCGAGAGGGAGCAGACACGTGTAGTACGCAAGAGCGATGGTGATGCTGACGTTGGCCTTTCTCTTTCCCCCGGTTACGCCGCCCCCACCTAAGCTAGCAGCTACGGCCTAGAGCCTAAAGCTCCTTCAGTCCCACCCCCCGGAGAAGATAACGACCAGCCGATCGATCGACCACAAAACCCCTCTCGATTCGAGGCCGTCCGCCGCTCCACTTCGTCGCCTTCCTCTGTCCCGGCGGCTGCCCACGGGATTTGGCCAGGTAATTAAGATAATCGCCCTGCTCATCTTTGCTGCAATTCTGGCCGGAGTTTAGTGATTCCGCGCCGTCGTTGCTTGCCTGGCTTGGTAGAGACCTGGGGCGGTCCGCGCGTGCTCTTAATTTTCAGTTCTGAGGGAGTGGGGAATTTACTAGTCCAGTTTGTGTGCTGCTCTTGCTCTGCTTGTGGTTGTGGGGATTGCGGTGCCCCTGCTTGTTTCTTCCCTCCAACGGAGATCTTTGCCGCAGATCCGCCGGACCAACATTCACCTCATCATGCTCGGACTTGAAAGTCTTGATTACTGACTTATCGGTTAATTAGATGGTTTATTGATTGATCAGTCGGCCGACTTTCCCCAAATTTACTCTATATATGGTCGAAAAGATCCTACAGAGCGATCGGGGGATTCTGATTCTGATGCTCATGCCGTCGTGTAATTGTTGTGTCTACAGTTATTGAGTAGTACTAGTAGCAGATTCATGTGTTAGCTCATTCATTGTTGCATGACTGCATTTCCTTTCTTGTATGGCTCTTTCCATGTTTACCACACATATATGCCTAGTCATCGTATAATTAATCCGTGAACCTTTTTAAGAGTACTTTGCGTCTTAACCCACTAGCTAGGATTCTACGTGTCATCTCTGTTTTCGCACCAGGGCTGGGCACCCAAAGCACGAGCGAGCATTATCGATAGTTGTTATCCCAACCATCCTTGCCAGATCTGATACATACATATCAGGAAAGGCCTATAGTCGTTCGTGCTGCGCGTGCAAGCATTTTTATGGTAATTTATATGATCCTACTCGATCAGTAGAAGATAGTACTTGTTGGTTGCCGATCATCTCACTGAACCACACTTCAGCGATCGAATATGCTGTGCGTCTCCCCATTTGAGAAGGGAACTTCACCCATTTCGTTGACCTTTAATTGCCCTCCCAGTCATGTCACATAGTGGTGTTTCATGGCCAGCCCACTCATTTCACACTCAAGGCCAGTCTCTAAGTGACATGCTGTAAATATTTCATGTTATTCATGATCAGTATATCGGCGGGGACCCCTCTCTAGGCGCGCTGTGGTTCTTGGGCACGGCTGTGAGCGATGCTTCGCCTCTCCCTCAGATCCAATCGGCAACTCCCCTACTCGTCCCGACGACCCTGCTCGTCGGCCGGCGAGCTGGTTGCTTCCTCGTCCGGCCGTCCTTCGTGTGGCCGCCGCCCTTGGGGGTCCCCGATGTGGCGAGCCCTGGTGCTCCGCGGTCCCGTGCGCGTCCCGCGGGCATGGCGCTCGCGGCCCGGAGGTGTCGGGCCTTCTGGCCAGCTCCGCCCAGCTCTCGCGTCAATTTGGCCCGGGCCTGGCGCTGCAGTTTGGTGTGGCTGGTCACGGTTCTTCGCGACAGGGAGCCTGGCGCAGCGCTGTCCGATCTGGCGTCCTTGACGTCGGACACAACTTCGCCCTTTCCTCGCTGCTTGGGGAGTGGCGGTCGCGGCTGCAATGCTCGGTGCTGGCTGCTGTTCAACGGCATGGTGACAGCTCGCTGCTGAGAGCTTGGTGGTGCACGGCTGCGTGGGTGTGCGTGGAGGCGGTGGTTCTGGTGCTTGGTTTCAGCCGGCGCCGGATCTGGTTCTTGTTATGGTTGCTCGCATGCTTCAGCAGGGGCCTGACGGAACTGGGCTACATGCGAAGGTACGGTTGCTGTCCTGGTGGTGAGGATCTGCACTAGCTCCGGGTGAGAACCCTGCATCGGTTTTGTCGATGCCGGCGGCAACGGTGTCTGTGGACATCGTTTTCCTCGTGGAGGTGCCGCCGTGGAGCTTGTGGCCCCCTCGCTTCCTTGTTTCGTGGTATCCGGGTGAAAACCTATGATCGGCCTTGCCGGTTCTGATGACGGTGGTGTGTCCTCGACACCACTTCCTCCTTGGAGGCGTCATCATGGAGACCCAAACAACGGCTTTCGTTACTGCGTGTGGTTGAAGGTGGTGTGTTAGGTGGTGGTGGCGTAGCCAGCTTGGGGTCGACGGTGGTGTTCTGCCTCTGCCAGCGTCATCATGGATCGGCCATTCCTTGGAGTGGGTTCGATTCTTCCATCCGAAGCCGGGTTAGCGGGTGTGATCCTCTTTGGACCACCTCGTTCCTGTATGACACCTCTCCCCTCTACGGGGTGTTGTTGGGTGGCGACCAGACGGCCAACGTTCAAGGCTCACCTTGCTTGGTCAGATGAAGATGGAAGTTGAGACCTCGGGGGACACCCCTAGCCCAGGTCCTCCTGGTGCGGATGATGGCGGCGCATCCGTCCCTTCTTGAAGGCATCATCTTGGGGTCTGCTTGGTTGATGTGTGGGTGTTGCGGCGGGGATGTTCGTGGTAGTGGTGCGACCGGATGGGTCGACGGTGGTATGTGTTCCTCTGTGGAGGTGGTGTTCGGTGTCGCCTATGTTGCTGTGCATACTCAAGACCTCCATGGCTGCCATTGTGGTGCGGCGTGCTTCGTGCTCTTGGCGTTTTCTCGGTTCATCTTTGCTCAATGATGCCGCAAGATGCCTCCCCATCTTGCTAATTGTTCCTGATTTCCATGGCGGAGTGCCCTGTCAAGGTTCGTGCTAGCCACTCGTTGATGTGGATGCTCCTCTGTTGCGCCGTGGTGCTCGGTACGCACGCCGGTGTGGTGCGTTAGGCTTCTTGTCAAGTCTTGGTATTGTGATCCCTTGACGACTCCCCTAATCTACTTGTGCCTCATGGTGATGTCCTTCGGTTTGCTAGCTAGGCGTGCCTTGTCTTGGGCGTCCATGGATTTTGGTTTCTCATCTTCTTTTCCCTTGTTGTACGGTTTTTTGGCCCGGTTTCCCTTATAAACGGGGTCTACTTGTTTAGGTTTTCGATCCAGTTTTCCTTATAAACTGGATCAATCACTTGGCATTTTGGCCACTTTGAAATATATTCAGGTGGGGAGCCTTCCCCCCCGGTGACCATTTCAAAAAAAGTATATCCAGCGTAACTCGTGTTTCACCAGTTTCAATCAACTTGTGTGTTGTGTTTGAACTACAAAATTGTTAACTGTATCACGTATATCGTTTCTCTTGTTTTGGCATAGTGAAAATGGATGGGAACACCAGAGGAGGCGGACATTCTGAAGCATTGAAGAACTACAATCTGGGCAAAACATTAGGTCATGGCACATTCGGAAAAGTGATGATTGCAGAGCATAAGCTTACAGGACAGAAAGTTGCTATAAAGATTCTGAACCGTCGTCAAATGGAAATTATGGAAATGGAAGAGAAAGGTATGCCTCCTTCTCCTTGTACAATAATCTAGGATACATCCGACTTGCTTCCTCAGGATTTCGAGTTATCTGCTTTCAGAGTGCTGCTCAGACTTGTGGGCATGTTCCTGACTCCCACTTAAATCAATTAGTCGAGATAAAGTACATTAGCAGTTCACCTTGTTTTGCTGCTGCGAGTTAGTAAAATTTGCAGCTGGAATTTCTTCATAGGCTGAATGTCTAACGCTTTACTTCTATTGTTTTCTCATATCTCGTTTCCAGCAAAGAGAGAAATCAAGATATTGAGGTTGTTCATTGACTTAATTCACCCTCATATCATCCGGGTTTATGAGGTCATTGAGACACCTAAGGATATATTTGTTGTGATGGAATATTGCCAGAATGGTGAGTTATTGGATTACATTGTTGAGAAAGGGCGGTTACAGGAAGATGAAGCTCGTCGAATCTTCCAGCAGGTGCCTTTCCAGCTCTTGGCATGTTGGGAATAGCAATAGTTGTTCATTAATGAACTTTGCTGAGCTTCTTATTTTGGATCGTGAAATGTATGGACATCCTGGCCAATTGTCCAGTGCCCACATTCTTCACATGCTTACTGTGTAATCATGATCAATTTGCTTGGTTTGCATTCGTTGACTAAGTTTTAGCTAAGGATTTTTTTCTTGACTCCGGAAAAATCGGTTTCAGGAAAATCATAGAATATTCATATTTTTTTGGCACAAAATTTTCAAACAAATTTCAAATTCAGAAATTTCTATTGTATAAATATATTATATTTAAAACATAGTGCACGCTAAGTTGTTGCTGGTCCAGTGGTCAGCTACTTTCTTTCCTTGCCGGAACCCAATGGCCCTGATTCGACTCTTCATCATCAGCACCGTAGCTGATACTTTTTATGCACTAAAAATATGAAGTTTGCAAAAAAAGGGGGTTGACTTCTGGCGACCTCTAGCAGAGAAGTCAGGCTCTGTAACCACCTGGCCGTGGACAGTTTTATGGTAGCCCATGCATACCCTCTTTTGGCACGATCATGACGTTTGAATTCAAATGATTTTTTTTTTCAGACGGTAACCGGTCATGTTACCAGAAAATTCGACAAAAAAAAAAGACATTTTAGGTTTTAGCTCAAGACTTGTACCACATATTGTTGCAATCTTTCAAAGGCAATTGCTTTGTTTTTTGGATTGAACTGATCAACCAGGTAACGTCTTCTTGATGCGTCGAAGTTTTAGTATCACTCTGGTGTTTCATCTTTTGATGCCTGCGTTATCTTTGTATCAGTAATTAAATCAATTCTTGTTTAAATGACATCCTATTCATCATGCCCTGATTGTCTTAGTCTCAATGCTTAAATCAAATTGTGCTTTCAAACATATAGAGATGGTATATCCTTCTGAAGGCGAATATGTAATTTGAAAGGTTCTTTCTGATTCACTGAATGCATATTGACGTTTTGCCTCAATAGTTTTTTGTTTACTTTTTCTTGAACAGATTATATCTGGTGTTGAATACTGCCACAGAAACATGGTTGTTCATCGTGATCTAAAGCCAGAAAACTTGTTACTTGATTCTAAATATAATGTGAAACTTGTTGACTTTGGGTTAAGTAATGTGATGCATGATGGCCATTTTTTGAAGACTAGCTGCGGGAGTCTAAACTATGCTGCACCAGAGGTATTCACTTATTTGTATTATTTGACTCCTTATCCTCATACTTCTTCGCACACATCGTCTGCGGTAATAGCTTTAACGAGGATTTCTGCGCAGCTTATCTCAGGTAACTTGTACGCTGGACCTGAGGTTGATGTCTGGAGCTGTGGGGTGATACTTTATGCTCTTCTTTGTGGCAGAGTTCCATTTGAGGATGACAATATTCCCAACCTGTTCAAAAAGATAAAGGTGAGACAGAACGTATATAGATCAATTTGGATCTCACAAATGTATACCTTTTGTAAATTAATTCGACTTTAGCATTCCTTTTTTGTCTGGAGATTTGACGCCCCCTTGTTTGGTGTTCCAGGGAGGTTTCTATATCCTTCCAAGTTATTTATCTGATCTTGCAATGGATTTGATCCCAAGAATACTTATTGTTGATCCCATGAAGAGAATCACAATTCGTGGAATTCGGGACCACCCATGGTTTCAGAATCGCCTTCCTCGCTACCTGGCAGTGCCTTCACCAAACAAGCCACAGCAAGCCAAAACGGTACCCCATCTATTTCACATTTCAAGCGACTACCATATATACAGTATCTTGGATGGATGATAGGAAAACTAAGATCAACACTTTTTTCATGAAATGCTCTCTTTTATGGGTATAATATTAATGTAATATTTGCAAAACAAATATTATAGAAATCAATGACCAAAGTTGTGCCCTGGGTTTCATAAAGGTAGCACATCAAGTCTCCTTGCAATGCTACTCTTTTATTTATCAAAAATTTCCTTTACTATCAAGCATTCAAATGCCGTTTGTATGGCAATGATATGCTGATTTGCTATATGTTCATTTCTGAAGATTGATGAAAAAACACTTCAAGACGTTGTCAATCTGGGATATGATAAAGATCATGTGGGTGGTTCGCTGTGTAATAGGCTGCAAAATGAGGTATATTCAAACAAAAATTAGTGGTTCATTCCATTCAGTTTTCATAACTGACTTTCGACTATATGTTTCCAGGCAACTGTTGCATATTACTTGCTCTTGGACAATCGGTTCCGGGCTACTAGTGGCTATTTGGGGGCTGACTATCAACAACCAATGGTTAGTCCACATTTGCATCATCTGTGACTTGTTTAATTCATTAAAGGTTTAAGCACTATTGACTTTACGAATGGATGGTTCTCTAGGTTAGGTGTTTTAATCAGTTTACTTTATCGGAATCAGCAAGCCCAAGTACCAGGAATTATCTTCCAGGAAACAATGATTCTCAAGGCAGTGGCTTGCGGCCATATTACCCTGTTCAAAGGAAATGGGCTCTTGGCCTCCAGGTCTTGCACATTGTCCACTTTAGTTGGCTTTGTTTTGCACATTCAGCTGTGGAGCTAATGCATCACTTATCCAACAGTCTCCAGCTCAGCCTCGTGATATAATGATTGAGGTTCTAAAGGCACTTCAGGAATTAAATGTCCGCTGGAAGAAGAATGGACACCACAACATGAAATGCAGGTGGTGCCCTGGGTTTCCTCAGGTCAGTGATATGTTAGATGCCAACCACAGCTTTGTTGATGGCTCTACCATCATGGATATTGGCGATGCTAATGGGAGGCTACCTGTTGTGATCAAGTTTGAAATCCAGGTGAGCAATCTCACCTTCTACGTACTACTAATGTATTTGTTTGCAATAAAAAAAAAGGGATTTTGTACTCAATGTTGCCTTCACAGTCGGATCACTAGATAAAATAACGTTTTTGCTGGAGCAAAGACTGGCCAACATATTCGACTCATAATTGTTACCAAGTGATCATTATTATGTCCTGCACGTGTCTGCAGCTGCCAACAAGTAATGTCTGCTGGTTCATATTGATAAAACAAAATTCCCAAGTTTTAAGGCTGCACAGTATTGGTTGGTCATCCAGTCTATGCTTGAGGTTTTACAATTCGCCGGCATGGTACTGTATATGGTGTCTATTTGGCTCTAAATTTCTCTTTACTTTTTTCTCCAGCTTTACAAGACCAAGGATGACAAGTACCTGCTCGACATGCAGAGAGTCACTGGACCCCAGCTCCTCTTCCTGGAATTTTGTGCGGCCTTCCTTACCAACCTTAGGGTTCTATAGTGCTTGTTTTGCTTGAGTGGTGAATAGCAGAACATATGACTGTCTCGTGCAGTGCGGTATCGTCGCAATGGTGAATAAGTGATGGTGTGTAAGTATATAGGTTGTGCATTTCGTCTTCGGTTTACCCAGTCCCTGACAGTGAACCATGCTTGTTTTTTTCTTTTTTGAACATAAAGACTTTATTCAGATTAGGTGCATTTTACAGAAAGAACCATGCTTGTTTGAGTGACTAGTCCTGTGTCAAGCACCAAAAAGGTTAAGTGGTTGTTATAAATAAGACTTATATGGTAAATAGGTTGTGGTGAACCTTTTCTGATTCTGCGAACAAGCCAGCTCGCCACCCCTCCCCTCCCGCCTATTGGCCCGGCCCATGGGCACGGCTGGATGAGCACCAGCCTTATATTTTTCTATCTTCTTTAAAATAATTCGGAATTTAAAAGAAGTTCCAACCTAAAAAAAAGTGAACCTTGGAAATGTTCCAGAAATCATAAAATGTCCGTTTCTTACAAAAATGATCACGTATTGACAAAATGTTCGTGAATTTGAACAAAAATGTGTGAATTAAAAAAAATGAATTTTAAAAAAAGTTCATCGATTCAAAAAAGTTTTTTGATTCCAAAAATTGTTCACGATTTCAAAAAATATTCATGAGTTAATGTTCAAAAATATTTAAAACAATTTTCTGGAATTTTGAAAAAAAATCCAAATTTTCCTAATTGTTTTTACAAAACTCAAAAACTGTTCGCTGATTCAAAGAAATATTCATGAATTCAAACAATGGTCGTCGAAGACATAAAATGTTTCTGAATTTCAAAAGTTGTTTGCGAATTTCAATATTGTCCGCCTATGCAAAAAAAAAATGTTCACAAGTTCCAGAACAAATTTACGCAATTTCAAAAAATGTTCATGCAATGCAAAAATGTTCAGGAGTTTAAAAAAGGTTCGCAATTTCAAAAATACGATGAACATTATTTGAAATGCAGAAATGTTCACCCCAATTTTTAAAAATGTTCATGAATTTAGAAAATTGTATGCAATTTCAAAAATGTGATGAACATTTTTTGAATTGGATGAACAAATTTTGAATCCAAAAAAAGTGCCCTGATTTCAGAAATGTTCTTGAAATTTGGAAAAGATAAAAACGAAAAACATGAAAATGAAGAAAAGAAAAGAAAAAACGAAATTTAAAAGAAAAAGGAAAAGAAAAAATAAAATTGAAAATAAAAATAGAAGGGAAATAATGAAAAATGAAAAAAAGAAGAAAAGAACCGTAAGGAGAAACAAAAAAAGGAAAGAAAAAAGATCTGGGAAGGTTCTAGACAGGAATGAAGTACGTAACGGGCGTCCTACGCGCCAAATTGGGGACCGCTCTGGAACCTGTGCCACGTACTGCTGGTGGTGATGCGGCAAGCGGTACCACAAGCTTTTGTGATATTATTGCATGCTCTGGCTTCTATTTGCCTCTCTGTTGAACATGCATGGTGATGTTGCATGTATCTGCAATGCGCGACGGCGGCGTGCGACACGGCCATACAGGCGGAAGCGCAAGGCGGCGACGTCTTTGTCTGGCGATGGTGCTCTAGAGCTCAGGTGTGGTGCAGCGGCTGCGAGGTCATTTTTCTCGTGTGGTTGTGTGCGGGTCGGCCTTGACCAGATCCGGGCGGACCTAGTGCCCATATGCCATCATGCCATGCGGCGAGGGTCGCGGGCATCCGGCTCAGTCATGGCCGTCGGCTGGTGAAGTGGGTAACGTGGCAGTGGCAGTGGTTGGTGCGCAGGATGGCAAGGTCCATATCTTGCCATGTGGGTGGCTAGGGCTAGGGTTGGCGGCTTCCTCCATGGCTTTCTGGCATTGGAGGGGGGCTGCGGCGTGGTGGCGGTGGTGCCTGCTCGGCGGCATCGGGTTGGCGGTGACAATCTTCTCCTGCGGGCACGTGGTGGCGGGGTGTTGTACGTTGGTAGGGCGGCAGTTGATGCGCAGGTCGCGGGGACCCGAAGGAGGTGGGTTCGTGGCGGCCTAAGGTACCGGCTACCACCGGGTGATCAAAGGTGCCGACTGCCATGGGGGACTCCCCCGCCAGGATCTGGATTGGCCAGATTTGATGGCTCACGCCCCCCTCCTAGTAGTGTTGGCTTGCAGATGGCAACATGCGTGTGTCAGCTACTGGTGCAGGGGATGGACTTGGGCCCCCTACCGAGGGGTACTTGCTCCTTGCACATGCCCTGTTCACTCACTGCTCATGTAAGGCAGTGTCTCGTGTATTGGTTAGGGTGGCGACCGCGTGTACCATGTCGGTGATGAGTTCGTCCGAGGATGTCTCGACAACGGCCCCAGATGACAGACTACACCTACACAGATGGCTTTTACGACATGCTCCATCAGTGGTGGCTTCACCTCTTGGTTGCGTGGGAGGCAAGGGGTGTATTGATGAGAGGATTTGGTTTGCTCCAGCAGTGCCCAGATCTGGTGTGGATGCATTGGCCCTCATTGTGGTGGTGATCGGGGCGCCTCCTGGTGGTTCAGGTGAGTTTTTGAGTGAAAGCTTCATGCTTTGGCGTTGGCCATGGCGGCACCCGCCATGCTCTTCCTAAAGACATCGTCTTGGGCCTCGTCCCTATGCCAGGGATCGGGGTGAAAACCCTGGTCTGCTTGCTCGTACTTGGCAGGGGGCTGACTCACTCTGGCGTGATTTCTACTTTTGTTTTCTCTTTTCATTTTTTCTTTTGTTTATTTCCTCATTTTTGCAAAATGTTCAAAATTTCAATAAATGTTTGTAATTTTTTTGAAAAAAAATTCATAAATTTACAAATATTCATGGAGTTCAAAAAAATATTCAAAAATCCAAAGATCTTCATGAATTCGAAAAGCATGTTCCAAAATTTTTAAAAATATTCACAAATTTGAAAAAAATGCTAATTGTATATTAAAACAAAGTTCCCTATATATTAGCAAAAACTTTGTGTGTAATAAAAAATGATAAACAAAAATACAAAAGTATTTAGTATATATTTCAAAAAGTTTATTCCATATTGAAGAATTCTTCAATGTGTATTAAATTATTCCACCGTGTGATAAAAAAGAAAAAGAAGAAAGTTCCAAGCATATTTTGAAAAACGAACATGTTTTTACAAATCAAATTATAAAAAAAATGAATATTATTCAATTTATGTAGAACATATTTTGAATTTGTAAAAAAAAAATTAAAATGTCAATGTTTCTAAACTCTGAAAGTAATGTAAACAAAAATATTATTTGAGAATTTGAACAGTTTAGAAATTCTAAATATTTTTTAAATTTACTAAACATTTTTTAGAAAAGATCCTGTTTTTAGAAAAGAAAAGGGAAAGGATACTAAAAAACCCAAAATAAAAAACTAAACAAAAACCAAAAAAGAGAAACAAAAAAAGCAGACTGGCCCACCTCGCTATATTTGCAAAGGTCACTAGTGGCGCATTGCATGAACACCACTTGTTGTAACCTGCGAGTTTTCCATTTTTCGTAGATTTATTGATTCCAAACGTTTTATCTTTTGAACCATCCGTCCAATGACCGAACAGTTTTCACAATTAGATTTCTCGTGTCAAGATCTTAGAAAGAAGATCCCATATTAATAGGTGTTGACAAATGTTTCTTCACAAAAAACCAAAAATCCAAAGAAAAAACAAAATGAAAAAAAAACAGAAAAAAACTGTAAAAAAAAGACAATGGAAAAAAAGGAAAAAGGAGCCTAGAAGGATGGTTGCAGTTTTTACTTTAATTTTGGACGAACGGGATGTGCGTTTTTTTGGGGGAAACATAGTTGTGCTTCTTGTAGAAGCACAAGTCGTGCTCTTTCCTTTTCGAGAAGCACAATTGTACTTCTCTTGGAAGAACAATTGGTATTTCTCGCGGTAGAAGCATCAATTTGCTTCTTTGTTTTTTTTCTACACAATTGGTTTTTCACCAAAACCTATGAAAAACCAGGAATTTTTTTTAGAAAACCCACAAAAAATAAACCGAAAAACTAAACCATTTAAAACCCGAAAAGGCGTACATAAAAAATAAAAAACAGAAATCCATAGGAAGCGCCCAGCATGCGATATGTGGTGACGGCTAGATGCATCAATTGGTGTGCTCCTAGGGAAAAAACGTGACCTTTGCATAAGCCGTCGAAGGGGTAACTATTGGTTAGTTGATCTCATCAACTAGGATTTAACGTGTTCAGGGTTAAAGGGTACGGGCGTCGAATAGTTGTTTGACGTTTCAGCCTTTGGGGCATCTCCAACGGTAATCCGCAAATTTTCTCCCGCATCCGTCTGCGGACAGGGGGGACTAGTCTGCGGATACGGACGCGGGAGGCCGCCATCCAACCATAGCTGCATACATTTCAAACTCTTTTTTAACAAACCGAATGAAATTCGTGTAAACAAGGCCGAATCTCATATAAACATGACGGATTTCATACAAACACAGCGGATTTTAATTACATTTTGAATATTTAGAACAAAAAAAGACCCAACCCTAAACCTATCCTACGGAGGCGGCTCCCGAAGTGGAAGCCAGTGTCGTCCTCCATCCGCCGTCTCCATGAGCACCGACGATAAAGACCGATGAAGTGAAGGTGCGGTCTCCGGTGAGAAAGAGTACAACACGGGGGGCGGACCAGCCCACAATGGACACCAGGCCCTGTTGGGTGCGCATTTACCGCTTGTCAAGGCAATCGCAGTGGCCAGCGCTATGCCTCGCTTAAAGCGAGACCTAGCATGCTCTAGCGTCGGGCTCCTCCAAAAATGGGCTTGCCCCGTTGCACAGGAGGCCACACCCTTTTTTTTTCACCTTTTTTAGTTTAATTTATACTTCCAAATATTCTTAATAAATATGTGACAATTGTTTTTAAATGAGAAATTGAAAAATGATAAACAAGCATTTGAATAATGTTAAATGTGTACAAAAAAATGTTTCTCATGTATACAAAAAATGTACGGTATGTTTACTTTTTTATCATGTATATAAAAATGTTAATAATGTTTTTTAAAAAAAATGTTAAAAAAGTATTTGAAATATGTTAACAACATTAAAAATTGTTTAAATGTGTATAGAATAATTTTTGACCATGTATCAAAAAAAACTATAACTTGTATTTGAAATTTTTTAATTAGCTATTTGAAAATGTTAAAATGTGAATAGAAAAAATGTTGACCATGTATTAAAAATGCTAATCTTGTATTTCAAAAATGGTAATCAAATATTTCAAAAATGTTAAAAATGTGCATAGAAAAAATGTTGACCATGTATTAAAAGAATGTTTACCATGCATTTGAAAAATATTAAATGTGTATAAATAAAATATTTCACATGTATACGAAACAATTTATACAAAACATTTGATGATGTGTTTGGAAAATATACGTCAAGCATTTGAAAAAAATGTTTAACAAGTAGTTAGAAAGTTAATCAAGTATATGAAAAATGTTAAATATTTATTGAAACATGTTGATTATCTATTAAAAATGTTAATGTTTTCTTCAAAGAATTTTAATGAAGCATTTGAAAATTTTAAAATGTTATAGATAAAATGTTGACCACATATTCAGAAAATGTTTATCTAGTATTTGCAAAAGGTTCTACAAGCATTATATGCCGGGATTAATTAAGAATTTGAAAATGCAAAAACTTTGTAGATACAAAATGTTGTCATGTACTAAAAATGTTAAACTTCTATTTGAAAAATGTTAAAAGTGTATAAAATATTAAGTATGTGTTAGAAAAATGTTCTGGACATACGCAAAAATTGTAGAATGAAAACCAAAAGGAACAAACAAAAACAAAAAAATGAAAACCGAAAAAGAAACAAAAAAACAAAGGAAAAATTATAACAAAAAGAAACCCAAAGAAACAAGTATAAATGAATGAAAAATAGTGAAAATCGATAAAGAAACAAAAAAAAGAAAAAACCCGTTGAAAACCATGAAAGAAACAAAACCAAAAAAGGAAAATGAAAAAAACTGATGAAAACCATGAAAGAAACAAAAGAGAAACGAAGAAAAGAAGAAAAGGAAAAAGAAAACTAAAGCAAAACTGTTGCAAAAAAGAGAAGGAAACAAAGAAAAAAAATCAAACAAAAGGAAAAAAACTCAGGTAAAAAAGAAAGGATAAAAAATAGGAAAACCAAGAATAAAACAAAGAAACCAATTAAAATCATAGAAAAACAAAAAACTGAAGAAAACTGTTGAAGAAACAAAAGAAAACCAAAGTGGAAACAAAAAAAAGGAAGAAAAAATGGAAGAAGCTAGAGGGAAGGCGGCCTTGTCTCGATGGAAACCCGATCGAATGAAAAAAGACCCAGACAAATTGGGCCGGCCCAATAGCTACAATTTATCATAAAACATTTTAGGCGAGTGCAGCATATATCTCGCTACAAGCAAGATATAGCTCACGCGACCGCAACGAGCGGTTTTGTAATTTTCTACCTCAATCTGGGCTGTTTTTAGGCAGATCCTAGGCATTTGCTGGAAACCAGGGAGTTCCGGGGCGATTGCCTCGATATCCTGGGACCGGGCTTGGGCCTTAGTTTTCGCATGCATGGCATGCAACAGGCTCAATCGTTTTTCTTTTCTTTTTCTTTGCGGAGGACGACGCGACAACAACCAAGCCAACCGATCGATGGGTCGTTTCAGCGAAATAACTAGTTGAGGGAGTTTTCCTTTACAAAGATCATTTCCACCTCCTCTGAGTCTGACAAGTGGCAACCCGAGGGTTTTCCTTTTTCTTCTTCTTAGATTCATTTTTCATAACGTTTTATCTCTTTAACCATGCATCCAAATCCCAAACCATTTTCACCGTTGGATTCCTCGCATCGAGTTCTTCGAAACTTGATCTCATGTTAATATATATTGATGAACTTTTATTTATGAAAATGTAACACCCCTGAGTATTAGCCACTGCGATCAATTGCTAATAATGCCAAGTCATATCATTTGCAGTACCTAGCCATAGTGGTTAATCAAACAATTCAAACTCTATTATGGAAATCAACTCAAATTCAAAAGTACAAAATAAATTTGCTCAAACACTATTGAAAAAATGTTCCTTGGATAGCAAATATTCCGGAAGGACTCATAAAAATATAAACAATGGTGATGGAGTTAGCTAAATGACTCAAACCACGTGAAACAGCACCAAATCAGCACTATTTAATTCCTTTATGATAAAATAAAATCCAAAAGAAAACCAACTTTGCCCAAACAAGTTTTTGGTGACAAGGAATATTGCATTGTAATATTTGGGCCTAGTCCCACATTTTACAAAATAGCAAAGTGCCCTAAATAATTACCTAACAGAAAAAAAAAATAGAAAACAGAAATAAGAAGAAAAAAAACGAGAAACTGTGCACTGGGCCTAAGTGCACAGTGCCCCAACCACCAGCCCACCCGGCCCATTCCTTATTCCCTCCTCCCCGTGTCGACTGCGCCATGGCCGCGCGCGCGCGCCAGCCGGGCAGCGACACGCCGACGTCCACCGACGCTACAGGGGCGCGGGAGGATAAGGGCGAGCTCGTCCACTCCCCCTGGACGCTCTCCGTCACTCTCCCTTTCCTCCCTCGCTCGTTCCTCGCCTCTCCCCTTCTCTGTCCACGTGCCCGAGCACCGCCGTCGCCGCAGCTCACCACAGGCACGACCACTGGCATTCCCGCGCCGCTTCACCGAGTCCGCGAGCTCCGCCTCACTCGTCTCCGTCGACTGGCGTCTTTCATTCGAGCCGGGCGCCCCTCACCGACCGGATCGACGCCGCCTTCCCCGTTCGGTCGCCGCCAATCTTCTCCGTCACCGGCGACGCCTCTGCAGCTCCTAATCTTTCGATGGCCTTCGACGTGCCGCTCGGTGAGCCCTTTCGTCCCCTGCTCCTCCCCATTATCTCCCGCACGCGCCGTAGCTAGCTAGTCGGCGAACCCAAGCTCCGGCCGCCGCAGATCACTTCGCCTCCGTGGCCAAGGGCCCTGTCGTGCTCGCCTGAGCACGGCATCGAGCTCCTGGTGCTCACAGGAGCCCAGTGAGCCCGGTTGCGTGCCTCCCCGTGCCGTGTAGTGTCGTCTCCGACGAAGCCCGAACTCCGGCGCCGTATTTGCTCGATGCCGGCGACGAATCCGACCGATTGCGGCGAAACCACCACCACCACCACTGGACGCGGTATTCGCCGCTCGTTCGAACACGCCCAAGCGCACGCGAAACCACCCGCCGTAGATGAAATCCGACGCGTTCCGGCGACGCGCCTCCACGTTTTAGGTCGCCGGCGCAACTCCGGCGACGACGCCTACGTGGCATGGGTGGGACCCAGTCCTGGGTCACTGACCGTGGGCCCTGGGGGCCCTAGTTGACTGGGTTGACCCAGTCAACTGTGCTGACTGGGCAGCCCAGCCACTGACACGTGGGCCCCATCACATTTAGTTTAATTAAAACATTTTATAAATTAGAAATAATTAGTTTAGCTAATTAAGTGACTAAGCACTCATTGACATATGGGGCCCACCCCCTAATTAACCCTGTTAGTTAGGTTAACTCACTGTTAGTCTGAACAGAGGCTGACATGTGGGTCCCACTGGACCCACATGTCAGGTTTGACCCTGGTCAGCCGCTGTGGACTGCTGACGTCACAGTGACATCATGCTGACGTCATATATCATTTTCTGTAAATAAAAATAATTCTAGAAAATCAATTAAATATTTGAAAATTAATAACTTTTAAACCGTAGCTCAGATCGAAAAACTTAAAACATGAAAGTTGCTCAGAACGACGAGACGAATCTGATCGTGTCGTCTGTTTCCATGTCAGAACCCCCTACGTAGGAGAACTCGTAACTTTGAGCCCGATTCCGGTAGATGAATAGTGCACACATACCGGTTAATAAATCCCACGTTGTTTCTAAAATAACTAAAATGACCTAGATGCATCTTTAGGCAACCCTGCACTGCATCCTAACATAGCATGCCTGTATTGCATCGTTTGCTGTGCATTTATTTGTTTCTTCCCCCTCTTCTCTCTTGATAGACCCTGACGTCGACGTAGCTCCCGAGACTGACGCAGCTCCGGAGGTCGACTACGCTCCTGACGATCAGACTCTTGCCGTCGAGCAAACAGGCAAGCACCCCCATTTTGAGCATTCCGATATCGCCCACTCTCTTCTCTCTTATGCTTGCATTAGAATCTGCTGCTATTACTGTATCCTATATCTGCTGCATAGCCTGTTTACTTGTAACCTGCTGTTGATACTTACCTGTTATCCTAAACTGCTTAGAATAGGTTGGGTAGAGACCATCAGAGACCCCCACATATCCTGACTGCCCCGCTGGATGATCAGAAGACCCGAGTAACGGGATTGAAGACCAGGCCCCGACCCCGCACGTCACTACCCCCTTAGTTGCTGACACTACTGGGTTACTATCGAGTGCCGAGGGTGATACCTCGTCAGCACTTCTGATGATAACCTTGGAGGTTAGTTAAACGGTCGTGGTAAGCGAGGGTGATTCCCCCTACACCACCTCCGGTAACGACAACGTCGCGCAACTTCTCAAGAGTGGACCTCGAGGGTGATTCCTCCTTCGTTCACCTTGACGATAACATCAAGTGGGATCCTAGCGAGGGTGATTCCTCAGGGTTCCCCTTGGTGTCAAACACACGGATGCTTTAGTTACTATGACTTTACACTGAAACATGAAACTAAAGACGGGTCGGCCCTAAGGGGTACCCGCGCGAGCTTAATAGTGAGTGATGTGGAATCGGGTGGACCTGGAGGGTGCCCGAGAGTAGAACACGAGGCGTGGCCGGGCATTCTTAGCCCTTGCCGCAAGTCCTCGAGACGGGGCGATGGGGTCACATCTTTCGTGAGTCTCTGCTCGTTACCGCGCTCTCCTAATCCAGTAACGGTTTGGATATTTGATCCGAGGGGCCTCTGGCCTGATAGCACTAACCATCACGTGGGCATAGTATGGGCGTTCTGCGTCATATACTTCAGCCGAAGCTTAATGGACGTCAGCGGCTGAGCGGCGCGCACCGAGTTAGACTGGTTACGCAACTGCGCTTGTATTAAGGGGTTGCTAGGTCTGCTCTCAGCCGCCCTCGCAACGTGCAGGAGTTCCTGGGGCGATGGCCCAAGACCCCTGGGAGCATAGGTTTAGTCCGGCATGCTGACCTCTCTGTTAAGTATTTGGTCGGGTTGTGGCGTATCGTTTGGCCGAGGCCGGGCATGACCCAGAAAAGTGTGTCCGGCCGGAGTTAATCGAGCGTGGTGGGTAAGTTAGTGCACCCCTGCAGGGAAGAAAACATCTATCGATAGCCTGTCCTACGGTAACGGACACTCGGAGTTGTATCCCGATCGGTACAACTAGAACTTGAGATGAATTGGATAGTATGGCTCTGGGATTGCTTTCTCGCAGGGAGTCGAGGAAGAATCTCTGACCGAGGTTGATGATACTACTACTACTTTATATTATGTTAATCTGCAATCTTCTAATGCTGCAAGACCGATGAAGACGATTGAAGATGTTAGTCTTCGATAGGACTAGGCTTTCCCCCTCTATTCTGGCATTTCTGCATGCCAGTCCACATATACAGCCCCCTTTGAAAATGTTGCATATGTAGTGTAGATCCTTGCTTGCTGAGTACCTCGGATGAGTACTCACGTTTGCTTTATTTTCTTTTTCTCCCCATATCCAATTGACGCCACCAGATGACGGAGCCCTTGAGTTAGCTGCCCCCGTCGACGACTACGGCTACTACTACTACCCTCCCGGCGAGTACTCCTACGAGGAGCCGACAGACGACCAGGAGTAGGATTCGGAGGGTCCTAGGCAGGAGGCCTACGCCTTTCGATCGTAGAGTTTTATTTTGCCCCGCCTTTATAAAGGCTTATCTCTGTTCCTGTAATATATCTGTACCCAGATATCTGATGCTTCCGCTGACACTTGTATGCCATCGAGCTATGTATTCGAGCCCTCGAGGCCCTGGCTTGTAATATAAAGCTTGTATGAATTTATTTATGTTTTAGAGTTGTGTTGTGATATCTTCAAGTGAGTCCTTAGGCTTGATCGTGTGCATTTGCGTGTATGGTTAGTGCACGATTAAGCTGGGGTCGTCACAGAAAAAATCTAGAAAAACCGATAGAAAAAACCGTAGCCGGAAACACGTTTTTAATAGTTTTTCCCTTTCCGAGAGGCACAGATATGCTTCTCATGGAAGCAAACCTGTGCTTCCACGAGAAGCAAGCCCGTGCCTCTCACGGAAGCAAACATGTGCCTCTCATGAAAGAAAAAAAAGAAAACATGTTTTTTCTTTCATTTTCGAGAGGCACAGCTGTGCCTCTTGCAGAAGCAAATATGTGCCTCTCTTATAGCAAAAATGCGTCTTTTTCTCTTTTTCCAAGAGGCATAACTACGACTCTCACGAAAGCAAACCTGCGCCTCACTGCCTCTCATGGTAGCGAAAAGAAACACGTTCTCGTGGAAGCAAAAAAACGCATTTCTCCCACAATTTTTTTTTAAATTTCTCCAAAATCTAAACAAAATCGAAAAAACCCCAAAAATCATCTAAATCCCAAAAATGTGTACAGAAAAATGCTAAAATAAAATCCTGAGAAAGCGCCCAACAGGTGACACGTGATGGCGGTTGAGAGCGCTCCATTCCACCAAAAGTGACCATTGAGAGGCTCCCGCAGTGGTACCCCTCAGTTAGTTGATCTCTTGTTTCAGCTGTATGCACGTGCATGTGGTCTTTTGGAAAACGTACTACGCATGGCCTTAAGAGTAGGAGATTCATGTTTTTAACTCATTTATTGACCGATAAAGGACCGACGCCCAGCCTACGGTCGCTTGCAGCAAAGAGTTGTAGTTGCGACTGGACTTGAAGCACTCAATGTCTGCAATGCAGCAACACCGACTCGTCTGTGGTAGCGGATTCCCGTACTTTGAGGTCCGACGGTACACTATTGCAGCGCTTATGTCCAGGTGATGCCCCTGTTTTGGAGCAAAGATGACACGCGGCGGTGGGCACATACAACACCAACGTCCCCTCATGTTGCAGCCCCCCAATGGCTTCCGCTAGTCGTGCAACATCGCGGAAGGCCGTCATGTCATCACACGTCGCCACTCACCGTAGCCCCCCTCCCATCAGCCTGCGGTCGCTTGCAACAGTGGGGATGTTGCGGTCGGCCTTGCATCATCACCGTCCGCCACACGTCTATGGAAATCTATTATCGGTTGCAGCAAAGAGGGATATTTGTGGCTAGACTTGAAGCACTCGATGACCGGCATGCAACAATGCCGACTCGTCTTCAGCAGCGGATTCCTATACTTTGATGTCCGACGCCACACCATTGCAACACTGGCGTCCTAGTTGATGCCCCTGTCTTGAAGCAACAATGTCACGTGGTGGTGGGCGCATAGAACCCGATGCATTCTCGCCTTGCAGCACCCTCAGTAGCTTCCTTGTAGCACCCAACATATCATCCACGATAGTCAAGCAGCAATGCCATGGGTGTAGATGGAAGGAGTGGCACTTGGTCTGGAGGACGAGGGTGAAGCGGCAGCCCGAACCCATGATTTTGACAAGCCTGGAGAATGAGTCCACATGCAAGAACAACAATATGCAGACCAACTTATCATTTTTTTGCAGATGCATCAGAAACTTCGGAGTCATGAGGTGCACGCGCAGCTACTCAGTGATCTTGTGAAACATATGTGGAACCACAATGAAAATCAATGAATTGTGCATTTAAAATAAATATTGTCTTCGAACTTCGAACTATGTATTATCGATACCAACAACTATTATTTACGTGTGATATTCACGTGCATAGATATCATATGCATGGATTTAAGGGTTTCAGTTTGAGGAGTGTGGCCGCTGGTCAGCCAATATGAGGAGTCGTCTAGCACTGTTCGTGGACATTGATTGTGCCGACGTTCCCTCGGAAGACATGACAAAACAAATGTTTTTATGACAAATTTAGTTGTCACGAGGATAACAAATTTAGTTGTCGCGGATGATGGCAAAACTAGAATTGCCATGTGATTTATTTGTTTATTTGAGGGAATGCAGATCATTTGTTGCAGGTTCTGAGGGTTTTCTTTAATTGGAGGGAAGATTACGAGGGTTCTTGATTTAAATCCTTTCACTTAGCATTTCCGCTTCTTTAATGCGTTGGTCCACCACCACCGCCGCCGCCGCCGCCGCCGCCGCCGCCACCACCACCACCAGCCCCAAGCCTATAACTCCCAGCCTCAAATCGGCACCTGTCCCCGATCCCAAACACAATCCCCACTCCCCAGTCCCAAATCGGCGACCGTCGATGAAGACGACGAGGACGCGAGCGGCGGAGTGCGGCGGCCAGAAGCTGCAATCGTTGGTCCCTGGAGAGTACCCTTGTGTGAGGCGGTTCCGTCACCGGCGTCTCCTCACCTTCCTCTGGCTCCAAGGCTACGGCTCTACCTTCATCGCGTATACACCCGCCGCCCTTTCGTTGCGTCGTCAGTGGTTTGGTCCACCTTGCTTATTCGCTGATCATCGGATGCAGGATGCTGAAGCAGACGAACGCCTACTTTTGCGTGATCCATCTGGTGCGCCTGGTGTCCCAGGGCCAGTGGACCGAAGCCTTGGATTACATCCTCCCTCGCTTCCTGCCGCTGGAGCCCCGTTGGACGCCCAGCCTCGAGGCCATGGACCATGGTCCTCGTCAAGTTTCTTCGCGTGCACCGTTTATTCCAATCGGAAGTAGCCAGGTATCTAGATTCTGGAGTACTACTTTCATATCCCCTTTTCTCGCAGCATACAGATCAAACAAATTTCCTTAGTCATACTCACCATCGAATCAGTAAGTTTTGCTGTTCATATCGAATGTTATCTGGACTTCTGGAGTGCTACATTCATATCCCCTTCTGCCTGTTCCTATGGGAATCAGTAAGTTCTCTCGGGACTGGAGACCTATGTGGTTAATGCAGCAAAGATCGTCCAGGACTTGGCTAACATGACTCCAGAATTCAAAGACAGGCTGCTACTGCCGGATGGCCTGATGGGTCCGCAGAACGTACTCCCCATCAGCTTCGGGTATGCACGCAAACAGGCCGACAGTGCATCGCTAATTCGCTATCAAGTGGTAATCCATGATCAGCTGCAACTTACTAATCAATTTCATTTGATTGTTTGCATCTGCCCGGGTCAGCTTTGCTCCTTTCCGGCGGAGGCGGCACGTCAAGAAATTTACCCGTCCTACCAGCAAGCATGCACGTGAAGAACATTCCCGTCGGATAGCCAGTATCTATGTTGACAAGAGGATGAGGTAATATTACAATAATCGTATCTCGATTCGACTAGGATGCATGCCATTTGTCATTTCTTGGTACGCCTCGTCTCTCATACATGGTTGGTTGGTCTTTCCAGCCTGCCTTCTTCTATCCACTGCAGCCAGGAGTTCTCACTTGGTATACTTCATTCCTAGCTAGGTTCTCTGTTCTCTCTCTCTGCAACCTTTTTTCCAGCAAGCAATAATGATATCCTTTTTTTAATCTCATTTGCAGAAACCTTAGCTAAGGCGCGGGATGACTGGTTTAAGAGGATTTTTGGTGCGACTTATCTCTGGTTTCACTTGGTATATAAGCACTGAATGTTGGGCTTTGCCTTCTGTTCATTACTACTCTCTCCGTCCGGAAATACTTGTCGGAGAAATGGATGTAGAGAGTGGTTTTTCAGCTCCCGGGTGCCTAGGCAGTAGGCACCCTCTATGAACAGTAAAATCAAAACAAAGAGAAAAAATGAAAAAAATTCTGAAACTTTGCAACATCAAAGATGATGAAACTTTGTAGGCTCTTGCAATTTTTCATGCCAAAAAACCATTCGAGGAGCTCTACACATGACAAAAATTTCAGTGCTTGAAGTTTTGAGCATTTTTAGCATTGAAATCTGAAACTCGTTCATACACCTTTCTCTACATGATATTTTGGCATGAAAACTTGCGAGAACCTACAAAGTTTGATCATCTTTGATGTTGCAAAGTTTCAGATTTTTTTTACTTTTTTCTAATTTTTTTTATTTTACTGTTCATAGAGGGTGCCTAGGCACCCGGGAGCTGTCACACCTTTCTCATGGATGTATCTAGATGTATGTTATGGTCTCTCTAGAGCCCCCACTGTTCTCCTTGTTTCTAAATTCCACTCGCATCAATTCTGTGCAACCCATCAAGCTGCATCTTTTTCATAGGACCATTATTAAACAACATCTGAATGCATGTTACCGACTAGCCAGAAAAAAACATAAGGGCTGGTTGGTAGGCGCAGCAGCAAGTCAAATTTCAACATTTTTCTAAGTTAAAGTTGTAAATTCGTTCTCCGTGCTACTGTAGTTTTGTTGATTAAGGTACTAGTATTGCCATAATAATGAAATTGCTTTTGCTGAGAGAGAAAAGATTACGTAGCTACCACTGTGCTAAAAGAAACTAGAGAAACAAATTGTGTACACACTGTGTCTAAATTTGTAATCAACTTGTACTTCACTTTCCTTGAGTAATTCCACTTTTCCAATGTATAACAGTATTTGTTCAATGCTGGCACATTTTATTGGTATCAACTGATGAACTAGTGTGATATTCTAATCAATGTTTTAAATAGCGGGCTATGGAAAATAGCGGCGGGCCTTCAAATCAGCTATAGCGGGCTATTTATGAAGGCGACCATTTAGCGGCACCCTGCTGAAAAGGCTATAGCGGTGCTATAGCCGGCTATTTAAAACTATGATTCTAATATTCAGAGGAATGCATTAAAGCTGCTGCTTGTCCGGCGATCAATCGATGGTGTGCGCTTCAATCGGGTGTGAGGGAAGGTAAATTCACAATTGTTTTATCTTCTTTTTTTTTTGCGAGGACACACTTGTTTTTTGTCCACCAACCTTAAATTTAGTCAATAAGTACCTGACATTCTTTCCACTTGATCGATGTCTGGGCTACGCTGAATCCTATTGTTGATCATTGTCATGACATTATTTCATACAGCTTTCCATCTCTGCTTTGGTGGATTTTTGACATCAGTTTTTTTTGGAGATGTTTCCACTCACATGATAATCATTTGCAGAACTAGAATTATAACTAACTCTTGGCCTACTTTGATGCATTGTATGTTGCTGTTTATTCCCCGTCACCGTGCTTTTTTGTGTTACCTTTGTCCTTACAAAAAAAATTATTTGCTCTCCGGTGCTCCGGTTTTGCCATTATTGTTACCGTATTGCTCCACCTATGCTTGGGGTACTTACACCTATAACACAATGGCGGAGCTAGACATGGAAAGGGTTGGCAGGGATTTTCCCAATAGCCTTTATATTATAGCAACAAAGCTTGAAAAAACTACAAAAATTTATATGAACAGTTGGACTGTCGGCCCACCCTGGCTCATTGGGCTGGATCCGCCACTGACCTGTAGTAGTGTGTTCAACACTGTTGCAAACCCGGTTGCTGTGCACATAGTCACCATCCATTTGATTGCAAACAATAAAATCAAACGCCGTCAATCATTTTTGAACTGAGGAAGTTTCTCTAGATGCTCAAGAAATACCTAAAATTGTTACTGTTTTGCAGGTGCTTCTGTTACTGGAAATTCCCAGAGCCAAATCGGCGATTCTCCATGACCCCAAACCCAACCCCCAGCCCCAAATCGGCAACCGTCCAGGATGATGACGACGAGGCGAGCAGTGGTGTGCGGCCAGGAGGTGCAATCGTCCGTCCCTGGAGAGTACCCCTGCGTGAGGCGGCTCTGTTACCGACGGCTCCTCAACTTCCTCAGGCTCCAAGGCTATGGCTCCACCTTCGTCGCGTATTCACCGACCACCCTTATTTTGCTTTTCAGATGCTTTGATCCAACTTGTTTGTTGATCAACAAAATGCATGGATGCAGGATGCTGAAGCAGACAGACGCCTACTTTTGCGTGTCTCATCTGGCGTGCTTTGTGTTGCAGGGCAAGTGGACCGAAGCCTTGTATTACATCTTCCCTCACTTCCTGCCGGTGGTGCCTTGTTCGTCGCCCAGCCTCGAGGATAGTGTCCTTGTCAAGTTTCTCCTCGTGCACCTTTTATTTCAACAGGAAGTAGCCAGGTACGTGGAATACTTTCATATCCCCTTTTCTTGCAATATACAGATCAAACAAATTCCCTTAGTCGTAGTACTACTCCTATGTGAATCAGTAGGTTGTCTCGGGACTGGAGACCCATGTGGGCTAGAGCAGCAAAGATCGTCACGGACTTGGCTAATAGGACTCCAGAATTCAAAGGCCGGCTGCTACTGCCGGGCGGCCTGATGGATCCGCAGCACATACTCCCCATCGGCTTCGGGTATGCACGCACACACGCAGAGAATGCATCGCTATCAAGTGGTAATCCATGATCACGCTGCAACTTACTCCCTCCCTAAACTTTTATAAGAGCGTTTAGGAATTGCAGTTCAAATTTCGTAACGCTAAGAAAATCTTGTCGTTTCCCATTTTGCCCCTCCCTGACCTCACTCACTCGCGATTCCCCTCCCTCTCCTCACTCACTCTGAAATCCCTAGCTCGCCTCTTCCTCTGGCCTGCGCCGCTCTCCCTCTCGCCCGTGCCGCTCACCTGCGTCTACGTCGCCGCTTCTCCCTTTCGCCCGCGCTGCCTCTCCCTCTCACCGGCGTCGCTTGCGCCACCTTCTCCTGCTCAAGCCAAAGCTGGCTTTTTTACTGAAGTCGAGGAGGAGGGATTAGCGCGGGCCAGACAGCCTTGTCCTGCTCGACGACGGCGGCGACGAACGCTGGCGCTCCTCGTCTCCCTCGACCTGCAAGGAGGAGCGCCGGTACTGGAGATGCGGCTGCTGCTGCCGGGTCTGCACGACGTGGAGGTCCTGCAGATGCGGTTGCTGCTCTGCCGGACGAGGGGGAGTTCGAGCTGCCGGGCGACTTCAACTTCATCTTCATCTGCAGATCAGGTCAGACTTCATCTTCGTCCCCTTGCGTGCTCTGATTGTGTGCTTTGCTTCAGAGATGCTAAGAAAAACTTGTTCATGCTCTGCTTGTGTTCTCTGCTTCAGATTGTGTGCTCTGATGATTATTTCACTTCTGCACTTTGTTGTTAAGACAGACTTGGGATAGGATCTTCATGCACTGTAGAGTGATGATTATTTACAGAAATGAAATGATGTTCTGAACAAAAATTAGGAACATGGAGGGAGTAGTAGATGTATACAGAGCAACCAGAGCACTGCTGATGATGTCACTTCAGAATTTGTGTTTTGTCTTTGCTCCGAAGTCAATTTTTGCACGATACTCTATCTTCACCAGAGATTCAAAATAATCTAGTGTTGCTCATGGAGTAGTTGTAGAGCATGCTCCTGTCCTCTCCTTTCCTCTCCACTCTTGTCCTCTCCACTCCGCTCTTCTCCATTCAGAAAACTTCAATAAATTCAGAAACTTTCATATAATTCGGAAAACTTAAAAAAAAATCAGAAATATTCATATGAAATTCAGAAACTTCCGTAAAGTTAAGAAACTTGCATATAATTTTAGAAATTTGCACACTCCATTTCAAACAACACAATATAATCCATTTCGTACTTACAAATAATCCATATCCACAAACAATACAAGTCTCAAGAATGCATTTCCACAAACAAGTTTCATCATAGCACAAACAATACAGGTCAAGGTTCATCATCTTCGTGCTGTTGCTGTTGCTGCTGCTGCTGCTGCTGCTGCTAATTTAGTGCTGCTGTTGTTGCTTGAGCTACTGCTGCTGCTACTGTGTTTGTTGTGTTTGTTACTGGAGTACTTGCTTGAGCTACTGCTGCTAATTTGTTGATGGAGTACTTGATTGAGCGACTGCTGCTGCCATTGTGTTGCTGCTGCTGCTGTGTCGATGCTGCTCTTGCTTATATCTGCATGAACAAATCTATCAAATGACACAATCTTCAGTTTATATGGTTCAGAATTGGTTAGTTTTATAAGCTAAAACATCATATATATGCATTTAAAATGGACAACATTTATACGGTTCATTTCCTGCAGGATAATGTGAATATGGTTCCTGTTTGAAGAATTACCTGCTGAATGTCTCCTACCATGACATTCTTTCATTTTTGAGGAACCGTGTTTGAAGCAAATTTCCTTGGCATTTTGCAGACGCGTACGATTCGCTTGATTCGGGTGGGAACATTACAATCAAGTGGGATGTGATGCACTGAAATGATGATGTGATGCACTGTTTGAAGCTAAGACTAATTCAGTTCAGCTGTTTGAAGCTAAGACAAATTTCCTTGGCATTTCACTGGATGTGGTGTTAATGGCCTGAAGATTTTATCAGATTATCCACCATTCATCCTGCAACCGGACTGGCAAATACTGCTGAATATGCTCAGAAGCAGAACATATTCTTGTCTCCCCTATCAGTTCAGTTCAATCTGTTTGAAGCTAAGATCAATTCAGTGCATGCTCCTATCGCTACACAAGTGCACATCTGCTTTCTCATTCTTACATGAGCAAATTTCATGAAAAGAATCTTCCATGAGAACACATCGATTTGGTTTTTTTCAAATGCAGGAGTACTCTATGGATTACAGAAGAATTGATTTGTAAGATTGCACACAAGAATTGATCTGACTTCTGCTTTTGTGCAAGGGGAGAGGCGAGGAGAACCTGCCTGGAGGCCACGTGCTGCGGCGGCGGCAACGAGCTAGGTGGGCTGGGCGCGGCGAGGACCAATCTGGGGCGGCGGCGACCAAGCTGGGCGGGCGCGGGGGCGACCAAGCGGGCGCAGCGGGGGCGACCAAGCGGGCGCAGCGGGGACCAAGCTGGGCGGGCGCGGCGGCAACCAAGCAGGCGCAGCGGCGGCCGCGGGCGTGGCGGGAACCAAGCAGGCGCAGCGGCGGCCAAACTACCGAGCGCCTGGACGAAGGGGGCGAGTGCCTGCAGGCGGGACCCGAGCGCTTGGGCGAAGGGGACGATGCGAGCTCCTGGAGGAAGACGGCGCGAGCTCCTGCAGGAGGAAGACGGCACGCTGGAGAAGGAAGACGGCGGGAGCTCCTGTAGGAAGAAGACGACGCCAGCTCTGGAGGAGGAAGACGACTCAAATTTCAAATCGAGGGTAAAACTGTCCATTTTCCTATTTGTCGGCTGTGTCTGAAAATTGTAAACGCTCTTATAAAAGTTTACAGAGGGAGTATTTCTTAGCTTGTGGTTTTTATATTTCTAGGTTTGAACATTGTAATAGAGAAGCAAATAAAGTTCGCCAGCTTGCTTAGCTAGATTTTCTTCTACTGTTGATTGGTTGAGGAGCCTATGAATGAAATTTTACCTTTCCTCACGAGCGATGTATCTGTTATGTCAGTTGAATAAAGTTCGTATGTCTTTCACAAAAAGGCAACGAAACACAGCCTGTGTCGCACATGGGAAAACCGGAGTAAAGATCCTAAAAAATACCCTGAAGAAAACACCAACTCTGGACGTATCACGCGGAAACTAATGAATGGCAGCTACCAGGATCGTGACTCTTCCAGAGACAGTGTTTGTTACTATGAACAAACAAAACAAATTCGGAGAAAATAGACCAACGTGCGTATGCACCCATTATAGCCAACGTCCTCTTCGCGCACATAACAACGATGTTCCAGTTAATCCCACCCATCGCCAACGCCAGCCGCACGGCATACATAATTCACGTCAGCGCCGCGTCACCGGCGACCGAAAAGCATCCCTGCCGTCCATCCTATACCGTCCAAATTAACCAGCGACGGGCGGAGCAAACACGACGGACAGGGACGAATCCTGGCAACTGGTATGCTGTAGAAATTCTTTAGGGTCTGGTCTAATGGAGATGCCATCTGTAATCATGCCCGTTGTTCTTTGTTAATTCCATTCACATGATCAAAACTTGATAAATGGTAATACCAAATTCACAACTCTAGAAATATAAGATAATTTTACAAAGTTATAATCACCAACAATGCAAAGTGGCAGCTAACACATTACTTAATCTCATTAATTTCCATGTAACTGACGGGATCGACACACTGATTCAACCCAATCCCAAAGCTAGAACACCGAAAAAACATACGATTCTATAGAAGCAAGCATAGAATATGGCACAGGGAGAAAGATGACAGTTTGAAAACGACAAACAAGGATTAATCTAAGGAAAACGCTAACCTTTTGCCGGCTGATGCACGCACAACATCCGCCGCCTGCGTAGCCTTCGGATTGATTTTGATGTAGCACTCGCACTGGTGACAAATCCCGTGCAGCTAGTTTTTTTTTTGTTTGCAACAAGCGTCTTGTTTCAGAAGCTTTCTGCACAGAGATCTTGTTTCGGAAAGAAAAAAAGTGTTTGGCGATGAAGTTTTTTTTCGGCAATAGGGTCTAGTTTCAGAAAGTTTCTGCAACAGAAGTCTTGTTTCAGAATGAAGAAAAATGGTTCAACGATGAATATTTTCTCTTCTGCAACAAGGGTATTGTTTCAGAAACATAGCCCCGGTTGTAGAAAGCACAGAATGTGCGCCCCGCATTAAAGCGTACGAGGGCAAGCATTGTAACACGACGCATGTTTTAGAAACATAGCTTCGGTTGTAGAAATCGTCAGAGGAGTGCCCGGCGTGAAACTTCATCGTTGTCGTGCTGGAGTAGAGGCAGATGTCCGGGGTGCTAGCTCAGAGGAGGCGCGATGACCCCGGCGGCCGGCGACGCTCCATGGCCGAGGCACTTAGGCCATGGCGAGGCAGTGTTGCTGTCTCAGTGGACCTTTGCAACAAGGTCCATGTTGGAAAGCCATGAGCGCAACAAGCTAGCTGTTGCGAAGGCGCCCCGTTGGCTGGGACGGTAGATCGGATGGCTGTTTCGGGCGGCATCCGACGGTTACCGAGATGGCTGATCTTATCGGTTTATCACCGGCGGACGCGTAGCATTGCGCTTAATCTAATGCTCACATTAAACTAGAGTACTTTTTTTAGAAGAATTAAACTAGAGTACCTTTTTCCTTGTTTCGTTGCCGCTCATCCTTGCGGCCCGCTTACAGATAATGCGCTCATGGATCGATGCTCAGCCCGGCCGTCCCATTTCCTTATCCGCTTCGGCGATGCGACGGAGTGACAAAGAAATCGATAACAGGCGCTGCAGGCGTGAGGCTAGATCGTAGCAGGCGGTTTGTAAATGTAGCACTTACGGCAATGTACACCCATGCCATATGGATACAGATGTCTCGTGATAAAAAGTAGCTTCAGTGGGCATTATCAAAGAATATAAAGTAGACTTTTACTACACATGCATGCCTACTCTCCACTTCATCTTTTTCAACTTTATGCACCGGATCACACTTTTTTCTCTCCAAGCACCCGCCTCCTGCAGAGGATCCCGCTTCCCTATCCGAACCTACTTTTTCTGACATTCGATCCTATATGGCATGTGAGGCATCACCCTGGGGCTATGCATTGGCCATGCACTTATAGCGGCATGTGTCTACGTGGTTCCTTTATATCTACGCTAGATCGGGAGGGGTGTTTTGGCTACCGGGAGCATATGCTCCGGGATGAACAGTAAATTCAAAAAAGAATGTAAAATTTTTCAAAAAATTCTCAAATTTATTGTAGCATTTGGATGTGACTAAGATCACATAAAGGATTTGTTATCTTTTCACCAGCCTAAATGCTTAACCTTTTTGTCTCAAAATTTGCAGGTAGCATTTTTTCGACAAAGGGTGGCTTTTATTGGCTCAAAATGATGCATCAAGAGGATACAAAACACGATGAGCACACACCCGGCCTCTGCATAGTTAGAATGCACACAGCCAACTCTAACACACACAAAAAACATGCCAGCAAATAGCAAAGCTATATAAGACCAAAGCTGTGCATAGGCGAGAGAGAAAAAAAAACCCAAAGCGATCAGATCCGTGTTTGGCAAACTACAACAATAACCATATTCACACCAACCATCTCATGACATCACAGGGACGACGAGGTTCTTCAACAACAACGCCTTCAGGAAGGGAGCTGTTGGGGAACGTTGCATGTAAAACAAAAAAAATTCTACGCACACGCAAGATCTATCCATGGAGAAACATAGCAACGAGAGGGGAGAGTGTGTCTATATACCCTCGTAGACCGTAAGCGGAAGCGTTTATCAACGCGGTTGATGTAGTCGTACACCTTCACGATCCGCCCGATCAAGTACCGAACGTACGGCACCTCCGCGTTCAGCACATGTTCAGCTCGATGACGTCCTCGCCTTCTTGATCCAGCAAGACGGGCGAAGTAGTAGATGAGTTCCGGCAGCACGACGGCGTAGTGACGTTGGTGATGCAACTATCTCCGCAGGGCTTCGCCGAGCACTACGAAAATATGACCGAGGAGGAACTAGAGGGAGAGGGGCGCCGCACACGGCTAGGGAATCATGGTGTGTGTTGCCCCTCTACCTCCTCTCATATATATAGGTGGAGGGGGAGGGGAGGCAGCCCCTAGGGCGCCCCAAGTGGCCGGTGGATGCCCTAGGGGGCCTGCCCTGGCTGACCCCCCCCTTCCATATTTGTGCATGGGGGGGAAGGAAAGGGGGGCTGGCTGCCTTTGGGGCGCCTCCACTTTCCTTCCCTCCCTCTTTGGTGCGTGGGCAAAGGGTGGACGGGTGCACCAGCCCCCTTGTGGGCTGGTGTGCTTCCCCCCTTTGGCCCATAAGGCCTACCGCTTGCCGGTGGCCTCCCGGAACCCCTTCCGGCACCCCGATAAAATACCCGGTACTTCCAAAACCTTTCCGGTGACCAAATACTATCGTCCTATATATCAATCTTTACCTTCGGACCATGCCAGTGCTCCTCGTCATGTCCATGATCTCATCCGGGACGCCGAACAAAATTCGGTCATCAACTCACATAACTCATACAATACTATATCGTCAACGAACGTCAAGCGTGCGGACCCTACGGGTTCGAGAATGATGTAGACATGACTGAGACACCTCTCTGGTCAATAACCAATAGCGGAACCTGGATACCCATATTGGTTCCTACATATTCTACGAAGATATTTATCGGTCGAACCTTATGACAACATATGTAATTCCCTTTGTCTGTCGGTATGTTACTTGCCCGAGATTCGATCGTCGGTATCTTCATACCTAGTTCAATCTCGTTACTGGCAAGTCTCTTTACTCATTCCGTAATACACCATCTCATAGCTAACTTCTTAGTCACTTTGCTTGCAAGGCTTCTCATGATGTGTATTACCGAGAGGGCCCAGAGATACCTCTCCGATACACGGAGTTACAAATCCTAATCTCGATCCATGCCAACTTAACAGACACCTTCGGAGATACCTGTAGAGCATCTTTATGATCACCCATTTACGTTGTGATGTTTGATAGCACACAAGGCATTCCTCCGGTATCCGAGAGTTGCATGATCTCATAGTCGAAGGAATATGTATTTGACATTAAGAAAGCAATTGCAATAAACTGAACGATCATATGCTAAGCTAACGAATGGGTCCTGTCCATCACATCATTCTCCTAATGATGTGATCCCGTTATCAAATGACAACTCATGTCGATGGATAGGAAACCTTAACCATCTTTTAATCAGCGAGCTAATCAAGTAGAGGCTCACTAGGGACACGGTATTTGTTTATGTATCCACACATGTATTTAAGTTTCCGGTCAATAAAATTCTAGCATAAATAATAAACCTTTATCATGATTAAGGAAATATAATAATAACCATTTTATTATTGCCTCTAGGGCATATTTCCATCAGTCTCCCACTTGCACTAGAGTTAATAATCTAGTTCACATCGCCATGTGACTAACTCCCGTAGTTCACATCGCCATGTGACCAACACCAAAGAGTTTAATAGAGTCAATAATCTAGTTCACATCGCCATGTGATTAACACCCAAAGAGTACTAAGGTGTGATCATGTTTTGCGTGTGAGAGAAGTTTAGTCAACGGGTCTGTCACATTCAGATCCGTATGTATTTTGCAAATTTCTATGTCTACAATGCTCTGCATGGAGCTACTCTAGCTAATTCCTGCCACTTTCCATACATATCCAGATTGAGACTTAGATTCATCCGAATCGGTGTCAAAGCTTGCATCGATGTAACCCTTTACGATGAACTCTTTATCACCTCCATAACCGAGATATATTTCCTTAGTCCTCTTAGGTAACTAAGGATAATTTTGACCGCTGTCCAGTGATCTACACCTGGATCACTATTGTACCCCCTTGCCAAACTCATGGCAAGGTACACAATAGGTCTGGTACACAGTATGGCATACTTTATAGAACGTATGGCTGACAAATAGGGAATGACTTTCATTCTCTCTCTATCTTCTGCCGTGGTCGGGCTTTTGAGTCTTACTGAACTTCATACCTTACAATACAGGCTAGAACTCCTTCTTTGACTGACCATTTTGAACTCCTTCAAAATCTTGTCAAGGTATGTACTCATTGAGAATCTTATCAAGCGTCTTGATCAATCTCTATAAATCTTGATGCCTAATATGTAAGCAGCTTCACCGAGGTCTTTCATTGAAAAATTCTTATTCAAGTATCCTTTTATGCTATCGAGAAATTCTATATCATTTCCAATCAGCAATATGTCATCCACATATAATACCAGAAATGCTATAGAGCTCCCACTCACTTTCTTGTAAATACAGGCTTCACCATAAGTCTGTATAAAACCATATGCTTTGATCACCTCCTCAAAGCGTATATTCCAACTCCGAGATGCTTGAACCAGTCCATAGATGGATCACTGGAGCTTGCACACTTTGTTAGCACCTTTAGGATCGACAAAAACTTCCGGTTGCATCATACACAACTCTTCCTCAAGAAACCCGTTAAGGAATGCAAGGTTTTTGACATCCATTTGCCAGATTTCATAATCATAAAATGCGGCATTTGCTAACATGATTCGGACAGACTTAAGCATCGCTACGGGTGAGAAAGTCTCATCGTAGTAAACCCCTTAAACTTGTCGAAAACCTTTTGCAACAAGTCGAGCTTTGTACACAGTGATATTACCGTCAGCTTCCGTCTTCCTCTTAAAGATCCATTTATTCTTTATGGCTTGCCGATCATCGGGCAAATCCACCAAAGTCCACACTTTGTTCTCACACATGGATCCTATCTCAGATTTCATTGCCTCAAGCCATTTTTTGGAATCTGGACTCATCATAGTCTCTTCATAGTTCATAGTTTCGCTATTGTCCAACAACATGACTTCCAGGACAGGATTGCCATACCACTCTGGTGCGGAACGTGTTTTGGTCGACCTACGAGGTTCAGTAGTAACTTGATCTGAAGTTTCATGATCATCATCATTTGCTTCCTCTCTGGTTGGTGTAGGCATCACGGGAACGGCTTTCTCTGATGTACTACTTTCCAATTCGAGAGAAGGTACAATTACCTCATCAAGTTCTCAACTTTCCTCCCACTCACTTCTTTCAAGAGAAACTCCTTCTCTAGAAAGGACCCATTCTTAGCAACAAAGATTTTGCCTTCGGATCGGTCGTAGAAGTTATACCCAATAGTTTCTTTCGGGTATCCTCTGAAGACGCACTTCTCCGCTTTGGGTTCGAGCTTATCAGGCTGAAGCCTTTTTGACATAAGCGTCGCATCCCCAAACTTTTAAGAAATGACAGCTTAGGTTTCTTGCCAAACCATAGTTCATACGGTGTCGTCTCAACGGATTTAGACGGTGCCCTATTTAAAGTGAATGCGGCTGTCTCTAATGCATAACCCCAAAACGATAGTGGTAAATCGGTAAGAGACATCATAGATCGCACCATATCTAATAAAGTACGGTTACGACATTCGGACACACCATTACGCTGTGGTGTTCCAGCTGGCGTGAGTTGTGAAACAATTCCACATTGTTTTAAATGAAGGCCAAAATAGTAACTCAAATATTCGCCTCCGCGATCAGATCGTAGAAACTTTATTTTCTTGTTACGATGATTCTCCACTTCACTCTGAGATTCTTTGAACTTTTTAAATGTTTCAGACTTGTGTTTCATCAAATAGATATACCCATACCTACTCAGATCATCTATGAAGGTCAGAAAATAACGATACACGCCGCGTGCCTCAACACTCATTGGACCGCATACATCGGTATGTATTATTTCCAATAAGTCCTTAGCTTGCTCCATTGTTCCGGAGAACTTAGTTTTAGTCATCTTGCCCATGAGGCACGGTTCGCAAGTATCAAATGATTCATAATCAAGTGATTCCAAAAGTCCATCCGCATGGAGTTTCTTCATGCGCTTTACACCAATATGACCTAAATGGCAGTGCCACAAGTATGTTGCACTATCATTGTCAACTTTGCATCTTTTGGCATCAATATTATGATATGTGTATCACTACGATCGAGATTCAATAAACCATTCATATTGGGTGTATGATCATAGAAGCTTTTATTCATGTAAACAGAACTACAATTATTCTCTGAATTAAATGAATAACCGTATTGCAATAAATACGATCTAATCATGTTCATACTCAATGCAAACACCAAATAATGTTTATTTAGGCTTAACACTAATCCCGAAGGTAGAGGGAGTGTGCGATGGTGATCATATCAATCTTGGAAACACTTCCAACACACATCGTCACCTTGCCCTTTACTAGTCTCCGTTTATTCTGCAACTCCTGTTTCGAGTTACTAATCTTAGCAACTGAACCGGTATCAAATACCCAGGGGCTACTATGAATACTATTAAGGCACACATCAATAACATGTATATCAAATATACCTTTCTTCACATTGCCATCCTTCTTATCCGCCAAGTATTTAGGGCAGTTCCGCTTCTAGTGACCATTCCCTTTGCAGTAGAAGCACTTAGTTCAGGCTTAGGTCCAGCTTTGGGCTTCTTCACGGGAGTGGCAACTTGCTTGTCATTCTTCTTGAAGTTTCATTTCTTTGCCTTGCCCTTTTTCTTGAAACTAGTGGTCTTGTTTAACCATCAACACTTGATGCTCTTTCTTGATTTCTACCTTCGCCGATTTCAGCTTCGCGAAAAGCTCGGGAATCATTTTCGTCATCCCTTGCATATTATAGTTCATCACGAAGTTCTAGTAGCTTGGTGATAGTGACTAGAGAACTCTATCATTCACTATCTTATCTGGAAGATTAACTCCCACTTGATTCAAGTGATTGTAGTACCCAGACATTCTGAGCACATGCTCATTGGCTGAGCTATTCTGCTCCATCTTGTTGGCAAAGTGAAGGTCTCATACCTCTCAACACGGGCATGAGTCTGAAATATCAATTTTAGCTCTTGGAACATCTCATATGCTCCGTGGCGTTCAAAACATTTTTGAAGTCCCGGTTCTAAGACCTAAAGCATGGAGCACTAAACTATTAAGTAGTCATCATATCGAGCTTGCCAAACGTTCATAACGTCTGTATCTGCTCCTGCAATAGGTCTGTCACCTAGCAGTGCATCAAGGACATAATTCTTCTGTACAGCAATGAGGATAATCATCATATCACGGACCCATTCCGCATCATTGCTACTATCATCTTTCAACTTAGTTTTCTCTAGGAACATATCAAAAATAGGGGAGCTATATTGCGAGCTATTGATCTACAACATAGATATGCAATAACTATTAAGACTAAGTTCATGATAAATTTAAGTTCAATTAATCAAATTACTATTGAACTCCCACTTAAATTAACATCCCTCAAGTTATCTAAGTGATACATGATCCAAATCAACTAACCCATGTCCGATCATCACCTGAGATGGGGTAGTCATCAATGGTGAACATCTCTATGTTGATCATATCTACTATATGACTCACATTCGACCTTTCGGTCTCCATTGTTCTGAGACCATGTCTGTACATGCTAGGCTTGTCAAGTTTAACCCAAGTACTCTGCATGTGCAAAACTGTCTTACACCCGTTGTATGTGAACATAGAGTCTATCACACCCGATCATCACGAGGTGCTTCAAAACGACGAACTTTGGCAACGGTGCATACTCGGGGAGAACACTTTTATCTTGAAATTTAGTGAAGGGATCATCTTATAATGCTACCGCCGTTCTAAGCAAAATAAGATGCATAAAGGATAAACATCACATGCAATCAAGTATGTGACATGATATGGCCATCATCATCTTGTGCTTTTGAATTGCATCTCCAAAGCATCGTCATGATCTCCATCGTCATCAGCTCGACACCTTGATCTCCATCGTTGCGTCGGTGTCGTCTCGCCAACTATTGCTTCTACAACTATTGCTAACGCATAGCGATAAAGTAAAGCAATTACATGGCATTTTCATTTCATACAATAATTAAGAGACAACCGTAAGGCTCCTGTCGGTTGTCGATATTACAAAACATGATCATCTCATACATCAACATATATCCCATCATATCTTGACTATATCACATCACAACATGCCCTGCAAAAACAAGTTAGACGTCCTCTACTTTGTTGTTGCAAGTTTTACGTGGCTGCTACGGGCTTCTAGCAAGAACCGTTCTTAACTACACAAAAACCACAACGGTGATCTATCAAGTTTGCTGTTTTAACCTTCTTCAAGGACCGGCCGTAGTCAAATTCGATTCAACTAAAGTAGGAGAAACAGACACCCGCCAGCCACCTTTATGCAAATCAAGTTGCATGTCAGTCGGTGGAACCGGTCTCATGTGCGTGAACATGTAAGGTTGGTCCGGGCCGATTCATCCCACAATACCGCCGAATCAAAATAAGACGTTGGTGGTAAGTAGTATGACTATCACCACCCACAACTCTTTGTGTTCTACTCGTGCATATCATCTACGCATAGACCTGGCTCGGATGCCACTGTTGGGGAACGTTGCATGGAAAACAAAAAAAATTCTACGTACACGCAAGATCTATCCATGGAGATGCATAGCAACGAGAGGGAAGAGTGTGTCTACATACCCTCATAGACGTAAGAGGAAGCGTTTATCAATGCAGTTGATGTAGTCGTACACCTTCACGATCCGCCCGATCAAGTACCGAACGTACGGCACCTCCGCGTTCAGCACACGTTCAGCTCGATGACGTCCTCCCCTTCTTGATCCAGCAAGACGGGCGAAGTAGTAGATGAGTTCCGGCAGCACAACGGCGTGGTGATGGTGGTGATGCAACTATCTCCGTAGGGCTTCGCCGAGCACTACGAAAATATGACCTAGGACGAATTAGAGGGAGAGGGGCGCCGCACACGGCTAGGGAATCGTGGTGTGTGTTGCCCCTCTCTCTTCTCTCATATATATAGGTGGAGGGGGGAGGGGAGGCAGCCCCTAGGGTGCCCCAAGTGGCCGGCGGCTGCCCTAGGGCGTCTGCCCTGGCCGAATCCCCCTTCCATATTTGTGCATGGGGGGAAGGAAAGAGTGGTTGGCTGCCTTTGGGGCGCCTCCCCTTTCCTTCCCTCCCTCTTTGGTGCGTGGGCAAGGGGTGGAGGGGCGCACCAACCCCCTTGTGGGCTGGTGTGCTTCCCTCCTTTGGCCCATAAGGCCCACTGCTTGCCAGTGGCCTCCCGGAACCCCTTCCGGCACCCCGAGAAAATACCCGGTACTTTCAAAACCTTTCTGGTGACCAAATACTATCGTCCTAAATAGCAATCTTTACCTCCAAACCATTCTGGAGCTCCTCTTCATGTCCATGATCTTATCCGGGACTCCGAACAACATTCGGTCATCAACTCACATAACTCATACAATACTATACCGTCAACGAACATTAAGCGTGCGGACCCTACGGGTTTGAGAATGATGTAGACATGACCGAGACACCTCTCTGGTCAATAACCAATAGCGGAACCTAGATGCTCATATTGGTTCCTACATATTCTACGAAGATTTTTATCGGTCGAAACTTATGAGAACATACGTAATTCCCTTTGTCTGTCGGTATGTTACTTGCCCGAGATTCGATCGTCGGTATCTTCATACCTAGTTCAATTTCATTACCGGCAAGTTTCTTTACTCGTTCCGTAATACATCATCTCGTAACTAACTCCTTAGTCACTTTGCTTGCAAGGCTTCTCATGATGTGTATTACCGAGAGGGCCCAGAGATACCTCTCCGATACACAGAGTGACAAATCCTAATCTCGATCCATGCCAACTTAATAGACACCTTCGGAGATACCTGTAGAGCATCTTTATGATCACCCAATTATGTTGTGACGTTTGATAGCACACAAGGCATTCCTCCGGTATCCGGGAGTTGCATGATCTCATAGTCGAAGGAATGTGTATTTGACATTAAGAAAGCAATAGCAATAAACTGAACGATCATATGCTAAGCTAATGGATGGGTCTTGTCCATCACATCATTCTCCTAATGATGTGATCCCGTTATCAAATGACAAATCATGTCTATGGTTAGGAAACCTTAACCATCTTTTGATCAACGAGCTAGTCTAGTAGAGGCTCGCTAGGGACACGTTATTTGTTTATGTATCCACACATGTATCAGAGAAAGCTGTTCCCGTGATGCCTACACCAACCAGAAAGAATATAAAGTAGACTCTCACTACACATGCATCCCTACTCTCCACTTCATCTTTTTCAACTTTATGCACCGGACCACACTTTTTTATCTCCAAGCACCTGCCTCCTGCAGAGGATCCCGCTTCCCTATCCGAACCTACTTTTCCTGACATCCGATTCTATATGGCATGTGAGGCATCACCCTGGGGCTATGCGTTGGCCGTGCCCTTATAGCGGCATGTGTCTACGTGGTTCCTTTATATCTACGCTAGATCGGGAGGGGTGTTTTGGCTACCGGGAGCATTTGCTCCCGGATGAACAGTAAATTAAAAAAAGAATGTAAATTTTTTCAATAAATTCTGAAATTTATTGTAGCATTTGGATGTGACTAAGATAGCATAAAGAATTTGTTGTCTTTTCACCAGCCTAAATTCTTAACCTTTTTGCCTCAAAATTTGCAGGTAGCATTTTTTCGACAAAGGGTGGCTTTTATTGGCTCAAAATGACGCATCAAGAGGATACAAAACACGATGAGCACACACCCGGCCTCTGCATAGCTAGGATGCACACAGCCAACTCTAACACACACAAAAACATGCCAGCAAATAGCAAAGCCATATAAGACCAAAGTTGTGCATAGGCGAGAGAGAAAAAAAAACCCAAAGCGATCAGATCCGTGTTTGGCAAACTGCAACAATAACCATATTCACACCAACCATCTCATGACATCACAGGGACGACGAGGTTCTTCAACAACAACGCCTTTAGGATGGGAGCTGTTGGGGAACATTGCATGTCAAACAAAAAAAATTCTACGCGCACGCAAGACCTATCCATGGAGATGCATAGCAACGAGAGGGGAGAGTGTGTCTATATACCCTCGTAGACTGTAAGCGGAAGCGTTTATCAACGCGGTTGATGTAGTCGTACACCTTCACGATCCGCCCGATCAAGTACCGAACGTACGACACCTCCGTGTTCAGCACACGTTCAGCTCGATGACGTCCTCACCTTCTTGATCCCGCAAGACGGGCGAAGTAGTAGATAAGTTTCGGCAGCACGATGGCGTAGTGACAGTGGTGATGCAACTATCTCCGCAGGGCTTCGCCGAGCACAACGAAAATATGACTGAGGAGGAACTAGAGGGAGAGGGGCGCCGCACACGGCTAGGGAATCATGGTGTGTGTTGCCCCTCTACCTCCTCTCATATATATAGGTGGAGGGGGAGGGGAGGCAGCCCCTAGGGCGCCCCAAGTGGCCGGTGGCTGCCCTAGGGCGCCTGCCCTGGCCGAATCCCCCCCTTCCATATTTGTGCATGGGGGGGAAGGAAAGGGGGGCTGGCTGCCTTTGGGGCGCCTCCACTTTCCTTCCCTCCATCTTTGGTGCGTGGGCAAGGGGTGGAGGGGCGCACCAGCCCCCTTGTGGGCTGGTGTGCTTCCCCCCTTTGGCCCATAAGGCCCACCGCTTGCCGGTGGCCTCCCGGAACCCCTTCCGGCACCCCGATAAAATACCCAGTACTTCCGAAACCTTTCCGGTGACCAAATACTATCGTCCTATATATCAATCTTTACCTTCGGACCATGCCAGTGCTCCTCATCATGTCCGTGATCTCATCCAGGATTCCGAACAAAATTCGGTCATCACTCACATAACTCATACAATACTATATCATCAACGAACGTCAAGCATGTGGACCCTACGGGTTCGAGAATGATGTAGACATGACCGAAACACCTCTCCAGTCAATAACCAATAGTGGAACCTGGATGCCCATATTGCTTCCTACATATTCTACGAAGATATTTATCGGTCGAACCTTATGACAACATATGTAATTCCCTTTGTTTGTCGGTATGTTACTTGCCCGAGATTCGATCGTCGGTATCTTCATACCTAGTTCAATCTCGTTACCGGCAAGTCTCTTTACTCGTTCCGTAATACATCATCTCATAGCTAACTCCTTAGTCACTTTGCTTGCAAGGCTTCTCATGATGTGTATTACCGAGAGGGCCCAGAGATACCTCTCGGATACACGGAGTTACAAATCCTAATCTCGATCCATGCCAACTTAACAGACACCTTCGGAGATACCTGTAGAGTATCTTTATGATCACCCAGTTATGTTGTGATGTTTGATAGCACACAAGGTATTCCTCCGGTATTCGGGAGTTGCATGAGCTCATAGTCGAAGGAATATGTATTTGACATTAAGAAAGCAATGGCAATAAACTGAACGATCATATGCTAAGCTAACGAATGGGTCTTGTCAATCACATCATTCTCCGAATGATGTGATCCCATTATCAAATGACAACTCATGTCGATGGTTAGGAAACCTTAACCATCTTTTAATCAACGAGCTAGTCTAGTAGAGGCTCACTAGGGACACGGTATTTATTTATGTATCCACACATGTATTTAAGTTTTCGGTCAGTACAATTCTAGCATGAATAATAAACCTTTATCATGATTAAGGAAATATAATAATAACCATTTTATTATTGCCTCTAGGGCATATTTCCATCAGTCTCCCACTTGCACTAGAGTTAATAATCTAGTTCACATCGCCATGTGATTAACACCCATAGTTCATATCGCCATGTGACCAACACCAAAGAGTTTACTAGAGTCAATAATCTAGTTCACATCGCCATGTGATTAACACCCAAAGAGTACTAAGGTGTGATCATGTTTTGCGTGTGAGAGAAGTTTAGTCAACGGGTCTGTCACATTCAGATCCGTATGTATATTGCAAATTTCTATGTCTACAATGCTCTGCATGGAGCTACTCTAGCTAATTGCTGCCACTTTCCATACGTATCCAGATTGAGACTTAGATTCATCCGAATCGGTGTCAAAGCTTTCATCGATGTAACCCTTTACGATGAACTCTTTATCACCTCCATAACCGAGAAATATTTCCTTAGTCCTCTTAGGTAACTAAGGATAATTTTGACCGTTGTCCAGTGATCTACACCTGGATCACTATTGTACCCCCTTGCCAAACTCATGGCATGGTACACAATAGGTCTGGTACACAGTATGGCATACTTTATGGAACCTATGGCTGAGGCATAGGGAATGACTTTCGTTCTCTCTCTATCTTCTGCCGTGGTCAGGCTTTTGAGTCTTACTCAACTTCACACCTTACAATACAGGCTAGGACTCCTTCTTTGACTGACCATTTTGAACTCCTTCAAAATCTTGTCAAGGTATGTACTCATTGAGAATATTATCAAGCGTCTTGATCTATCTCTATAGAACTTGATGCCTAATATGTAAGCAGCTTCACCGAGGTCTTTCATTGAAAAATTATTATTCAAGTATCCTTTTATGCTATCCAGAAATTCTATATCATTTCCAATCAGCAATATGTCATCCACATATAATATCAGAAATGCTATAGAGCTCCCACTCACTTTCTTGTAAATACACGCTTCACCATAAGTCTGTATAAAACCATATACTTTGATCACCTCCTCAAAGCGTATATTCCAACTCCGAGATGCTTGAACCAGTCCATAGATGGATCACTGGAGCTTGCACACTTTGTTAGCACCTTTAGGATCGACAAAAACTTCCGGTTGCATCATATACAACTCTTCCTCAAGAAACCCGTTAAGGAATGCAAGGTTTTTGACATCCATTTGCCAGATTTCATAATCATAAAATGCGGCATTTGCTAACATGATTCGGACAGACTTAAGCATCGCTACGGGTGAGAAAGTCTCATCGTAGTCAACCCCTTAAAATTGTCGAAAACCTTTTGCAACAAGTCGAGCTTTGTAGACAGTGATATTACCATCAGCGTCCGTCTTCCTCTTAAAGATCCATTTATTCTTTATGGCTTGCCGATCATCGGGCAAATCCACCAAAGTCCACACTTTGTTCTCACACATGGATCATATCTCAGATTTCATGGCCTCAAGCAATTCTTTGGAATCTGGGCTCATCATAGTTTCTTCATAGTTCGTAGGTTCGCTGTTGTCCAACAACATGACTTCCAGGATAGGATTGCCGTACCACTCTGGTGCGGAACGTGTTCTGGTCGACCTACGAGGTTCAGTAGTAACTTGATCTGAAGTTTCAAGATCATCATCATTTGCTTCCTCTCTGGTTGGTGTAGGCATCACGGGAACGGGTTTCTCTGATGTACTACTTTCCAATTCGAGAGAAGGTACAATTACCTCATCAAGTTCTACTTTCCTCCCACTCACTTCTTTCGAGAGAAACTCCTTCTCTAGAAAGGACCCATTCTTAGCAACAAAGATTTTACCTTCGGATCTGTGGTAGAAGGTATACCCAATAGTTTCTTTCGGGTATCCTATGAAGACGCACATCTCCGCTTTGGGTTCGAGCTTATCAGGCTGAAGCCTTTTTGACATAAGCGTCGCATCCCCAAACTTTTAAGAAATGACAGCTTAGGTTTCTTGCCAAACCATAGTTCATACGGTGTCGTCTCAACGGATTTAGACGGTACCCTATTTAACGTGAATGCGGCTGTCTCTAATGCATAACCCCAAAACGATAGTGGTAAATTGGTAAGAGACATCATAGATCGCACCATATCTAATAAAGTACGGTTATGATGTTCGGACACACCATTACGCTGTGGTGTTCCAGGTGGCATGAGTTGTGAAACAATTCCACATATTTTAAAATGAAGGCCAAAATCGTAACTCAAATATTCGCCTCCGCGATCAGATCGTAGAAACTTTATTTTCTTGTTACAATGATTCTCCACTTCACTCTGAAATTCTTTGAACTTTTTAAATGTTTCAGACTTGTGTTTCATCAAATAGATATATCCATACCTACTCAAATCATCTGTGAAGGTCAGAAAATAACGATACACGCCGCGTGCCTCAACACTCATCGGACCGCGTACATCGGTATGTATTATTTCCAATAAGTCATTAGCTCGCTACATTGTTCCGGAGAACGGAGTTTTAGTCATCTTGCCCATGAGGCACGGTTCGCAAGTATCAAATGATTCATAATCAAGTGATTCCAAAAGTCCATCCGCATGGAGTTTCTTCATGCGTTTTACACCAATATGACCTAAACGGCAGTGCCACAAGTATGTTGCACTATCATTATCAACTTTGCATCTTTTGGCATCAATATTATGATATGTGTATCACTACGATCGAGATTCAATAAACCATTCATATTGGGTGTATGATCAAAGAAGCTTTTATTCATGTAAACAGAACAACAATTATTCTCTGAATTAAATGAATAACCGTATTGCAATAAATACGATCTAATCATGTTCATACTCAATGCAAACATCAAATAACGTTTATTTAGGCTTAACACTAATCCCAAAGGTAGAGGGAGTGTGCGATGGTGATCATATCAATCTTGGAAACACTTCCAACACACATCGTCACCTTGCCCTTTACTAGTCTCCGTTTATTCTGCAACTCCTGTTTCGAGTTACTAATCTTAGCAACTGAACCGGTATCAAATACCCAGGGGCTACTACGAATAGTAGTAAGGCACACATCAATAACATGTATATCAAATATACCTTTCTTCACATTGCCATCCTTCTTATCCGCCAAGTATTTAGGGCAGTTCCGTTTCTAGTGACCATTCCCTTTGCAGTAGAAGCACTTAGTTCAGGCTTAGGTCCTGCTTTGGGCTTCTTCACGGGAGTGGCAACTTGCTTGTCATTCTTCTTGACGTTTCATTTCTTTGCCTTGCCCTTTTTCTTGAAACTAGTGGTCTTGTTTAACCATCAACACTTGATGCTCTTTCATGATTTCTACCTTCGCCGATTTCAGCTTCGCGAAAAGCTCGGGAATCATTTTCGCCATCCCTTTCATATTAGAGTTCATCACGAAGTTCTATTAGCTTGGTGATAGTGACTAGAGAACTCTATCAATCACTCTCTTATCTGGAAGATTAACTCCCACATGATTCAAGTGATTGTAGTACCCAGACATTTTGAGCACATGCTCACTGGTTGAGCTATTCTCCTCCATCTTGTAGGCAAAAATAAAGTTCTCATACCTCTCAACACGAGCATGAGTCTGAAATATCAATTTCAGCTCTTGGAACATCTCATATGCTCCGTGGCGTTCAAAACATTTTTGAAGTCCCAGTTCTAAGACGTAAAGCATGGCGCACTAAACTATTAAGTAGTCATCATATCGAGCTTGCCAAAAGTTCATAACGTCTGTATCTGCTCCTGCAATAGGTCTGTCACCTAGTGGTGCATCAAGGACATAATTCTTCTGTGCAGCAATGACGATAATCCTCAGATCACAGACCCATTACGCATCATTGCTAATATCATCTTTCAACTTAGTTTTCTTTAGGAACATATCAAAAATAGGGGAGCTATATTGCGAGCTATTGATCTACAACATAGATATGCAAAAACTATTAAGACTAAGTTCACGATAAATTTAAGTTCAATTAATCAAATTACTAATGAACTCCCACTCAAATTAACATCCCTCAAGTTATCTAAGTGATACATGATCCAAATCAACTAACCCATGTCCGATCATCACCTGAGATGGGGTAGTCATCAATGGTGAACATCTCTATGTTGATCATATCTACTATATGACTCACATTCGACCATTCGGTCTCTAGTGTTCCGAGACCATGTCTGTACATGCTAGGCTCGTCAAGTTTAACACAAGTATTCTGCATGTGCAAAACTGTCTTACACCCGTTGTATGTGAACGTAGAGTCTATCACACCCGATCATCACGAGGTGCTTCAAAACGACGAACTTTGGCAACGGTGCATACTCGGGGAGAACACTTTTATGTTGAAATTTAGTGAAGGGATCATCTTATAATGCTACCGCCGTTCTAAGCAAAATAAAATGCATAAAGGATAAACATCACATGCAATCAAAGTATGTAACATGATATGGCCATCATCATCTTGTGCTTTTGATCTGCATCTCCAAAGCATCATCATGATCTCCATCATCACTGGCTCAACACCTTGATCTCCATCGTTGCGTCGGGGTCGTCTCGCCAACTATTGCTTCTACAACTATTGCTAACGCATAGCGATAAAGTAAAGCAATTGCATGGCATTTGCATTTCATACAATAATTAAGAGACAACACTAAGGCTCCTGTCGGTTGTCAATATTACAAAACATGATCGTCTCATACATCAACATATATCACATCATATCTTGACCATATCACGTCACAACATTCCCTGCAAAAACTAGTTAGACGTCCTCTACTTTGTTGTTGCAAGTTTTTCCTGGCTGCTACGGGCTTCTAGCAAGAATCGTTCTTAACTACACAAAAACCACAACGGTGATCTATCAAGTTTGCTGTTTTAACCTTCTTCGAGGACCGGCCGTAGTCAAATTTTATTCGAATAAAGTAGGAGAAACAGACACCTGCCAGCCACCTTTGTGCAAATCAAGTTGCATGTCAGTCGGTGGAACCGGTCTCATGTGCGTGGACATGTAAGGTTGGTCCGGGCCGCTTCATCCCACAATACCGCCGAATCAAAATAAGATGTTGGTGGTAAGTAGTATGACTATCACCGCCCACAACTCTTTATGTTCTACTCGTGCATATCATCTACGCATAGACCTGGCTCGGATGCCACTGTTGGGGAACGTTGCATGGAAAACAAAAAAATTCTACGTACACGCAAGATCTATCCATGGAGATGCATAGCAACGAGAGGGGAGAGTGTGTCTACGTACCCTCGTAGACGTAAGAGGAAGCGTTTATCGACGGAGTTGATGTAGTCGTACACTTTCAAGATCTGCCCGATCAAGTACCGAACGTACGGCACCTCCGCGTTCAGCACACATTCAGCTTGATGATGTCCTCGCCTTCTTGATCCAGCAAGACGGGCAAAGTAATAGATGTGTTCCGGCAGCACGACGGTGTGGTGACGGTGGTGATGCAACTATCTCCGTAGGGCTTCGCCGAGCACGACGAAAATATGACCTAGGACGAACTAGAGGCAGAGGGGCGCCGCACACGGCTAGGGAATCATGGTGTGTGTTGCCCCTCTCCCTCCTCTCATATATATAGGTGGAGGGGGGAGGAGAGGCAGCCCCTATGGTGCCCCAAGTGGCCGGCGGCGGCCCTAGGGCGCCTGCCCTGGCCGAATCCCCCTTCCATATTTGTGCATGGGGGGAAGGAAAGGGGGGTTGGCTGCCTTTGGGCACCTCTTGTTTCCTTCCCTCCCTTTTTGGTGCGTGGGCAAGGGGTAGAGGGGCGCATCAACCCCCTTGTGGGTTTCCCTCCTTTGGCCCATAAGGCCCACCACTTGCCGGTGGCCTCCCGGAACCCCTTCCGGCACCCCGATAAAATACCCGGTACTTCCAAAACCTTTCCGGTGACCAAATACTATCGTCCTATATAGAAATCTTTACCTCCAGACCATTCTAGAGCTCCTCGTCATGTCCGTGATCTCATCCGGGACTCCGAACAACATTCGGTCATCAACTCACATAACTCATTTAATACTATATCGTCAACGAACGTTAAGCATGCGGACCCTACGGGTTCGAGAATGATGTAGACATGACCGAGACACCTCTCCGGTCAATAACCAATAGCGGAACCTAGATGCTCATATTGGTTCCTATATATTCTACGAAGATCTTTATCGGTCGAAACTTATGAGAACATACGTAATTCCCTTTGTCTGTCGGTATGTTACTTGCCCGAGATTCGATCGTCGGTATCTTCATACCTAGTTCAATCTCGTTACCGGCAAGTCTCTTTACTCGTTCCGTAATACATCATCTAGTAACTAACTCCTTAGTCACTTTGCTTGCAAGGCTTCTCATGATGTGTATTACCGGGAGGGCCCAGAGATACCTCTCCGATACACGGAGTGACAAATCCTAATCTCGATCCATGCCAACTTAATAGACACCTTCGGAGATACCTGTAGAGCATCTTTATGTTCACCCAATTATGTTGTGTTGTTTGATAGCATACAAGGCATTCCTCCGGTATCCGGGAGTTGCATGATCTCATAGTCGAAGGAATATGTATTTGACATTAAGAAAGCAATAGCAATAAACTGAATGATCATATGCTAAGCTAACGGATGGGTCTTTTCAATCACATCATTCTCCTAATGATGTGATCCCGTTATCAAATGACAACTCATGTCTATGGTTAGGAAACCTTAACCATCCTTTGATCAACGAGCTAGTCTAGTAGAGGCTCACTAGCACTAGTAGAAAAAGGTCCATTTGTCCCGGTTCTGGAACCGGGACTAAAGCCCAATACCTTTAGTTCCGGTTCGCCTACTAACCGGGACAGATGGGGCTCCACGTGGCCGCTGCGGCTTGCCCATGCAGGAGGGCCTTTTGTCCCGGTTGGTAGCACCAACCGGGACCATAAAGCATCCACGCGTCAGCAGTTCAGGGGCTGCGGTTTTTGTTTTTTGTTTTGAAGGGGGGGGGGGGGTTTGGGGGTTTTGTAGGGTTAATTTAGGGGTTTCATATATTGTGTTAGCTAGCTAATAGAGAGAAGTGTCCTCTCTTATCTCCGTGCTTGGTCGACGCTACGTACTATACGTATAGAGTGGACTCGACACGCTAGCTAGTAAGCAAATGAAGGAAACCATTACGTACACAAGATCGTCATGAACATATACAGAGAGAAGTGATCGACCTCCTCCTTCTCCGAGAGATTGGTCGAACAACAGGTTTTCATATATCTATCCGACGCTACTAGCTACATATATACAATATAAGATCTCTTACAATCCCTAACATCTAAAGTCTGTTTCCACATGGTTTTCTCCGGCTGGATTGATGATGTGGTCAAGAAAGAATCCCGCCAATTCCTCTTGAATTGCTTTTATGCGATCTTGTGGTAGGAGTTCATCCCGCAGCTGCCACATCAAATTTGAAGAAGGGGGTCAATACATATATATGAATGAAACTCAACACAAATGATGGTAATAAAATAAAATTGTGAATATTATTGCTTACGCACTTCATATTGTTTTTCAGAGTAGCCCCGCTTAGAGGTCGTCGTGTTGTAGATGTACTCGCAAACGTAGTATCCACAAAAATTATTCCCGCCTTCCTGCCACAACCACTTTACGAGAAATAGAGGTCAATCAAACTGATAATCAAGCATTATAAATGGTATTGATGAAACTAGCTAGAATCAATGGGAGATGCGCGGAACTAGCTAGTAGTACTTACTTTCGGGTGTGTAAATCGGAGCTTCCCCGGCAGTCCCGGAGCTTCTGCGGTGAACTCTTTCCAAACCCTGCCAGACAAAGAAAACAATTACTTGATATCAGGAAATGAACAAAGTTGCCGATATGGTGCGATAACAATCAATTGAACTTACTTCTCGAGCATTTTAGTCATGGCCGCATACTCCTTGGGATCTTTTTGTCTCGAGTCTAAGACGGTTACTAGTCCCTGCTCAAGCTTAATCTCTAGGAGAATAAAGTGGAAGCTGCGCACGCATGCATAACTCATCAATTACATTACTATAACCTCGAGTAATAAGGGAATCGGAATATGCACAAGACAGTAACACTAACTTGAAGTTGCAAGGAAAGAGTATTTTATCTTTGTTTTGATTCCGAAGCAACGATTTTAGCAAGTTGGCCTCGGTTTCTTTGGCATTATATTTAATCGTCCATTCATCTATGAGATTTGTGTTAATGAACCCAATATCATAGATTTGTGCATTTCTGCATTCGACGATCTTCAATCTGCATAATATAGTGAGGATAATTATATATACATGCAATCAAAGAGCTGAGCTATATATAGAGACTTAATTACAGAAGTAGTACTTACAGACAGTAGAAAGTGACGATTATTTTATCGAGGGCCTTTTGATTGAAAAACTGGAAGAACTCCTCAAATGGAACAGACAACAGATCAATTCCAACGAGGTCGTGCTCCTCTTTAACTCTCAGCATCAAAGTATCCTTCCCAGACTCGCTGCAGGTGTCCATGTACCACTCATGGAATCTTCGCATCATCATTGTTAGAGGAGGATGACCAGGTTTGACGAGAGGCTTCCCATGCCGGTATTTGTGTTCGTCCACCTCCATTATATCAAAATGTGCATCGTCGGGCAGGTAATCACCAGGATTGGTATCGGGCAGCATCCCCAGCAGATTTGTGATGATATCGCTAGACACCTTGAGCGGGGGGCACGATTGGTTCGCCTGTTCGCCGAGCTGGGGAATTTTTTCCCACTTCTTCGTTCTTGTATCCTTTTGTCACTTGAAGTAGTTCCCGACTGGCGCGCTCCTTGCACTGCCTTTTTAAGAGCACGAACATGGTTGTCATCTGGCGGAGGCGGTGGTGGTCGCTTCAGGGCATCCAAAGTGTGCTTCAATTTCACCGGTTCTATCTTCTCCTCCGGAGGTGGATTTTTCTTTGCAAAAAAGTCCATCACTTGGGCTTCACAGATCTGCGCGTTTTCCTCCTCGGTCATCTCGTATGGTAACTTCTCTAGAGGGTTGAGTGATGGACTGAATCTGTATTGCCTCCCGCCTCTGGCTTTACTGCTAGACGCCGGAGAAGCCGGAGCGGTTGCGGCTGTATTCCTTCGTTGCTTACGAGGCGGAGAAGAAGGCGGAGTGCTACGATGCGCCGGAGCAGCTGGAGCAGCGACAGCTGTCTTCCGCTATTGCTGACAAGGCGGAGGAGGAGGCGGGCTGCTCAGACGCGCCGGCGCAGGCGGAGAAGGAGGCGGAGTGCCGCCACGCGCCGGAGCAGCCGGAGAAGGAGGCGTAGGAGGAGGCGGGCTGCTCGAACGCGCCGGCATAGGCGGAGAAGGAGGCGGAGTGCCGCCACACGCCGGAGTAGCCGGAAAAGGAGCCGGAGTGCCCTGATCACTCGCCGGAGGAGGAGGCGGAGTGCCCTGACTCGCCGGAGGAGGAGGCGTCCAGTTCGGAAGGTTGATGAGCTCCTTCCGCCATAGACATGGAGTCTTCAGAGCAAGACCCAGCTGAGTCTCACCTTCACTGGTAGGGTGGTCAAGCTCGAGCTCCTCAAATCCCTCCGTTATTTCATCGACCATCACAACAGCATAGCCTTGTGGAATCGGAAGGCAGTGAAAAGTTGCGCCGGGTTCAGGAGGTGCAATAGAGCCGACAGCCGCCTTGACTTTGAGGTGCTGCCATTGCGTCATAAGGTGGCAATCTTGAGCCTCCGTGATAGCATCCACGGGGTAGCTGGGAGCCGTGAAGTCAGGCTGCTGAAGGAGCTCGGTGGAAGCCATGCTGCTTCTCCGCTGAGATGGCGGGGTAGCTTCTGGGGTAGCTCCGGCAGGTCGCTGGCTCTGAACTAGTGCTTGTTCCTCTAGCACTCGTACCCTTGCATTCAGCTTCTGCAGTTCAGTCTGCTCCACTTTCCTCCTCCTCTCCCGGGTTTTGTAACCGCCTACGCTGGGAAACCCAACCTTCCACGCAACGGAGCCTGCCGTGCCTTGTGTTCGTCCTGGGTGCTCAGGATTCCTGAGGGCCTATGTGAGCTCGTCGTTCTCTCTGTCGGGAACGAACGTCCCTTACTGCGCTGCGGCGATATACTTCTGAAGCTTCTTGACGGGTATTTCAAGTTGCTCCTCCGTCCAACATCACTTCCCTGTTTCAGGGTCCAAGGTTCCCCCAACCCCGAAGAACCAAGTCCTTGAACGGTCTGGCCAGTTCAATGTCTCTGGTTTGACCCCTTTATCAAGCAGGTCCTTCTCAGCCTTGTCCCACAATGGCCGGGCTTTGAGGTAGCCACCTGACCCCGTGCGATGGTGATGCTCCTTCTTTGCAGCATTTTTCTTGTTTGTCGCTGACATCTTCTAACTCTTCTCCGATGTCTTGTGGGCCACAAATGCGGGCCAGTGATCTCTTATCTTCTCAAATCAGCCGGTGAATTCTGGAGTCTTCCCTTTGTTGACAAACGTTGATTTCAACTCATTCTTCCACCTCCTGAATAGATCTGCCATCTTCTTAAGAGCATGAGCCTTGACCAATGGCTCTATAACTGGCTTATCCGGATCCTCCTCTGGCGGTAGGGTGAAATTTGCCTTCAGCGCGGTCCAAAGATCATCTTTCTGTCTATCGTTGACAAAAGACACTTGAGGGTCTTCGCTCTTAGGCTTATACAATTGGTGGATGCTGATCGGGATCATGTCCCTAACAAGAACCCCGCACTGAGCAGAAAATGCTTCCTTGGTCCGGCTGGGTTCAATCGGTTGGCCATCGCCCTTGATTGCTGTGATCGTGAACCTTTCATCCTGGCGCAACCTTTTCTTCGGGCCTCGTCTCGTTACCGAAGTTTGGCTCGATCCGGAGGGCTAGAAAAGAAGAAAGAAGAGAATTAATATGTGTACATACCAAAACAATTAATGCATCAATTAGCTAGTCAGCACAGGCTTAATTAATATATATACCTCGCCGGACTTTGCAACAGCTCCTTCCTCCGTTCGCTCACCGGAGCAGTTATCACGGTCTCCTTCTTCCACCGGCATTCCATCACCGGAGCCATCGTAATCATGTCCTTCCACCTCCATTGTTCGATCACCGGAGCCTACTTCACCCTCTCCTTGCAGACCATCGGTGTCGTTGAGATACGACAAGACATCACCTCCGCCGAGGATTATGTCCCCCAACAACTATTCTGCTTCCATGTCTCGGTGTTCCATAGTTTCTGCAAATATTACAACATGGCAATAAATATACAAACATGACAGATGGATATATTAGTGCAAACGTAGACCTAGCTAGCTCGACGCTTCTACGGTTTGGGGTGGCCTCGACAACGCTTCTAGGGTTTGGGGTGGCCTAGGCAACGCTTCTAGGGTTTGGGGTGGCCTCGACAATGCTTCTAGGGTTTGGGCCGCACCGCCTCTCTCTTGAATGTTTGACTTCCGGACCGACAAGGGATTTAACAAAATGATGCCATTCTGGATGTGCAGAAAATGGTCCATATTTTTCCTGATCTCATCTACCCTTCTATATGTCACGTTGTCTAGTGTCAAAGAATTCAAGAAAACCATGACTTCATCATTAGCCGGAAATGACAGGCGCATAATGGTACGAAGCTCTTCAAAGTTGTTTTGGAACGGAGTTCCCGATAGAATAATTCGTTTTTTTGGTACAAAGTTCAGCAAGAGCCTTCTGAATATCGCTATTTGGGAGGCCTTTGCTGAAATTCGTACCAAAAGGCGAATTATTCTATCAGGAACTCCGTTCCAAAACAACTTTGATGGGGGCATTCTTGATAAATCTGGACCCTCGACCCCTGGACGACCCTCGACCCTCGACCCCTCGGCGACCCTCGATCCTCTACCCTAGTTCACGACCCTCGACCGCTCGGTGATCCACGACCCTCTACCCTAGTTCCGGACCCTCGACCCCCTCATGTCACGTTTGTCTAGTGTCAAAGGATTCAACAAAACCATGTCTTCATCATTAGGCGAAAGTAACAGGCGCATGATGGTACGAAGCTCTCCAAAGTTATTTTGGAACGGAGTCCCAGATAGGATAATTCGCTTTTTGGTACAAAATCCAGCAAGAGCCTTCCGAATATCGCTATTTGGAACGCCTTTGCTGAAATTCGTACCAAAAGGCAAATTATCCTATCCGGGACTCCGTTCCAAAATACCTTTGGAGAACTTCGTACAATCATGCCCCGGTTACTTCCGGCTAATGATGAAGCCATGGATTTCTTCAATACTTTGACACAAGGCAACCTCTCGACCCCTCGGCGTTCCTCGACCCTCGACCCCTCGACGACCCTCGACCCTCGAACCTTCGGTGACCCTCGACCCCTCGGTGACCCTCGACCCTCTACCCTAGTTCCCGACCCTCGACCGCTCGGCGATCCTCGACACCCTCGTTCCCGATAAAAATTAAGACGAGGAGGAAGAAGAAAAAACAAAAGAGGAGAAGAAGAAAAAAAAAGGAGAAGAAGAAGGAATAGAGGAGAAGAAGAAAAAATAGATTAAATATTAATCTATTTTTTCTTCTTCTCCTCTTTTTTTCTTCTTCTTCCTCTTCTTATTTTTTTTTCTCCTCTTCTTCCTCTCCTCTTCTTCTCTTCTTCTTCTCCTTCTTTCTCTTCTTATTTTTTTTCTCCTCTTCTTCTCTTTTTTCTCCCCTTTTTCCTCTCCTTCTTTTTCTTCCCTTCTTCCTTCTTCCTCTTTTCCATACTTATAAAAATATTAAAAAATATATACATACATACAAAAAATACATACATACATATAAAAAGAAAGCATATATATATATATAACAAAAAAACATATATAAAAAAAAGCAACGCGACGGCGGCGGGGCAGGGGCGCGGTGCTCACAGAGGAGGCGTCGGGGCGGGCCGGGCGGCGTCGGGGCGGCGTCGGCGTCAGGCCGAGGCGGCGTCGGCGCCGGGCCGGGGCGGGCAGGGGCGGGCGGGGCGGCGTCAGGGCGGCGTCGGCGTCGGGCCGGGCGGTGTCGGGGCGGGTGGCGTCGGTGGTGGGGCGGGCAGGGGTGGAGAAGACAAGTGATTTTTGGAGAAACTGCTAAGTTTTTCTTATATACACGAAACATTGGTCCCAGTTCGTGGCACAAACCGGGACCAATGCCCCCCTTTGGTCCCGGTTCGTGCCACCAACTGGGACCAAAGGTCTCTTTTCAGCAGCCCAAAGGGCGGGAAACAGACACCTTTGGTCTCGGTTGGTGGCAAGAACCGGGACAAAAGGGGGGGCATTGGTCCCGGTTGGTGCCACCAACCGGGACCAATCCACCCCTTTTGTCCCGGTTGGTGCTACCAACCGGGACCAAAGGCCTTGTGCTGGCGCGGTGCGGTGGGATGTTTAGTCCTACCTCGCTAGTTGAGAGAGCTCGAGAGTGGTTTATAAGCGCTGCTGCGCCCACCCTCTCGAGCTCCTCTCAACTGCAGGCTTTCGGGCCTACTGTATCAGTCCTTGCCCGTGCGCCTACTAGGCCTGCTGCGGGCCTGAATCCTGGCCCATGGTTGGGTTCCTAGTCGTATTCAGGCCGTGGTGGCCCAGTAGGTGGCATTTTTATATTTTTTTCCAATTTTTTTATTTTCTTTTTTGCTTTATTTATTTTATTTTGTTTCTACTTACAACAAAATACTTACTATTTTTCAGTGATTCTTTTTGCTTTTAGGTAATAAAAATTATAAACTTTCTGTTAGTGCCATTAGTTTTCCAATTTGAATAGTTTAAATTTGAATTCTTTGAAATTTGTGTGAATCACTAGTTTGTGATTAACTTTACTATAAAAATAGATTTTGGAGTGATTCTTTTTCCTGCTATTTAATATTACTGTGTTTTATCATTATATTCAAAAACAGTTTTTGTTATTTTAGTTTCTAACAAAAAAAATCTTTATGATAATTCTTTTTGCTATTAAAGTTTCTTTTCTGAACAAAAAAAGTTCTTTATGAAAATTCTTTTGCTTTTAATGTTTTGAACAGAAAATACTTTGATAATTTTAGTTGCATAAATTTTATATAATTTTAGTTTCATAAATACAGAGGATTATAAAGCTTTTTAGTTGATTCCTTTTGCTATTAGAGTTTCATTAAAGTTTTCCAGTTCATTCTTTTTTCTATTAGAGTTTCATTAAAGTTTTCTAGTTCATTCTTTTAGTTTATTATTTTGTGCTATTAGAGTTTCATAAAAGTTTTCCAGTTCATTCTTTTTTTATATTAGTTCATTCTTTGAGCTAAATGACCCTGAAATTGAAAAGCCACTTCAGATGAACTCTGAAGAGTTTGAAAATTGGCATGGTATCATCATTTCACCCACATAGCATGTGCTAAAAAGTTGAGAGGGTTACGGCAAAAACTGGATGTACTTCGTGTACAAAATGGACAATCTCTTTCGAAGTATCAGGGTTTCGGACGAAAACTCATCTGTTACAAAGGGATTTCATTTTTTTTCAACTTATTTGAACTCCAGACTTTTTGTGTGTTCAAAATGAACCATTCAAAGCCACATCATAAATTTTCAACCCTTTCTGACTTCATCAGTTATTTTTCATGCATTTACATCTTTTTTTGAGCTAAATGACCCTGAAATTGAAAAGCACTTCAAATGAACTCTGAAGAGGTTGAAAATTGGCATGATATCATCATTTCACCCACATAGCATGTGCTAAAAAGTTGAGAGGGTTACGGCAAAAACTGGAGGCACTTCTTGTACAAAATGGACAATCTCATTCGAAGTATCAGAGTTTCAGACGAAAACTCATCTGTTACAAAGGGATTTCATTTTTTTGAACTTATTTGAACTCCAGACTTTTTGTGTGTTCAAAATGAACCATTCAAAGCCACATCATCAATTTTCAACCCTTTCTGACTTCATCTGTTATTTTTCATGCATTTACTGATTTTTTTGAGCTAAATGACCCTGAAATTGAAAAGCACTTCAAATGAACTCTGAAGAGGTTGAAAATTAGCATGATATCATCATTTCACCCACATAGCATGTGCTAAAAAGTTGAGAGGGTTACGGCAAAAACTGGATGTACTTCGTGTACAAAATGGACAATCTCATTCGATGTATCAGGGTTTCGGACGAAAATTCATCTGTTACAAAGGGATTTCATTGTTTTGAACTTACTTGAACTACAGACTTTTTGTGTGTTCAAAATGAACCATTCAAAGCCACATCATCAATTTTCAACCCTTTCTGACTTCATCTGTCTTCACTTTTTCTTCGCTTGTGTCCTTTGCTTATTGCGCTGTAACCATGGATATTCTTCATCACTTAACAGGGTGCTTGGGTCAGCCTTGACTTTGAAGGGAGGAATTTCATGAAACTTTTCATAATCTTCAAACATATCTGTCTTGCCCTCCAATCCCACGATGTCTCTTTTTCCTGAAAGAACTATGTGGCGCTTTGGCTCATCGTATGATGTATTCGCTTCCTTATCTTTTCTTTTTCTCAGTTTGGTAGGCATGTCCTTCACATAGAAAACCTGCGCCACATCATTGGCTAGGACGAATGGTTCATCTGTGTACCCAAGATTGTTTAGATCCACTGTTGTCATTCCGTAATGTGGGTCTACCTGTACCCCGCCTCCTCACAGATTGACCCATTTGCACTTAAACAAAGGGACCTTAAAATCATGTCCGTAGTCAAGTTCCCATATGTCCACTATGTAACCATAATATGTGTCCTTTCCCCTCTTGGTTGCTGCATTAAAGCGGACACCGCTGTTTTGGTTGGTGCTCTTTTGATCTTGGGCGATCGTTTAAAATGTATTCCCATTTATCTCGTATCCTTTGTAAGTCAATACAGTCGAAGATGGTCCCCTGGACAACGAGTACAGCTCATCAGAAACAGTGTTGTCACCTCTGAGACGTGTTTTCAATCAACTGCCGAAAGTCCTGATGTGTTCACATGTAATCCAGTCGTCACACTGCTCCGGGTGTTTGGAGCGCAGAATGTTCTTGTGTTCATCGACATACGGGGTCACCAAGGTAGAGTTCTGTAGAACTGTGTAGTGTGCTTGAGACCAAGAATGCCCGTCCCTGCATATTATTGAGTCACCTCCTAGCGTGCCTTTTCCAGTCAGTCTCCCCTCATACCGCGATTCAGGGAGGCCAATCTTCTTAAGACCAGGAATGAAGTCAACACAAAACCCACTGACATCCTTTGTTTGATGGCCCATGGAGATGCTTCCTTTTGGCCTAGCGCGGTTACGAACATATTTTTTTAGGACTCCCATGAACCTCTCAAAGGGGAACATATTGTGTAGAAATACAGGGCCCAGAATGACAATCTCGTCGACTAGATGAACTAGGACATGCGTCATGATATTGAAGAAGGATGGTGGGAACACCAGCTCGAAACTGACAAGACATTGCGCCACATCACTCCTTAGCCTTGGTAGGATTTGTGGATCGATCACCTTCTGAGAGATTGCATTGAGGAATGCACATAGCTTCACAATGGCTAATCGAACGTTTTCCGGTAGAAGCCCCCTCAATGCAACCGGAAGCAGTTGCATCATAATCACGTGGCAGTCATGAGAGTGTAGGTTCTGGAACTTTTTCTCTGCCATATTTATTATTCCCTTTATATTCGATGAGAAGCCAAACGAGACCTTCATACTGAGCAGGCATTCAAAGAAGATTTCCTTCTCTTCTTTGGTAAGAGCGTAGCTGGCAGGACCTTCATACTGCTTTGGAGGCATGCCATCTTTTTCGTGCAAACGTTGCAGGTCCTCCCGTGCCTCCGGTGTATCTTTTGTCTTCCCATACACGCCCAAGAAGCCTAGCAGGTTCACGCAAAGGTTCTTTGTCACATGCATCACGTCGATTGAAGAGCGGACCTCTAGGTCTTTCCAGTAGGGTAGGTCCCAAAATAGAGATTTCTTCTTCCACATGGTTGCGCGTCCCTCAGCGTCATTCGGAACAGATAGTCCGCCGGGACCCTTTCCAAAGATTACGTGTAAATCATTGACCATAGCAAGTACGTGATCACCGGTACGCATGGCGGGCTTCTTCCGGTGATCTGCCTCGCCTTTGAAATGCCTGCCTTTCTTTCGACATTGATGGTTGGCCGGAAGAAATTGACGATGCCCCAGGTACACATTCTTCCTGCATTTGTCCAGGTATATACTTTCGGTGTCATCTAAACAGTGCGTGCATGCGTGGTATCCCTTGTTTGTCTGTCCTGAAAGGTTACTGAGAGCAGGCCAATCATTGATGGTTACAAACAGCAACGCATGCAGGTCAAATTCCTTCTGTCTGTGCTCATCCCACACATGTATACCGTTTCCATTCCAAAGCTGTAAAAGTTCTTCAACTAATGGCCTTAGGTACACATCAATGTCGTTGCTGGGTTGCTTAGGGCCTTGGATGAGTACTGGCATCATAATGAACTTCCGCTTCATGCACATCCAAGGAGGAAGGTTATACATACATAGAGTCACGGGCCAGGTGCTGTGATTGCTGCTCTGCTCCCCGAAAGGATTAATGCCATCCACGCTTAAACCAAACCATACGTTCCTTGGGTCACCTGCAAACTCAGCCCGGTACTTTCTCTCGATTTTTCTCCACTGCGACCCGTCAGTGGGTGCTCTCAACTTCCCGTCTTTCTTACGGTCCTCTCTGTGCCATCGCATCAACTTGGCATGCTCTTTGTTTCTGAACAGACATTTCAACCGTGGTATTATAGAAGCATACCACATCACCTTCGCAGGAACCCTCTTCCTGGGGGGCTCGCCGTCAACATCACCAGGGTCATCTCGTCTGATCTTATACCGCAATGCACCGCATACAGGGCATGCGTTCAAATCCTCGTACACACCGCAGTACAGGATGCAGTCATTAGGGCATGCATGTATCTTCTGCACCTCCAATCCTAGAGGGCATACGACCTTCTTTGCTGCGTATGTACTGTCGGGCAATTCGTTATCCTTTGGAAGCTTCTTCTTCAATATTTTCAGTAGCTTCTCAAATCCTTTGTCAGGCACAGCATTCTCTGCCTTCCACTGCAGCAATTCCAGTACGGTACCGAGCTTTGTGTTGTCATCTTCGCAATCTGGGTACAACCCTTTTTGGTGATCCTCTAATATGCGATCGAACTTCAGCTTCTCCTTTTCACTTTTGCACTGTCTCTTTGCATGAACAATGACCTGGCGGAGATCATCATCGGGAACATCGTCTGATTCCTCTTGATCTTCACCTTCCCCTGTTGCAGCATCACCGTATTCAGGGGGCACATAGTTGTCATCATCCTCTTCTTCTTTGCTGTCTTCCATCATAACCCCTCTTTCTCCATGCTTGGTCCAAACATTATAGTGTGGCATGAAACCCTTATAAAGCAGGTGGGTGTGTAGGATTTTCCGGTTAGAGTAAGACTTCGTATTCCCACATATAGGGCATGGACAACACATAAAACCATTCTGCTTGTTTGCCTCAGCCACTTCGAGAAAATTATGCACACCCTTAATGTACTCGGAGGTGCGTCTGTCACCGTACATCCATTGCCGGTTCATCTGCGTGCATTATATATAATTAAGTGTGTCAAAAACCATTACAGAACATCATGAATAGATAAGTGACCAAATTAATAGAAGTTCATCATCACATTAAAACCAAAGTACATACATAGTTCTCATTGAACAACATATAGCTCTCCAGAGCATCTAATTAAACCATACATTGAAACTATGTAAAACATTTCAATGCAACAACAAATGCGATCATAATCGCAACCAAGGTAACAATTGATCCAACGGCATAATGATACCAAGCCTCGGTATGAATGGCATATTTTCTATACTTTCTAATCTTGAAGCGCATTGCATTCATCTTGATCTTGTGATCATCGACGACATCCGCAACATGCAACTCCAATATCATCTTCTCCTCAATTTTTTTCAATTTTTCCTTCAAGTAATTGTTTTCTTCTTCAACTAAATTTAACCTCTCGACAATAGGGTCGGTTGGAATTTCCGGTTCACATACCTCCTAGATAAAAAAATCTATGTCACGTTGGTCGGCATAATTGTCATAAACAATAAATGAACCAAATAGTTATAAAATATAATATATACCACATCCGAATCATAGACAGGACGAGAGCCGACGGGGGCGGATACCAAAACCATCGCACTATATAATAACAAACAATAATAAAAGTAAGAAAATTATACAAGTATCTATCTAAATCATACAAGTAAGAATTTTTTCTTTTAGAAAGAAGATAAGAACAAGAGGCTCACCACAGTGGTGCCGGCGACGAGATCGGCGCGGGCGATCGACGACGGTGAAGACGGGGACGGGACGTGACGGACCGCTAAACCTAGACAAATCTTGAGGAAAATGGAGCTTGGAGGTCGAGTTTGGAGAGGAGAAAGCTTAAGTAGTGTGGCTCGGGCATTTCATCGAACACCTCATGTGCATAGGAGGTGAGCTAGAGCACCACAAAGCCCTCCCCTAGCCGGCCAGAAAAAACAGAGCAGTGGAGTTCTCTGCTTGCGGGCGAGGGGGCATATATAGCCACACCATTGGTCCCGGTTCGTTGCTGGAACCGGGACTAAAGGCCACCCTTTAGTCCCGGTTCCATCCACGAACCGGGACCAATGGATGTGGGCCAGGAGCGAGGCCCATTGGTCCCGGTTCTTGTCTGGAACCGGGACAAAAGGGTCTAGACGAACTGGGACCAATGCCCCACGAGGCCCGGCCGGCCCCCTGGGCGCACGAACCGGGACGTATGCCCCCATGGGTCCCGGTTCGTGACTGAACCGGGACTAATGGGCTGGGCAGGCATGAACCAAAGCCCTGTTTTCTACTAGTGTAGGGAGATGGTATTTATTTATGTATCCACACATGTATCAGAGAAAGCCGTTCTGGTGATGCCTACACCAACCAGAAAGAATATAAAGTAGACTCTCACTACACATGCTCCGGTGCTGCTGTTCCCGTCGCTTGGTGCATCTCTCTCCGTCCTCTTGGCGTGTTTGGTGCGGCGTGGGTGGTGTCAAGCCCGCGGTGGCGCATGCTAGTGGGCGGCGAGGTGGCTGGTTGGCTCTGGCCCGGTTGGGCAGTGGGGTTTGGAGTGCGGGAGAAATCCCTTGCCGTCTCTTCCGGCTCCAATGCGGTGACACCTACGAGTGCCGCCGTCCCTTCCTGGAGGGTGTCGGAGGTATCCATCCCCCACTCCCTTCCGCGTGCCAGGGAAACCCTAGGACACGTCCGGGCAGCAGCGTCGTTGGCGTCGCATCACTTCTTGGAGGTGCTGCTTGGTATGCGGCGGATTGGAGCCTTGGTCTATGGTGGGTCGATTCCGGAGGGCACAACAGTGGTGGGTCATCCGTGCTTTGTCGAGCCGATGTTGTTGGCACTTGTTTCTTCTTCTCTGTTCTTTCTCTTTTCTTTTGGGTCTGTTGTGCTCCTCGCCCCAACATTGCAATGTGATCGGTGTTGGTTGCTTTGTAATACAAAGCAGGGGAACCCTTTTTCGGCAAAAGATCCTACAGAGCGATCGGGGGATTCTGATTCTGATGCTGATACCGTCCTACGTGTAATTCTTGTGTGAACAGTTATTGAGTAGTACTAGTAGCAGATTCATGTGTTAGCTCATTCATTGTTGCATGACTGCATTTCTTGTATGCCTCTTCCATTTTTACCACACACATATATATATGCCTAGCCATGGTATTAACCTTTGAACCTTTTTAAGAATACTTTGTGTGTTAGCACACTAGCTAGGATTCTAGTATGTCTCATCTGTGTCTTCGCACCAGGGCCGGGCATCCAAAGTACGAGAGAGCATTATCGGTGGTTGTTATCCCAACCATCCTTGCCAGACCTGATACATTACATATCAGGAAAGGCCTATAGTCATTCGTGATGCGCGTGCAAGCATTTCTATGGTAATATATTATGATCCTACTCGATCCGTACAAGATAGTACTTGTGGGTTTGCCGATCATGTCACTGAACCATACTTCAGTGATCGAATATGTTCTACCACTCCCTATTTGAGAAGGGAACTTCACCCATTTCGTTGACCTTTAATTGAACCACACTTGCCCTTGCCAGTCATGCCCCATAGTGGTCATTTATGGCCAGCCCACTCATTTCACACTCAAGGCTGGTCTCTAAGAAGTGACATGCTATAAATATTTCATGTTATTCATGATCAGTATATTCTGTGTAACTCGTGTTTCACCAGTTTCGATCAACTTGTGTCTGAACTATAAAACTGTTCACTGAATCACATATATTGTTTCTCTTGTTTTTGCATAGTGAAAATGGATGGGAACACCAGAGGAGGTGGACATTATGAAGCATTAAAGAGCTACAATCTGGGCAAAACGTTACGTACAGGCACATTTGGAAAAGTGGTAATTGCTGAGCATAAGCTTACAGGACACAAAGTTGCTATAAAGATTCTGAACCGTCATAAAATGAAAATTATGGAAATGGAAGAGAAAGGTATGCCTCCTTCTCCTTGTACAACAGTCTAGGATTCCATTCGACTTGCTTGTTCAGGATTTCGAGTTATCTGCTTTCAGAGTGCTGGTCAGACTTGTGGGTGTGTTCCTAATTCCCACTTAATCAATTAGTCGAGATAATGTACATTAGCATAGGATAAATTTGGCTTTGGTTAAGAATAAAGTTCATCTTGTGTTGTTGCTGCGAGTTAGTAGAATTTGCATATGCAATTTCTTCATAGGCTCAATGTCTAACACTTTACTTCTATTGTTTTCTCATATCTTATTTCCAGCAAATAGAGAAATCAAGATACTGAGGTTGTTCATTGACTTCATTCACCCTCATATCATCCGGATTTATGAGGTCATTGAGACACTAACTGATATATTTGTTGTGATGGAATATTGCCAGAATGGTGACCTATTGGACTACATTGTTGAGAAAAGGCGGTTACAGGAAGATGAGGCCCGTCGAATCTTCCAGCAGGTGCCCTTTCTGCTCTTGCCATGTAGGAACACAATTTTTGGGAATAACAATATGTTGAGCTTCTTATTTCGACCGTCAAATGTATGGACATGCTTGCTAGTTGACGACCTTCCTCATGTGTTTATTGTGCAGATCGCGATCAATTTGCTTGGTTTGCATTCGTTAACTAAGTTTTAACGATAATTTTTTTGCTCGATAACGTTTTTTTTTCGGGAGGGGCCGGAAAAACACGGTTTCCGGAAAATGTCAGACTATTCTGATTTTTTCGCATGAAATTTTCAAACGAATTTTGAATTAAAAAATTTATAGCATCTAAATATATTATATTTAAGCTCGTTGGTTTTTGTCGATTCTTTGGTTTCTTTTTGTATCATTTGGCATCTTCATCTTTTCATGCCTTGGTTATCTTAGTATCACTAATTAAATCATTTTTTGTTTAAATGGCGTCTTATTCTTCATGCCTTGATTGTCTTAATCTCAGTGCTTAAACTAAATTGTGCTTTAAAACATAAAGAGATGGTATATCCCTTCTGAAGGAGAATATGTTAGTTGAAGGGTTCTTTCTGATTCACTGGATGCATATTCAGGTTTTGTCTCAATAGTTTTTTCAATTAAATTTTTGTTAAACAGATTATATCTGGTGTCGAATACTGCCACAGAAACATGGTTGTTCATCGTGATCTAAAGCCAGAAAACCTGTTACTTGATTCCAAATATGATGTGAAACTTGCTGACTTTGGGTTAAGCAATGTGATGCATGATGGCCATTTTTTGATGACTAGCTGCGGGAGTTTAAACTATGCTGCACCAGAGGTATTCACTTATTTGTATTATTTGAGTCCTTATCCTCATGCTTCTTCTCACGCATCATCTGGGTTAATTGCTTTAACGAGTGTTTCTGCACAGGTTATCTCAGGTGAATTGTACGCTGGACCTGAGGTTGATGTTTGGAGCTGTGGGGTTATACTTTATGGTCTTCTTTGTGGTGCTGTTCCATTCGATGATGACAACATTCCCAAACTGTTCAATAAGATAAAGGTGTGACAGAACATTTGTAGATTAAGTTGGATCTGACAAGTGTTTACCTTTTTTTTCTGGAAATCAACAAATTCATGTAGATTAGTTGGACTTTAGAATTTATTTTTTTCTGGAGATTTGATTCCCCCTTATTTGGTGTTCCAGGGAGGTTTCTATATCCTTCCAAATCATTTATCTGATCTTGCAATGGATTTGATCCCAAGAATGCTTATTGTTGATCCCATGAAGAGAATCACAGTTCGTGAAATTCGAGACCACCCATGGTTTCAGAATCTCCTTCCTCGCTACCTGGCAGTGCCTCCACCAAACACAGCACAGCAAGCCAAAATGGTACCCCATCTATTTCACATTTCAAGCGACTATCATATCTGCACAGTAAAACTTTTCAGGCTTTGTCCACTAATATATACATGATCTTGGATGGATGATAGGAAAATTAAGAACAATACTTTTGTCATGAAATGCTCTCTTTTATGGGTATAATATCAATGTAATATTTGCAAAGAAAATATAATAGAAATCAATGGCCATAGTTGTGCCCTTTGTTTCAGAAACGTATCACGTCAAGTCTCCTTGCAATGCTGCTCTTTATTTATCAAAAAAATCGTTTATCATCGAGCATTCAAATGCCGTTTCTATGGCAATGATATGCTGATTTGCGAGATGTTCATTTTAGAAGATTGACGAAGATACACTTCAAGATGTTGTCAATCTGGGATATGATAAAGATCATGTGTGTGAATCGCTGTGCAATAGGCTGAAAAATGAGGTATATTCAAAAAAAAAAAATCAGTGGTTCATTCCATTCAGTTTTCATAACTAACTTTATACTATATGTTTCCAGGAAACTGTTGCATATTACTTGCTCTGGGACAATCGGTTCCGGGCTACTAGTTGCTATTTGGGGGCTCACTATCAACAAGAAATGGTTAGTCCACATTTGCATCATCTGTGACCTATTTAATGCACTAAACTAAAGGTTTAAGCACTATTAACTTTATGAATGGATGGTTCTCTAGGATCTGAGTTTTAATCAGTTTACTCTATCGGAGTCAGCAAGCGCAAGTACCAGGAATTATCTTCCAGGAAGTAATGATTCTCAAGGCAGTGGCTTGCGTCCATATTACCGCGTTGAAAGAAAATGGGCTCTTCGGCTCCAGGTCTTGCAAACTGTCCACTTTACTTTCCTTTGTTTTGCACATTCAGCTGTTGAGCTAATGCATCACTTATCCAGCAGTATCGAGCTCAACCTCCTGCGATAGTGATTGAGGTTCTAAAGGCACTTAAGGAATTAAATGTCCGTTGGAAGAAGAATGTGGACTACAACATGAAATGCAGGTGGTGCCCTGGGTTTGCTCGGGTCAGTGATATGTTGTTAGATGCCAACCACAGCTTTGTTGATGACTCTACCATCATGGATAATGGTGATGGTAATAGGAGGCTACCTGCTGTGATCAAGTTTGAAATTCAGGTGTGCAACACCTTCTACTACCAAAGTATTTTTTTTGCAATAACAAAAAAGGGATTTTCTACTCAATGTCGCCTTCACAGTGGCATCAGTAGATAAAATAACGATTTTGCTGGAGCCAATATATTTGATTCATAATTGTTACCAAGTGACAATTATTATGTCTTGCATGTGTCTGCTATTGCCAACAACTATTGTCGACTGACTCATGCATATTGGTAGAAATAACTTCCCATGTTTTAAAGCTGCACAGTGTTGGTGTTAGAAATTACAATTCGCCGGCATGGTACTGTATATACTGTCTATTTGGTTCTAACTTTAATTTATTTTTTCTCTAGCTTTACAAGACGAGGGATGACAAGTACCTGCTAGATATGCAGACAGTTACTGGACCTCAGCTCCTCTTCCTGGAATTTTGTGTGGCCTTCCTTACGAACCTTAGGGTTCTATAGCTAGTGCCTGTTCTGGTTGAGTGGTGAATAGCAAAACATATGACTGTCCCATGTGGTGCGGTTCATGGTCGCAACGGTGAATAATTGATGGTGTGCAAGTATATAGGTTGTGCGTTTCATCTTCGGTTTACAAAGTCCCTGACAGAGAACCGTGTTTGTTTAAGTGACTAGTCCTTTGTCAAGCACCACAAAGGTTAAGTGGTTGTTATAAATAAGACTTATGTATGGTAAATAGGTTGTGGTGAACCTCTTCTGATTTTGCAAGCTGCGCCACATACTGCTGGTGGTGATGCGACAGCACAAGCTTTTGTGATATTATTGCATGATCTGGTTTCTATTTGCCTTGCTATTGAATATGGTGATGCTGTGTGCATCTACAATGCAATGCGTGACGGCAGGCATGCGGCACGGCCATAGAGGTGGAAGCGCTGGGCTTCCACGGGGGCCAACCACGCGATGGCGGGTGTGCGGGGTGGCGACGTCTTCGTTTGGCGGCGCCACAGCGGTGCTCTGGAGCTCACGTGTGGTGCGGCGGCTGCAAGGTCATTTTTCTCGGGTGGTTGTGTGCGGACCGTCCTCGACCAGATCCAGAGGGATCGAGTGCCGGTGTGCCGTCTGCGTATGGGCCGAGGGCGACGAGGGTCGCGGGCGTCTGGCTCCCCCATGGACGTCCACTAGTGTAGTGGGCAATGTGGCAGTGGCGGTGGTTGGTGTGTGCCCAGGACGGCGAGGTCTATATCTCACCATGTGGATGTTGCGGGCTGCAGGGTGGCTAGGGCTGGGATTGGCGGCTTCCTTCATGGCTTCTGGGCGGGGGAAGTTGCGGCATGGTGGCGGTGGTGCCTGCCCGGTGGCACCGGGTTGGTGGTGACGATCTTCTCCTGCGGGCGCGTGGCGGACGGGAGTTGTAGGTTTCCGCGGCGGTCGTGAAGCAGGTCGCGGGGAGCCGAAGGAGGTGGGTGCTTGGCGGCCAAGGGTAACGGCTATCCCCTGGTGGTTGGAGGTGCCGGATATTTATGGGGGGTCCCCCATATGGATCTTGATTGGCAGGATTTGATGGTTGACACCCATCCCTCCCGGTAGTGCTGGCTGGTAGATGGTCGCATGCGTGTGTTGGCTATTGGTGCAGGGGTTGGACTTGCCACCCCCCCCCCCCCTACCGAGGCTAGTTGCTCCTCGCGCGAGCCCTGGTCACTCATTGCTCATGTTATGGCAGTGTCTCGTGGATTGGTTAGGGCGGCGACTACGTGTTACGATGTCGATGATGAGTTTGTCTGAGGATGTCACGACAGCGGCACTCGATGGCGGGCTACACCTACACAGTTGGCTTTCCGTCAGGCTCCATGAGTGATGGCTTCACCTCTTGGCCGTGTAGGAGGTAAGGGATGTAGTGACGGGAAGCTCTGGCTTGCTCGATAGTGCCCAGATCTGATGAGGATTCGTTTGCCCTTGTTGTGGTGATGACCGGGGCGCCTCCTAGTGGCTCTGGTGAGTTTTTGAGTGGAAGTTTCGCGCTTTGGAGCCAGCCATGGCGGCGCCCGTGGGTGTTGTTCTCTTCTTAAATACATCATCTTGGGCCTCGTCTCTATGCCATGGATCAGGCTGGTGTGATTTCTATTTTTGATTCCTTTTTTCATTTCTTTATTTCTTTTGTTTCTTTCCTCATTTTATAAAATGTTCCAAATTTCAATAATTGTTTGGGATTAAAAAATGAATTTAAAAATATATTCCAAAATCCAAAGATATTCATGAATTTGAAAAAAAAATCCAAATTACAAAAAAATATTAACAAATTTGAAAAATAATACTAATTGGGTATTAAAACAAAGTACACCATATATTAGCAAAACCGCTCGTGTGTAATAAAAACTGATCAATAGATATTCCACAAATATTTAGTATATGTTCGAAAAAGTTCATTGTATATTGAAGAATTATTCAATGTGTATTAAAAAAAATCACCATGTATTAAAATAGAAAAATATAACAATTCCAAATATCTTTTGAAATATGAATATTTTAAAAAACTATTTTATAAAAACATGAATATTTTATATTTGTGTAGAACATTTTTTTAATCTGTGAACAATTTTTAAAAATGTGAATTTTTTAACATTCCGATTTTTCTAAAAAACTAACATTATTTGAGAAATTCGAACATCCTTGAAAATTTAAAATAATTTTGAAATTACTGAACATTTTTTTAAAATAAAAGAAAAAGGATACTAAAAAACCGAAACATAAAACCACAAAGGATAAAAAAAAAATAGCAGAAGCCGGAACTGGACAGCCCACCTTGCTACAGTTGCAACGGTACTCCCTACCTTCTCATGTGCAGACAATTGCCGCCTGCATGAGCGCCACTATTTGTAACCTGCGAGTTTTTCATTTTTTGTAGATCTGTTGGTTTAAAATGTTTTATGTCTTGAACCGTCCGTCCAAAGACCGAACTATTTTCACTGTTGGATTTCTTCTGCCGAGATCTTAGAAAGAAGATCCCATGTTAATAGATTTCAATGAACTTTTTTTCCAAAAGAAAACCAGAAATCAGAAGAGAAAATGAAATAAAAAAACTATAGGGAAAAAAAATTCCGAAAAACAAAACTGTAAACCAAAAGCGAATAATAAAAAAAAACAGAACAAAAAGGAGCCCGGAAGCACGGTTGCAGTTTTTTCTTTATTTTTGGAAGCACAAAATTTGTTTTTCTTTTCCTTTTTTGGGGGGAAACACAGTTGTGCTATGTGCTCTTCCATGTGGTGTTTCTCATGGTAGATGCACAAATTTTCTTCCAACAGGAAGCACATATTTGCTTCTATTTATTGTATGCAATTATTTTTCTTCAAAACCTATGAAAAGAAAGCAAATATAGAAAACCCCAAAAACAAAACCATATAAACCTGAAAACACATACATAAAAAGAAACCAGAAATCCATAGGAAAAACCTAGCACGCGACATGTGGCTATTTGAAAAGAAATGTTTATGACAATAAATAAAAGTGTTAATGTCCATGTACTTACCAAAATGTGAGTTAACTAAAGTACTTAAATAAATTAGGAAAATAAATGGTCAATTTTAAAAATAGAAAAATAAATAGGGCGATTTTTTTGGGGGGGGGGGGGGGGGGGGGGGGGGGTAGGCCAATAATATTAGAGTAAAATGGAAATAAATGAAAAAATAAAACAAGAAAGAAACAGGAAAAACAAGAAACCATGTTATTGGACCTAGTCTGATTACCGTATGCTTTAGGTGACGCTCCCGTGGGATTGAGAAATCATGTGGTAAATCTTAAAAAAAAACTTGTGATAGGTAATTACTTTTTTTTGCGAGGTGATAAGTACTTTGAATGTGTAACACCAAGTTTTGACTATTTCATAAGTGTCACTACCGGGTCTATTGCCCATCATCGATAGGTTGAAGAATGGCCGATGAGCTTTTGGTGTGAAAATTAGACTTAGTTTTTCCTTAGTTTATGTGTCCATAAAAGAACAAAAAAAAATGTAACACAAATTTTGCAACTATATATCCCCTTCCTGGTGTTGTCCATCCGAGCCGACAAGGACATGTGGTGCCCTGGCGTTGGTGGTATAACGTGGCGTGACGCGACACGCTGAAGTTTTGACCGCCGGTCATAGGGAAACATTTTCCATTCTAGGTGTGACACGCGAATATTAATAAGCAGCCATCAAGATCATGACTGGTGACGAGGCAGTGATTTTTTTTAGTTTTTTCCTGATTTTTTTAGTTGGCATTGTGTTACTATGAAAAAACAAAACAAATTCTGAGAAAACTGTCCAACATGCGTATGAACCCAGTATATCCAACGTCCTCTTCACGCACGAAACAACGACGTTCCAGTTAATCCCACCCACCTCTAATGCCGGATGCACGGCATGCATATTTCGCATTGGCGCCTCGTTAGTGGCGACCGAAGCGTCTCTGCTGTCAATCCTATTCCTATACCGTCCAAATGAACCAACAACGGACGGAGAAATCGATCGACACATGCAAAGCATTGCAATCGGAAGGAGAGAAAAATGGGTGGGGGCCGGGAAGCGACAGAGGAGAAAGAGGAACATAACGTGCTCACTTAGGTAAGCGCAATGCTGACGCTAATGCTCACCTTTCCCTTTCCCCGGTTACGCCGCCCCCATCTAAGCAGCTCACTCTCTTCTAAAGCCTAAAGCAGACCTTCCCTCCCACCGCCGGAGGTAGAGCAACCCCAAAACCTGTGTCTGGGCGGTTGATCGACCACGGGATTTGGTCAGGTAATTAAGGCAATAGCACTGCTCATTTGTGCTGCAATTCACGCCGGAGTTTAGCATTTCTGCGTCGTTGTTGCTTGCTTGGCCTGGTAGAGAGCTGGGGCGGTTCGCGCGTGCTCTTAAATTTTAGTTCTGAGGGAGAGCTGCTTGTCCATTTTGTTTTTGGCTCGAGTGAGAAATTTATTAGTCCAGTTTGTGTGTTGCTCTGCTTGTGGTTGTGGGGATTTCGGTGCCCTCCCTGCTTGTTTCTTCCCTCCAACTAGCAGGATCACCCGCGCATTTGCGCGGCTAGAGTTTCGACATATATCTACACATGCTATTTTACATTTGTAATAGGGTCTCCATATCAATATTTTGATCACTATTTTTATATTAATATACTTTATCGAATGGTAGTTTTGAATGTAAGTCACAGATATACTGATACTATTTCGTCTAGAAAATCAAAGTATTACTTTGTTGACACATAATTTTATGCTGTTCAGCATATTCTTCTCGATCTCTATTCTTGTATTATACATCATCAGTTGGCAATGTCGACACCGAAGGAGGGATAGTAATCTATGATATTTTAAACTATAAAAATAAAATTGTACACAAGAACTAAATCTAAGTATTGATGTCTTACATCTAAGCATGGGTTTATGTCCTGACATCACATCATCGTTAGCATTGTGGTGGCTCGTGCATTGTCCCCGCAGATTTATTACATATTGTCATAATCTGAGCCTGTTCTCTTTACAGCCGGTTAAGCCATATCCACAAAGTGTTGCATGACTTCCTCAGGTATTTTCTCCTTTGACGGAGGGGCGGTTTCTTCGCAAAAAAGGCCTTCACTTCGGCATCCACTATGGTCTTGGTTTCGTCGTCACTCCTGCCATAAGCCAACTTATTTTTGGCATGAGGAGAGGCTTTCTTGCTTGGTGCTCTCTTCCGCTTTAGAGAAGGCTGACGCGCCCGAGATCGATATGGCGGACTCGCGCTGATGGGCTCCATCTCGGGGTGGGGTGGAGTCGGCTGATGCGGTGGCGGACTAGCGCCGCGCTCTGTCTTGGAGTGGGTTGGAGTCGGCTGATGCGGCGGACTTAGAGGAGGAGCCGGCTGGCACGGCGGACTTGGAGGAGAAGTTGGAGGCCTTGGAGAGATGATGCAATCCTTTCTCCATAGAATGATACGACGTATGGCGTCTCCCAGTGTGCGCTCCTCCTCACCTCCAGGAATGTCAAGCTCTAGCTCGTTATATCCCGACATTACTTCATCCACCCCTACACGAGCATAGCCAGCTGGAATCGGATTGCCATGGAAGGTTGCTTCAGGGGGATTTGGTAAAGCATAGCCGTCCGCCACCTTCATGGATATGTTCTTCAGTTTCATGTGTAGCTCACAAGGTGTCGTATCTTTGATATCATCCACGGGGTATCTAGCCAGCAGAGCATCATCTGCCGGGGTGGAACCCACGCTGCTTTTCAGCATAGATGGGACGGTGCTATCCAATGCTGGATCTGCTTGCTGTTGCCGCTGAGACGCCCTTTCCTGACTAAGTGAGTCGATCTGCTCCTGCTGCCACATGAAAGCATGTTCGAACTCCGCGTGCTTTGATTCTACCCTATGAAGGCGGTCTGCTTCCTGCTTCTTCTGCTCCTCCTCCTGCTTCTTCTTTCTCGCACGACTTCTGTAAGTGGGGTTCCAATCCGCAAACCCCTCAAACCACGGGGAATAACGCCTTTGCCTCGTGTTCGTCCCGGGTGTTCAGCATTCTTCAGGGCGCGCGTAAGCTCGTCGTTCTCTCTCTCGGGCTTGAACGCCCCCGTTCAAGCCTCTTCTATTGCAACAAGTAAAGCGTCGGAGGCATCTTTAAGACTTGCTCGCTCCATAATCTCCCCTGTCTTTGGGTCCAACTTTCCCCCATGCGCATAAAACCAAGTCCTGCACCTGTCGGGCCAACCCAATGTTTTTGGAGTGACCCCTGCAACAATCATCTGTTCCTCAGATTCATCCCACTTAGGCCGGCCGACCTGGTAGCCACCTGGCCCAGAACATGGTGAAACTTGTTTTTCGCAGCATTAATCTTGTTTATCCTCGACCGTTCCTAAGCAGCTTCTGATTCATTGAACTTCACAAAAGAGTCCCAGTGCTCTCTTGCCTTCTCCAGTGCTCCCTTAAATGCTGGAGTCTGCTTTCCTTCTTCTTCGTACTTGGCCCATATTCTTTTCTTCTGGTTGCAGAATTGTGTGGCCATCTTCTTAAGAGCACTCTTCTTGACTTTCTCCCGTTCTACATCTGTTAAATGCTCTGGTAGGGTGAAATGTGACATGAGCGATTCCCAAAGCAGATCTTTTGCTCTTTCGAAGACAAAACTAACTCCTCGATCTCCCTTTGGCTTATTCAATTCTTGAACGGAGATCGGGATTTGGTCCCTAACAATAACTCTGCACTGACGCTTAAATTTGCCCGCATTCTTTTTAGGAGCAAGAGGTTCGCCACATGGTTTGATCGCATCGATGTTGTACTTTATGCCAGCCTGCAACCTTTTGGCCGGACCTCATACTGCCCTGCTTGTAGAAGATTTGCTCGATCCGGAGGGCTAAAACAAGAAAGATCGATTCGTTAATATATATATATATATATATATATATATATATATATATATATAGAGAGAGAGAGAGAGAGAGAGAGAGAGAGAGAGAGAAATCAATTAATACATGTAATGATCACGAGAGGCCTTATATATACCTCACCGGTCTTTGTTAATTGAAGATCATTTCCTTCACCATCATTGTTTATGTGGCCTTCGTCTATTGGTTCTGCTTGAAATATTCCCTCACCGGAATTGTTCAGATATTGTGATCCGTCATCTTCGAATTCAGGTTCACCCTCAGCTTGGTTTCGGATCATGTCGAACATGATCTCGGTTTGATCATCGTCGTCTCTGCCGATAGCGTCCATAGCTTAACTAATCTAGAAGAAAGATAAAATAATTTACTATTCAAATTAAAATGCATCTCGAATATTATCTAATATAATCTCGAATACATCTCGAGTATTATCACTAATACGTCTCGAATAATATCACTAGTACATGCATCATTGAATATTATCGAATATAATCTCGAATACATCTCGAATATTATCACTAATACATCTCGAATAATCCAGTTAATGCATCATCGAATATTATCAAGTATAATCTCGAATACATCTCGAGTATCATCACTAATACATCTCGAATATTATCATCTAACATCACTAGCTAATACAGATCGAATATTATCGAATAATCTAGTTCACTCGCGGTTCCTGAGGCGCGGGCGGTGGACACCCAAAGAGAAGGAACCATCACAGGATCATAGCTCGAGTGAGATCCCTGAAGAACCTGTCAGGTATTGGAGAACCTGACGTCCAACGCAACCATGTAGCGACGGATGTGCTCATCCTCCTCCCTGAGACGGCAACGTACCACCTCCTTGGGGGCCGGCTGCCTCCGCACCGATTGTGGCCCACGCGACCGCCACCAAAGAAGCTTCGGGTCGACGACGGGAGCCCAGTTTCTCACCAAGCTAAACGCCCCGGAAGGTAGCACCTCCCAGTGCCAGCCCGGCGGAGCCCAGTCCCGGACATGGAGCCTCTCAAGCAGGTTGTCCCCGACTAGTCGACGACGAGGATGCGGGCCCGGCATCGTCGACGCCAAAAATGTTTCTATGCAAATTTAACATTTTTTAAATGCTTGATTATGATTTTTGTAATTCTTGTTCACTTGATTTAAGTATTACATTAAGCTATTAACATTAAAATATTTTTAGTACAAGCTCAACTTTTTTCTATGCAATTTTTTTCTATACTATACATATATATATGGTCAACTTTTTTCTATGCAACTTTTTTCTATAATTTTTTTTTCTATACTACTCATATATATGGTCAACTTTTCCTATGCAACTTTTTTCTATGCAAATTTTTTCTATACTATGATACAACATTAAAAGTACAAAAAACTAAAAACAAAAAAAAACTAGCTAGTGAAAAAGAAACAATGTATGCAAATTCCACCATTCATCTACATATATACATATATACATACATACATATATACTAATTAAGCATCTTAAAACATATAGTGAAAAAAAAAATCGCCGGAGATCGAGGGGTCGGTGAGCTCACAGCGGGCGAGGTAGGTGACGACGAGGTCGAGGCCGGTGAGGCTCGATCGGGGAGGAGGGCGCGGGCGGTGTCAACGGGGCTTGGCCAGGGGAGCAGGAGCGAGCGGCGTCGGGGAGGAGACGAGGGCGGCCGGTGTCGGGGACGGCGACGGATCTCCGGGTGGGGGGGAGGCGACGGAGCAGCAGCCTGGCCACGTCTCTGTGGTTCGGTGTCGAGAGAATGGAGAGAGTGGGGGTAAGAATTTCAAAGTGGCAACTTATATACAAAACCCTTTAGTCCTGGTTGGTGGCTCCAACCGGGACTAAAGGAACCCCTTTAGTCGCGGTTGGAGCCACCAACCGGGACTAAAGGTGAATTTCACCAGACCAAGCGGCGGGAAGCCCAGACCTTTAGTCACGGTTGGTGACTCCAACCGCGACTAAAGGGGGGCCTTTAGTCCCGGTTGGAGCTACCAACCGGTACTAAAGGCCTGTTCCTAGCACAGCCGCGGTGCGGTGGATGTTTAGTCCCACCTCGCCAAGCGAAGGGTGCCCAGACCTGTTTATAAGCCCCGCCGTGGCTGCAACCTCGAGCTCCTCTCCAAAGCAGGCATGTGGGCCTAACGAACCTCTCTTTGCCCTGTGGGGCCTACTTGCCCCGCGGGCCTGCATCCTGGCCCATCTAGTAGTTGGGTTTCTAGTCATATGCAGGCCATGGTGGCCTAGTAGGCGGTCATTTTTTGTTAATTCTTCCTTTTTTGTTTTTTGCTATATTTATTTTCTTTTGTTTCTACTTAGAGCCAAATATTTAGAGTTTTTGAGTGAATCTTTTTGCTTTAGGTCACAAAAATTATAAACTTTCTGTTAGTGCTAGTAGTGTTCAAATTTTAATAGTTTAAATTTAATTTTTTTGAAATTTGTGTGAATCACTAGTTTGTGACACTTGTAGAAAATAGGGCTTTGGTCTAGGTCAGATAAGTGCATTAGTCCCGGCCGTGTCACGAACCGGGACTAATGGGTGCATCAGTCCCAGTTCGTGAAGCCAGGACGCCAGCCGGGCCACGGCAGGCACCAGTCCCGGTTCGTCTGACCCCTTTGGTCCTGGTTCCAGACACGAACCGGGACTAAAGGGCATCCCTCTTGGCGCAGCCCCTTTAGTCCCGGTTGGTGGCTGGAACCGGGACTAAAGGCCAGTCTTCTGTACCGGTTCTAGCCACCAACCGGGACTAAAGATATGCCTATATATATGCTCGCCCCTGCCCGCTCACTCCTCTGTTTTTTGGCTGTTCGGCGTGTGGGAGGTGTGTGCTGCTCTGCTCTCACCTCCTATGCACATGAGGTATTCGATGAAATGCCCGAGCCACAATTAAGCTTTCTCCTCTCGAAGGTCGACCTCCAAGCTCTATTTTCCCCAAGATTTGTCTAGGTTTGGCGGTCCGTCGCATCCCGTCCCATCCCCGTCCTCACCGCCGTCGATCGCCCGCGCCGATCTCGTCGCCGGCACCACCGTGGTGAGTCTCTTGTTCTTATCTTCTTTAAAAAAAAATCTTACTTGTATGATTTAAATAGATACTTGTATAAATTTCTTACTTTTATTATTGTTTGTTATTATATAGTGCCATGGTTTTGGTGTCCTCCCCCGTCGGCCCTCGTCCGGTCTATGTTTCGGATGTGGTATATTATCTTTTATAACTATTTGTTTCATTTAGTGTTTATGACAATTATGTTGACCAACGTGACATAGATGTTTTTATCTAGGAGGTATGTGAACCAGAAATTCCAACCGACCCTCTTGTCGAGAGGTTAAATTTAGTTGAAAAAGAAAACAATTACTTGAAGAAAAAATTGAAAAGAATTGAGGAGGAGAAGATGGAATTGGAGTTGCATGTTGCGGATGTCATCGATGATCATAAGAACCAGATGAATGCAATGCGCTTGAAGACTAGAAAGATAAGAAAATATGCCATTCATAATGAGGCTTGGTATCATTATGTTGCTGGATCAATTGTTACCTTTGTTGAGATTATGATTGCATTTGTTGTTGCATTTAAATGTTTTACATAGTTGTATGTTAGTTTCAATGTATGTTGTAATTAGATGCTCTAGGGAGCTATATGTTGTTCTACGAGAACTATGTATGAACTTTATGTATTTATTTTTTCAGTAATAACATTTGATCACTACTGTACTTTGGTTTTAATGTGGTGATGAACTTGTATTAATTTGGTCACTTCTCTATTCATGATGTTCTGTAATGGTTTTTGATACAGTTAATTATATAATGCACGCAGATGAACAGGCAATGGATGTACGGTGACCGACGCACCTCCCAGTATATTGAGGGCCTGCATAAATTTCTCGAAGTGGCTGAGGCAAACAAGCAGAATGATTTTATGTATTGTCCATGTACTATCTGTGGGAATACGAAGGATCACTCTTCCTTGAAAAACCTTCACATCCACCTGCTTGAGAAGGGTTTCATGCCACACTATAATGTTTGGACCAAGCATGGAGAAAGAGGGGTTATGAGGGAAGACAACAAAGAAGAAGAGGATGACGACAACTATCCCCTTGAATACGGTGATACTGCAACGGGGGAAGCTGAAGATCAAGAGGAACCAGACGATGTGCCCGATGATGATCTTCGCCAGGTCATTGTTGATGCACAGAGAGAATGCCAAAGTGAAAGGGAGAAGTTAAAGTTCGATCGCATGTTAGAGGATCACAAAAAAGGGTTGTACCCAAATTGCGAAGATGACAACACAAAGCTCGGCACCACACTGGAATTGCTGCAATGGAAGGCAGACAATGGTGTATCTGATAACGGATTTGGGAAGCGACTGAAAATAATGAAGAAGAAGAAGCTTCCAAAGGATAACGAATTGCCCGACAGTACGTATGAAGCAAAGAAGGTTCTATGCCCTCTAGGATTGGAGGTGCAGAAGATACATGCATGCCCTAATGACTGCATCCTCTACCGCGGTGAGTACGAGGATTTGAACGCATGCCCGGTATGCGGTGCATTGCGGTATAAGATCAGACGAGATGACCCTGGTGATGTTGAGGGCGAGCGTCCTAGGAAGAGGGTTCCTGCCAAGGTGATGTGGTATGCTCCTATAATACCACGGTTGAAACATCTGTTCAGAAACAAAGAGCATTGTCCAGTTTGTACACGAAGTGCATCCAGTTTTTCCCGTAGCCCTCTCAACTTTTTAGCACATGCTATGTGGGTGAAATTATAATACCGTGCCAAGTTTCAACCTTTTCAGAGTTCATTTATCATGCTTTTCAATTTCAGGGACATTTAGTTGAAAATAAATCATTAAATGCATGAAAAATAACAAATGAAGTCACAAAAGGGGTTAAAATTGATGATGTGGCTTTGAATGGTGCATTTTGAACACACAAAAAGTCTGGAGTTAAAATAAGTTAAAAAAATAAAATCCCTTTGTAGTAGATGAGTTTTCGTCCGAAACCTGATACTTTGAAAGAGATTGTCCATTTTGTACACAAAGTGCATCCAGTTTTTGCCATAACCCTCTCAACTTTTTAGCACATGCTATGTGGGTGAAATGATGATACCATGCCAACTTTCAACCTTTTCAGAGTTCATTTGTAGTGCTTTTCAATTTTAGGGTCATTTAACTTAAAGAATGAACTAATAGCAAAAAGAATGAACTAAAAAGCTTTTAGGAAACTCTAATACCAAAAAGAATGAACTAAAAAGCTTTTATAAAACTCTAATAGCAAAAAGAATGAACTAAGGCAATAGTAAAAAGAATCAACTAAAAAGAATCAAAATAATATTAACTAAAATTATCAAAGTACTTAATTGTTAAAAACTTTAATAGTAAAAAGAATTTTCATAAAATATTTTTTGTTACAAACTTTAATAGAAAACTAAAAAGCTTTTATAAAACTCTAATAGCAAAAGGAATCAACTAAAAAGAATCAATAAAAAAGAAAACTTATGAAACTAAAATTATATAAATAAAAATAACTTATGCAAAAAATAACATTAAAAAATTAAAAACATAACATATGCAAAAAAAGGCCACCTACTAGCCACCACGGCCTGCATACGACTAGATACCCTAAAAATGTGCCAGGATGCAGGCCCGCAATGCAAGCAAGCCCAACCGGGCGTCAGATAGGCATGTACTGCCTGCATTAGAGAGGAGCTCAAGAGGGTAGCGGCAGCAGCGCTTATAAACCACTCCGAGCCCCTCTCAACTAGCGAGGTGGGACTAAACTTTTGGATGCAGCAGCACAACCCTTTAGTCCCGGTTGGTGGCTCACACCGGGACTAAAGGCCCCCTTTCATCCCGGTTCGAGCCACCAACCGGGACTGAAGGTATGTGCTTCCCTCCCTTTGGGCTGCTGAAATTGACCTTTCACTACTAGGGAAAAGCCTAGCAGTAGCGTGTGTTGGAGGCGTAGTAGTGGTGAGGGTGGGCGCGCTACTAATACGGCGCTACAGCTAATGTTCACCAGTAGCGCGGGTTGGGGCGCGCTACTACTATACCGCATAGCAGTAGCGTGTTTTACCGTCCGGCACTACTACTACACCTTCCTAGCAGCAGCGTGTTTCTCCACCAAGCGCTACTACTACACCTCCCTAGCAGTAGCGCCTTGTGGGCTACCAGCGCTACTGGTAAAGTTTGCTATTTTTTTCCTACTGCATATTGCCGCTGTATTTGTACTAGTTTATAGTAGTCTCATCATATGATTTTATGATCATGATGAGTTATTATTTCAGTGGGTGAAAAATACATGGATTAGATTCAAGTGGAGTAAACATGGTGCATATCCAAAGTACTACTAATCCAAACTTGATCACTTTAGTTTGGATTAGTATGATCAACTTTGGATTAGTAGTACTTTCGATCTGCACCATGTATTGCCTCCACTTGAATCTAATCCATGTTTATTTCACCCACTTATATATATAATAACTGATCATGCTCATAATGATATAATAACTAAGCATCATCATCATTAATAATAACTTATCATCGTTATCATAATAACAAGTCATACTCATCATCATCATAGTCATCTAACAACTTCTACTCGTTATCATAATAAAAAGTCATAGTCATCTAATAACTCATCATCGTTATCAGAATAACAACTCATACTCATTATCATCATAGTCATCTAACCAACCCTACTTAATTGTTCTTATCACATGATCATGAGTATTAGCTAGGACCTACTACCCTCTCTAAGGTAAAATAGCATAAAACAAGATAGGCCCTAACGCTCCATTATGGAGAATGGAGATTATCCTGTCTCCAATTCTTGCGCTTCACACAATGTTGCTTCCAAGTAGCTCCCTATGATTGTCCATACATTTTTTCCATTCTTTGATTGTCATGTCTTCATCGGTTTTAGAAATCTGGTATGAATAGCGGTGAAGCCTACGATGACCTGGCCGTAAGCTAATAACATCAAGGCGACCTTTCGGAAACATCAGATCAGGCACACAATCCTTCGGGATTTTCTGTTGAAAAACATAATAATAACTTCGTAGTTAGCAATGTAGTTTAGCTTTAGATGAATTTATGCAAAAGATGCACGGATGTCATAATAGTAAAAAAAATTACTATGCCATCTCCATGGATGTTACCATAGTTCAACATGTGCACTAGTGGCACGTATTGACCATAATGTGCAGGAGTTTAATAATTGATATTGTAATTTTCAACATCAATAATAAATGAGATAAGATGATCTTTCTCTTCATAAGTTAATTCAGCGCCATCGGTGTAGTAGGTTATGTCTACCATCTTTCGTACATTTTTTGAAGAATAAAAATAAGCTGTAAATGGAAATAAGATCTCAACTATTTTGAAATAAACAATATAAATTAATTAATAAATATGTTTGAGAAACTCACATAAAGGTACAAGTGGAAGCGTATCAACAAGGACCCAAATGTCGAGATTAGCTTCATCAATATTATCTTCAACGACATTATCTTCGTCGACATTATCTTCATCCATGTCATCTTCAGGATCACCAAGATCGAAGGTGACATGTGTAACATCCCCACTATCACACTACAGTGATCTCTCTCTAATAATGGCCATGTTATCATGATCACTCAGTCAATCTGCCACTTGTCAAAAATCAAACCCAAACTCAAATTTGAAATGCAAGTCAAATAATTATTTCTTCAAACAGCAAATCAATAATGTTCATCATGTGGCATATAATCCCTAACTAATTTTGGTGGTGGAACCAACCTTTTATAAAGTGTTTAAATGCCCTTAAATAATCAAAATAGTGGCAAACCAATTAATTAAATGCCCTTTTAATTAATAGAATATGCAAACTAAATTATTTAGCTACTACACTTTTTGTGGTAGTGGTATGTTTTGAAACCTTATTTTAGGTACTAATTTTGTATTTTGTACAGCCAAAATAAAATATAACTAAAAGGTTTTAAAACAGTTAAAAAAACAAAACAAAGTAAAAAGAAAAGAGGAACTCCCCTCTCCCCTCGGGCCTAGCCCACCTGGGTCACCAGGCCAACCCCAGGCTTACATAACCCCCCAATGCCCCCAGCCGAAACCCTAGCTGCCTCCCCACAACCCCCACGATCCCCCCACTCTCCTCACTCTCTCTCCCCCGATCTGAACTGGGGCTCGGCCCCTACACCTCCCGTCGCCCTCGTCGTGACGCCGCCGCCCTGCGCCTCCCATCGCTACGTCAACGCACGCCATCGGCCTCGCCTGCCGGTACCACGCCGCCGCCCGACGGCCTCGTCACCATCGCCACCCCGACCGCCCCGGCGCCACTCACCCCCGTCGCCGCGTCCGCCGTTTGCCATCGCCTCGCGCACCCTGGCCTCCCCCTTGCCCGCGCGCCTGGCCGCGTCGGGGCCAGGCTCACCGCCTTGGCGCTCGTCGGCCGTCACCCATCCCGGCCGCCTTATCACCGCCGGACCTCGTCGGGGCTCCGCCGGACCCCTACCTCACCGGATCGGCCGCGTGTACCACCTCTGCCCCGTCGGTCGTCACCGTCGACCCGCCACCACCATTACTTCTCCGTCTCCGTCGGGCGCGCTCCCGAGCTCACTGTGAGCTCCCGGTCCTCTGTGGCCTCTCCCCTTTCTTCCCCTCGCCCCGTAGCTTGGGTGCAGCCGTGGCCGCGTCGTCACCGCCGTCCGACGTCATCATCGTGGCCACCTTTGGTCGTCTCCGCAAGAACGACTCGCACCCCTGCGCGCGCCGCGCCGCGCTGGTTCTGTGGGTGGTCGCAGACGCCCATTTGGTTGCCTGGGTCAGGATCCGGCGTCCTGCCGCCGCCCCTGTAGATCACCACCGTCGCCTGCTCTGTTTAGGCCGGCCCTGTCTAAATGACAGGTGGGCCAGGCCGTTTAGTGTTAGCACTAATGAAACCGGAACAATAGGCATTGACGTGTGCCCCCCCCGTTAATAATCTACAAAAAATGCCCCTAATGCTAACTGTGACTATGACACGTGGGGCCACCTCGTTAATTAATTAGTTTGGTTAAATAAAACTTTGTTAAAAAAAATTGACTCACTGACAGTCTAGCCCCACCTTTAAGTTAAACTAATTAAATGTTAAAACTCTGGTAAATTTGACTCTGTCACTCATAGAGGGCCCCACTGGTCAGTTGACCACCCACAGTCAATGACATGTGGGCCACGTTGACCCTGTTGACCAGTCAACACTGACTGGGTCAACTGTCGACTGTGCATAGCTGACTCACCACATGGCCCCACTTGTCATTGACTGTGGCTGGCTCAGTCTGTGTATAAAAAGTATTTACTGATATTTTTGAATTAAATAAATTCGAAAAAATTAGAAAATCATTTAAATCTTTGAAAAATCATATAAAATAATCCGTAACTCGGATGAAAAAGTTTTATACATGAAAGTTGCTCAGAACGACGAGACGAATCCGAATACGCAGTCCGTTCGTCTGCCACACGCCCCTAGCATAGCGAACGCGGAACTTTCCTCTCTTTTTCATTTGTCCGAAAATGCCAAACTTCAGGAAAACTTTCCCGGATGTTTCCCCCCTTCACCAGTATCGCGTAGTACCGCGTTAGATCACACCTACCACCGTTTATTACCATGTCATGCTCTTGTTTGCTTTGTATTTACTGTTTCTTCCCCCTCTTCTCTCCGGTAGACCCCGAGACCACTGCTAATGCCGCTGTGATCGACTACGTCACCGACGACTCTTCTTCCTTTTCAACAGAGCTTCCAGGCAAGCACCCCCCCTTGAGCATGCCTATATCACCTATTCTCCTCTCTCTTGTGCTTGCATTAGAATTGCTGCTACTACTGTTTATCCTATTCTGATGCATAGCCTGTTTATTGTAACCTGTTATTGATACCTGACCTGCTTATCCTAAACTGCTTAGTATAGGCTGGATAGAGACCCCAGTGAACCCACTTGTCCCGGTTGCCCCGCTGGATCACATCCCCGTTGTTTGTACGACACTACAGCGTTACTATCGAGTGCTGAGGGTGATACCTCGTCAGCACTTCTGATGTTAATCTTGTAGGGTAGATAATTGGTCATGGTCATCGAGGGTGATTCCTCCTTCTCCACTTCCGATACGACCCTGTCGCGCAACACTTCAAGTGTGAACCTCGAGGGTGATTCCTCCAAGTTCACCTTGCCGGATACATCGAGTTGGAATCCAACGAGGGTGATACCTCAGATTCACCTGATGTTATGGACACATGGATACTTGGACTTTACACTGTTACTTGGAAAGGCGGGTCGACCCTGAGGGGTTCCCGCGTGAGCCTAAGTGGCGAGTGTTGTGGAGACGGGTTGACCTGGAGGTTGCCCGATATATGAATAGGAGGCGTGGCCGGGCATTCTTAGCCCTTTTCGCAAGTCCTCGAGATGGGGCGACGGGGTCAAATCGATCGTGAGTCTCTGCTCGTTACCGCACTACCAACACACTACGATTTGGATATTTGATCTGAGTGGGCCTCTGGCCCGATAGCAATAACCATCACGCGGGAAAAGTTATGGGCACTCCGCATCGTGGCATCAGTCGAAAGTTCTGTCAGACGTCCAGTTCAGCATTGTGGCACAGTCGGATCGTACCGACCATCCGAGGCGGTGCTGGTATCCATCCTGCACACAACGACCAGGAGTGCACAGGGCGATGGCCCAAGACCCCTGAGTGCTTAGGATGTAGACCGACGGGGACCTCTCTGCTGAGCTCTAGGTAGGGTTGCAGTGTGTTGTTTGACCGAGGCCGGGCATGACCCAGAAAAGTGTGTCCGGCAGGAGTTAAGCGAGCATGGTTGGTAAGTTGGTGCACCCCTGCAGGGAAGAACTAATCTACGCATAGCCGGATCCTCGGTAACGGACGCTCGGAGTTGTATCCCGATCGATACAACTAGAACTGGATACTTGTGATGAGATATGGGTAGTATGGCTCTGGGATTGCTTTCTCGCAGGGAGTCGGGAAAGGATCTCTAGCCAAGGTTGATACTTGGACATTAGGGCTCTGGGATCGCTTTCTCGCAGGGAGTCGAGGAAGGATCTCTGGACGAGGTTGATGACACTACTACTACATTATGTTGTACTAATCTACACTCTTGTAATGCTGCAAGATCGTTGAAGATGCTAGTCTTCAATAGGACTAGGCTTTCCCCTCTATTCTGGTATTTCTGCAGCCCAGTCCACATATACAGCCTTTCTTTGATAATGTTGCATATGTAGTGTAGATCCTTGCTTGCTGAGTACTTCGGATGAGTACTCACATTTTCTTTGCTTTCTTTTTTCCCCCATATCCATTTGATGCAACTAGATGACGGAGCCCCTAAGACAGCTGCCCCCGTCGACGATCGCTACTACTATCCCGAGGGTGTATACTACTACGAGCTTGCCGACGACCAGGAGTAGGATCGGAGGGTCCCAGGCAGGAGGCCTGCGCCTTTCGATTGTAGTGTTTTCTTTTGCCCCGCCTTTTAAGGGCCTATCTGTGTTTTCTTTTATATCTGTACTCAGATATCTGATGCTTCCGCTGACGCTTGTTTGTCATCAAGCTTATGTATTCGAGCCCTCGAGGCCCCTGGCTTGTAATATAAAGCTTGTATGACTCTATTTATGTTTTAGAGTTGTGTTGTGATATCTTCCCATGAGTCCTTAGGCTTGATCGTGTGCATTTGCATGTATGATTAGTGCATGATTGAGCTGGGGGCGTCACAAGTTGGTATCAGAGCCGACTGCCTGTAGGTTCCCCCTTTCCAACTCTTTGGCCGAAGTTGAGTCTAGTGGTCCAAAACTATTTTACGAACATGGTTGTGTGGCTTACGGGCCCACGTCGCCAAGTGGGTGGTATTAGGATCTTTTATTCCTCGTCTATACTCTGGGATTCTGATCTCTCTTCTATTCGGGTTAAATGATTTTCTAAAATCTAACTTTAGGTTCTCGAAAACACTTTCTCCCGGAGAGCCCCTTCAGTCCAGATGATGGCCTGCTTCACCAGAAGATTCTGAAAATATTCTCTGATATTCTCTTGAGACTTTGTGCCCACCACTTTTGCTATTCCCGACCACCGATAAATCCTTATGGATAACTGCTTACACTTGTCCTTCATACCTTCGTTCCCAGTTGCCCCTGTTATTACTTGATACCTTGAAAAATTCTTTGATATTCCGCGAATCCTTTGTGCCCACCGCTTTGCAGCTCTTTTCCGCATTAATACCCCTACGGATAATTCCTCGCACATAACGAGTATCCGCTCATCACTAGTTGTTCATGTGTTTCACAAGGATCTTCAAAAATACTATTCGATCTTCCGAAAATCCTCAGCAGCCTATTGCTCTTGAAATTCTTCCTTGCTTGCATTATGGTTAATCCCATAAGTATAGCAATCTTATTGGCATCCTTTGTCACTATCATTTTGAGTCCATTGATTCAATAAGTTGCGAATGCTCGCAATCCTCAATCAGATCCTATGATTCATCCTTCCGGCTCGGACGTCGTTTGAACAAGAGCTGGTTCTCGACCAATCAAATTGCCGTCGATTGTACCCCTAAGGCTATTCAACTTATTCATCCCTAATCAGAGCGTTGCTTCTGATCCCTTGACTTGGAATTCATAACTCCTTTGCAATTGAGCTTTGAATTAGTCAGTTGTTTCTATCATCTGATGTCCTTGCATTCCTCTTCTTCTGGTTGAGTACCGACGCTCACATCAGATCCCTTGTGGACCCCCAGATCCTTTGTTGGATTTCATCCGATAGTGTCCTTCGTATACAAAAACCTCGTGAAGTTCTTTCCTTGATACATAATGCCATTTGGTAAATCCTATTCTTTGCTTTGGCCAACCATGCTCTGCTTTCGAGCTGGTGATATTTACTCTTGAAGCTTGTGGTATATGTTTCTAAGATGCCCCGATGGGTTGAACCTACGCCTTCCTTAATCTGTGTGAACCCAAAACATTTCATGGGACATACTTATCTGGTATTTCACCAAGTAAAACTTTCAACACTAATGCCATTCTCGGAACGAGAAGTGAATGTAAGGTTGTGCTTTGGAGAAATGGGGGTCGACCTTGAACTTTGTGTTCATGCCCATGGACCCGATGTGGAATTTATCATGGAAGCTTCTCGTAAAGACAATTACCCCCTTATTATAAGTTCATCTTGTATCTGTGGTTTGATCATTTGCAAATGTGGTTCTGGACATATTGTTCTCCTTCGATTCCATTTCTCGGACAAGTTAAAGTACTTGTCTTCTGCATATCATTTCACCTGTCCAACCTCTATTCTGTTCTACCTTCGGGTATTACCCTCTAGTATCTTGATAATCTCACAGAATCATGTCGCTTAATTGTGAGCCCTCATCAAGTATTAATTCCCACCGATTCCAATTTTTCCTGGGTACTGAGTGGTTAGTCAGTCGAGAACACCGATAACTAAATCAAGTCCGCACCGCGATTAAACAACTCTTAGTAATCTTCTTTACTTATAACTTTATACTCCATCACATCATTCCTAGCCTGATCTGCTATATGCTTGTCGTGCTGAATTCTAACTGTGCTACATGGCCCTTCTTCCCGGAGCACAATTTTTGACGATGAACTAAGCTTATGTCGATCTTCCTCATCTTATCATTTCACCTCGAACAACAAGCTTGATTTCGAGCTTGTGTCGAATCCGTGTTTCTTAAAACCCTTTGCGTTATCATTCCTTTGACTTGTTGTCATCGCTGATCGATTACATCCTCATGAAATCTCTCAACAAAAGTGTCGTGCTCATCAGCAACATTCTGAGCACTTTCAGGATATCAATTGACTTCATGAAGATGAATACCATCCTTGCCCTTGATGATTGTGTTATCATCGACACCATTCTTGCCTTTTTCCCCGACACAAACTTGCTCAATGGTTTGCTGCTGGAACCGTCGACCCCATCCTCATCTTTTCCTTGCTGAAATTGTAAGACTTATTTTAGCACAATGCTAAATGTTTCTTGATCAATTATCCAAACACCGTCGTATGGGTAAATATCATGATTCTTCCCTCACCCCTTTATCTCAATGCTTTTGAACTTGCTGCCCTATCATGTGTATCCTGCTCCGCTTTTTCCCTGGGAAGGATATACTCCCAATTTTTGTGTGTAAACACATTTTCCTTCCCATTGTTTAATTTGAATAATCAATTAATCATTTTTTTTCTTTCCATTGGTTTGTTTAACTTTTCTTGTGAGCTATATAATATAAGCAGAAATAATTCCCTGCTTATAAAACACCCCGATGTACAACCTTGTTAGTGAGACCCTGTTACTATTGTTGATGACATTCCGGTAACCCCCGATGGACGAGAACTTTGCCTTATTGGTCTGCCTCGTTCTTAGGAGCAGGAAAATGGTTATCTTTGTCCCTCGCACTTGGTACCGATGTTGTCACCGACATAACTGACAGACTATCCTCTGATATACCTTGTTGTCGTGACCGGTAAGAAAACACCGTTCTCCCTACTCTCGATCGACTCTCATCACAGTTCCACAGGATCGGAACCTGACTCTCCTGAACAACCTTGATTCCGAAATATTCTTGCATTTGGCTTCGTATCATGTCACGAGTCACCCTCTGAGAGATGATCTGTTCCCGATGCTCTGAACCCCTTCTCACACTCTGTTCAGGTATCAATCGGATGTCCATTCGCTTGAAACTTCTTATCGTACCTTCATACTTTGCTCTCGAGGTTTTCTTAAGATTCAACTGGAGAGATACCTCTATCACATTCCTTGAATTCCTCCCCAGATAATCGACCCTACAAGGGACAGTTCTTCCGAAGTTACCCTTTACTTCCCCACTTAAATCTCGGGACGAGTTTCTTGCAGTGGAGGAGATTTGTAACATCCCCACTATCACACTATAGTGATCTCTCTCTAATAGTGGCCATGTTATCATGATCACTCAGTCAATCTGCCACTTGTCCAAAATCAATCCCAAACTCAAATTTGAAATGCAAGTCAAATAATTATTTCTTCAAACAGCAAATCAATAATGTTCATCATGTGGCAAATAATCCCTAACTAATTTTGGTGGTGGAACCAACCTTTTATAAAGTGTTTAAATGCCCTCAAATAATCAAAACAGTGGCAAAATAATTAATTAAATGCTCTTTTAATTAATAGAATATGCAAACTAAATTATTTAGCTACTACACTTTTTGTGGTAGTGGTATGTTTTGAAACCTTATTTTAGGTACTAATTTTGTATTTTGTACAGCCAAAATAAAATAGAACTAAAAGGTTTTAAAACAGTTAAAAAAATAAAACAAAGTAAAAAGAAAAGAGGAATTCCCCTCACCCCCTGGGCCTAGCCCAGCTGGGCCACCAGGCCAACCCCAGGCCGGCCCACACCCCGGCTTGCATACCCCCCCAATGCCCCTAGCTGCCCCCGCCACAACCCCCACGATCCCCCCCACTCTCCTCCCTCTCCCCCCCGATCTGAACAGGGGATCGGCCCCTACACCTCCCGTCGCCCTCGTCGTGACGCCGCCGCCCTGCGCCTCCCGCCGCTCCGTCACCGCACGCCATCGGCCTCGCCTGCCGGTGCCACGCCGCCGCCCGAGGGCCTCGTCACCATCGCCACCCCGACCGCCCCGGCGCCACTCACCCCTGTCGTCGCGTCCGCCGCTTGCCATCGCCTCGCGTACCCTGGCCACCCCCTTGCCGCGCGCCTGGCCGCGCCGGGGCCAGGCTCGCCGCCTTGGCGCTCGTTGGCCGTCGCCCATCACGGCCGCCTTATCACCGCCGGACCTCGTCGGGGCTCTGCCGGACCCCTACCTCGCCGGATCGGCCGCATCTACCTCCTCTGCCCCGCCGGTCGTCACCGTCGACCCGCCACCACCACTACTTCTCCGTCTCCATCGGGCGCGCTCCCGAGCACACTGTGAGCTCCCTGTCCTCTGTGGCCTCTCCCCTTTCTTCCCCTCACCCCGTTGCTCGGGTGCAGCCGAGGCCGCGTTGTCACCGCCGTCCGACGTCATCATCGTGGACACCTTCGGCCGTCTCCGCAAGAACGACTCGCACCGCTGCGCGCCGCGTTGGTTCTATGGGTGGTCGCAGACATCCATTTGGTCGCCGGGGTCAGTATCCGGCGTCCTGCCGCCGCCCCTGTAGATCACCACCGGCGCCTGCTCTGTTTAGGCCGGCCTTGTCTAAATGACAGGTGGGCCAGGCCGTTTAGTGTTAGCACTAATTAAACCGGAACAGTAGGCACTGACGTGTGCCCCCCCAGTTAATAATCTACTAAAAATGCCCCTATTGCTAACTGTGACTATGAGACGTGGGGCCACCTCATTAATTAATTAGTTTGGTTAAATAAAACTTTGTAAAAAAAAATTGACTCACTGACAGTCTGGCCCCACCTTTAAGTTAAATTAATTAAATGTTAAAACTCTGTTAAATTTGACTCTGTCACTCATAGCAGGGCCCCACTGGTCAGTTGACCAGTCAAACTTGCAGACTGTGCTGGCTCCAGTCAATGACATGTGGGCCCCGTTGACCCTGTTGACCAGTAAATGCTGACTGGGTCAACTGCTGACTGTGCACAGCTGACTCACCCTCTGGCCCCACTTGTCATTGACTGTGGCTGGCTCAGTCTGTGTATAAAAAGTATTTACTGATATTTTCGAATTAAATAAATTCTTGAAAATTAGAAAATCATTTAAATCTTCGAAAAATCATATAAAATAATCCGTAACTCGGATGAAAAAGTTTTATACATGAAAGTTGCTCAGAACGATGAGACGAATCCGAATATGCAGTCCGTTCGTCTGCCACACGAACCTAGCATCGCGAACGCGGAACTTTCCCCTCTCTTTCATTTGTCCGAAAATGCCAAACTTCGGGAAAACTTTCCCGGATGTTTCCCCCCTTCACCAGTATCGCGTAGTACCGCGTTAGATCACACATAGCACCATTTATTACCATGTCATGCTCTTGTTTGCTTTGTATTTACTGTTTCTTCCCCCTCTTCTCTCCGGTAGACCCCGAGACCGCTTCTGATGCCGCTGTGATCGACTATGTCACCGACGACTCTTCTTCCTTTTCAGCAGAGCTTCCAGGCAAGCACCCCCCCCTTGAGCATGCCTATATCGCCTATTCTCCTCTCTCTTGTGCTTGCATTAGAATTGCTGCTACTACTGTTTATCCTATTCTGATGCATAGCCTGTTTATTGTAACCTGTTATTGATACCTTACCTGCTTATCCTAAACTGCTTAGTATCGGCTGGATAGAGACCCCAGTGACCCCACTTCACCCGGTTGCCCCGCTGGATCATCGGAAGACTCGACGACCCGGCCCCAGCACCACACATCACATCCCCGTTGTTTGTACGACACTACATCGTTACTATCGAGTGCCGAGGGTGATACCTCGTCAGCACTTCTGATGTTAACCTTGTAGCGTAGATAATTGGTCGTGGTCATCGAGGGTGATTCCTCCTTCTCCACTTCCGATACGACCCTGTCGCGCAACACTTCAAGTGTGAACCTCGAGGGTGATTCCTCCGAGTTCACCTTGACGGATACATCGAGTAGGAATCCAACGAGGGTGATACCTCAGATTCCCCTGATGTTATGGACACACGGATACTTGGACTTTACACTGTTACTTGGAAAGGCGGGTCGACCCTGAGAGGTACCCTCGTGAGCCTAAGTGGCGAGTGTTGTGGAGACGGGTTGACCTGGAGGTTGCCCGAGATATGAATACGAGGCATGGCCGGGCATTCTTAGCCCTTGCCACAAGTCCTCGAGACGGGGCAACGGGGTCACATCGATCGTGAGTCTCTGCTCGTTACCGCACTACCAACACACTATGATTTGGATATTTGATCTGAGTGGGCCTCTGGCCCGATAGCACGAACATTCACACAGGAAAAGTTATGGGCACTCCGCATCGTGGCATCAGCCGAAAGTTTTGTCAGACGTCCAGTTCAGCATTGTGGCACGGTCGGATCGTACCGACCATCTGAGGCGGTGCTGGTATCCACCCTGCACACAACGACCCGGAGTGCACAGGGCGATGGCCCAAGACCCCTGAGTGCTTAGGATCTAGACCGGCGGGGACCTCTCTGCTGAGTTCTAGGTAGGGTTGCGGTGCGACGTTTGACGAAGGTCGGGCATGACCCGGAAAAGTGTGTCCGGCCAGAGTTAAGCGAGCGTGGTGGGTAAGCTGGTGCACCCCTACAGGGAAGAACTAATCTATGCATAGCCGGATCCTCGGTAACTGACGCTCGGAGTTGTATCCCGATCGATACAACTAGAACTAGATACTTGTGATGCGATATGGATAGTACGGCTCTGGGATTGCTTTCTCGCAGGGAGTTGGGAAAGGATCTCTGGGCGAGGTTGATACTTGGACATTATGGCTCTGGGATCGCTTTCTCGCAGGGAGTCGAGGAAGGATCTCTGGACGAGGTTGATGACACTACTACTACCTTATGCTGTACTAATCTACACTCTTGTAATGCCGCAAGACCATTGAAGATGCTAGTCTTCGATAGGACTAGGCTTTCCCCTCTATTCTGGCATTTCTGCAGCCCAGTCCACATATACAGCCTTTCTTTGATAATGTTGCATATGGAGTGTAGATCCTTGCTTGCTGAGTACTTCGGATGAGTACTCACGTTTGCTTTGCTTTCTTTTTCCCCCATATCCATTTGATGCAACTAGATGACGGAGCCCCTGAGACAGCTGCCCCCGCCGACGATCGCTACTACTACCCCGAGGGTGGATACTACTATGAGCTTGCCGACGACCAGGAGTAGGATCGAAGGGTCCCAGGCAGGAGGCCTGCGCCTTTCGATCGTAGTGTTTTCTTTTGCCCCGCCTTTTAAGGGCCTATCTGTGTTTTCTTTTATATATGTACTCAGATATCTGATGCTTCCGCTGATGCTTGTTTGGAATCAAGCTTATGTATTCGAGCCCTCGAGGCCCCTGGCTTGTAATATAAAGCTTGTATGACTTTATTTATGTTTTAGAGTTGTGTTGTGATATCTTCCCGTGAGTCCTTAGGCTTGATCGTGTGCATTTGCGTGTATGATTAGTGCACGATTGAGCCAGGGGCGTCACAACATGCATACCGTCCTGAAAATCATACGCCTTGCACAGTGCTTCCCAATTCGAGCAACCAAAATGGGATACGCTCTTCGAATTGTATAGATTGACAGCAAAATCATAACCATGATGGGTCCTGAGATGAACTATCTTTGTCTCCATATTTTCATGATCTTTGAAATTCAAATGCTCCAAGACATAGCGTCTTGCATGGCATGGGATAAGCTAGTCGAATTATAAAAGATGGAAATTACACGTTGAAGAAGCAGAAGTCATGCTTAATTATGAAAAAAGACTTGTTGTTGCGTACCGTTTCAACATCGAAAGTCTCATCGAGCTTAATAATGAAGAGCCGACCGTCCACCAGGTGAGGCCTATCGCACAGACCCCAGTCGTCACCGTAGTAGTTGCACTCTGGGATCCTATCGTCGTCGACAGACATTTCCTATGTTCATAATTCAAAGATTAAACTTCTAAAATTCAATATATGTACTACAAAAACTAAATTAGATCATTATTATTCATCACGGGTTGACTATCGATCTGTCGAGTCTTTTCTTGAAAACTCTCAGCTCACATGGTGTATATATTCGACCGTCTGTGATGGTAGCTCCTCCCTTCGTTCCCGAGTGCATTACACCAAATTGTCTAGCACACAGGAACGATGGAGAAGCTACCCCTATGAAAACAGTCGGGATTCTTCATCTTTGACATTTGTGACCGTCGGTGATGGTAGCTACTCCTGTCATTCCAAAGTGCATTACACCAAAATGTCAAGTACCTTGGAATGAAGAAGAAGCTTACCACACGACAACAGTCGGGATTGTTTGTCCTCTCATATATGGTGACCACTCCCTCACTGTTTTTTTACTGTCATATATGGAGCCCCAACAGACTTAAAGTCAACCCAAAATGTCGTTTAATGCTCTTTCCGGCAAATCCAACGCACTCGATATTTCCTACATTGTAGCACAAGCCATGCCAAAATTCACGAAAAAATCCGGCATGACCTTTGCTACGAAAGGACATATCGAGCGCCTGAAATTTGCCGGAATGGAAATTAATCAACACTCCAGCAAAACATAGGGCACTCGGAGGTGTTCCCTGCATACATAGGCCACTTGGGCAAGCACTATAGTAGTACACAACACTACATATCACATGTTGAAATCTCCATCATATTTGAAAGACCTATATTGAAAATTTTCTATTCCATGGAAATTGTCACAGCTACTCATCTACTACTGTACTACATCTATCAAAACATCTACATCATCATCGACATGGGACATGGGAATTTGGCTGGTCTCACCTCGAGGTCGGAGGGGGTCGGTGACGGGGACAAAGGCGAGGATGATGCAGGGCTCCTTGATTTCTGCAAAAACAAGATATAAAAAAACATTATTATCCTCATTTTAGGACTTAGTGAAACCATATAAGCTATCAACTAAAGATTATTATGCTGATTCAAAAGACCTACATTCACTAAAAAATTGTAAAACTAATTTTTTACTAAAAATTTGTATTACTAACCCTAACAGCTGTCCATCCATCCATCTATCTATCCGAAGCATTACTAAAAAAACCTAGTTTTATCCATCTGTCTATACATCTATCTATCCAAGCATTACAAAAAAAACCTAATTTCATCCACCCATTTATCTATAAGCTTTCTACTAGTAGTGGGTTCATATATATGAACACCTAGGGTTACATATATCTACATTCTATTGTACTCAAAAACCTATTTAGTGCTCTAATGATGAAATGGGCTCATATATATGAACACCTATGGTTCATATATATGAACAAAATTAGTAAAAAAATTGAACATATTACATTTGCTAATTCATCCAACACATCCAGAGATACCTAGCTTTTGGGTGAATTGAGAGGAGAAGGAGGTACTCATGGTAGCTATGCAGCCTAGGGCCAAGAAGGGGATGGAGATGGCAGGCAAGTGGGAGGGCGGCTGCGCGTTGGGGAGGGCCGGCACCGGGGGAGGGCAGCCGCACGTGGGGAGGGCGGCCACGGGGGAGGGCGGCCGCGCGTGAGGAGGGCGGCCGTGTAGGAGGGCGGTGGGAGCAGTGCGGGAACGGCCCGACGAGGGTCAAAGAGAGAGTGGAGATGGAGAGTGAGGAGGGCAGAGTGAGAGGTCAGGCGCGGGCCGGGGAGGACGATGATAAGGTGGGCTTAGCAGTAGCGCGCCTAGCGGCCCAACGCTACTGCTAATGTCATTAGCTGTAGCGCTGGTCCAGGACCGACGCTACTGCTAATTGGGGACGGGCAGCTCGGCTCGGCAGAACGCGCTACTGCTAAGCAACTACTTGTAGCGCTTTCCTATAGAACGTGCTACTGCTAAGTATCAGTAGCGCTTCATTTCAACAAGCGCTACTGATAAGACTCTGTGTATAAGCTTTTTGCCTGGTAGTGTTTAGTCCCGGTCCACCAACCGGGACGAAAGGGGGGCCTTTAGCCCCGGTTGGTGCCACCAACCGGGACCAAAGGTCACCAACCGGGACTAAAGGTGGGTTTATATAAGCAGCACTTAGCAGTTTTCTCCAAATCTCAGTTCTTCTTCCCTGACGCCGCCGAGCCCTGCCCTCGACGCCGCCAGGCTACTCCTTCCCCGACCCCGTCGCCGTCCCTGCCCTGAGCCCGACCCCTGCCGCCGTTCCCTGCACCGATGCCACCCCTAGTGAGCTCCGCCCCCCTTCCCCTGCGATGCCGCCGCCGCCCCTGGCCTGCGCTGCCGCCGCCGCCCCCTGCCCTGCTGCTTAGCCGCCGCCCCTGCCCTGCATTTTTTTTTCTTAAATTTTTTTATGTTCATGTATGTATGTATATATGTCTGGATGGATGGATTGATGTATATAGAAAATGTTCATCTGTTCATATGTTTCTAACAAAGTTAGAATTTTTTATTTCATAGAATTTTTTTCTTAAATTTTTTTATGTTCATAGTATTTTTTTTGTCCATGTATGTATGTATATATGTATGGATGGATGGGCTGATGTATATAGAAAATGTTCAGATGTTCATATGTTTGTAACAAAGTTAGAATTGTTTTGTCCATGTAAAACACTTATATGAAGTGTCTCCATTAGAACTATAGATCAATGGCGATCATCTAACAAAGTCTGTAAATTATAACAATTTCTGGAATGAATATCAAGTGGCACTTTTCAAACCAAGTTTTGAGGAAGCTAAATAGACTAGCAGAGACTTAGCAGAATTCCAGGAATTTTCAGGATATTGGTAAAACTTCAGAAATTCGTAAAAAATTAACCGTAACTCCGATGGAAATAATTTATATATGAAAATCGATCAGAAAAATATGACAAATCCGAATATGCCCTCTGTTCGTCTGTCACAAGCAGCTAGCATAGCGAACCTGGAACCGTCCCCCTCCGTTTCATCTGTCCGAAAATGCAGACTTTCGGAAAACATTCCTGGATGTTATCCCCTTCACCTATATCGTGTAGTGCCGCATTAGAACACCCCTAACTCTCTCGGGAAATGAACATATCCCCGATAACTTTGACATGAGGGGGGGGGGGGGTTCCGCAAGTATCCTCGACGACCATGAGAGAGGTGGTCCGCAAAGTATCCTCTCTCGAAAGATAGGACGACTCATCAGACATGAGGGGGGAGGAGTCCTCGACGATCGTCTGAAACTGACTATTATAAAACTTGTGAACTTTGCATGATGTTTGCCACTAATCCATTGCTCATATGCATATGATTCCTTGTTGTGATTAAGTCTATGTTTGCCACTAATCCATCTCGCATGGTTGTATATTGCCATGTTGTAATATTTGCAGAAACTATGGACAGAGACTTAGAAAAGGAATAGTAGTTGAGGGATATAATCCGCAAAGGAGGTGATATCACCTTGTCGTTTCTCAACGACATCGATGGTGATGAAAGACAGGATGACGGCTCCGGTGATCCAATGGAGGAGGAAGGAGATCATGACAGCTCCGGTGATCGAATGGAGGAGGAAGGAGATCATGACGGCTCCGGTGATCGAATGGAGGAGGAAGGAGCCTTAACTGTAGCAAAGTCTCATGAGGTGTATATATATATATATATATATATATATATATTAGCTAAGCCTCTGCTAACTAGATGCATTAATTGTTTTGTATGTACATATATTGTCGCTTCTTTCTTCTATTATAGCCCTCCGGATCGAGCCACACTTCGGTAAGGAGATGAGGCCCGAAGAAAAGGTTGGGACAGGATGAAAGGTTCAAGATCGAAGAAGTCGCTCTAAATGGCGAATCGATTGCTCCCAAGCAGACCAAGGACACATTTATACATCAGTGCAGAGTTATTTTTAGCGACAGCGTCCCGATCAGCATCCAAGAATGGAATAAGAAGAAGGACCCTGAAGTTTCTTATGTCCATGATAGACACAAAGATGATCTTTGGAACTCGCTGATGACAAATTTCAGCCTACCGCCAGAGGAGGATCCGAATAAGACAGTTATTCTCCTAAAGGTCAAGGCGTTTGCTCTTAAGAAGATGGGAGAACTATTCAAGAACTGTAAGAAAGATTTGAACAAAAAGTTTGTCGACAAAGACAAGAATCTAGAATTCACCGGTCAATATGCGAAGATAAAAGATCACTGGCCCACATTTGTGGCCTACAAGAAATCGGAGAATGCTAAGCAAAGGTCACAAATAAATAAGAAAAATGTTGCAAAGAAGAAATATCACCATGTTACGGTGTCAGGTGGCTACAGCAAAGCCCGGCCTACGTGGGACAAAGCTGAGCAAGACCTGCTTGCTAAAGGGGTCCAACCAACGACATTGCACTGGCCAGATCGGGCAAGGACTTGGTTCTTCGGGGTTGGGGGAACTTTGGACCCAGAATCAGGGAAGTGTTGTTTCACGAAAGCTCAACTTTCAATACCTGCTAAAAAGCTTGAGGAAGAAATCAAGGAAGCGCAGGAAGGGAGGTTCCATCCCGACAGAGAGAAGGACGAGCTGTCCAAGGCCCTCGGGAATCCTGAACACCCTGGACGAACACGAGGCACATCAGGCTCCGTTCCGTGGGTGCATGGGTATCCCGACAGTGGTGGTTATTGAAGCCAAGATAGAAAGAAGAAAGAGGAAGCAAGCGAAATGTAGAAGATCAATGAAAGATTAGTGAAACTAGAGGAACTTGAGAGCTAGCGAGCTACCGGCCAACCATCTCAGAGGCACGAAGATACTTCATTCGACACTGCCACTGAAGCTACCCCACCATCTCATTGGAGAAGCAGCGTGGCTTCCACGGAGCTCGTTCAGCCTGATATCATGGCTCCTCGCTACCCCGTGGATAGTATCATGGAGAATGAACATTGTGTACTAATGGCGAAATGCCATAACCTGACATTGAAGGTGGCAGTCGGTTCTGTCTTACCTCCTCGAGCTGAGGGAACTTTACATTGCCATCTGATTCCACATGGCTTTGCTATTGTTGGGGTGGATGAAATAATGGAGGGATTTGAGGGGCTGGAGCTTGAGAGAATCTCTAGCAGACCCCGCATAACAACGACCCACAAAAGGCATTTACAGTTCGCAGAAAAACGTCTTCGTGGGCCGGTGCGGGCGGCCGCAGAGTCAGACCCTGCAAAGGGACCCGTATAAAAGGATATTCGCCGAAGATGCTCTTTTACGGGTCGGCTAGCCGGGGTCTGCTCGGGCACCGCCACGACGACCCACAAACCGAAAACCCTCAATAAGCGAATTTGACAGCGATTCCGACAAATGAGTTCAAATTTAAATGATAAAACATAGTTCGCGCGCAAATAAAAGCAAAGTTTTGTAGGACAAACGCAAAAGGACTTGCAAAAGCGACAACCACGTCTTGATCATCTTGTCGCTCTTCAATCCGCACCACCTCCATCGAGGTCATCGCCGCCCTCGAATCCATCGCCGACACTTGTTCCAACTCCGGCGCCGAAATCACCGGTGGGCGCACTAAACGCGTCGGCGATATTGGTTCCAAATCCCGATGAGAAAACATCTCACGCACTGTAACACACACTGGCCCACGCAAGCATCCTCCTCTTCAAGATGCCCCTCCTTGTCATGTCATGCCACTCTTTGGTGATGTCGTCCATGTCATTGAGGTTCATTGTCATGATCCTATTCTCTTCGGCAAGAAGCTTGGACATGGCTTTGTTCTCAGCGGCACGTGCCCTTCTCTCCTCAATGGCCGCCTTGCACAACCCCTCGTCCTTAAGCAATTGCCACTTCTCTTGCTTCTCCCGTGCCCTTCTCTCGACCAACTCTTTTTTTGTATCCAATGTCTTTGCTAACATCAACTCATTTGAATGGACCATGGCATCTATCTTGTCCTGCAAGCTCGATGCTATGTGTTCCCTCTTGATCTTCTCCTTGGTCTTCTTGTCACCATCGGGCTTGTTCAAGTTTCTTGGGCCATCATCATCCTCATCTTCATCCATGTTCATAAGTGCACCTCTCTTTGGTGGGGATTCCTTGTCAATCAACTTCCACTTCTCGCACTCTTTGAGCATATCCCAACAATGCTCTAGCTTAAAAAAATTGCCTTCGGAAGCTTCCATGTCTTTGTATCTTTGTTGGGCAATTTTGTCCTACACAATTTAAACAAAGTCAAATGATGCAATCATTTCATATGATGCAAAAATGATGTGCACAACTTGGGACGTGAAAATGACATCACATAGTCGGATTCCACGATTCCACTTGGAGGTGCATTGCGTACTTGTTCCGAGCAAGCTGCCCAACGGCTGCAAATCGGCTTGATCATGTTCCAACGCCCTTGGAGCGACCGAAATGTATGTGGTGTCCTATTGGGATGCTTGGCCATCATGCGGAAGTATTGATCTTCGATTCTTTGCCAATATCTCTTACAGGTTTGAGATGTACCCGTGCAAGCATCAAGAGAGACCACACTCCAAGCCTTGATCAAGATTTGATCTTCCAAGATCGTGTAGTTCTTCCACCTCACACTTTTTTTTGCTTGCGCTTCCTCATACACCCCCTCATCTACCTCCTCCACTTCATCATCACCACCGTGATCATCCACGCCACCCTCCGTTTCATTGTAATCAAAATCAGCGAACAGGGCCCTATCGATGTCGATGGCGTTGGTGTCCAACAAGTTCATGAACTCGGCCGTGAAATTGTTCGAACCATCGTTACATTGAGCGGCATCAAGTCAAGAACAACCACAATGCTGAAAAACCGAAGCAAGAAGAAGATATCAAAGATGCAAACCTTTCGGCCATTTCATCGAACACCTCGCTTGTGATGGAAGAAGTGCTGTTGAACGGCATCGTCGGGGAAGATCTCACCGGGGCAGGGGGAGTGGATGAAGGCACCGGCCTTTTTGTAGGAATCTTCTTCCGCTTCACGCCCGAAACCTTGCCCACCTTCTCCGCCGGCGGCCAGGCAGATCGCGCAGCAGCTGCGGCGCCCGGCGCGCGTGCCTTTTCGGCGGGGCCAGCTGGATTGGCGCCCTGCACGACAACATTACCCAGCCGCTTGCGGGCAGGTGCGTTGGGGCCTTGGGCGACGGCGGGGGCGACATGGCCGGCGATGAGATCCGCCGGAGGGGATTGCGCCCGTGCGACCTCCACAGGGACGGGGGACTGCTGGGAGGCTTCCATGATGGCTAAGTATGGTGGGGAAGATGGGCCGGAGCTCGCATTGGTGGGGCAAAGGCGGCCGAGGTGGGGTGGAAGCGGAAACGGCCGCGCGGAAAGTTCCCTCCCGCCAAATCTTTGTGCGGATAGGGGGCGAGCTCGGGTCGGCCTCCCACCCCGTGAATCTAAAGGTTGAGGGCGAACTTTTGCCGCGCCCCACATAAATTTTTATGTGTCGAACGCATTTGCGGGGTTTGCTCGGGCAGATTTTTCCGCGCCGACCCGTATATCGGCTGTTATTTTGCGGGTCAGGGCCTTTTACGGGGTCTGCTACAGATGCTCTGAGTACCCTACAGGTGAAGGGGAGATTCTTCTGGAAAATGACTTAAGGAGTACCTGTCTATGGGGAAAGGAGAACATCAAGCTTCCAAACTGGACACCGCCTAAGCAGACTCAGCCGGAGGAGGCCCCTCAGTAGACTCCTCATAGTCCAGCTTAGTCATCTCAGCTGCCTGAGTCGTCTCCGGCATGTGAGCTGTCTCCGCCGCCTCAGCCATCTCCGACGGAGGAGGCCCCTTAGCAGAGTCGTCTTCCGCCTCAGCTGTCTCCAACACATCAGTGGACTCCGCCTCCTCCGCCACGTCAGCGGACTCCGCCGCCTCAGCAACGGCGAAAGAGAGCCGCTACCGCTCCAGTGGCTAGCAGTACAATAGGCAGGAAGAAATTCAAAGCTGGTCCAAGCCTCAGGGCTCGTCCAAAGTTACCATATGAGAGGACTAATGAGGAAAACAAGGATATCATTGCTGCCGAAGTGCAGGCCCATTTTGAACTGAAACGTCCACCTCTGAAGGAAATAATAGATCCGGTGAAAATGAAGCACACTCTGGATGCCCTTAAGCGACCACCACCGCCTCTGCCGCAATCACACTATGACCGCTGTATTGCGAAGACATATGATGAAGCGCGGCGGTCGGGAAGTACTACCAGTGCTGCAAGACGAAGTGGGAAAAAAATTCCCCAGCTCGGCGAACAGGAGAAGCAATCATGCCCCCCGCTCATGGTGTCTAGCGATATCGCTAATCATCCGGGGCCAGCGCTCGGTACCACTCTTGGTGATTACGTGGGCGATGATGTACAGTTTGAAATGGTTGAGGTAGTAGAGACCTTTAGATAAGAGCACGGGGAGCCTCTCGTCAAACCTGATCAGCTCCCGCATCTACCAACGATGACGCGAAGATTGCATGACTGGTACTTGGAAACCTGCAAGAAGGATGGGACGGACAGTATGATGGTAGGAATTAAACATGAGCACGACTTCATTGGAGTCGACCTGATGCCTGTTGAATTTGTGGAATTATTTCAGTTATTCAACCAAGACGCCATTAACAAATAACTCATGACTTGCTACTGTCTGTAAGTATTGTTTCTGTAATTAAGTCTCTAGCTTAGCTCGTTCATTGCATGTATATATAATTATCCTCACTATATTATCCAGATTGAAGATCGTCTAATGCAAAAGAGGACAAATCTATGACATTGAGTTCATTAGCCCAAATACCGTAAATGAATGGGCGGTACAAAAGTGAGCCAAAGATACTGAGGAAAACTTGCTAAAAGAGTTCCTTCGACATCAAAACAAAAGGGAAATACTCTTTCCTTACAACTTCAAGTGAGTGTTACTGTCTTGTGCATATTCGGTTTCGCTTACTCGAGGTTAAGTGTAATTGATGAGTTATGTGTGCGCAAATTCCACTTTATTCTGCTATCCATTAAGCTTGACGGGGGAGTAGTAACTGTCTTAGACTCGAGATGTAAAGAGCAAAAGGAGTGGGCGGACAAGAGTGAAATGCTCCATAGGTAAGTTCAATCATTATCGCACCATATCGGCAACTTTCGTTCATTTCCTGATATCTAGTAATTATTTTCTTTGCTCGGCAGGGTTTGGAAAAAGTTCACCGGAATGGTTCCAGGTCTGAAGAAGGAGCTGCGATATACACACGCCAAAGTAAGTAGTAATAGCTAGTTCCGCGCATCTCTCATTGATTCTAGTTTCATCAATACCATTATCATGCTTGATTATCAGTTTGATTGAACTCTATTCTCGTAAAGTGCTTGTGGCAGGCAACCGGGAATAATTTATGTGGATACTATATTTGCGAGTTCATTTGCCACTCGACCTCTGAGCAGGGCTTATCTGACAAACAATTTGAAGTACGTAAACAATATTCACAATTTTATTTTATTACCATCCATTGTGTTGAGTTTCAGTCATATATATATATATATATATATATATACATACATATATATATATATATATATATATATAGATTGACCCCATTCTTTAAATTAGATTTGGCTGATGCGGGATCAACTCCTACCACATGATCGCATACGAGCAATTCAAGAGGAATTGGTGGGGTTCTTTCTTGACCACGTCATGGCTAAAAACGGAGAATACCATCAGGAAGTGCAAATGGATTTTGGTACATGATGTCAGGGATCGTAAGAGATGTTATATTGTATATATGTTGTAGCGTCGGATAGATATACGAAAACTTGTTGTTCGACCAAGCACGGAGAAAGAGAGGTCACTTCTCTCTATATCTGTTCATGACGATGTTGTGTAATAAATGGTTCCTTCATTTGTTTACTAGCTAGCGTCGAGTTCTCTCTATATGTAGTAGCTAGCGTCGACCAAGCACGGAGAAAGAGAGGTCACTTCTCTCTATATGTAGTAGCTAGCTAACACAATATGAAACCCCTAAACCCTCCAAAACCCCTAAACCCGCCCTATCAAAAAAAAAACCCCAGCGCCTGGGAGCTGCTGACACGTGGCTGCCTTTTAGTCCCGGTCGGTGTTACCAACCGGGACTAAAGGTCCTCCTGCCTGGGCGCCCCACAACGGCCATGTGGAGCTCCTTTAGTCTCGGTTCGTAAGCCAACCGGGACTAAAAGTAATGGGCATTAGTCCTGATCGTTTTGTCCCAGTTGGAGAACCGGGACTAAACGCCCTCTGGAACCGGGACTGATGCCCTGTTTTCTACTAGTGTGAATACCTTTACTTTAAAAATAGATTTTTGAGTGATTCTTTTTCCTAGTGTTTAATATTTGTGTGTTTTATCATTATATTTAATTTTGTAATTTTTAGGTTATTTTAAATGGGTGTTTTAATCAAAAATAGATTCTGTTTAGCTCTTTTAGTTTTATAGCTCAAAAAATTCATCAAATGCATGAAAAATAGCGATTGAAGTCAGAAAGGGTTGATAACTGATGATGTGGCTTTGAATGGTGCATGTTGAACGCAGAAAAAGTCTGGAGTTGAAATAAGTTTAGGAAAATGCCTTTGTAACAGATGAGTTTTTGTCCGAAACCCTGATACTTCGAAAGAGATAGTCCATTTTGTACATGAAATGCATCCAGTTTTTGCCGTAACCCTCTCAACTTTTTAGCACATGCTATGTGGGTGAAATGATGATAACATGCCAACTTTCAACCTTTTCAGAGTTCATTTGTAGTGCTTTTCAATTTAAGGGTCATTTAGCTCAAAAAAATCTGCAAATGCATGAAGAATAGCGAATGAAGTCAGAAAGGGTTGAAAATTGATGATGTGGCTTTGAATGGTGCATGTTTAACGCACAAAAATTCTTGAGTTGAAATAAGTTAAAAAAATGAAATGCCTTTGTAACAGACGAGTTTTCGTCCTAAACCCCGATACTTCGAAAGAGATAGTGCATTTTGTACACGAAGTGGATCAAGTTTTTGCCGTAACCCTCTCAACTTTTTAGAACATGTTATGTGTGTGAAATGATAATACCATGCCAACTTTCAACATTTTCAGAATTCATTTGTTGTGCTTTTCAATTTTAGGGTCATTTAGCTAAAAAAATCAGTAAATGCATGAAAAATAGCGAATGAAGTCAGAAAGGGTTGAAAATTGATGATGTGGCTTTGAATGGTGCATGTTGAACACACAAAAAGTCTGGAGTTGAAATAAGTTTAAAAAAATTGAAATGCCTTTGTAACAGATGAGTTTTCGTCCGAAACCATGATATTTCGAAAGAGATTGTCCATTTTGTACATGAAGTGCATCTAGTTTTTGCCTTAACCCTCTGAACTTTTTTGCTCATGCTATGTGGGTGAAATGATGATACCATGCCAAGTTTCAACCTTTTTAGAGTTCATTTGTAGTGCTTTTCAATTTCAGGGTCATTTAGCTCAAAAAAATATCAAATGAAGTCCTACATAATGCATGAAATATTTTGTTTGGACATAATATTTCTTTGCGTTTCAAATGCCAAAATACATATATACCCTAACTAGTACAAAGAATCCCTCCGGTTCGTCCGAAGTGGGACTTTCCAGATAAGTCCGGAAACTCACTAGAGAAGTGATGACGGTGAAGACGGTCACATCACAGAGTGGGATCTTGGGCTATAAAACTTTTTCTTCACGTGTGTCCCTTTGCGCCGTAACCATGGACAATCTTCATCATTTAACATGATGCTTGGTTCAGTGTTCACTGTGGAGGGAGCAATTTCATGAAACTTTTCATAATCTTCTAACATGTCTGTCTTGTCCTCCACTCCCACGACGTTTCTTTTCCATGAAAGAACTATGTGGCGTTTTGGCTCATCGTATGATGTATTCACTTCATTATCTTTTATTTTTCTCGGCTTGGTAGACATGTCCTTCACATAGAAAACCTGCGCCACATCATTGGCTAGGACGAATGGTTCGGCTGCGTACCCAAGATTGTTGAGATCCACTTTTGTCATTCCGTACCGTGGGTCTTCCTTTGCCCCGCCTCCTGTCAGATTGACCCATTTGCACCGAAACAAAGGGACCTTCAATTCACGTCCACAGTAAAGTTCCCATATCTCCTCTATGTAACCATAATATGTGTCCTTTGGCCTATTGGTGTTTGCTGCATCAAAGCGGACACCACTGTTTTGGTTGGTGCTCTTTTTATCTTGGGCGATCATGTAAAATGTATTCCCATTAATCTCGTACCCTTTGATAGTCAATATAGTCGAAGATGGTAACTTGGCCAGCAAGTACAACTAATCTGCAATAGTGTCATCATGCATGAGACGTGTTTGCAACCAACCGCCGAAAGTCCCGGTTTGTTCACATGTAATCCAGTCGTCAGACTGCTCCGGGTGTTTGGAGCGTAGAATATTCTTGTGTTCCTCGATATACGGAGCCACCAAGGCGGAATTTTGTAGAACTATGTATTGTGTTTGCGCCTAAGAATGCCCGTCCATACATATTACTTGGGGTTTTCCTAGTGTGCCTTTTCCACCTAGTCTGCCCTCATGCCGCGATTCTGGAACACCAATTGGCTTAAGGTCAGAATAGAGTCAACACAAAACTCAATGATCTCCTCTGTTTGATGGCCCTTGGAGATGCTTCCATCTGGCCTAGCACAGTTATGAACATATTTCTTTAAGACTCTCAAGAACCTCACAAAGGGGAACATATTGTGTAGAAATACAGGACCCAGAATGGCTATCTCATCGACTATGTGAACTAGGACGTGCGTCATGATATTGAAGAAGAATGGTGGGAACACCAACTCGAAACTGACAAGACATTGCACCAAATCATTCTGTAACCTTGGTAGGATTTCTGGATCGATTACCTTCTGAGAGATTGCATTGAGGAATGCACATAGCTTCACAATGGCTAATCGAATATTTTCCGGTAGAAGCCCCCTCAATGCAACCGGAAGCAATTGCGTCATAATTGTAACACCCCAGGTGGGTGACTATAGTGATCTCTCTCTAACTGTGGCCATTTTACCATGATCACTCAGTCAATCTGCCAGTTGTCCAAAATCAAACCCAAATTCAAATTTGAAATGCAAGTCAAATAATTATTTCTTCAAACAGCAAATCAAAAATGTTCATAATATTGCAAATAATCCAGAGGTAATCATAAAATTATAGTCCACCTTAATTGGGATACTTAAATGAATCTAACATCCTTAGACAGTACCAAAGCAGCGAGGTTTAATCCATATTATTTAAAACAAAATTTGTGTGAACTCCATTTGCCTCCAAACCAATTTCTAGTAGTGCTAACTAATGCACTGTATTTATTGGACCAAGTTACCTATTTTACAAAACAGTATTTGAGGCCACCCATTTTTGCAAAAACAGAAACAAAGAAGAACAGAAAGAAAAAGAAAGAAAAAGAAAAGGGCCGCAGCGGCTGGACCTAAGTCTACAATGCCGGCCCAGCCCACTCCCCACCTCGTCTCCCTCCTCTGTTCACCGCCCGCGCCGCTGTTGCCCGCACAGCACCGTGCGCGCTGCCCCCCCTCTCCTGCGCGACAGCGCGTCGCTGCGCTCGTCCCTGGTGGGTAAGAGCACCCCAGTGCTCCCTCGGTGAACCCTAGCCGCCCCATTCGCACCTCTCCCTCGTTCCCCCACCTCTCCCGAGCGCCACCCTCGCTGCCGTTCCCTGTAGCCGCGGCCACCGACGCCCGTCCGCCGCTCCGACAAGTCCTGGAGCATCGCCGTGAACATCTACCTCGACTACGCAGCCGGATCGAGCCCGGGAACCCCTCACGGCGCCGCATTCTTCCTCGCCTCTGCCTCGGCCACCGGATCGACCTCTCCGCCTCGGCCACCGCATCGACCTCGCCGTCGATCTACGCCACCGGACCACCCCGAGCACACTGCCCAGTCCCCACGCTCCCCCGGTGAGCTCCTGCGCGTGACGCGCCCTCCCCTGCCACCTCGAGCCGTCCCTAGCTGCTGCTCCGCTGAGGCCGAGCCCCTGTCTCCGCCACTGCTCGTCGCCAGCATCGATCCGGCGACCAAATGGCCTCGCAACCGAGCCCGTTGCATTCACCGCATCGAGTAGACGCTGTAGCCATCTCGCGCTGCTCGTTTTGCGCCTTCTAGCTCTGATCCCAACGAGTACCGTACTCCGGCGACCACCTCATCGCTCACCGTCGACGATACTGACCACCGTAGCCCCCGCTGTCACCCCAGATCGCTCCGCCGCCGTCTTGCCGTTCGAACGAGCCCGGCCACGCTCGAAACGGTGCCCTGGGGACGAATCCCAATCCCCTCCCGATCGCGCCGCCGCCATTTTGGGTCGCCGGCGATGAGTCGCTGATCGACGCCGACGTGGACGTGCCGGCCCCGCCCCTGTGCCACTGACTGAGGGCCCCGCGGGCCCCAGTTGACCCGTTAACCCCGTCAATGCTGACGTGGCCGCGCCCTGTCCCACTGACATGCGGGCCCCACTTCGTTAAAATGAATTTAGATAAATAATTAATTAGTTAGTTAATTAATTCACGAATCACCCACTGACAGTAGGCCCCACCCACTAATTAACCTAATTAGTTTAATTTAACTATGTTTAATACTAACAGAGGCTGACATGTGGGTCCCAGTGACCCCACATGTCAGGTTTGACCCTGGCCAGCCGTTTGTTGACTGCTGATGTCATCTTTTCGTCATGCTGACATCACCTTTTACTGTTTTGGATAATTCGAATTTAAATAAATAAATAAATCCAGAAAGGGTTTAAAAACTTTAGAAAATCATATAAAATAAACCGTAGCTCGGATCGAAAAACTTTCTTCCATGAAAGTTGCTCAGAACGACGAGATGAATCCGAATACGCGGTCCGTTCGTCCACCACACGTCCCTAGCATAGCGAACATGCAACCGTCCCCCTCCATTTCATCTGTCCGAAAATGCCAAACTTCGGGAAAACACTCCCGGATGTTTTCCCTCTTCACCTATATCGTGTAGCACCGTGTCCGAATACCCTAGCTCTGCGTATTGTCATGTCATGCTCTTGTTTGCTTTATATTTACTGTTTCTTACCCCTCTTCTCTCCGGTTGACCCCGAGACCGATGCCGATGCCCCTGTGATCGACTACGTCTTCGACGACCCCTCCTTCTTGACTGAGCAACCAGGCAAGCACCCCCCCTTTGAACATTTCGATATCGCCTATTCTCTTCTCTCTTGTGCTTGCGTTAGAATTGCTGCTGCTACTGCTTTACCTATTCTGATGCATAGCCTGTTTATTGTAACCTGCTATTGATACCTTACCTGCTTATCCTAAACTGTCTAGTATAGGCTGGGTAGAGACCTATCAGGGACCCCACTTGTCCCGATTGCCCCGCTGGATCATCAGAAGACTCGACGACCAGGCCCCAGCACCGCACATCACCCCCTTAGTTGTAACGACACTGCAGCGTTACTATCGAGTGCCGAGGCTGATACCTTGTTTAGCACTCCTGATTTTAACTCTGTAGAGTAGCTATTCGGTCGTGGTCATCGAGGGTGATTCCTCCTTCACCTCTCCCGATAACGACGCTGTGAACCCGTCGAGGGTGATTCCTCCGAGTTCGCCTTGACGGATACATCGAGTAGGAATCCAACAAGGGTGATACCTCAGATTCCCCTGATGTTATGGACACACGGATACTTGGACTTTACAACTGATACTTAGAAAGGCGGGTCGACCCTGAGGGGTACCCGCGAGAGATATGGAGACGGGTTGACCTGGATGGTGCCCGAGTGATGAATACGAGGCGTGGCCGGGCATTCTTGGCCCTTGCCGCAAGTCCTCGAGACGGGGCGACGGGGTCACATCGATCATGAGTCTCTGCACGTTACCGCACCCCAAGGTACTAACGATTTGGATATTTGATTCGAGTGGGCCTCTGGCCCGATAGCACTAACCATCACACAGGAATAAATATGGGTACTCTGCATCGTGGCATCAGCCGAAAGTTCTGTCAGACATCAAGTTCAGCATTGTGGCACGGTCGGATCGTACCGACCATCCGAGGCAGTGCTGGTATCCACCCTGCACACTATGACCCGGAGTGCACAGGGCGATGGACCAAGACCCCTGGTCGCTTAGGTTGTAGACCGGCGGGGACCTCTCTGCTGAGCTCTAGGTAGGGCTGCAATGTGTTGTTTGACCGAGGCCGGGCATGACCCGGAAAAGTGTGTCCGGCCGGAGTTAAGCGAGCGTGGTGGATAAGTTGGTGCACCCCTGCAGGGAAGAACTAATCTATGGATAGCCGGATCCTCGGTAACGGAAACTCGGAGTTGTATCCAGATCGATACAACTAGAATTGGATACTATGGCTCTGGGATTACTTTCTCGCAGGGAGTCGAGAAGGGATCTCTGGCCGAGGTTGATACTTGGACGTTATGGCTCTGGGATCGCTTTCTCGCAGGGAGTCGAGGAAGGATCTCTGGACGAGGTTGATAACTTTACTACTACTTCATACTGTGCTATCTACACTCTTCTAATGTTGTAAGACCGCTGAAGACGATGAAGATGCTAGACTTCGATAGGACTAGGCCTTCTCTCTATTCTAGTATTTCTGCAGCCTAGTCCACATATATAGCCTCTCTTTGATAATGTTGCCTATGTAGTGTAGATCCTTGCTTGTTGAGTACTTCGGATGAGTACTCACGGTTGCTTTGCTTTCTTTTTCTCCCCATATCCATTTGATGCAACCAGATGACGGAGCCCCGGATACAGCTGCCCCCGCCGATGATCGCTACTACTACCCCGAGGTTGGATACTACTATGAGTTGGCTGATGACCAGGAGTAGGTTCGGAGGGTCCCAGGCAGGAGGCCTGCACCTTTCGATCATAGCTTTTGTTTTGCCCCGCCTTTCTAGAGGCTTATCTATTTCTGTTTCATATCTGTACTGAGATATCTAACGCTTCCAATGATGCTTGTTTGGCATCAAGCTTATGTATTTGAGCCCTCGAGGCCCTGGCTTGTAATATAATGCCTGTATGCCTTTATTTATGTTTTAGAGTTGTGTTGTGGTATCTTCCCGTGAGTCCTTAGGCTTGATCGTGTGCATTTGTGTGTATGATTAGTGCACGTTTGAGCCGGGGGCATCACAATAATCATGTGGCAGTCATGAGACTTTACGTTCTGGAACTTTTTCTCTGCCATATTAATTATTCCCTTTATATTCAACGAGAAGCCAGACGGGACCTTCATGCTGAGCAGGCATTCAAAGAAGATTTCCTTCTCTTCTTTGGTAAGAGCATAGCTGGCATGACCCTGATACTGCTTTGGATGCATGGTGTCTTTTTCGTGCATAAGTTGCTGGTCCTCCTGTGCCTCCGGTGTATCTTTTGTTTTGCCATACACGCCCAAGAAGCCTAGCAGGTTCACGCAAAGATTCTTCGTCATGTGCATCACGTCGATTGCAGAGCGGACCTCTAGTTCTTTCCAATAGGGTAGGTCCCAAAATATAGATTTCTTCTTCCACCTGGGTGTGTGTCCGCCAGCGTCATTCGGAACAGATTGTCCACCAGGACCCTTTCCAAAGATTACTTTTAAATCCTTGACCATATCAAGTATATCATCACCAGTACGGTGGCGAGGCTTCTTCTGGTGATCTGCCTCACCTTTGAAATGCTTGCCTCTCTTTCTTAAGAGATGCTTGATCGAAAGAAATCGATGATGTCCCAGGTACACATTCTTCATACATTTATCCAAATATATACTTTCGGTATCATCTAAATAGTGCGTGCATGCGTGGTATCCCTTGTTTGTCTGCCCTGAAAGGTTACTAAGAGTAGGCCAATCATTGATGGTTACAAACAGCAACGCTCGTAGGTCAAATTCCTGTTGTTTGTGCTCATCCGACACATATACACCTTTTTTGTTTCATAGCTGTAAAAGTTCTTCAACTAATGGCCTTAGGTACTGTCATGCCCAAGATGATTGTGGCCTTGGATGAGCAATGGCATCATAATGAACTTCGGCTTCATGCACAACTAGGGAGGAAGGTTATAGGTACATAGAGTCACAGGCCAGGTGCAATGATTGCTGCTCTGCTCCCCAAAAGGATTAATGCCATCTGCACTTAAACCAAACCATATGTTCCTTGCGTCATCTGCAAAGTCCCCCCACTTTCTCTCGATTTTTCTCCACTGTGACCCGTCAGCCGGTACTCTCAACTTCCCGTCTTTCTTATGGTATTCTTTGTGCCATCACATCAACTTGGCATGCTCTTTGTTTTGGAACAAACATTTCAACCATGGTATTATAGGAGCATACCACATCACCTTGGCAGGAATCCTCTTCCTGGGGCGCTCACCCTCAACATCACAGGGGTCATCGCGGCTGATGTTATAGCGCAATGCACCGCATACCGGGCATGCATTCAAATTCTCGTACTCACCGCGGTAGCGGATGCAGTCATTACGGTATGCATGTATCTTCTGCACCTCTAATCCTAGAGGGCAGACATCCTTGTTCGCTTTGTACGTACTGTCGGGCAATTCATTGTCCTTTGGAGCTAGAAGATGGAGTTCATAGCTACCATCTCTCCGCGGAGTACTTAGAATATCTATATCTAGAGCGCATCCAAGCTGTCGTTGAGGACCCTTTGGAAGGAGAAGGGCACGTTCATGGCGTGCACGAGTTATCGAAGTTAATGGGAAAGACACTTTTCACAAAAATACTTTCCTTCAACAAATTTACTGGGTAAATGAAAAATATAACAAGAACTGATATATTAATAGATTATTACCTTCTCAAACTACCAAAAACATAACTGAGACAATAGATCGATAAAATTTCCAAATCTCCGCATATAAACTAGCAACTAATATCTATGCAATACAACTAGCAATTAATTTCTTCCTCCTTTTTGTCCATGTGCAGATGTGCTACAACTCTTTGAAACCTCTTTTACTTTCCGCCACAAAATCCTAGAGTGTGTACACTACCTACCACTAGAATTGACGTGTCAATGGGACACCGATATGAGTAACTTTTGTTTGTGATACATGCAAGGAACTCGGCCTTGGTATACTATTTTTGGCTCTAGTTCCTTGTACACCCTACGTGAATTACCTTTGTTCCCGATAAGGTGTCGATATATCTTCTCTAAATAGTTGTGAGCATCATCCGCCTATCTCCTCGATGCGGAAACCATCACTCAAGAAATACATAAAGTAGCAAGCATATTTGATGGGCTGCGCTCGACCTTGGAGGTAATTGTTTCAGAACCATGCACCAAGGTTGATCCTGTCAGCATGCCACTAGCTCATGGAGCTCTGAGCGGGCGCTTCCCTCTTGGGAGATGATGTCAAACATCTGCCTCTGGATGTACACGTTTGCGCCAGCTCAATGACAGGTGGGTCGACCATTAACCACTGGCCTGGCCTCCATCAAGTCGATCACGAAGCTGTAGCAATAGAGAGGTATGCTAAACTGCACAAACAACCTAGATTTGTTACGGTATGTCTTTTCTGCTTCATGATCATGGACATCCTGGGCTGCATGGCGCACCCAACCAACCACGACATCAATTGGCTAGAGGAGCGATATGCACGTGGCATCCGGGTCCACTAGGAGGCAATGGTACTCGCAAGATGGAGTTCACAACCAATAGCAATCTAGGTAGGACCTAGAACATCTATGGCTGAGCATGTCTAGGCGGTCTCCGAGGACCGTTTTCTAGGACAAGGGCACGTTCATGGTGCACGCGAGCTCGGTGAATCAGTGGACCACTTCTTCTATGGGGGGCCAAAAGCTAACACCAATGGTGTGGAGGGACAACGGGCTTACATGGAGGATGGAGAGGGCCTGGATAATGTCCGACCACTGCATGCCCTACACGATGGAGAAATCCATGATGCGCATGTGTTCGTAGCGGTTGAACGCCATGTTGTTACCTCTTATTATCATGGGGCTATTGGACGAGATGGTCTTTCTTTCCTGTTTAATCGAACATTTTTGGATTTGATAAAACATTATTTATTAGCCGTTGTTAAGATTTTGAATTTGGCTCTTTAGAACTTTTTATGCAAATCTTATATATTATTACTCTTATTCTTAAATAGAGCAATACTAAAGATATACATAATTTTAAAACTATTTGTCTCAGTAATTGTAGTGTTAAGATTTTTACTAAAGCCATGACTAATAGGTTTCTGCTTTGTTTGATAGGATGAATTCTACTAATCAAATAACTTTTTAATATAGGTGGATTTATATTTGAAAGTGTGGTTATGGAACATGAAGTTATCATGACATTCACACTTCTAAATCTAGTGCCCTTGTTCTTACGCTTGACTATGAAAAAGGTCTATGACAATGTAAGATGGGAGTTCCTTTTGGAAGTTCTTGCATCTAGAGGTTTTGGTGAGAAGTGGATTTGGTGGATTAAGTTGCTAAGGGTTAGAAGGAAGGCTAATGGACCTTACATTATTAGTGTAAGGGTTAGAAGGAAGGCTAATGGACCGTACATTATTAGTTGTAAGGGTTAGAAAGAAGGCTATCTTTTATTCCCCATTCTCTTTAATTTTGTTGCCCATGTTATCACTCAAATTTGGAGAAAGCTTATGTCCATGGGGGAAGAGATATATTGTTGGGGGAACAAGAATTGGAACAAACTTATTAATTTTAAATATGGGACCCCTAAACCTATTTTGTTGTCCAAACGAGGTGTCTGTTCTCTCTTGTAGAAGGGCTTATTGTTCTTTGACGACTTTTAAGTGCTTTTACATATGTAAATTTGGAAATGGTTCTAGTGTTAAATTTTGGCATGACATTTGCATTGGGGATTCATCTATCAAGGTGCAATTTTGGGATTTGCTTGATATTTCGGGACTGAGGATTCATCTCTCAAGGAGCTTTGCGATGTTTTTCCCTCACTTACCACCAAAAATCATACAGTTACACTACCTGCCACTAGAGTTGATATGCCAATGAAACAAGGGTATGTGTTACTTGTGTGTGGGATACATGGAAGGCACTTGGCCTCGGTATACTATTTTTGGCTCAAGTTCCATGTTCACCCAACCTGACTTACCTTTTCCTGATATGTTGCCTATATATCTTCTCATTATGTGAGTGGGAGGCATCAGCTGTTCTCCTGGATGTGAAACCTCGTGCCGGAGAATAAAAGGAGTAGCTTGCCCACCAAATGGGCCTCTCTCAGCCTTAGTGGCACCTGTTTGATAATCATGCACCAGACCTGGATGCATGCGAGCATCTCACGGTGCTCCGAGCTGGTGCTACCTTATCTACACATGATGTCAAAGATCTGCCTCTGGATGTACGCGCCCGCTCTTGCTCCATTTCCTGTTGTGCTAGCATAGATCACCGACATAGCCTCCATCAAGTTGAACATACCATCGTAGTTGAGGACCATGGTTCTAAACTACTTCACAAACCATGCATTTTTGTGGTAGTATCTCCCCTGATCCATGATTGTGAACACCATGGGATGCATGGTGGCGATCTAGTACGAGTCCACTAGGAGGTGGTAGAGCCAGTAGATGGAGTACAGAACCACCATCTCTCCGGGGAGGACTTACCATATGTATGTCTGGAGCGCGTCCAGGCTGTCATTGAGGTCCCTTTGGAAGGAGAAGGGCACGTTCAAGGCTTGCGCGAGTTACTGAAGTTAATGGGAAAAACACTTTTCATAAAACAATACTTTCCTCTCAACCAGCTTTAATGTGTACATGAAAAAATATAACGAGAACATATATAGTAATAGTTTATTACCTTCTCAAACTACCAACCACATCATTTAGACAATAGATCAATAAAATTTCCAAATCTCCACATATAAAATAGCAACTTGTAACACCCCAAAAATTCAACCATGATTTTATTTATGGCCAGAAACAAATTTTAAATTATATTGGGTGCTTTATTAATTTTAGGGTATTTTCTGCCCTCTGTTTTTTCAAAAATTCTCCCTCCATATAGAAATTTTTTTGGAAATAATATTGTGACTTTGGTAGTTTTCTTAAAACTTTTCAAATATAGTTTAATAACAGTAAGAATTATTTTCATAATAAAATTTTGCCCAAAACTATTCTTTTAAAAGCTATTTCAATTCTTTAAAATGTTTCTGTTCCACTACAGCTATTTTAAATAAATCTTTTAAATTTTCACAAAAATTCGGAGAGGTCATGTGATGCCCACCTATCACTTTTGTGCAAAAGCCAAACCTGGTGTTTTGGAAAATTTGAGTAAACCATCCACTTTTCAATTTTGTCCATTTCTTGAGTTTGAACTACAACCCTATTTTCTGTTGCTTCAAAAATTCTGAAATTTTTCCCACTTACTGTCATTCCAACCAAACCCTTAACTCCAGGAGCTCAGCTCTATATGAATTTTATAAAGCCACCAAATAACCTCTTATAGTTTCTGTTCAGAAGTGAATTTTGGTAAAACTTGCAATAGCAAGTTTTTCATCTTGCCAAACTAACTCCACCACTATCTTTACCTTCCAAAGATACCTCCACCTGCCAATTTCCATGTCTACCAAAATCACCTAGGTCAACCTAAAATTCTGTCGAGCACCTTGAGCTCATGACAGAATTTGGGCATCTTTTTAGATTGCACTGGACACTAGCCCCTCTACCCAAACCAGCATGTCCATCACCTCTCTCATGCCCATAAGCACCACCCTGCTAAGTTGTAGCCAATTTAGGTTCCTGTAGCTACCCCTGGCATTTCATCGAGTACCCTGTGTGCATGCCCAGAGCATGAGCAGAGTGGCCGTTGTGCAGTCTCTGGTATCGAGCTGCTGCCGTGCTGTTACTGCCTCCTTAGCTCGTCTTGGTCCTCTTCTAGATTAGCCCGACGACCCAGGAGCCCACCGACACTTCTCCTTGGCCACTAGTGCCATCCACCACCGCCCACTGCCACCATTCTCTGCCGCCGTATTCGCCACGGCTCTGCCCGGATGCGTAGCGCGTCCCCGAGCTGCCAACAACCCTCCTGGACGGTGGCTTCCGCCGTAAGCTCGCACACGTTACATCGGCCTCCCCACCAACCTCACCGGCTTCACTCAACGCCATAAATGGCGGCCGCCGGAGTCGGTGAAGCCGTGATCCGTGGAACCGATGTTTCCGTGCTATATAAGAGACCACCTCGGGCTCGTTCTAGAGGGCAAGCCACTCCACTCCTCCCGGGATTCTCCCTGGACCAACCCTCTCTCTCTCTCCCGTGCCCTCCATCCACCTCCATGGCCGAAGCCCTGTCGCCGGCCGCAGCTCAAATTCAAGCCACCCCGGCCTTCTCCTCCTCACCTAGCCCCACCCCTCAACCTCCACCACTACCACAAGGATCTCCCGAGCCTTATTTTGCTCTCGGGATAACCATAGCCTCGCCCCCACTCTCACCCGAGACCGTGCTCCGACTCCACCAATACTCTGCTCCATCCCGAGCTCGCCGGCGTCCATACCCACCACCATCGGGTGCGGCATCATCCCCTGAATCCATCCATGTGTCGAGCATCACCGGGGATGCTCAACAGCGCAGGCAGCCATCGCTGGGGCTCCTCTGTTCTGTCGAGACGCACGCGAGGAGGAGGACGAAGACCAGTCACTCACGGTGGGTCTTCGGGACCCACCGTCAGTGACTGGGGAGGGTTGCGCCTGCGTAGCCGCGTCCCTGGCTCGGCCCAGAGGCATTGCTTAGCTGGGCCTCGCCCGGTGCACGCCGCTGCCAGCCCATCAGGATATTTCCTTTGTCTTCTTCTTTTATCCAGAGATTAAAATATTTCCCTAGTGTGCATTTCTAAACCAAATGGATTGATTCAAATTTCTCTATGCTCCATAAATCATGCACTACTTATCTAGATTAGGTGAACATTTTTCCTAAGCTTTATCTCCACTGGATCAATTAAATAATACTTTTAATCATTTATTCCATCTTAAAATTGCTCTAAGTAATTCATATTAAGTCCAAATAATTTGATTCTTTTTCTGGTATTTCTAATTTTTCATCTAGTTTATTTTAGTATCTATTTCAAAAATATTTGAAACAATTTTTGGCACTGTTTTTGCTATATGTGGAAATTCAAATATTTTTGAAAATAGGAAATGGAGGGAAGATAAAGTTTTCAAACTTTTTGAGTGCAACCAACACCCCTGCATGCTCAAGGCAAGCATCTTGAACACTTGATATGGTGATTGCATGGTTGAATTATTTGCAAGAATAATTAAGTCATGAGTATGTTGAATTCGAATAAATTTTGCATATAGCTAGTTATGCATGCATGATTCCTTGATGATATTGCATCTGCATGAAGCATGAATAAGGATGGTCACTTTCACTTGTCACATATGTCTATGTGATTCGGACTAATCTGCAGGAAAGAATCAGTCACGAGAAAAGTGACCGTGAAACTGAAATCTCGTTGAGCCGAGAATGAATCATAAGGGCATGTTGGGACACGCCAGATGGTGACCCTGTTGGGGGCCACCAAAGAAATATATTGTGCTAATCACTGCAGGAAATATTTGAGCCTCATGAGTTGACCGTAGATCGAGTCTTGTTCCAGTAACCCCCATACTTGATTCGTGCTGCCACTTGTCCCTGCCACAGGTGGGGTATGGTTCAGTAAGTTGTTAACCCCTTTCTGTGCACACACCACATAGAGGGCTACAATGAGGGTTTCCATGTTGGTGGACTAAATCCTGTCATCTGGTCAGGGGGCATGGGTGTTTCCAGTTGTGACTGAGAGGGGGGCACCCCTTGTAATCCGCGTGTATGAATAGTGATCCCATGCAGGACGTTGGTCTCTCCGTCTTAAAGTTTTTCTTGAACGATGCTTTGGGTGATTCCTGGCATACAGAAAGTTAATCTGGTGTGTGCTGGTCAGGTGTGTTTTCAACCCAAAGGCCATAATGGGAATTAGTCAGTGTCACGGTACTGACTAGAGAAATCCTTTACTTGTGGGTAAAGAGTACACCCTCTGCAGAGTTAAAACCTATTCGAATAGCCATGTTCGCGGTTAAGGGCTACAGTCTGGGTTGGTCAAGTGTCGGTCTTCGGAGGAAAATAATTAAATTGAGCCTGAATTATTTTGCAGGATAATTGTCGTCACCCTGATGCTACCATGAATATTTTATGCATGTTAATATTATTATGGTTATGCATATTTTTGAGGACTAACCGTTTCTTTTATTTTGTATTTCCTGAGTGTCTCAGGGGCTGGCTAGACTACCCCGGGCACTCAACTTTATTTTCAAGACCTCTCGTGACGTCCCTCGAGTTTACAGGCGGTCCTGCCACTACTCTTGTGGACACCCGATTGGCATTTCTCTTCAAGTCCGACTGTGGCGTCACTTGACACCCGACTGGTATTTCTCTTCAAGTCCGACCGTGGCGTCACTTGACACCTGACTGGCATTTCTTTTATTTCTTTCTGAATGTCACTTGGGCTGGCTAGACTACCCGTGGCATTCATTTGCGATATTTTTGACAAGTTTGATCATGACTAACATGCTATATTTACTTCCGTATCATTTTGCTATTGTCATGTCATGATTTAGATTTGTGTCAGCATGAGCATTTTAGCATGATCCAGCATGAGCATACGCATATAGGTTGGTTCAACATGATCATATTTTTTGTCTGCTGCATTCGGTATATCTCTTGTTCATGATGTTTGCGAGTACATTCAAACGTACTCACAGGCTTGTCCCTGGCTATTTACTTGGCCAGGTCAGGAGTTCTACGAGGAGTACCACAACGACGACCATGCGGAGCCTAGGTTAGCAGCCACGCGGATAGGAATTATCCGGGCCAGCTGTTCCTGTGGGAATGGAGCCCCATCAACGTTGGAGTACCACGAGCCATTTCCGTCATCCACCACCGGAATCCCTGTTGTATCATTAGAACTTTATGGTCTTGTATCCAATTCTTGTAATAGCTTGGTAATTCTGTAACAAGGACGTGTCCATCAGTAACAGTAATCCTGGGCTGGTGATGACACGAGGGGTTAATTTCTGGGATATCATGTCCCCGCCCCGACACAACTATATCTATGCAACATAACTAGCAATTACTTTCTTCCTCCTTTTTGTCCTTGTGATGCAACTCTTTCAAACCTTCCTCACTTTCCACCACAAAATCCTATAGTGTGTACACTACCTGTTGTTAAAGTTGACATGTCAATGCGACACGGATATACGCAACTAGTGTTTGGGACACATGGAAGGGACTTGACCTCGGTATAATTTTTTGGCTCTAGTTCCTTGTACATGCAACCTGACTTATGATCATTCCTGATAACATGCCAATATATTCTTTGTTAATGTGAGCGAGCGGCCGGCACGTCACACATGCCCACTTACACTAGTAGAAAACAGGGCTTTGGTTGAGGCCAGGATAAGGGCATTAATCCCGGTTCACTCATGAACCGGGACCAAAGTGTGCATCAGTCCCGGTTCGTGAGGCTAGGGCGCCGCTCGGGACTTGGGGGCCATTGGTCCCGGTTCATCTGACCCGTTTGGTCCCGGTTCCAGACATGAACCGGGACCAATGGGCCTCGCTCCTGGCCTAGCACCATTAGTCCCGGTTCGTGGCTGGAACCGGGACCAAATGTTGTCCTTTACTCCCGGTTTTAGCCACAAACCGGGACTAAAGAGAGGCCTATATATACCCCCGCCCCTGCCCGCGAATAGAGCCACTGCTCTGTTTTTTTGACGGCCGTTGGAGAGGTGTGTGTTGCTCTAGCTCACCTCCTATGCACATGAGGTGTTCGATGAAATGCCCGAGCCACACTTAAACTTTCTCCTCTCCAAGCTCCTTGTCCAAGCACCATTTTCCAGTAGATTTGTCTAGGTTTGCCGGTCCATCCTGTCCTGTCCCCGTTCTCACCGCTGTCGATCGCCCGCGCCAATCTCGTCGCCGGCACCACCGTGGTGAGCCTCCTGTTCTTATCTTCTTTCTAAAAGAAAAAAATTCTTACTTGTATGATTTAGATAGATACTTGTATAATTTTCTTACTTTTATTATTGTTTGTTATTATATAGTGCGATGGTTTTCGCATCCGCCCCCATCAGCCCTCATCCTGTCTATGATTCGGATGTGGTATATATTATCTTTTATAACTATTTGTTTCATTTAGTGTTTATGACAATTATGCCGACCAACGTAATTTAGATGTTTTTATCTAGGAGGTATGTGAACCGGAAATTCCAACCGACCCTCTTGTCGAGAGGTTAAATTTAGTTGAAAAAGAAAACAATTACTTGAAGAAAAAATGGAAAATAATTGAGGAGGAGAAGATGAAATTGGAGTTGCATGTTGCGGATGTTGTCGATGATCACAAGATCAAGATGGATGCAATGCGCTTGAAGATTAGAAAGATTAGAAAATATGCCATTCATACTCAGGCTTGGTATCATAATGCCGTTGGATCAATTGTTACCTTAGTTACGATTATGATCGCATTTGTTGTTGCATTGAAATGTTTTACATAGTTTCAATGTATGGTTTAAGTAGATGCTCTAGAGAGCTATATGTTGTTCAATGAGAACTATGTATGAACTTTATGTATTTATTTTTTCAGTAATAACATTTGGTCACTGCTGTACTTTGGTTTTAATGTGATGATGAACATCTATTAATTTGGTCACTTCTCTATTCATGATGTTCTGTAATGGTTTTTGACACACTTAATTATATATAATGCACGCAGATGAACCGGCAATGGATGTACGGTGACAGACGCACCTCCGAGTACATTTAGGGCGTGCATAATTTTCTCGAAGTGGCTGAGGCAAACAAGCAGAATGGTTTTATGTGTTGTCCATGCCCTATCTGTGGGAATACGGAGTCCTACTCTGACTCGAAAACCCTTCACATCCACCTGCTTGAGAAGGGTTTCATACCACACGATAATGTTTGGAGCAAGCACGGAGAAAGAGGGGTTATGATGGAAGACAACAAAGAAGAAGAGGATGATGACAACTATCCACACCCTGAATACGGTGATGCTGCAACGGGGGAAGCTGAAGATCAAGAGGAACTAGATGATGTGCCCGATGATGATCTTCGCCGGGTCATTGTTGATGCAAAGAGACAATGCCGAAGTGAAAAAGGAGAAGTTGAAGTTCGATCGCATGTTAGAGGATCACAAAAAAGGGTTGTACCCAAACTGCGAAGATGGAAACACAAAGCTTGGTACCACACTGGAATTGCTGAAATGGAAGGCAGACAATGGTGTATCTGACAACGGATTTGAGAAGCTACTGAAAATATTGAAGAAGAAGCTTCCAAAGGATAACGAATTGCCCGACAGTACGTACGGAGCAAAGAAGGTTCTATGCCCTCTAGGATTAGAGCTGCAGAAGATACATGCATGCCCTAATGACTATATCCTGTACCGCGGTGCGTACGAGGATTTGAACGCATGCCCAGTATGCGGTGCATTGCAGTATAAGATCAGACAAGATGACCCTGGTGATGTTGACGGCGAGCGCCCCAGGAAGAGGGTTCCTGCCAAGGTGATGTGGTATGCTCCTATAATGCCACGGTTGAAACGTCTGTTCAGAAACAAAGAGCATGTGAAGTTGATGCGATGGCATGAAGAGTACTGTAAGAAAGATGGGAAGTTGAGAGCACCCGCTGACGGGTCGCAGTGGAGAAAAATTGAGAGAACGTGGGGGGACTTTGCAGGTGACGCAAGGAACGTATAGTTTGGTTTAAACGCGGATGGCATTAATCCTTTTGGGGACCAGAGCAGCAATCATAGCACCTTGCCCGTGACTCTATGTATCTATAACCTTACTCCTTGGTTATGCATGAAGCGGAAGTTCATTCTGATGCCAGTGCTCATCCAAGGCCCTAAGCAACCCGGCAACGACATTGATGTGTACCTAAGGCCATTAGTTGAAGAACTTTTACAGCTGTGGAATGGAAAAGGTGTACGTGTGTGGGATGAGCACGACCAGGAGGAATTTGACCTACATGCATTGCTGTTTGTAACCATCAATGATTGGCCTGCTCTCAGTAACCTTTCAGGACAGACAAACAAGGGATACCATGCATGCACGCACTGTTTAGATGACACGGAAAGTATATATTTGGACAAATGCAGGAAGAATGTGTACCTGGGACATCGTCGGTTTCTTCCGACCAACCATCAATGTTGAAAGAAAGGCAAGCATTTCAAAGGTGAGGCAGATCACCGGAAGAAGCCCGCCGTCCGTATTGGTGATCACATACTTGATATGGTCAATGATTTACAAGTAATCTTTGGAAAGGGTCCCGGTGGACTATCTGTTCCGAATGACGCTGAGGGACGCACACCAATGTGGAAGAAGAAATCTATATTTTGGGACCTACCCTATTGGAAAGACCTAGAGGTCCGCTCTGCAATCAACGTGATGCACGTGACGAAGAATCTTTGCGTGAAAATGCTAGGCTTCTTGGGCATGTATGGGAAGACAAAAGATACACCGGAGGCACGGGAGGACCATCAACGTGTGCACTAAAAAGACGGCATGCATCCAAAGCAGTATGAAGGTCCTGCCAGCTACGCTCTTACCAAAGAAGAGAAGGAAATCTTCTTTGAATGCCTGCTCAGTATGAAGGTCCCGTCTGGCTTCTCGTCCAATATAAAGGGAATAATAAATATGGCAGAGAAAAAGTTCCAGAACCTAAAGTCTCATGACTGCCACATGATTATGACGCAACTGCTTCCTGTTGCATTGAGGGGGCTTCTACCAGAAAACATTCGATTAGCCATTGTGAAGCTATGTGCATTTCTCAATGCAATCTCTCAGAAGGTAATCGATCCTGAAATCCTACCAAGGTTAAGGAGTGATTTGGTGCAATGTCTTGTTAGTTTCGAGCTGGTGTTCCCACCATCCTTCTTCAATATCATGACGCACGTCCTTATTCATCTATTCGACGAGATTGCCATTCTGGGCCCTGTATTTCTACACAATATGTTCCACTTTGAGTGGTTCATGGGAGTCTTAAAGAAATATGTTCATAACCGTGCTAGGCCAGAAGGAAGCATCTCCACAGGCCATCAAACAGAGGAGGTCATTGGGTTTTGTGTTTACTTCATTCCTGACCTTAAGAAGATTGGTCTCCCACAATCGCAGTATGAGGGGAGACTGACTGGAAAAGGCATGCTAGAAGCGGACTCAATAATATGTATGGACGGGCATTCTTGGTCTCAAGCACACTACACAGTTTTACAGAATACTACCTTGGTGACCCCGTATGTCAATGAACACAAGAATACTCTGCGCTCCAAACACCCGGAGCAGTGTGACCACTAGATTACATGTGAACACATTAGGACTTTCGGCAGTTGGTTGCAAACACATCTCATGGGTGACACCACTGTTGCAGATGAGTTGTACTCGTTGGCCAGGGGACCATCTTCGACTGTATTGACTTACAAAGGGTACGAGATAAATGGGAATACATTTTACACAATCGTCCAAGATCAAAAGAGCACCAACCAAAACAGTGGTGTCCGCTTTGATGCAGCAACCAAGAGGGGAAGGGTCACATATTATGGTTACATAGTGGACATATGGGAACTTGACTATGGACATGATTTTAAGGTCCCTTTGTTTCAGTGCAAATGGGTCAATCTGTCAGGAGGCGGGGTACAGGTAGACCCACAGTACGGAATGACAACAGTGGATCTTAACAATCTTGGGTACACAGACGAACCATTCGTCCTAGCGAATGATGTGGCGCAGGTTTTCTATGTGAAGGACATGTCTACCAAACCGAGAAAAAGAAAAGATAAGGAAGCGAATACATCATACGATGAGCCAAAGCGCCACATAGTTCTTTCAGGGAAAAGAGACATCATGGGAGTGGAGGGCAAGACAGACATGTCTGAAGATTATGAAAAGTTTCATGAAATTCCTCTCTTCAAAGTCAAGCCTGACCCAAGCACCCTGTTAAACGATGAAGATTATCCATGGTTACGGCGCAATAAGCAAAGGACACACGCGAAGAAAAAGTGAAGACTTTCTCTCCACAACTATTTCTGATGATGGCTTTGATCTAGAATATCACTGCAGTTACATATCAAGAAATGAAATGCCTTATGTAAGAGATGAGTTTTCGTCCGAAACCATGATACTTCGAAAGAGATTGTCCATTTTGTACACGAAGTGCATCCAGCTTTTGCCGTAACCCTCTCAACTTTTTAGCACATGCTATGTGGGTGAAATGATGATACCATGACAACTTTCAACATTTTCAGAGTTCATTTGTTGTGCTTTTCAATTTCAGGGTCATTTAGCTAAAAAGAATGAACTAATAGCAGCAAGAATGAACTAAAAAGAATCAAAATAATATTAACTAAAATTATCAAAGTATTTATTTGTTAAAAAGAATGAACTAAAAAGAATCTAAAAAATATTAACTAAAATTACCAAAGTATTTATTTGTTAAAAATAATGAACTAAAAAGAATCAACTAAAATATTAACTAAAAAGAATCAACTAAAGCATTAACTAAAAAGAATGAACTAACAAGAATCAACTAAAATATTAACTAAAATTATCAAATTATTTATTTGTTAAATAGAATGAACTAAAAAGAATCAGCTAAAATATTAACTAGATTTATCAGAGTATTTATTTGTTAAAAAGAATGAACTAAAATAACAGAAAAAAATTGCCCGCCTACTAGGGCAACACGGCCTGCATACGACTAGAAACCCATATTTCATGGGCCAGGATGCAGGCCTGCGGACCCAGCAGGCCCATCAGGTCGTCAGATAAGCAAGTACTGCCTGCTTTAGAGAGGAGCTCGAGTGGGCAGCGGCCGCGGCGCTTATAAACCACTCTGAGCCACGCTCAACTAGCGAGGTGGGATTAAACTTTTGGCCGCGGCACCACCCACCTTTCGTCCCGGTTGGTGGCACCAACCGGGACCAATGCCCACCTTTCGTCCCGGTTGGTGGCACCAACCCGGACCAATGCACCCCTTTCGTCCCGGTTGGTGCCATGAACCGGGACCAAAAGGCTCTACTTCCCGCCCTTTGGGCTGCTGGAAATTGACCTTTCATCCCGGTTTGTAACACCAACCGGGACTAAAGGGGTCCTTTCGTCCCGGTTGGTGCCACAAACCGGGAATAAAGGGGTGGCTATATAAGCCAACACTTGGGAAATTTTCCGCCATCTCCCATTCTCCTCTCGACGCCGACACCCTGCCCCGACGCCGACGCCGACGCCGACGCCGCCAGGCTGCTGCTGCGCCGCCCTGCCCCGATGCCGAAGCCGCCAGGATCCTGCGCCGCCCTCCGGATGCCGACGCCCTGCCCCGACACCCTGCCTCGAGCCTGCACGCTCCTCATCGCCACCCCCCAGTGAGCTCCGCCCCACCTTCCCCTGCGCTGCCGCCGCCGCCGCCCCTGCCCTGTGCTGCCGCCGCCACTGCCCCTGCCCCGCGCACAGCCGCCGGCGCCACCCCTACCCCTGCTGCTTAGCCACCGGGGTTTGGGATGAATTTTTTTCTTATTTTTTTTCATATATATAGATGGATGAATTGATGTATGTATATATGGATGGATGGATTGATGTATATAGAATTTTTTTATGTTTACAGAAATGTTTAGGTTCATAGAATTTTTTTTCTTTAATTTTTTTCATATATATAGATGGATGGATTGATGTATGTATATATATGGATGGATGGTTTGATGTGTATAGATTTTTTTTATGTTCATAGAATTTTTTTTTCTTAAATTTTTACGCTCCCAAATTTACCAAGTTAAAAGAGCATTGTCGAGGCCACCCCAAACCCTAGAAGTGTTGTCGAGGCCACCCAAATTTATCAAGTTAAATGAGTTAAAAGAGCGTTGTCGAGGCCACCCCAAACCCTAGAAGAGTTGTCGAGGCCACCCAAATTTACCATGTTAAAAGAGCGTTGTCGAGGCTACCCCAAACCCTAGAAGCATTGACGAGGCCAACCAAATTTACCAAGTTAAATGAGTTAAAAGAGCGTTGTTGAGGCGACCCCAAACCCTAGAAGAGTTGTCGAGGCCACCCAAATTTACCAAGTTTAAAGAGCGTTGTCGAGGCCACCCCAAACCCTAGAAGCATTGTCGAGGCCACCCAAATTTACCAAGTTAAATGAGTTAAAAGTGCGTTGTCGAGGCAACCCCAAACCCTAGAAGAGTTGTCGAGGCCACCCAAATTTACCAAGTTAAAAGAGCGTTGTCGAGGCCACCCCAAACGCTAGAAGCGTTGTCGAGGCCACCCAAATTTACCAAGTTAAATGAGTTAAATGAGTGTTGTCGAGGCCACCCCAAACCCTATAAGAGTTGTCGAGGCCACCCAAATTTACCAACTTAAAAGAGCGTTGTTGAGGCCACCCAAATTTACCAAGTTAAATGAGTTAAAAGAGCGTTGTCGAGGCCACCAAAATTTACCAAGTTAAAAGTTACTAATTTACTCCCGGTCCGCTCGCCCGACCAACTCTCGAGGCCACCCAAACCCTAGAAGAAAGAGCGTTGTCAATCTAGCCCCTCCCTGCATAGCGATTATTTTTTGCAAAGTGTCCTCTTCTGAAAGTATAACCCCGGCCCGATAACTTCGACATGAGGGGGGACGTCGGACATGCATGAGAAAAGCGGTCCGCAACTAATCCATTGCTCATATGTGCATATGATTCCTTTTTGTGATTAGCTAGGTCTATGTTTGCCACTAATCCATCTCTCATGTTTGTATATTGCCATGTTGTAATTTTTGTAGAAACTATGGAAAGAGTCTTAGAACAAGAACAGTTGTTGGGGGATATAACCCTCGCCGGAGGTGATCCCTTGTCGTTTCTCAACGACACCGATGGTCAGGAAGGAGAGGATGACGGCTCCGGTGATCCAACAATGGAGGAGGAAGGAGATCATGATGGCTCCAGTGACCGAATGGCGGAGGAAGGAGATCATGATGACGGCTCCGGTGACTAAACGGAGGAGGGAGCTGTTGCAAATTCCGGCGAGGTATATATATTAATTAAGCCTATGCTTACTTGATGCATTAATTGTTTTGGTATGTACATATATTAACGCTTCTTTCTTCTTTCAGCCCTCCGGATCGAGCCAAACTTCCGTAAGAAGACGAGGCCTGAAGAAAAGGTTGCGCCAGGATGAAAGGATCACAATCACAGAAATCGCGAAAGATGGCCAACCGATTGCTCCCAAGAGGACCAAGGACGCATTCGTACATCAGTGCAGAGTTGTTGTTAGGGATAGCGTCCCAATTAGCGTCCAAGAATGGAATAAGCTAAAGGGCCCTGAAGCTTCTTATGTCCAGGATAGACAGAAAGATGATCTTTGGACCTCGCTGATTACAAATTTCAGCCTACCGCTAGAGGAGGAGCCGAATAACCCAGTTATAGAGCAAAAGGTCAAGGCGTTTGCTCTTAAGAAGATGGCAGAACTATTCAGGAACTAGAAGAAAGAGTTGAACTCAAAGTTTGTCGACAAAGGAAAGACTCCAGAATTCATCGGTCGATATGAGAAGATAAGAGATCACTGGCCCGCATTTGTGGCCTATAAGAAATCGGAGAAGGGTAAGAAAAGGTCACTGACAAACAAGAACAATGCTGCAAAGAAGAAGTATCACCATCACACGGGGTCAGGTGGCTACTACAAAGCCCGGTCGTTGGGGGACAAAGCTAAGCAAGACCTGCTTGCTAAAGGGGTCCAACTAGAGACATTGCACTGGCCAGATCGTTCAAGGACTTGGTTCTTCGGGGTTTGGGGAACTTTGGACCCAGAAACAGGGGAGTGTGTTTGGACAGACGAGCAACTTGCAATACCCATCAAGAAACTTTGGGCAGCAATCAAGGCAGTGCAAGAAGGGACGTTCATTCCCGACAGAGAGAAGGACAAGCTGACAGGGGCCCTCAGGAATCCTGAACACCCTGGATGAACACGAGGCACACCAGGCTCCGTTCCATGGGTGCATGGGTTTCCCGACAGCGGTGGTTATAGAAGCCGAGAGAGAAAGAGGAAACTGGAAGCAAGCGAAATGCAGAAGCTCAGTGCAAGATTATCAAAGCTAGAGGAACTTGAGAGCCAGTGAGCTACCGGCCAACCATCTCAGCGGCACGAAGATCCTGGCTTTGACACTGCCCAAGAAGCTACCCCACCATCTCAGCGGAGAAGCAGCGTGGCTTCCACGGAGCTCGTTTAGCCTAATTTCATGGCTCCTTGCTACCCCGTGGATAGTATCATGGAGGCTGAACATTGCGAGCTAATGACAAAATGCTAGAACCTGACTTTGATGGCGGCGGTCGGCTGTGTTGTACCTCCTCAAGCTGAGGGAACTTTTCATTGCCGTCCGATTCCACATGGCTAAGCTGTTGTGACGGTGGATGAAAAAATGGAGGGATTTGAGGAGCTGGAGCTTCACGACCCTACAGGTGAAGGGGAGATTCATCTGGAAAATGCTTTATGGAGTACCTGTCTATGGAGAAAGGAGTACATCAAGCTTCCAAACTGGACGCCTCCTCCTCCTACTCCGCCGCGTCAGGGCACTCCCCCTCCTCCTCCTCCTCCAGCGAGTCAGGGCACTCTGCCTCCTTCCCTGCCTCCTCCGGCGAGTTAAGGCACTCCGCCTCCTCCTCCGCCTCCTCCGACGCGTCAGGGCAGTACTCCGCCTCCTCCGGCGTGTCAGCGGACTCCGCCGTGTCAGCAACGGTGGAAGAGAGACGTCGCCGCTCCGACGGCTAGCAGTACAGGAGGCGGGAAGAAATACAAATTTGGTCCAAGCCTGAAGCCTCTTCCAAAGTTACCTTATGAGAGGACTGACGAGGAAAACGCGGACATCTCTGCTGCCGAAGTGAGGGCCCATTTTGAACAGAAACCTCTACTTCCGAAGGAAACGGTAGATCCAGTGAAAGTGAAGCGCACTCTGGATGCCCTTAAGCGACCACCACCGCCTCCGCCGGAATCCAACTATAACCGCTATATTGCAAGGACATATTGTAGGGTAACGCAGCAGAAAACGAAAATTTTCCGACCTACGCACCAGCCCAGGACCACTATGGAGACTGCATACAAGGTTTGATCATTTTCGTTACCGACTCGTAGCGCAGCGGAAGTAAAGTCGATGACGATCGGCGGTGCTGATCCCCGCAGCTAGGATTTACAACCTCCCAACCGCGAGGATGTATACCCTCGTCTTCCCTTCGGACAGCCCTCCGGGAGGCGGTCGAACAGTCCCCCGGACGATGTCGCGGACAGCCCTTCGGGAGGACCTTCGAAACTCGAACGGTCACTCGGACAGCCCTTCGGGAGGACTCACAGAACTCGGACCGTCACTTGGACAGCCCTTCGGGAGGCACTCTCGAACAGCCCCTCGGGCACTAAGATCGAAACTACGACCTCTCTACAGAGTTGCACACATACGGTGTCAGCTATCCGGCAGGGCTTCGCCGTCCAGAACTAGTTCCTGCCGGAACCCAGACAGCCTTTCGGCTCTACGAAACTCTTTTCGTGGGAGGGAGAGAGAAGCCAGATAACATCTTGGCATGTGTATGAGATCAAGGGATGAGCAAATGGCTGCCAAGATCACTCCTATATATAGGCAAGCCAAGGGGCAAAATTGTCACACAAAAACCCCAAAGTGCCCTTGGAATATCCCTTTCCAAAAGGGAATATGCCATATGGGAGTGCCATGTGGAGCACCATGGTGCTCCACCTCCTTGGCCGGCCACCCTTGGGGGGGGGGGACCCCCCATGAGGTGCCATGCCCTCCTTCCCCTTCTAGAAGGCCCTTTTGGAATTTCCAAAAAGGTGCTTTCCATAAAAATTCCCAAAAAGCACTTTCACTATTCATGACGACATTTTTCAGCGTCCGTTCGAACTGAAAATATTTATGTGGGCTTAGAACAATTCCAGTACCCACTAAAATAATTTTCAACGCGTTCTGGAACAATTCCAGATTAGTGATTTTCATCTGCGAAAAGCATCTGAAGCGGTTCCGGCAGCTCCGAAACATTTCCGGTTTTTCTTCCAGAAAATTCCCAGAAGTTTCCAGAATGATTCTGGCACCCTCCAAGAATTATCAGGCATGTGCCGAAACCATTTTGACTTAATGGTATCCTCTGAAACAACTTTTCAGTTTCATCGGAACTCATCCGGTGACCTCTCTCTGCGGAACTTTTCCGCTGTCCGAAACTTTTCGGTGTCCGAAACTTTTTCGGTGATTTTCTCTCAGACTCCCTGTCTAGTATTCAGCAGATAGATGACCCTTAAGCGTGTGACCCTATAGGTTCGGTGAAGTATAGACATGACCTGGAACCCCTTCCGATCAATGATCAACATCGGAGCCGTGGACACCCATATTGACCCCTATACCCACACGAATGAATATTCGAGTGAACCTCCAGTTGCCGTGTGCTATTCCTGTTGCTTCGCGATATGTTACAAATACCCGAGGTGAGACATGTTGGCATTCCCGTGGATCAACAACTTGTCCACTATGCTAGTTACCTTGTTACCGGTATTGTTCTCTTTTCTCGTTACCGTGTTCCGGCATCCCCGTGATCAAATCACAAAGTGTCTGGCCAGACGATGATGGATACCGTAACACCGAGAGGGCCCAGAGATATCTCTCCATCGTCGGAGGAGCAAATCCCAATCTTGAGCTATCAAGTTACTTGACATACTTTCCCATGAACCCGTAAGCCGCCGTAATAGCCATCCAGTTACGGATGACGTTTAACAAACCCCAAAGTTCATGAATCAAGCATGAAGAAACTCGATACTCTCATGGTCTGAGGAATCATGCAAACATTAACCATCTCTGTGTTATTAACCATAAACTTGTGATGAATGTATCTCATAGCATAACATCAATTCGGGTCGATTCAACACAAATGTTCTGCTAACATTGTGCCCTCAAAGTTGCTGGCATAGACATGCCCATGATCAGGAAAACAGAACCATCATGCAACACTTGAGCTAGTCTTAGAGGCTAGACTAGGAATACATTTTACCGTTTATTATTCCACACATGCATATGAGTCTTCCTCTGAGCCTCGTTTTATTTGCAGACTCGAGAACGATAGCAGTTATAGCATGGAACATAAACCTAATTATGAACACGGAGATAAATAATAACATTTATTATTTCCTCTAGGGCATATCTCCTACAGACTCCCACTTGCACTAGAGTTAATAATCTAGTTAATGCTAATGCACTTTACACCTGTGGCACACCGGTGTAAATATGCTTCGCTTGTGGTATAGCCTGATGTCCAACGAATCTGACGACTTCAGATCTGTGTGTATCTTTGCATATCCTCACGTTTTCACGCTTTCACAAAATTCGTATTTTGTGTGGACTTGGCTTGGTATGTATGCGAATCACAGGTCGAACCTGGATTCCTCAGACTGAGTTATGGAGCAACTACTTGCAGTAGTGTCCCATTGACAAAAGCCATCTTGGAACCATACTAAGTTCATGAATGAACTATATGATTCAACATCTTCTTTGTCGCTTTAAAAGCGGCAACATACTTCGCCCCTGTTATAGAATTCGCCACAGTAACTTGTTTGGAACAATTTCCAACTACCGTGCCACCATATTGTGTATTGCACAAAACCCTTAACTTAAATCAAAAATCGCTTGGAGCATGGATGAAGACTGTATCGATGTAACCTTTTACAACGAACTCTTCATGATCTCTGCTTGCGAGAAAACATGTCATCAGTGCTACTATAGTACTCAATGACCCTTTTTCACTGTTGTCCCTTGATCAATACTTTGGATCACTTTGGTATCTATACTCGCAACAACTTTGGGAGTATTGGACATATCTGGTTGTTTTTACATACCATGGAATACATGATTAATCCAAACACAAGAGTGTGCGGAATCTCCATCATGTATTTTGCTCATCAGTGTTTTGGGACACCGAGTCTTGCAAAAACTCTTTCCATGTGACTTCGGCAAGAATCACTCCTTGACGTTTTTAATGCTAAAAGGTTTTAGCATCTTGTCAATATGTATCTTTGCTCAGCCCTATTAGGTAAATCTATCTCCATAGATCATCATGCCTAATATAAAGGCTATTTAGCCCAAGCACTTCATTGAAAAACTATTTTTAAATGAAGTCCTAATTCGTGTCAAGAATATTAATTCCAATTAACAATGTGTCAAGCACACAAGGTTTTTAGAAATGTTATTATGTTCCCACTTACTTTCTTGAATCACAAGCATCTTCGTTACCCATTGATGAAGTCAAAACCCTTTTAACCATATCATCAAAACACGAAGATTCCAACTCCATTTTGCTCTCTTCTATCCATCGCTGGAACTCTGAAGTTTGCATACTTACTAGCATCCTTTGGACTGACAAAATACCTTGGATTGTATCACATGCAAGTCCTTGGTTTTATTTCCATCGGATGGAAATCCTTTCATCATCCTTGTTTCATATCTCATGATTGAAATATGTATTAATTGCTAGTTCAACCCGAACCGACTTTAAGCATCGCTACGGTGAAGTAACCTCATCGTAGTCAACTCCTTGAACTTGTATATTGCAACAAGTCGAGCTTTATGGATAAAACATTTTTATTCGTATCAGTTATAGTTCCATAAATATTCGTCAGACTCTAAGTCTTCCGAAAGGTGTATCAAGGTTTTAATCTTGAATCACTTATATGGAAACTATCTCAGATTGTATTGGCATTTAGCCAATTCCGGAGTCAGGGCCCTCCAATGCTTCCTTGTGTATCGTAGGTATACTGTTGTCTAACAACAATATCTCGTTTGCGCACCTGAGAGGTTTGCACGAGCCTTTGCCTACGTGGTTCAGCTGCAAGTTCGACCGAATTCCATACATTTTATTGTAGAGACTTCCGTATCAGTCGCAGTAGGAAACTCCGGAATTACTTCCAAGGTCTCTTTCCTTTGACCTGATGACGAAGATACTGTTTATCTCGTCGAGTTGCACTATTCTCCCACTCACCTTTTTGAAAGAACCATTTTCTTCAAAAAGCATACCGTTCTTTGTGGCAAACCTATTTGCCTCGGTATAGTGAGGGAGGAATACCCAATGACTTGGGATAACCTACAAAGTAGCACTTGTCTGATTTGGAATAGGTTTATAACCTTTTACACAAGCCCCATATTCCAAATGTTAAGAAAAGATATAACATGGTTGGGCGTACCATACCATGGTGTCATTTCAACAGACCTGATGGAGCTCTTTTCAGTGTAAAAGCCGTAGTCTCTAAAGCATCACCTTTTAAAAGGGATAATGGCAAATTTATTTATGTCATCTTTGATCTTACCATGTCATAAATGGTTCGATTACATCTTCACGGACTTTCCACTCATAGTGGTGTTCCGGGAGGTGTAAGTTATGAAACTCTTTTCACAACTCATCAGACATTCGCTAAACTTGTAACTCAAATATTTCTTTCTGCAATCGAATTGTAGAAACATAATTTTCTTGTTACAATAACTTCTACTTCATTTTGAAAACCTTTCAAATGATTTCAAAAGATCCAGACTTACGTCTCATCAAGTAAATATCCATATATCTACTTGAGTCATTTCTGAAGATAGATAAATCCACTACTTGCAACAACATTGATTGGACTACATACATCAAAATGTATGATCACCAATAAGTTCTTTGCTCGTTCCTTATGGCCTGTGAACGGTATTTCAGTCACTTCACTTTTCGGAGGAAAGTTGCAAGTGTCAGATGATTCAAAATCAAACGACTTCAAAATCCATCATAATGGAATTTTCCATGCGGGTTTCTCCAATGTGACCAAATGTAGCGCCACACTTGTGTGGTATTCTGTTAGTCTTGTGACATTTAGCGTCAGTGTTATGGATGTATCATATTACCATCAATATTCATAACATACGTCCCATCGAGGATGGAAGTATGGCCCTCATGTTATTCATAATACTGAACAACAATTGTTCTTCTATGAACAATTATTTTGCAACAAACATTGTGCAAAGGGCTAGAGTGTATGAAACTCTAAAATGAATTATGAAAGTAAACCCAGAGGTAATGTATTATTATTAATATTCATAACATACATCTCATTCATAATGAAAGTATGGCCCTTATGTTATTCATAACATCGAACATCAAAAGTTCTCTTATGAACAACCTTCTTGCAAGATACCTTATGCAATGGGCTAGAGTTTGTGAAACTTTAAATGAATTATGAAAATGAATACAGACGGTAATACACCGATGGAAGGTATAGTAACATTTACTATGTTCCCTGTGTATACCTAAACCTCATTTCTGGCTAGTCTTTTAGGCCATAGTAGTTCTTACATCAAATTGCAACAGAATGCAATCGAGCGGGTATCTTTGTGATTGTCTCACAATACCCAAGAATTAGTGATTAACATGCTTTAACCATAATTCCCAAGAACTATATCTTTTACCAGCCTTCTATACATCAAAAACTTGTATGACATTCATACATGAGCTGGATATTCCAGTCTTCTTTCTTTTTGCCTTTATACTTCTAACAGTTTAACTTTCAGTATTTCTCCTACTCTCAGAAGAAGCACTCAACTTAATAGTGGCGTTAGCCCCGGACTTCCTAGGTGTGTAAGTCACACTAACACCCTTCGGACACTTCCTTTCTCTTTAAGTTGTTGTTTTATTCACCTTTCATCATATGACAGGCGTTCTACTGGATCCCTCTCTTATCAGTCTAATGCATAGTAAACTCTTTTACTAATAGTTTGCAAACAAACATTGCTTTGGATATCTCATATCTTTTAGCCTTTGTCTGTCTCTGAAAATGATTTTCAGATTTCCATGAATATCACATAACTATCCAAACTTTCGAAGTTCGGGTCTCATGGAAGCAAATGTATTGCACTTGACTGAAACGGAATTCTAGCTTTTGGATCAAAGGACGAGAGTCACATGATCCATAGCATAAGCGAAAGAATACCGAAAGTATGCGATAGGACAAAGTCCTTCTCGGCACTCTTGAGGACAATCCTCACATTACGTTACCAACCGTAAAGTTTTAACCAGATATTTAATAGCTATTCAATTTAAACAGGGAAGGTGGAAATGCGAGCCATTTATTCTACAACTATTATGCAAACCACACTTAGACAGTGTTCATATTTAATTGCACTGAGAATTGAACAAGTTAATTCAACAGTGCTCTCCCACTCAAATCAATATCTCTCATAATTGATTGTGAGTGATTCAAGATCCGCATTTCAATTCAACGCCATTGACGGGTTCATCACTGATGACGTGAATTTCAATCGGTAGGCCAACTTGCCAATCACATCTCTATGTGACTCTTGTCCATCTTTCGATGCGTGTGTTCCAAGCTCAGGACTGTCCTGCCTGAACGTCAAGACAACCAAGTGATCACGCAGTGAGGTCTGACCTTCACCCGCCTTACACCTCTCTAATCGTTCGTGCTCATGTGTACATGGCGCACCCGGAAAAGATACGTGTTGTAGACGGTGCTACACTTGGGAGAACACTAACTACTTGATATTTTTGTGAGAGATCACCCTAATAAAAGCGACTACCGCGCAATCAAGAAGGGTGCATCATAAGGGATAAACATCTCAGGCAATTCATAATTAGCATGATATGGTATAGCCCTTTCTGACGGAGAAGTCTTGTATTTCTTCGTCTCCGGCATTCGCGTCGGTGTTCACCTTCACGAAGATTGCCACCACCTTGTCGATGCAGCAGATAATATTGCTATCTCTATAGCTAATAAAATAATGCATTACACAAGGTTGACACACAGGTCATTTAAAGTGCAATCATATGGCTCCAGCCATCATGCCGAATCATGACACGCAGGTCATGTTAATCAATTTACATCATATAGTCATCTCATACATAGTCAAATTATTATGAGCACTGCTATACCACATCACATGCACATGCAAACCCTCCTGCAAAACCAAGTTAGACGCCTCTAATTGGTTCATGCAAAAACTTGTTTTACGTGGCTTCTAAGGTTTCGAAACAAACCGAAGCTACCAACGTCCATCATCAAGTATGATAATCCAAGTCGCTAGATTAACTTTCCAGGGTGTATGAAAACCGAGATAATAAAATCTCGAGCCCCATACTAAACTTCGTCATACGCATGACCCCCGTGCAGATCATATCTGCATTGCCCTTTCGTTTGCGAAATTTCATCTTTCTTTTTAACTACGGTGGAATTCAATGAACTGTTAGCACTTCGTTGATCAATCAGGATCGCGGATTGCCAGAACCTTGAAACTCCACCATACTGTTATCAAGATCAGAAATATGCAAATTCCAGGGAAGCAACAAGAACATCAGGTAACAGATTTCATCTGCTACCCGCACAAATAATTTTCAGTAATAGAACTCATCTACTACCTAATTATATTGTGCAACACCCATACATCTCCATGTATTCTAGATCGCAACCTGCATCTACGCATAGCACGGCTCTGATACCACTGTAGGGTAACGCAGCAGAAAACGAAAATTTTCCGACCTACGCACCAGCCCAGGACCACTATGGAGACTGCATACAAGGTTTGATCATTTTCGTTACCGACTCGTAGCGCAGCGGAAGTAAAGTCGATGACGATCGGCGGTGCTGATCCCCGCAGCTAGGATTTACAACCTCCCAACCGCGAGGATGTATACCCTCGTCTTCCCTTCGGACAGCCCTCCGGGAGGCGGTCGAACAGTCCCCCGGACGATGTCGCGGACAGCCCTTCGGGAGGACCTTCGAAACTCGAACGGTCACTCGGACAGCCCTTCGGGAGGACTCACAGAACTCGGACCGTCACTTGGACAGCCCTTCGGGAGGCACTCTCGAACAGCCCCTCGGGCACTAAGATCGAAACTACGACCTCTCTATAGAGTTGCACACATACGGTGTCAGCTATCCGGCAGGGCTTCGCCGTCCAGAACTAGTTCCTGCCGGAACCCAGACAGCCTTTCGGCTCTACGAAACTCTTTTCGTGGGAGGGAGAGAGAAGCCAGATAACATCTTGGCATGTGTATGTGAGAAGGAGTGAGTCTTTAGGCAGCCCCCTCCACCCCTATTTATAGGCCAAGCCCAAGGGTGGCTTCTCCAAGAAGCCAAGGGGAAAAATACCAAAGGACCCTCAAGGTGGCTTCTCCAAGAAGCCACCCATAAAGCACTTTCACTATTCACGACGACATTTTTCAGCGTCCGTTCAAACTGAAAATATTTATGTGGGCTTAGAACATTTCCAGTACCCACTAAAATAATTTTCAACGCGTTCTGGAACAATTCCAGTTTAGTGATTTCATCTGCGAAAAGCATCTGAAGCGGTTCCGGCAGCCCCGGAACATTTCCGGTTTTTCTTCCAGAAAATTCCCAGAAGTTTCCAGAATGATTCTGGCATCCTCCAAGAATTATCAGGCATGTGCCGAAACCATTTTGACTTAATGGTATCCCCTGAAACAACTTTTCAGTTTCACCGGAACTCATCCGGTGACCTCTCTCTGCGGAACTTTTCCGCTGTCCGAAACTTTTCGGTGTCCGAAACTTTTTCGGTGATTTTCTCTCAGACTCCCTGTCTAGTATTCAGCAGATAGATGACCCTTAAGCGTGTGACCCTATAGGTTCAGTGAAGTATAGACATGACCTGGAACCCCTTCCGATCAATGATCAACATCGGAGCCGTGGACACCCATATTGACCCCTATACCCACACGAATGAATATTCGAGTGAACCTCCAGTTGCCGTGTGCTATTCCTGTTGCTTCACGATATGTTACAAATACCCGAGGTGAGACATGTTGGCATTCCCGTGGATCAACAACTTGTCCACTATGCTAGTTACCTCGTTACCGGTATTGTTCTCTTTTCTCGTTACCGTGTTCCGGCATCCCCGTGATCAAATCACAAAGTGTCTGGCCAGACGATGATGGATACCGTAACACCGAGAGGGCCCAGAGATATCTCTCCATCGTCGGAGGAGCAAATCCCAATCTTGAGCTATCAAGTTACTTGACATACTTTCCCATGAACCCGTAAGCCGCCGTAATAGCCATCCAGTTACGGATGACGTTTAACAAACCCCAAAGTTCATGAATCAAGCATGAAGAAACTCGATACTCTCATGGTCTGAGGAATCATGCAAACATTAACCATCTCTGTGTTATTAACCATAAACTTGTGACGAATGTATCTCATAGCATAACAACAATTCGGGTCGATTCAACACAAATGTTCTGCTAACATTGTGCCCTCAAAGTTGCTGGCATAGACATGCCCATGATCAGGAAAACAGAACCATCATGCAACACTTGAGCTAGTCTTAGAGGCTAGACTAGGAATACATTTTACCGTTTATTATTCCACACATGCATATGAGTCTTCCTCTGAGCCTCGTTTTATTTGCAGACTCGAGAACCATAGCAGTTATAGCATGGAACATAAACCTAATTATGAACACGGAGATAAATAATAACATTTATTATTTCCTCTAGGGCATATCTCCTACACATATGAGGATGCGCGGCGGTCGGGAAGTACTTCCAGTGAAGCAAGATTAGCAGAACGAAGAAGTGGGAAAACAATTCCCCAGCTCGGCGAACAGGCGAAGCAATCGTGCCCCCCACCTAAGGTGTCTAGCGATATCGTCGCTAATCATCCGGGGCTAGTGCTCGGTACCAATCTGGGTGACTATCTAAGCGATGATGTACAGTTTGAAACATTTGAGGTAGTAGAGATCTTCAGATACGAGCACAGGAAGCCTCTCGTCAAACCTGATCATCCTCCTCTAACAACGATGATGCGAAGATTGCATGAATGGTACATGGATACCTGCAGGAAGTCTGGGGACGACAGTATGTTGGTGAGAATTAAAGATGAGCACGACCTCATTGGACTCGACCTGATGCCTAATGAATTTGTGGAGTTATTTCAGTTATTCAATCAAGACGCCCTCGACAAACAAATCATGACTTGCTACTGTCTGTAAGTATTACTTCTGTAATTAAGTCTCTATCACTACTGGAATTAGCTGCTTTGCCGTCTGCCATAGCAGACGGCAAAGGCATGCTTGGCGGACGGCAAAGGCTCTGCCGTCCGCCAGCAGACGGCAAACACTCCGGCAAAGCCGATGCCGGTAAAGGCCGCTTTGCCGTCTGCTAGCGGACGGCAAAGAAGGAAAGGTCTTTGCCGTCTGCCAGCAGATGGCAAAGACCTTTCCTTCTTTGCCGTCTGCCAGCAGACGGCAAAGACGTTGGTTCTTTGTCGTCTGCCAGCAGACGGCAAAGACCTTGCCTCTTTGCCGTCTGCCAGCAGACGGCAAAGACCTTTGCTTCTTTGCCGTCTGCCGACAGACGGCAAAGAGGCCAAATAGGCCAGCCCAGGTTGAACGGGCTGCTGCCACGTGGCTTGTTTGCCGTCTGCTAGCAGACGGCAAATGTGTTTTCAGTTAGTGGTTATGACATTATGCCGACCACGTAATTTAGATGTTTTTATCTAGGAGGTATTGAACGGAAATCCACGACCCTCTTGTCGAGAGGTTAAATTAGTTGGAAAAAAAAACAATTACTTTGAAGAAAAAATTGAAAATAATTGAGGAGGATAAGATAAATTGGAGTTGCATGTTGCTGATGTTTGTCTATGATCACACAAGATCAAGAATGATGCATGCCTTGAAAGATTAGAAAAGATAGAAAAATATGCCACTTTTTCTACTCATGCTTTGGTATCATAATGGCCCGTTGAATCAAGTGTTACCTTATTACGATTAATGACTGCATTTTTTGTTGCATTGAATGTTTTAACCATAGTTTCAATGTATGGTTTAAGTAGATTCTCTAGAGAGCTATATGTTGTCAAATAGGAATATGTATGAACTTTATGTATTTTCTTTTTTCAGTATAACATTTGGTCACTGTGGACTTTGGTTTTTAATGTGATGATGAACATCTATTAATTTTGGTCATCTTTCTATTCCTCTGATGTTCTTTAATTTGTTTTTGACACACTTAATTATATATAAATGCACTCAGATGAAACCGGCAATGATGGTACGGTGACGACCACCTCCGAGTACATTTAAGGGCTTGCATAATTTTCCCTCGAAGTGGCTGAGTCAAACAAGCAGAAAATGGTCTTTAGTGTTGTCCATCCCTATCTGTGGGAATACGGATCCTACTCTGACTTCGAAAACCCTTCCCATCCCCTGCTTGAGAAGGTTTTCAGACCACACTGCTAATGTTTTGGAGCAAGCACGGAGAAATAGGGGTTTGATGGAAGACCACAAAGAATAATAGATATGACCTATGCCACACCCTGAATACGGTGATGCCTGGCAAACGGGGGAAGCTGAAGATCCAGAGGAACTAGATATGGCCCGATGAATGATTCTTCGCCGGGTCAATTTTTGATGCAAAGAGACAATTCCGAAGAAGTAAAAAAGGAGAAGTTGACGTTCGATCGCAATGTTAGAGGATCACAAAAAAAGGGTTGTACCCAAACTGCGAAATTGGAAACACAAAGCTTGGTACCCACATCTGACTTGCTGAAATGGAAAGGCACAATGGTTATCTGCAACCACGTATTGAGAAGCTACTGAAATATTGAAGAAAAGCTTCCAATGATAACGACTTGCCGACTTCACGTCCGGAGCAAAGGAAGGTTCTATGCCTCTAGGATTAGAGCTGCAGAAGATCTGCCTTCCCCTAATGACTATATCCTGTACCCCGCGGTGCGTCGAGGAGTTGAACGCATGCCCCAGTATGCGGTGCATTGCAGTATAAGATCAGGACAGATGACCCTGGTGATGTTTGAACTGCGAGCGCCCCAAGGAAAGATGGTTCCTTCCAAGTGATGTGGTATGCTCCTATAATGCCCGTTTGAAAACGTCGTTCAGAAACACAGACAGTGAAGTTGAATGCGATGGCATGAAGAGTACTGTAATAAAGATGGTGAAAGTTGAGAGCACCCGCTGGCGGGTCGCATGGATGAAAAATTGAGAGAACTTGGGGGACTTTGCAGGTTTGGGGGGGGGGGGCCGCAAGGAACGTATAGTTTGGGTGTTAAAAACGCGGATGGCATAATCTTTTGGGGACCAGAGCAGCAATCAGAGCACCTTGCCCTTGCCTCTATGTATCTATAACCTTACCTTGCCTTGGTTATGCATGAAGCGGAGTTCATTCTGATGCCAGTGCTCATCCAAGCCCTAAGCAACCCGGCAACGACATTGCTGTGTACCTAAGGCCATTGTTGAAAGACTTTTACACTGTGGAATGGGAAAATGTTGGTACGTGTGTGGTATGAGCACGACCAGATGAATTTGATCCTACATTCATTGCTGTTTGAACACCATCAATGATTGGGCCCTGCCTCTCAGTAACCTTTTTTTGTTTGTTTGGTCAGGACAGACAAACAAGGGATACCATGCATGCACCGCATGTTTAGAGACACTGAAAGGTATTATTTGGACAATGCAGACGAATGTGTACCTGGGACATCGTCGGTTTCTTCCGACCACCATCAATGTTGAAAGAAGGCAGCATTTCAAGTGAGGCAGATCACCGGAAAAGCCCTCCGTCCCTTATTGGTGATCACATACTTGATAATGGTCATGATTTTACAAGTTCGGCTTTGGAAAGGTTCCCGTTTGACTATCGTTTCCGAATTACGCTAGGACGCACACCAATGTGGAGAAGAAATCTGATATTTTGGGACCTTCCCTATTGGAAAGACCTAGAGGTCCGCTCTGCAATCAACGTATGCACGTGACGAAGATCTTTGCGTGAAAATGCTAGGCTTCTTGGGCATGTATGGGAAGCCAAAAGCTACCCTGGGCAACGGGATGACCATCAACGTGTGCACTAAAAAGACGGCATGCTCCAAAGCAGTATGAGGTCCTGCCACTACTCTCTTACCAAGAAGAGAAGGAAATCTTCTTTGAATGCCTGCTCAGTATGAAGGTCCCGTCTGGCCTTCTCGTCAATAAAAGGGATAATAAATATGGGGCAAGAGAAAAAGTTCTCAGAACCTAAAGTTCTCATGAACTGCCACATGATTATGACGCAACTGCTTCCTGTTGCATTGAGTGGGTTCTCTTCTACCAAAAACATTCGATTACCATTGTGAAGCTCTGTGCAATTCCTCAATGCAAATCTCTCATAAGGTAATCGTCCTGAAATCCACAAAGGTTAAAGGAGTGATTTGGTGCATGTCTTGTTAGTTTCGAGCTTGTGTTCCCACCTCCTTCTTCAATATCATACTCACGTACCTTCTTCATCTATTCGACGAGATGGCCCATTTCGGGCCTGTATTTCTAGAACAGGCAATATGTTCCCTTTGAGAGGTTTCATGGGAGTGCTTAAGAAATAGTTTCAAAACCGTGCTAGGCAAAGAAGCATCTCTCCACAAGGTCCAGCAAACAAGGAGGTCATTGGGTTTTTGTGTTTACTTCATTCCTGACTAAGAAGAGGTGGTCTCCCACAACGCCGTAGAGGGGAGACTGACTGGAAAAGGCATGCATAAGCGGGACATCAATAATATGTATGGACGGGCATTCCTTGGTCTCAAGCAACTACACATTTTTACAGATACTAACCTTGGTGACCCCGTATGTCAATGAAGCACAGAATACTCTCTGCGCTCCAAACCCCCCGGAGCATTGTGACCATAGATAATTTGACACATAGACTTTCGCAGTTGGTTGCAAACACATCTCATGGTGACCACCACTTGTTGCAGATGAGTTGTCTCGTTGGCCAGGGGACCATCTATCTTTCCGACTGGTATTGACTTTACAAAGGGTAACGATATAAAGTGGAATACCTTTTACACAATCGTCCAAGATCAAAAGAGCACCAACCAAAACCGTGGTGTCCGCTTGATGCAGTCCAACAGAGGGAGGGTCCCCATATTCTGGTTCAGTCGTGATACATATGGAACTTGACTATGGCCAGATTTTAAGGTCCCCTTGTTTCATTCAAGTGAAATTTGGTCATCTGTCATGATGCGGGTACAAGGTAGACCACAGTACGAATGACAACATTTGGAATACTTACCATCTTGGGTACACAGACAACCAGTCGTCCTAAGGCGGAATGATGTGGCGCAGTGTTTTTCTATGTGAAGACATTGTCTACCAAACCGAGAAAAGAATACCAGATAAGGAAGCCGATACATCATACGATGAGCCAAAGCGCCACGATAGTTTCTTTCAGGAAAAGAGACATCATGGGATGGGAGGCCAGACAGACATGTACTGAAGATATATGAAATAGTTTCATGAAATTCCTCTCTTAAAGTCCCCAGCCTGACCCAGCACCCTGTTAAACGATAATTATCCTGGTTACTGCGCAATAGCAGGACACACGCGAAAAAAGTGAAGACATTTCTCTCCCACAAACTATTTCTGATATACAGGTCTTGACATCTAGAATATCACTATGCAGTTACATATCAAAACTGAAATGCCTTATGTAAGAGATGATTTCGTCCGAAAACCATGATATCTATCGAAAGAGATTGTCCCATTTTGTACAGCGAATTGCATCCATCTTTTGCCGTAACCCTCGCAACTTTTTTAGTCACATGCTATGTGGGTGAAATATATGACCGATGCCACTTTCAACCTTTTAATAGATTCATGTTAATGTGCTTTTCAATTTCACGGGTGCATGTTAGCTAAAAAAAAATCAGTAGATACTTCAAAAATACCAAAGAATCAGAAAGCGGTTTGAAAATTGATGATGTGGCTTTTGAATGGTGCATTTTGACACACAAAAAGTCTGGAGTTAAAAATAAGTTCAAATAAATGAAGAACCCTCTTGTAGATAGTGAGTTTTCGTCCGAACCCTGATACTTCGAAATGATATTGTCCATTTCTGTACACAAGGGGCTCAGCTTTTGCGTAACCCTCTCAACTCTCTTAGTTTAGCACATTGCTATGTGGGTGAAATGTGATAACCATGCCACTTTCAACCTTTTCAGAGTTCATTCGTAGGCGTTTTCATTCCGAGGTCGTTTAGGAGCTAAAAAAATCAGTAATGCCATGAAAAATACAAAATGAAGTTAAAAGGTTTGAAAATTGATGATGTGGCTTTGAATGGTGCATTTGACACATCGAAAAAGTTGTGAGTTTAAAATAGTTCAAAAGATGAAATCCCTTTTGTAACAGATGAGTTTTCGTCCTGATTATACCTTGATACTTGATCGAAAGAGATTGTCCATTTGACGCGACAGTGCATCCAACTTTTTGCCGTAACCCTCTCACTTTTTGCTACATCTATGGGGGTGAAAATGATGTACCCTGCCAACTTTCAACCTTTTTCAAATTCATTTTGTATGCTTTTCATTTCAGGGTCCTTTAGCTAAAAAATCATAAATGCATGAAAATAACCAAAATTGAATGTCAGAAAGGTGTTTAAATTTGACGATGTTGCTTTGTACATGGTGCATTTGAACACACAAAGTCTGTGATAAAACAGTTAAAAAATGAATCCCCTTGTAACAGATGATTTCGTCTGAAACCCTGATACTTCTGAAAGCAGGGATTGGTCCATTTTGTACATGAAGTGCATCCCTTTTTGCCGTAACCCTCACAACTTTTTAGCACATGCTGATTGGTTGAATGAATGATACCATGCCACTTTTATTAAACATTTTCAGTTTCATTGTAGTGCTTTTCAATTTCATGGTCATTTAAGCTAAACAAAATCAGTAAATGCATGAAAAATCCCCAAATGAAGTCAGAAAGGTTGAAAATTGACGATGTGTGCTTTGAAATGGTGCATTTTGAACACACAAAAACGTCTAGAGTTAAAATAAGTTCAAAAAATGAAAGCCTTTGTAACAGATAGGTTTTCATTCCGACACCCTGATACTTCGAAAGAGATCATTGTCATTTTGTACACAAGTTGCATCCAGCTTGTGCCGTAACCCTCTCACTTTTTAGCACATGCTATGTGGGTGAAGATATGATACCATGACACTTTCACATTTTCAGATGTTCATTTGTTTGTGCTTTTCAATTTCATGTCCATTTAGCTAAAAAAATGAACTATAGCAACAGAGAACTAAAAAGACTCAAATAATATTAACTAAATTATCAAGATTTATTTGTTAAAAGAATGACTAAAAGAATCTAAAATATTAACTAAAATTACCAAAGTATTTATTTTGTTAAAAATACTGAACTAAAAAGATCACTAAATATTTAACTAAAAGAATCAACTAAAGCAATTAACTACAAAGAATGAACTAACAAGAATCCAACTAACAATCTAACTAAAATTATCAAATTATTTATGTTGTTAAATAGAATGAACTAAAAAGATCAGCAAATATTAAACTAGATCTTCAGAGTATTTGATTTGTTAAAAGAATGAACTAAAACACAGATAAAACAATTGCCCGCCTACTAGCAACACGGGCCTGGCATACGATAGAAACCCATATTTCATGGCCAGGATGCAGGCCGCGGACCCAGCAGGCCCATCAGGTCGTCAGCATAGCAAGTACTCCTGCTTAGAGAGGAGACCGAGTGGCACGGCCGCGGTCGCTTAACACCACTCTAGCCACGCTCAACTACGAGTTGGGATTAAACTTTGGCGCGCCCACCCACCTTTCGTCCCGGTTGGTGGCACCAACCGGACCAATCCCACTCTTTCGCCCGGTTGGTGCACCCACCCGGACCAATGCCCCCCTTTCGTCCCGTTGGTGCCATGACCGGGACCAAAGGCTCTACTTTCCGCTTGCCCTTTGGGCTGCTGTAAATTGACCTTTCATCCCGGTTTGTTAACACCTACCGGGACTAAAGGGGTCCTTTTCTCCCGGTTGGTGCCATCAACCGGGAATAAAGGGGTGCTATATACAGCCAACACTTTGAGAATTTTCCGCATCGTCCCCATTCTCCTCTCGACGCGACACCCTGCCCCGACCCCGACGCCGACGCGCACGCCGCCTGTGCTGCTGCGTCCCGCCCTGCCCCTGTGCCTGAACCGCATGATCCTGCTGCCGCCCTCCTGGATGTCCTACGCCCTTCCCGACACCGCTGCCTCAGCCTGCACTCTCTCATCCGCCACCACCCCAGTGAGCTCGCCCCACCTCCCCTTGCTGCCGCCGCCAGCGCGCCCCTGCCCTTCTCCGCCGCACTGCCCCTCCCCGCGCACAGCCTGCTCGCGCCACCCCTACCCTCTGCTGCGTTAGCCACCGTGGTTTGGGATGAATTTTTTGCTTATTTTTTTTCATCTAATTATAGATTGGTGGAATGTATGTCTGTATCTTGGCTGGGATGATGATTATATAAATTTTTTTATGTTTCACAGAAATGTTCAGGTTCATATAATTTTTTTCTTTAATTTTTTTCATATATATAGATGATGGATTGTGTATGTATATATATGGATGATGGTTTGATGTGTATAATTTTTTTTTATGTTCTAGATATTTTTTTTTCTAAATTTTTAACGCATCCCAATTTACCAAGTTAAAAGAGCATTTGTCGAGGCCACCCCAACCCAGAAGTGTTGTCGAGGCCACCCAAATTTTATCAAGTTAAATGAGTTAAAAGAGCTTTCAGGCCACCCCAACCCTAGAAAGTTGTCGAGGCCACCCAAATTTACCCATGTTAAAAGAGCGTTGTCCGGGCTACCCCAAACCCTAGTAAGCCTTGACGAGGCCAACAATTTTACCAGTTATATAGTTTAAAAGAGCGTTTTGTATGCGACCCCAACCCTAGAGAGTTGTCCGAGCCACCCCAATTTTAACCAAGTTTTAAAGAGCGTTGTCTCTGCCACCCAAACCCAGAAGCATTTCGAGCCACCCAAATTTACCAAATTAAATAGTTAAAAGTGCGTTGTCGAGCAACCCCAACCCTAGAAGAGTTGTCCGCAGGCACCCCAAATTTACCAAGTTAAAAGAGCGTTGTCGAGGCCACCCCAAACGCTAGAAGCGTTGTGCGAGGCCACCCAAATTTACCAAGTTAATGAATGGTTAATGAGTGTTGTCAGAGGCCACCCAACCCTATAAGAAGTTGTCGAGACCACCCAAATTTACCACTTAAAAGAGCGTTGTTGAGGCCACCCAAATTTTACGCAAGTTAATGAGTTAAAGAGCGTTGTCGAGGCCAACCAAAATTTACCAAGTTAAAGTTACTAATTTACTCCGGTCCCTCTGCCCGACCAACTCTCGAGGCCACCCAAACCCTAGAAGAAAGAGCGTTTGTCAATCTAGCCCCTCCCTGCATAGCGATTATTTTTTGCAAGTGGTCCCTCTTCTTGAAGTTAAACCCCGCACCGATAACTTCGACATAGGGGGGAACGTCGACCATGCTGAAACAGCGGTCGCCAACTATCCATTGCTCATATGTGCATATGATTCCTTTTGTTGAATTAGCTTAGGTCTATGTTTGCCACTATCCTCTCTCATGTTGTATATTGCCATGTTGTGAATTTTTGAGAAACTATGGAAAGAGCTTTAGACAAGACACGTTGTTTGGGGGATATCACCCTCGCCGAGGTGATCCCGTGTCGTTTCCTTTCTAACGACACCGATGGTCAGAAGGAGAGGATGACGGCTCGTGATCACAATTGAGAGGAAGGGATCAGTGGCTCACCGTAACCGAATGCGGAGGAATGGAGATCATGATGCGGCTCCGGTGACTAACGGAGTAGGGAGTCTGTTGCAAATTCCGGCGAGGTATATATATTAATTAAGCCTATGCCTTTACTTGATGCATTATTGTTTGGTATTAACATATAATTAACGCTCTTTCTCTCTTTCAGCCCTCCGGATCGAGCCAACTTCCGTCAGAAGACAGGCCGAAGAAAAGTGCGCCAGGATGAAAGGATCACAATCACAGAAATCGGGGAAAGATGGCCACGCGATTGCTGCCCAAGAGACCAAGGACGCATTCTTACATATTTTGCAGAGTTTGTTGTTAGGTGAAGCGTCCCAATTAGCGTCCAAGAAAAATGATAAGCTAAGGGCCCTGAGCTTCTTATGTCCGGATAGACAAAATGATCTTGTGGACACTCGCTGATTACAAATTTCAGCTACCGCTAGAGGAGGAGCCGAATAACCCAGTTTATAGAGCAAAAGGTCAAGCGTTTGCTCTTAAGAAGATGCAGAACTATCAGGAGACTAGAAGAAAGAGTTGAACCTAAAGTTTGTCGACAAAGGAAAGACTCCAGAATTCATCGTCGATATGGAAGATAGAGATCAGCTGTGCCCGGCATTTGTGGCCTATAAGAAATCGTAGAAGGGTAAGAAAAGGTCACTGACAAACAAGAACAATTGCTGCAAAGAAGAAGTATCACACACACCGGGGTCAGGGTGGCTACTACAAGCCCGTGTCCGTTTTGGGGACAAAGCTAAGCCAGAACCGCTTGTCAGGGGTCCAACTAGAGACAAATTGCATTGCCAGATCGTTCAAGGACTTGTTTCTTCGGGGTTTGGGAGCTTTGGACCCAGAAACCAGGGGAGTTTGGTTGGAGCAACGGCAACTTGCATACCCATCAAAAACTTTGGGCAGCAATCAGGGCAGTGCAAGAGGGACGTTCATTCCCGACAGAAGAAGGACAAGCTACGGGGCCCTTCGGAATCCTGACACCCCTGGATGACCGAGGCACACCAGGCTCCCGTTCCATGGTGCATGGGTTTCCCGACAGCGGTGGTTATAGAACGCCGAGAGAAAAGAGGAAACTGGAGCAAGCGAAAATGCAGAAGCTCAGTGCAAGATACAAGTAGGAAACTTGAGATCCATTAGCTTACCAGGCCCACCATCTCAGCGGCACGAAGATCCTTGCTTTGACACTTGGCCCAAAGCAACTACCCCACCATCTCAGCGGAGAGCAGCTGGCTTCCACGGAGCTCGTTTAGCCCTATGTCATGGCTCCTTGCTACCACCCCGTGGATAGATTATCAGGGCTGAACATTGCGAGTAATGACAAAATGCTAGAACCTGACTTTGATGCTGCGTTCGGCTGTGTTGTACCTCTCAAGCGTAGGGAACTTTCATTGCCCGTCCGTTCCACATGGCCTACGCGTTGTGAGGTGGATGAAAAAATGGAGGATTTGACGGAGCTGGAGCTTCGACGACCCATACAGTTGAAGGGAGATTTCATCTGGAAAATGTTTATGGAGTCCCTGTCTATTGAAAAGGAGTACATCAAGCCTTCCCAAACAGGACGCCTCCCCCCTACTACCGCCGCTCGGGCAACTCGCCCCTCCTCCCTCCTCCTCCTCAGCCTAGTCAGAGGCACCTGCCTCCTTCCCCTGCCTCCTCCCGGCGAGTTAAGCCCTCCCGCCTCCTCCTCCCTCCTCCTCCGACGCGTCAGGCATCTCCGCTCCTCCGCGTGTCAGCGGACTCCCCGTTGTCACAACGGTGGAAGAGAGACTCGCCGCCCGTCCGACGGCTAGCATGTACAGGAGGCGGAAGAAATTACAAATTTGTCCAAGCCTGAAGCCTCTTCAAAGTACCCTTGAGAGGATGACGAGGAAAACGGCTGACATCCTGCTGCCGAAGTAGGGCCCATTTTGGAACAGAAAACCTCTACTTCCGAAGGAAACGGTAGATCCAGTGAAGTGAGCGCACTCCTGTGATGCCTTAAGTACCACCCCCGCCTCCGCCGGAATCCAACTATAACCGCTATATTGGCAAAGGACTATTGTAGTGTGAACGCAGCAGAAAACCGAAATTTTCCGACCTACGCACACCCAGGACCACTAGGAGACTGCATACAAGGTGTTGATCATTTTCGTTACCGACTCGTAGCGCAGTCGGAAGTAAGTCGATGACGAGTCGGCGGTGCTGATCCCCCAGCTAGGATTTACACACCTCCCAACCGCGAGGATGATAATACCCTCGTCTCCCGTCGGACGCCCTCCGGAGGCGGTCGAACAGTCCCCGACGATGTCGACGAGACAGCCCTTCGTGAGGACCTTCGAACTCTCGAACGGTCACTCGGACATGCCCTTCGGAGCATACTTCACAGAACTCGGAACCGTCACGTGGACAGCCCTCTTCGGGAGGCACTCTCGAACATCCCCCCTTGCACTAAGATCGAAACACGACCGCTCTACAGAGTTGCACACTCACGTGTCAGCTATCCGCAGGGCTTCGCCGCCAGAACTAGTTCCTGCCGAACCCAGACAGCCTTTCGGCTCTACGAAACTCTTTTCGTGGAGGGAGAGAGAGCCAGATAACACTCTTGGCATGTGTAATGAGATCAAGGGATGAGCAATGGCTGCCAAGATCACTCCTATATATAGTGCAGCAAGCCAAGGGTGTAAAATTGTCACACAAAAACCCCAAAGTGCCCTTGAAATATCCTTTCCAAAGGGAATATGCCATATGGAGTGCCATGTGGAGGCACCATGGTGCTCCACCTCCCCTTGGCCGGCCACCCTTGGGGGGGGACCCCCCCAGAGGTGCCATGCCCTCCTTCCCCTTCTAGAAGCCCTTTTGGAATTTCCAAAAAGGTGCTTTCCATAAAAATTCCCAAAAGCACTTTCCACTATTCATGACGACATTTTCAGCGTCCGTTCGAACTGAAAATATTTATGTGGGCTTAGAACAATTCCATTACCCACTAAAATAATTTTTCAACGCGTTCTGGAACAATTCCAGATTATGTTTTTCATCTGCTAAAAGCATCTGAAGCGGTTCCGGCAGCTCCGAAACATTTCCGGTTTTTCTTCCAAAAATTCCCAGAAGTTTCCAGAATGATTCTGGCACACCTCCAAGAATTATCAGCATGCGAAACATTTTGACTTAATGGTATCCCTGAAACAACTTTTCAGTTTTCACCGGAACTCATCCGGTGACCTCTCTCTCTCTCTGCGGAACTTTTCCGCTGTCCGAAACTTTTCGGTGTCTGAACGTTTTCGGTGATTTTCTCTCAGACTCCCTGTCTAGTATTCATCAGATAGATGACCCTTAAGCGTGTGACCCTATAGGTTCGGTGAAGTATAGACATGACCTGAACCCTTCCTATCAATGATCAACATCGGAGCCGTGGACACCCATATTGACCCCTTACCCACGAATGAAATATTCGAGTGAACCTCCAGTTGCCGTGTGCTATTGCCTGTTTGCTTTCGGCGATATGTTACAAAATACCCAGGTGAGACATGTTGGCATTCCCGTGGATCAACAACTTGTCCACTATGCTAGTTACCTCGTTACCGTATTGTCTTTTTCTCGTTACCGGGTTCCGCATCCCCGTGTATCAAATCACAAAGTGTCCTGGCCAGACGATGATGGATACCGTAACACCGAGAGGGCCAGAGATATCTCTCTCCATCGTCGGAGGAGCAAATCCCAATCTTGAGCTATCAAGTTACTTACATACTTTCCCATGAACCCGTAAGCCGCGTAATAGCCACCGTTAGCGGATGACGTTTAACAAACCCCCAAAGTTCATGAATCAACATGAAGAAACTCGGATACTCTCATGGTCTAGGAATCATGCAAACATTAACCATCTCTGTGTTATTAACCATAACTTGTGTGAATGTATCTCATAGCTAACATCATTCGGGTCGATTCAACACAAATGTTTCTGCTACATTGTGCCCTCAAAGTTGCTGCATAGACATGCCCATGATCGAAAACAGAACCATCATGCAACCTTGAGCTATCTTAGAGGCTAGACTATGAATACATTTTACCGTTTATTATTCCACACATGCATATGAGTCTTCCTCTGAGCCTCGTTTTATTTGCAGACTCGAGAACGATAGCAGTTATAGCATGGAACAAAAAATAAGACTAATTATGAACACAGGGATATAATAACATTGATTTATTTCCTCTAGGGCATTCTCCTACAGACTCCCACTTGCACTAGAGTTTAATAATCTAGTTAATGCTAATGCACTTTACACCTGTGGCACACCGGTGTAAATAATGCTTCGCTTGTGGTATAGCCTGATGTCCAACGAATCTGACGACTTCAGATCTGTGTGTATCTTTGCATATCCTCACGTTTCACGCTTTCGACAAAATTCATATTTTGTGTGATGGACTTGGCTTGGTATAGTTGCGCAATACAGTCAAGCCTGTTCCCTCACTATTTCCGTGATGCCTCATTGCTAGTAGTGAGCCCTACGTTGGACCCTATGCTGCTCTTCTAGTTGCCCTTGACAAAAGACCATACTTGCGAACCATACTACGTTCATGAATGAACTATATGATTCAACATCTTCTTTGTCGCTTTAAAAGCGGCAACATACTTCGCCCCCTGTTATAGAATTCGCCACAGTAACTTGTTTGGAACAATTTCCAACTACAGTACCCACCATATTGTGTATTGCACAAAACCCTAAACTAAATCAAAAATCGCTTGGAGCATGGATGAAGACTGTATCGATGTTACCTTTACTAAACACCATTCACTACTTAACATAGACTACTCAGTGCTACATTACTAATACACCTTTATTCACGGCTCTGCGTCACAAGTTACTCAATGACCCTTGTTTTCACTGTTGTCCCTTGATCATACTTTAATTTTATCATTAGGTCAGTCTATCACTCTTGCGATACTGACATATTGGAGTATGGACATATCTTTTTTTTACATACCATGTGAAATACATTATTAATCCAACCACAAGAGTGTGCGGAATCTCCATCTGTATTTTCTCATCATTGTGTTTTATGGGGGACGAGACCGACGAGTCTTGCAAAAACTCTTTCCATTGTGACTTCGGCAAGAACACTCCCTTGACGTTTTTAATGCTAAAAGGTTTTAGCATCTTGTCAATATGTTCTCTTTGCTCAGCCCTATTAGGTAATTCTATCTCCATAGATCATCATGCCTAATATAAAGGCTATTTAGCCCAAGCACTCATTGAAAAACTAATTTTTTTAAATGAAGTCCTAATTCGTGCAAGAATATAATTCCAATTACAATGTGTCAGCACACAAGTTTTTAGAAATGTTATTAGTTTCCCACTTACTTCTTGAATCACAGCATCTTCGTTACCCATTGATGAAGTCAAACCCTTTTAACCATATCATCAAAACACGAAGGTATACTCTCCATTTGCCTCTTTATCCATCGCTGAACTCTGAAGTTTGCATACTTACTAGCTCCTTTGGACTGACAAAATACCTTGGATTGTATCACAGTGCAAGTCTTGGATTGGGTTGTATTTTTTCCTCATTGATTTGAAATGCAGTTCGCAGCACGAAGTTTCATCGCTAGCGTTTGAAGTAGCTCCCGATGTGACTTTATTTGTGTTTTGAGACATCGATTTATCGTTCCGTTCTCTTACTGTATGTCCCATGGCAATTGTTGTTCTGAATCACGAATTACTGGAACTAACCTTAGGTAACCAATAACGTCATCAGTGTTGCCGTTCAATCCGTCTATTGTGCGCGGTTATTGTTTAGCACGATTGCCAGCGCAGGAAAAACATTTTTATTCGTATCAGTTATAGTCCATAAAATCGTCAGACTCTAAGTCTTCGAAGGTGTATCAAGGTTTAATCTTGAATCACTTATATGGAAACTATCTCAGATTGTATTGGATTTAGCCATCCCGGAGTCAGGGCCCACCAATGCTTCCTTGTGTATCGTAGGTATACTGTGTCTAACAACAATATCTCGTGCGCACCTGAGAGGTTTGCACGAGCCTTTGCCTACGTGGTTCAGCTGCAAGTTCGACCGAATTCCATACATTATTGTAGAGACTTCCGTATCAGTCGCAGTAGGAAACTCCGGAATTACTTCCAAGGTCTCTTTCCTTTGACCTGATGACGAAGATACTGTTTTATCTCGTCGAGTTGCACTATTCTCCCACTCACCTTTTTGAAAGAACCATTTTCTTCAAAAAGCATACCGTTCTTTGTGGCAACCCTATTTGCTCGGTATAGTGAGGGAGGAATACCCAATGACTTGGGATAACCTCAAAGTAGCACTTGTCTGATTTGAATAGTTTATAACCTTTACACAAGCCCATTTCCAATGTTAAGAAAAGATATAACATGGTTGGCGTACCATACCATGGTGTCATTTCAACAGACCTGATGGAGCTCTTTCAGTGTAAAGCCGTAGTCTCTAAGCATCACCTTTTAAAAGGATAATGGCAAATTATTTAGGTCATCTTTGATCTTACCATGTCAATAATGGTCGATTACATCTCACGGACTTTCCACTCACAGTGGTGTTCCGGGAGGTGTAAGTTTAGAAACTCTTTCACAACTCATCACCATTCGCTAAACTTGTAACTCAAATATTCTTTCTGCAATCGAATTGTAGAAACATAATTTCTTGTGTACAAAACTTCTACTTCATTTTGAAAACCTTTCAAATGATTTCAAAAGATCCAGACTTACGTCCATCAAGTAAATATCCATTATCTACTTGAGTCATTTCTGAAGATAGATAAATCCACTACTTGCAACAACATTGATTGGACTACATACATCAAAATGTATGATCACCAATAAGTTCTTTGCTCGTTCCTTTGGCCTGTGAACGGTATTTCAGTCACACTTCACTTTTCGGAGGAAAGTTGCAAGTGTCAGATGATTCAAAATCAAACGACTTCAAAATCCATCATAATGAATTTTCCATGCGGGTTTCTCCAATGTGACCAAATGTAGCGCCACACTTGTGTGGTATTCTGTTAGTCTTGTGACATTAGCGTCAGTGTTATGGATGTATCATATTACCATCAATATTCATAACATACGTCCCATCGAGATGGAAGTATGGCCCTCATGTTATTCATAATACGAACAACACATTGTTTTTTCTCATGAACAATTATTTTTGCAACAAACATTGTGCAAAGGGCTAGAGTGTATGAAACTCTAAAATGAATTATGAAAGTAAACCCAGAGGTAATGTATATTATTAATATTCATAACATACATCTCATTCATAATGAAAGTATGGCCCTTTGTTATTCATAACATCGAACATCAAAGTCTCTTATGAACAACCTTCTTGCAAGATACCTTATGCAATGGGCTAGAGTTTGTGAAACTTTAAATGAATTATGAAAATGAATACAGACGGTAATACACCGATGGAAGGTATAGTAACATTTACTATGTTCCCTGTGTATACCTAAACCTCATTTCTCTGCTAGTCTTTTAGGCCATAGTAGTTTTTACATCGATTGCAACAGAATGCAATCGAGCGGGTATCTTGTGATTGTCTCACAATACCCAAGAATTAGTGATTAACATGCTTTAACCATAATTCCCAGAACTAAATCTATACTTCTCCCTTACGCCTCTATACATCAAAACTTGTATACATTCATACATGAGCGGATATCCAGTCTTCTTTCTTTTTGCTTTATACTTCTAACAGTTTAACTTTCAATATTTCTCCTACTCTCAGAAGAAGCACTCAACTTAATAGTGGCGTTAGCCCGGACTTCCTAGGGTGTAAGTCACACTAACACCCTTCGGACACTTCCTTTCTCTTTAAGTTGTTTGTTTTATTCACCTTTCATCATATGACAGGCGTTCTACTGGATCCCTCTCTATCAGTCTAATGCATAGTAAACTCTTTACTAATAGTTTGGCAAACCAAACTTGCTTTGGATATCTCATATCTTTAGCCTTGTCTGTCTCTGAAAATGATTTTCAGATTTCCATGAATATCACATAACTATCCAAACTTTCGAAGTTCGGTCTCAGGGAAGCAATGTATTGCACTTGACTGAAACGGAATTCTCTTTGGATCGAAGGACGAGAGTCACATGATCCATAGCATAAGCGAAAGAAACCGAAAGTATGCGATAGGACAAAGTCCTTCTCGGCACTCTGAGGACAATCCTCACATTACGTTACCAACCGTAAAGTTTTAACCAGATATTTAATAGCATTCAATTTAAACAGGGAAGGTGGAAATGCGAGCCATTTATTCTACAACTATTATGCAAACCACACTTAGACAGTGTTCATATTTAATTGCACTGAGAATTGAAACAAGTTAATTCAACAGTGCTCTCCCACTCAAATCAATTCTCTCATAATTGATTGTGATGGATTCAAGATCCGCATTTCAATTCAACGCCATTGACGGGTTCATCACTGATGACGTGAATTTCAATCGGTAGGCCAACTTGCCAATCACATCTCTATGTGACTCTTGTCCATCTTCGATGCGTGTGTTCCAAGCTCAGGACGTCCTGCGAACGTCAAGACAACCAAGTGATCACCAGTGAGGTCTGACCTTCACCCGCCTTACCCTCTCTAATCGTTCGTGCTCATGGTGTACATGGCGCACCCGGAAAAGATACGTGTTGTAGACGGTGCTACACTTGGAGAACACTAACTACTGATATTTTTGGAGAGATCACCCTAAATAAAAGCGACTACCGCGCAATCAAGAAGGGTGCATCATAAGGGATAAACATCTCAGGGCAATTCATAATTAGCATGATATGGGATAGCCCTTTCTGACGGAGAAGTCTTGTATTTCTCGTCTCCGGCATTCGCGCGGTGTTCACCTTCACGAAGATTGCCACCACCTTGTCGATGCAGCGATAATATTGCTATCTCTATAGCTAATAAAATAATGCATTACACAAGGTTGACACACAGGTCATTTAAAGTGCAATCATATGGCTCCAGCCATCATGCCGAATCATGACACGCAGGTCATGTTAATCAATTACATCTATAGTCATCTCATCATAGTCAAATTATTATGAGCCCTGCTATACCACATCACATGCACATGCAAACCCTCCTGCAAAACCAAGTTAGACGCCTCTAATTGGTTCATGCAAAAACTTGTTTTACGTGGCTTCTAAGGTTTCGAAACAAACCGAAGCTACCAACGTCCATCATCAAGTATGATAATCCAAGTCGCTAGATTAACTTTCCAGGGTTGTATGAAAAACCGAGATAATAAAATCTCGAGCCCCATACTAAACTTCGTCATACGCATGACCCCCGTGCAGATCATATCTGCATTGCCCTTTCGTTGCGAAATTTCATCTTTCTTTTTAACTACGGTGGAATTCAATGAACTGTTAGCACTTCGTATCAATCAGGATCGCGGATTGCCAGAACCTTGAAAACTCCACCATACTGTTATCAAGATCAGAAATATGCAATTCCAGGGAAGCAACAAGAACATAGGGTAACAGATTTCATCTGCTACCGCACAAATAATTTTCAGTAATAGAACTCATCTACTACCTAATTATATTGTGCAACACCCATACATCCCATGTATTCTAGATCGCAACCTGCATCTACGCATAGCACGGCCATGATGCCACTGTAGGGTAACGCAGCAGAAAACGAAATTTTCCGACCTACGCACCAGCCCAGGACCACTATGGAGACTGCATACAAGGTTTGATCATTTTCGTTACGACTCGTAGCGCAGCGGAGTAAAGTCGATGACGATCGGCGGTGCTGATCCCCGCAGCTAGGATTTACAACCTCCCAACCGCGAGGATGTATACCCTCGTCTTCCCTTCGGACAGCCCTCCGGGAGGCGGTCGAACAGTCCCCCGGACGATGTCGCGGACAGCCCTTCGGGAGGACCTTCGAAACTCGAACGGTCCACTCGGACGCCCTTCCGGAGGACTCACAGAACTCGGACCGTCACTTGACAGCCCTTCGGGAGCACTCTCGAACAGCCCTCGGGCACTAAGATCGAAACTACGACCTCTCTACAGAGTTGCACACATACGGTGTCAGCTATCCGGCAGGGCTTCCGCCGTCCAGAACTAGTTCCTGCCGGAACCCAGACAGCCTTTCGGCTCTACGAAACTCTTTTCGTGGGAGGGAGAGAGAAGCCAGATAACATCTTGGCATGTGTATGAGATCAAGGGATGAGCAAATGGCTGCCAAGATCACTCCTATATATAGGCAAGCCAAGGGGTAAATTGTCACACAAAAACCCCAAAGTTCCCTTGGAATATCCCTTTCCAAAAGGGAATATGCCATATGGGAGTGCCATGTGGAGCACCATGGTGCTCCACCTCCTTGGCCGGCCACCCTTGGGGGGGGACCCCCCATGAGGTCCATGCCCTCCTTCCCCTTCTAGAAGGCCCTTTGAATTTCCAAAAAGGTGCTTCCATAAAATTCCCAAAAAGCACTTTCACTATTCATGACGACATTTTTCAGCGTCCGTTCGAACTGAAAATATTATGTGGGCTTAGAACAATTCCAGTACCCACTAAAAAATTTTCAACGCTTCTGAACAATTCCATGATGTGATTTTCATCTGCGAAAAGCATCTGAAGCGGTTTCCGGCAGCTCCGAAACATTTCCGGTTTTCTTCTTCCAGAAAATTCCAGAAGTTTCCAGAATGATTCTGGCACCCTCCAAGAATTATCAGGCATGTGCCAAAACCATTTTGACTTAATGGTATCCTCTGAAACAACTTTTCAGTTTCACCGGAACTCATCCGGTGACCTCTCTCTGCGGAACTTCCGTCTGTCGAAACTTTCGGTGTCCGAAACTTTTTCGGTGATTTTCTCTCAGACTCCCTGTCTAGTATTCAGCAGATAGATGACCCTTAAGCGTGTGACCCTATAGGTTCGGTGAAGTATAGACATGACCTGGAACCCTTCCGATCAATGATCAACAATCGGAGCCGTGGACACCCATATTGACCCCTATACCCCACAATGAATATTCGAGTGAACCTCCAGTTGCCGTTGTGCTATTCCTGTTGCTTCGCGATATTTACAAATACCCGAGGTGAGACATGTTGGCTTCCCGTGGATCAACAACTGGTCCACTATGCTAGTTACCTCGTTACCGTATTGTTCTCTTTTCTCGTTACCGTGTTCCGGCATCCCGTGATCAAATCACAAAGTGTCTGGCCAGACGATGATGGATACCGTAACACCGAGAGGGCCCAGAGATATCTCTCCATCGTCGGAGGAGCAAATCCCAATCTTGAGCTATCAAGTTACTTGACATACTTTCCCATGAACCGTAAGCCGCCGTAATAGCCATCCAGTTACGGATGACGTTTAACAAACCCCAAAGTTCATGAATCAAGCATGAAGAAACTCGATACTCTCATGGTCTGAGGAATCATGCAAACATTAACCACTCTGTGTTATAACCATAAACTTGTGACGAATGTATCTCATAGCATAACAACAATTCGGGTCGATTCAACACAGGATGTTCTGCTAACATGTGCCCTCAAAGTTGCTGGCATAACATGCCCATGATCAGGAAAACAGAACCATCATGCAACACTTGAGCTAGTCTTAGAGGCTAGCTAGGAATACATTTTTTAACCGTATATTCCACACATGCATATGAGTCTTCCTCTGAGCCTCGTTTTATTTGCAAGCGAGAACCATAGCAGTTATAGCATGGAACATAAACCTAATTATGAACACGGAGATAAATAATAACATTTATTATTTCCTCTAGGGCATATCTCCTACACATATGAGGATGCGCGCGCGGTCGGAAGTACTTCCAGTGAAGCAAGATTAGCAGAACGAAGAAGTGGGAAAACATTCCCAGTCCCGCTCGGCGAACAGGCGAAGCAATCGTGCCCCCACCTAAGGTGTCTAGCGATATCGTCGCTAATCATCCGGGGCTAGTGCTCGGTACCAATCTGGGTGACTATCTAAGCGATGATACAGTTTGAAACATTTGAGGTAGTAGAATCTTCAGATACGAGCACAGGAGAGCCTCTCGTCAAACCTGATCATCCTCCTCTAACAACGATGATCGAAGTATGCATGAATGGTACATGGATACCTGCAGGAAGTCTGGGACGACAGTATGTTGTGAGAATTAAAGATGAGCACGACCTCATTGGACTCGACCTGATGCCTAATGAATTTGTGGAGTTATTTCAGTTATTCAATCAAGACGCCCTCGACAAACAAATCATGACTTGCTACTGTCTGAAGTATTACTTTGTAATTAAGATTAGCTGCTTGCCGTCGCCCATAGCAGACGGCAAAGGCATGCTTGGGCGACGGCAAAGGCTCTGCCGTCCGCCAGCAGACGGCAAACACTCCGGCAAAAGCCGATGCCGGTAAAGGCCGCTTTGCCGTCTGCCAGCAGACGGCAAAGACGTTGGTTCTTTGTCGTCTGCCAGCAGACGGCAAAGACCTTGCCTCTTTGCCGTCTGCCAGCAGACGGCAAAGACCTTTGCTTCTTTGCCGTCTGCCGACAGACGGCAAAGAGGCCAAATAGGCCAGCCCAGGTTGAACGGGCTGCTGCCACGTGGCTTGTTTGCCGTCTGCTAGCAGACGGCAAATTGGCTATATAGCCCCTGTTTTTTCTTAAATTCAATCAATTTCACAGATATATATATTTATATATATTCATTTCAAAATATTTCAACAAGTACATATAGCCAACATATCCCTGCCATATGGATCATCCAACATATCCAACACATATATCATCATCCAACACATATATACACCAAATGAAAAGTCCAACATATCCAACAATTAAGCAAAAGGTCCATATACAATATAGCCACCATCCATCCATACATATATACATAGCAAGTTTCAAATTGTTTATCCTACAAAATCAAAACAAAAAGGAAGGACAAGGAGAAGATTAGACTCCAACGCAAGCTTCCGTGATCTGAAGGAAATCTGCAAAATGGGAAAGAAGAAAGTTAGAAGAAGAAGAAGAAGACTATAAGAAGAAGAAGAAGAAAAAGAAGCAGAAATGTGAATGTATGGTTAAGTACTGAGCTATGTTCATTAAAACACCGAGTTGGATAGCCCCCAAACCCTATAACTTTAATTGCGATAGAAACACTGCCCTGTTAATTAGAAACAGAGATGTAACTCATATGACTCCCATTATTCTTGTAATAACAATAAGGCTAATCTATTAAGTGGACAGCAAGTGTCCTTCATCTAATGAAATAAATACTGTGAACAAAAGCAGATTAAATGGAACAGAGTAGCCCGGTAGATGGGTTAACGATGATAGCTAGTTAATGCACTGCATTTCTCACAACAATCAGAAAGGTACAGACATGTCCACCGCTCCACATGAAGTGAGAGAAACCCCTAGCTCTATCTATTACCCAAACTAATCTTAAGCGCCAGTGTTCTAATAAGGAGGTCTTATCAAAAGAGCATAAAATAATCATACACACAGGAAACCGTACATAAGCCAAGAATAAACAATCTACACATAGGCCATTCCTATGACATGAACATGCTTAGGAAAAGAGCATAAAATCTCTTAGTACCCTACAGGAGGGTACATAACCAAGGAAGAGAACATTTTTAGCACAAAGTAAGAGCATATGAATTAGCATAGGAAGGACAACCTAGCATGGAGAATACACCTTCTGAGCAAAGGAATGCAGCTAATTGAACAAGAACCAACGGACAAAGCACATTAAAGTAGCCGTCAAGAAAAACCCCACAGGTTTTGCACCAGCCAAATCTAAGAATGTATCCCATGTGATTTGCCCATTTTAGATGCATACATAACTACAAATATATCTCTCTTACCAGATTACCTTGCAATTTATAGCTAAGCTCATGGTTGTTCAGAAAAAGGAAAACAAAAGAACTCACAAGTGTAGCAGAGTGCATGTTTCACCGAGGGAACCTTCAAGTGACCTTGACCTGTGTTATTCAGATCACATAGAGCTTCTAATCAGCACACAACAAGACAACAAGGTAAAATTTGGTGCAGATCTGCAGGCCCTATAAGAAATAATGGAACTGATACAAGAACAGTATACTATAGAAAACAAACAAACTGGGTGAGAAAAAAACAAGCCAAAGCTTTCGATGTCTCTTCCAGCACATATTTTAAAACCTTGCTGGTGTAGCCAGAATATGTGCTTACACCTCATTTTCTTACAGGATAACACAAGCAGTGAGATTTGTAACAATGCCAACCTTAATAAAAATACAGAGGTCAGCCATGCTTGTTGTTACACAAATACGAAGATATTCTATTTCCAGCACGGCACCTATAAATGGTGAAAAGCAATAGAAGGAGAATGGTCACGAGTCAAATAGAAATAAAATACAAAGGCCATGCATGCTGTAACACAAACTGCTAATAGCTAAGCGAATGACATATATAAATGAAATCGACATGGAGGGGAAACAGAGCAGCCAACGATTAACTCTGATGGTGCACAAAAGCCTAATAAAGAAGTATCTATGTAGATTGATTAGAAACAAGGGAAGGAAATCTCAAGTAGTCAATATTCTGTAGGAGGGTAATTTCAATGATTCAGCTGTGTCAATCTCCCTCGTGCCCTGATTATTTAGTGGACCTTTCTCAATTTCTTATGTATAATTAGTAAAAGTACAGTTGTACATCCTATGTGCCAGTAAATTTGCTCGGCAACCCTAGACATACAAAAACCTAACGAAAACTTTATAGAAGTGAAGCAAATGCAAAATAAAGACAACATTTATTTGCTTAATGGGATATATGGAAACAACAAACATTTACACAATTTACAAAGAGCAGAGTGTGCATCAAACACTTGGTTGTGCCAACCTAGAGCAGAATACACACTAAGCCACAACAATTCTCAAGATTAAATAAGATAAACAAAGGCATCAAGAACTCGAGATGACATGATACTCACCAATAAGGAGGTGAGATGCACCTGTGTCATGCCGATGGCCTATCCCGTGATGATGTTGCTGTCATTGCACATGGCATGAGCATCCTTCGCTGAACCGTGGCTACCATCGCCAAAATGCCCACAATCTCACTCCGTGTGACACAGAGATCAAACCAACCTATAGCTCAACATTGTAAAAAACTAAAGAAAATTTACCAGGAAGGAAAAGCATGAGTGGTGGCATATACAGCAGGGAGAGAAAAGCCGCCAGATCCTGCTCCCTGCTCCGGCGGGAGCACGGCCTCTACCTTCCCACTCTCGCGCGCTTTCAGGAATTTCAATTTCGACCAAAACTTGCTCCTCTGCACCTGCAAGCAGCCACCACGCGTCAGGAAACTCACCTAAATCACACCAAAAACACAAGCGGGGAGAGAGAGGAGAAGAGCGAGCAAGGCATGCACAAACGAAAAGGCCAACAAGATGGATTATGCACCTAGTCGGGCATGTAGCCAGGCTATCGATTAGCACCAAAAGAAAGTAAGATGCAGCTCATGCGCTATTGGTCGGATCCAAGGCAGCAGCAGCAGCGGCGGTCCAAGCACCCTTCGCTGGGCACCTCTTCATTTGTGCTCCGCGCGCTTCTCCTGCCGCGTCACCATCTTCACCTCCCCCATGGCTTGATGGCTGGACAAGGGCCTGGCAATGACTTCAAAGACAGTCAACTAAACAAAAGAACAAACTCTGTAAATATCATAATTCAGTTTCCGAACTATGCTACTTGTAACTGACTTGAAAAATCTCAGCATCTCACGATTTTATCAACCACCATATGGTATCTTGCCATAACAATAAAAGGGAGATGCATTGTATAGTGCCAAGAACACAAAACATAGGATTGTTCTAGCATACAATAGATAAGAAGCTCATTCTACCATATAAGAAAAAAAAATCAGGGAAGTAAAATCCCAGTACATGGAACTTACAAGGGAGTGGCGACTACATGATTCCACTCTGGAATCTCGATCAAACAGCCCTGATATATAAAAATAGGAATAAGGTAAATATTCCTCACACGATTCCTTTCTCTCGTATCATTATAAACTTCCATAAATTTCCTTGGCCCCTTTGTGTACAGAGATATGCTAGCGGAAAAAGACCATGAGACTCAAATAACATTTCTCTCAAAACAATTCTTCTCTCCTCTTCCTTCTTTATTTCACATCAATGCCAACCCAGTCAACTGCTTGACATTTCTGCTACATTGCAAGTATCACTTGTTAGATTGATGTAACCAACAAAAAAACCACCAATGGACAATTAACAAACAAGACAAGACAGTGAATTCTTGCAGAAGTTTGGATCAAAAATTACCTTAAACCTGGGAGAAGAATACCATACAACCACGCCGAACAACCACCACAAATCTCGTGCAGAACAGCAGGTCAACCTGAAAGAAAAAAACAGAGGATAAGGGTTTCTGTCAGGCACTGCAATGGCGCTGAGCATCAGGAGGAGAGGTTGGGCTGAGCAGCCGCCGGATGCCTAGATGCGGCCGGGGCAGCGGGGCGGCTGATTGGACCCGTGCTACGATGGCGCCGAGCAAGCCGCCATGGATGATAAGATGCGGGGTAGTGGGGTGGCTGCTTGGACCCGTGCTCGAGGCGGTGGCGATGTGGGAGATGAGAGGAAGTAGCAGGCGGCGGAGGCCCGGGACGGCGCGCGTGGTCGAGCGACAGCCCGCCACGGACCTGTGCACCGGTGGGATTTATGGGGGTTGGGGGCGACCGGGTTGACCCGGCGCGGGGAGGAGGGGCGCGGGAGAGGGGAGAGGGCAGGGAGAGACAGGAGAGGGAGGGAGGAGCGAGGACGTATGTGAGCGGCCAGGATCGGGAAGGAAGGCGGGGAGGAGGGAAGGAGTGGAGGAGCGTGAGCAGCGAGGAGGGTGAGGATTCGCTAGAGGGGGCAGAGAGGGGGGAGAGGCAGACTGGACAAGGGGATGAGAGGGGAGGCGACGCGGGGAAGGAGAGGGCAGGAGAGAGGAAGGAGGGAGGGGGGAGCTATGAGAGAGGGGGAGGCGGAGCGGGGAGGAGGAGAGGAGGCGGCGGGGGATGGGGAGAGGGCAGGAGTAGGAGCGGGAGGCGCCGGAGGGAGCGGGGATGGGGGTCCAAGTACCGCTACGGGGAGGGAAAAGGGGGATCTCCTTTGGCGGGTTCGCGTCCGTTTTCGTTACGGCGTCGGTTAGGTTTTGCGACAGTGAATCCATCTTTGCCGTCTGCCTGGTCCATCTTTGCCGTCTGCTGGCAGACGGCAAAGATTATTTGTCATCTGCTGGCAGACGGCAAAGAGGTGGGGCTGGTGGGCCGTTACAGCACTGGCGTCCACTGGACCCACCCACCTCTTTGCCGTCTGCCAGCAGATGGCAAAGAATCTTTGCCATCTGCTGGCAGACGGCAAAGAATTGACTGATGGCAAATAGGTTCTTTGCCGTCTGTCAGTTCTTTGCCGTCTGTCTTTTGTAAGCAGACGGCAAAGACCTTCTTTGCCGTCCGCTGGCAGACGGCAAATAGCTGGCAGATGGCAAAGTAGCAGATTCCAGTAGTGTATAGCTCAGCTCGTTCATTGCATGTATATATAATTATCCTCACTATATTATGCAGGCTGAAGATCGTCGACTGCAAAAAAGAACAAATCTATCACATTGGGTTCATTAGCCCAAGTATCGTAAATGAATTTACGGTAAAGCAGAGAGTCAAAGATACTGAGGACAACTTGCTACAATCGTTCCTTCGACATCAAAAGAAAGGGAAAATACTCTTTCCTTACAACTTCAAGTGAGTCTTACTGTCTTGTGCATATTCGGTTTCTCTTACTCGAGGTTATAGTAATGTAATTGATGAGTTATGTGTGTGCAACTTCCACTTTATTCTGCTAGAGATTAAGCTTGACGGGGGAGTAGTAAATGTCTTAGACTCGAGACGTAAAGATCCCCAGGAGTATGCGGACATGACTGCAATGCTCCAGAAGTAAGTTCAATCATTATCGCACCATATCGGCAACTTTCGTTCATTTTCTGATATCAAGTAATCATTTTCTGTGCCTGGCAGGGTTTGGAAAAAGTTCACCGGAATGTTTTGGGGTCTGCAGAAGGAGCTGCGATTTACACACCCCAAAGTAAGTAGTACTAGCTAGTTCCATGCATCTCTCATTGATTCTAGTTTCATCAATACCATTTATCATGCTTGATTATCAGTTTGATTGAACTCTATTTCTCGTAATGTGCTTGTGGCAGGAAGGCAGGAATAATTTATGTGGATACTATGTTTGCGAGTTCATCCGCCACTCGACCTCTGAGCGGGGCTACTCTAACAAACAATATGAAGTACGTAAACAATATTCACAATATTATTTTATTACCATCAATTGTGTTGAGTTTCATTCAAATATATGTATTGACACCCTTCTTTAAATTAGATGCGGGATATGCGGGATGAACTCCTACCACATGATCGCATACGAGCAATTCAAGAGGAATTGGCAGGATTCTTTCTTGACCACGTGATACATAAAGACGGAGAATGCCATGTGGAAATTGAAGCTTATTTTCGGTAGATGATGTCAGGGATCGTAAGAGATGTTATATTGTATATATGTAGTAGCGTCGGATAGAAATACGAAAACTTGTTGTTCCACCAATCTCGGAGAAAGAAAGGTCACTTCTCTTTGTATATGTTCATGATCATGATCTTGGGTAATTAATGGTTCCTTCATTTGCTTACTAGCTAGCATCGAGTTCTCTCTATATGTAGTAGTTAGCGACGACCAAGCATGGAGAAAGAGAGGTAACTTCTCTCTATATGTAGTAGCTAGCTAACACAATATGAAACCCATAATTAAACCATCCAAAACCCCTAATATACACAACCTTTCAAAAAAAAAACCACCGCGCCTGGGAGCTGCTGACGCGTGGCTGCCCTTTAGTCCCGGTTGGTGTTACCAACCAGGACTAAAGGTCCTCCTCCCTGGGTGCCCCAGAGCAGCCACGTGGACCTCATTTGGTCCCGGTTCATAAACCAACCGGGACTAAAGGTTTTGGCCATTAGCGCTGTTTGTTTTGTCCCGGTTCCAGAACCGGGACTAAAGGCCCTCTAGAACCGGGACTAGTACCCTGTTTTCTACTAGTGTTAGGCAAGCGCGATGGTGATACTAACGCTCACCTTTCGCTTTCCCAGGTTATGCCTCCCCCGCCTAAGCAGCTCTTTGTCGCCTAATAAAGTCTAAAGCCCCCGTCAGAGGGAGAACGACCAGCCGATCGACCCCAAAAGCTATCTCAATTTGAGGCCACCTCTGCTCCACTGGGCCGACGCACTCGTCGCCTCCCTCTGTCCACGGGATTTGGCCAGGACTCCAGATAATTAAGGCAATCACCCAGCTCATCTTTGCTGCAATTCTCGTGCGAGTTTAGTTATTCTGCGTCGTCGTTGCTTTCTTGGCTTGGTAGAGAGTGCATGCTCTTAATTTGTTTTTCGAGTGGGGAATTTATTAGTCCAGTTTGTGTGTTGCACTGCTTATGGTTGTGGGGATTTAGGTGCCCTGCTTGCTTCTTCCCTCCAATGGGGATCTTTGTCGTAGATCTACCCGGACCAACATTCACTCATCATGCTCCGAGTTGAATATCTTGATTACTGACTGGTCGGTTAACTAGTTGGTTTATTATTGATTAATATGCTGGCCGATCAATCTCACTTTCTCCAAATTTAGTCTATATATGGTAGAAAACATCCTATAGGACTATCTTGAATCGCAGTCGCGACCATGTCCCCCATGTGGGCGACCGTCCGCGCCCCGACGCCTCCTCCTCGAGCCCTCCCCCTTCCCTCCCTCCTTTCCACCATCGCTGGCATCTGCCGTCGGGCCTGGACCTGACGGCCGCTTGACATTCCCCTATCGGGTCACGCTAGCGCGGGGCGGTGCGGCGTAGCGGGGTGCTCCTATGCGGCGGTGGGGCTCTCGGCATTGTGACGGGGGATCTACTGGGGGGGCGCTAGGGATGCCAGTTTTGCCCGTGGGTACGGGTACCCATGGGTACCGTACCAGAAAACAATGGGCACGGGTAGGACTTATTAAGATATTGTACCCATGGGTTATGGGTATCCATACCGGCGAAATATATGGGTAGGGTTTGGGTATGAACTTGCACCCATGCGTAACCCAATGGATACCCAGATAAAACTAATAAATTAAAATAACTCCTATAACATGTGGGGTCAACATCTAACTCCTATGGCCCAACCCTTAATTCCTTATTCTCTAAACTAGCCATACCTAATGAGACCGCAACCACCAACTCGCCACTCCTCCTATGTCCCATGTGACTCTTCGAAATGATGAAATATCACTGATCACCAATGGAATCTTGTCCAACTCAGGTTGGTGGTCTCTAGTTGTCATCACCGCCTCCCACGGTGTCGGGCTTCCACCAACTGCCTATTGTACTCACTTGTCAGCCCCAGCAGGCCAATCACTAGAGGAGGTCGTGTTAGTGCTAGACTAATAGCTCACATTTGAATTTTAGACTTTTTCTACCATTTCAAAATTTCAATACTATATATTGTACCCATTGGATACCCATTGGGTATAGGATACCCGATAGGTATGGGCATGGGTATCAATTTGTGCCCATGGGTATTCAAATGGCTGGGTACAGAAATTTTCTATGGGTATGGGTTTGGGCAGAAGGGGGGTGTACCCACCCATACCCTACCCATTGCCATCCCTAGGCGGCACTGCCGTTGGCGGTGAGTGATGCAGCGGCGCGATCTGGCGGCACCCGCTCAGCCCAGATATAGGACCTTCGGGCCCCATAATGGTCCGAGTCAGCCAACGGCTGGGAGGGACATCGACGTTGCTTCCGGAAAGTGGGGGAGCGACGATCGACGGGTGGATGCTGGCGGCGCTGGTGCTGCCATGCTGCAGCATGGCCGACGGAGCTTTGTGAGCCCGATTTAGCCCTAGCTAGGATTCTTGCGGGCCAGATTTAGCCCTGGCTAGTATGTGTCATCTGTGTCTTCGCACCAAGGCCGGGCATCCAAAGTACGAGGGAGCATTATCTGTGGTTGTTATCCCAACCATCCTTGCCAGACATAATACATTGCATGTGAGGAAAGGACTATAGTCATTCGTGCTGTGCGTGCAAGCACTTTTATGGTAATATATTATCACTACTGGAATTAGTTTATTTGCCGTCTACCAATTCTTTACCGTCTGCTGGCTGACGGCAAATAAGGTCTTTGCCGTCCGCTTACATAAAACGGACGGCAAAGAAATGGCTGATGGCAAAGACCTTCTTTGCCATCAGCCATTTCTTTGCCGTCTGCTAGCGGACGGCAAAGAATCTTTGCCGTCAGCTGGCGGACGGCAAAGAATCTTTGCCATCAGGTGGCGGATGGCAAAGAGAGAGGTGGGCCGACTAACGAGCTGCTTAGGAAAAACCTAACGGCCCCCCTCTTTGCCGTCTGCTAGCAGACGACAAAGAGAATAAAGCGGATGGCAAAGGAGCGCGGACGGCAAAGAGTTGACCTAACTAATGGCCGAGCCCCACCCCGTTTCTGTCTTCTCTCCCCGACGACCACCGCCACCCGCCGCCGCCCCCGCCACCAGCCACCCGCCGCCGCCCCCCTGCCCGCCCCACCGCCCCACCCACCGCCCTTCTTCAAGACACCCGCCCCCTTGCCCCACCACCCACCACCCGCCGGCGCCCACTTGCCCCTTGCCCCTCGCCCCATCGCCCCGCACCCCTCCCCTGCGGCGCCCCGACCTCCAACGCGCCCCCGCCGCCCCTTCCATGTCGACCAGCTGCGCCGCGGTCATCTAGCCGCCCCGCCCCCTCCCCTGCATCACCGTCCCCGCCCCGTCCCGCCGCGGCCGTCCGGCCTCCCCCTCCACCGGGCCGCCGCCTCCTCTAGCGGCCGCCATCCCATCCACCGGCCGCCCCGCGCCTCCTCCACCGGCGATCCCCTGCAGGTGAGTTCTTCCCTCCCCCTTTTTTTTAGTTTATTTTTAGTTTCTTTTAGTTTAGTTATAGTTTTAGTTATAGTTATAGTTTTAGTTTTAGTTTAGTTTTAGTTTCAGTTTAGTTTTAGTTTTAGTTTTAGTTTATTATAGTTTAGTTTATTTTAGATTAGTTTTAGTTTTAGTTTAGAAGAAGAAGAAGAGTAGAAGGAGGAGGAGGGAGGAAGAGGAGGAGGGAGAAGAAGAAAGAAGAAGAAGAAGAAAGAAGAAGAAGAAGAAGAAGAAGAGGAAGAAAGAAGAGGAAGAGGATGAGGAGGAGGGAGGAAGAGGATGAGAAGAGGAATAAAGAAGAGGAAGAGGATGAGGAGAAGAAGAAGAAGAAGAAAGAGGAGAGGAGGAGAAGAAGAAGAAAAGAAGAAAAGGAAAAAAGAGAAAAAGAACCATACTTCAACGATCGAATATGCTTTGCCTCTCCCTATTTGAGCAGGGAACTTCACCTATTTTGTTGACCTTTAATTGAACCACACTTGCCCTGGCCAGTCATTTATGGCCAGCCCACTCATTTCACACTCAACGCCCGTCTCTAAGAAGTGACATGTTATAAATATTTCATGTTATTCATGATCAGTATATTCAGCGTAACTCGTGTTTGCCAGTTTTGATCAAATCGTGTGTGAACTATAAAACTGTTTACTGAATCACATATATTGTTTCTCTTGTTTTGGCATAGTGAAAATGGATGGGAACACCAGAGGAGGTGGACATTCTGAAGTTACTGAAGTTAATGGGAAAAACACTTTTCATAAAACAATACTTTCCTCAACCAGCTTTATCGTTTAAATGAAAAAATAAAACAGGAACAGATATAGTAATAGTTTATTACCTTCTCAAACTACCAACCACATCATTTAGACAATAGATCAATAAAGTTTCCAAATCTCCACATATAAACTAGCAACTATATATATGCAATATAACTAGCAATTACTTTCTTCCTCCTTTTTGTACTTGTGATGCAACTCTTTGAAACCTTCCTCACTTTCCACCACAAAATCCCATAGTGTGTACACTACCTATTTGTTAAAGTTGACATGTCAATGCGACACCGATATACGCTACTTGTGTTCGGGACACATGGAAGGGTTGACCTCGGTATACTTTTTTGGCTCTAGTTCCTTGTACATGCAACCTGACTTATGTTCATTCCTGCTAACTGATACATCTCCAACATATCTATAATTTTTTATTGTTCCATGCTATTATATTATCTGTTTTGGATATTTTATATGCATTAATATGCTATTTATATTATTTTTTTGACTAACCTATTAACCTAGAGCCCAGAGCCAGTTTTTGTTTTTTCCTTGGTTTTTAGCTTCGTGGAAAAGGAATACCAAACGGAATAAAACCTTCGCGATGATTTTTCTTGGACCAGAAGACACCCAGGAAACTTGGAGATGAAGTCGGAGGAGCCACGAGGTGGCCACAAGGGTGGAGGGCGCGCCCAGGGGGGTATGGCGCGCCCCCTGCCTTGTGGGCCCCCCGTGACTCCCCTGACCTAATTCTTTCACCTATATATTCACATATATTCCCAAACCACCAGAAGCATCCATGAAAAGACTTTTCCACCGCCGCAACCTTCTGTACCGGTGAGATCCCATCTAGGGGCCTTTTCCAGCACCCTGCCGGAGGGGGATTCGATCACGGAGGGCTTCTACATCAACCCTATTGCCCTTCCGATGAAGCGTGAGTAGTTTACCTCAGAACTATGGGTCCATAGCTAGTAGCTAGATGGCTTCTTCTCTCTCTTTGATTCTCAATACCATGTTCTCCTCGATGTTCATGGATATCTATCCGATGTAATATTCTTTTGCGGTGTGTTTGTCGAGATCCGATGAATTGTGGATTTGTGATCATCTTATCTATGAATATTATTTGAATCTTCTATGAATTCTTATATGCATGGTTTGATATCTTTGTAATTCTCTTCGAACTAGCGGTTTGGTTTGGCCAACTAGATTGGTTTTTCTTGCAATGGGAGAAGTGCTTAGCTTTGGGTTCAATCTTGCGGTGTCCTTTCCCAGTGAGAGTAGGGGCAGCAAGGCACGTATTGTATTGTTGCCATCGAGGATAAAAAGATGGGGTTTTCATCATATTGCTTGAGTTAATTCTTCTACATCATGTCATCTTACTTAATGCGTTACTCTGTTCTTCATGAACTTAATACTCTAGATGCAGGCAGGAGTCGGTCGATGTGTGGAGTAATAGTAGTAGATGCAGAATCATTTCAGTCTACTTGACACGGACGTGATGCCTATATTTCATAATCATTGCCTTAGATATCGTCATAACTTTGCACTTTTTTATCAATTGCTCGACAGTAATTTGTTCACCCACCGTATTATTTGCTATCTTGAGAGAAGCCTCTAGTGAAACCTATGGCCCCGGGTCTATTTTTCATCATATTAGTTTCCGATCTACTATTTTGCAATCTTTTACTTTCCGATCCATAAACCAAAAATACCATAAATATTTACTTTATTGTTTGTTTAGTTTCATCTATCTCTATCAGATCTCACTTTTGCAAGTAACCGTGAAGGGATTGACAACCCCTTTATCGCATTGGGTGCAAGTTGTTTGATTGTTTGTGCAGGTGCCAGGTGATTTGTGCGTTGTCTCCTACTGGATTGATACCTTGGTTCTCAAACTGAGGGAAATACTTATCTCTACTTTGCTGCATTACCCTTTCCTCTTCAAGGGAAAAACCAACACAAGCTCAAGAAGTAGCACTAACATGCCAATATATCTTTTCTTAACGTAAGCTAGCAGCCGGCACGTCACACGTGCGCACTTAGGGAAGCGCGATGGTGATGCTGAGGCTCAGCTTTCCCTTTCCCCGGTTACGCCTCCCCCGCCTAAGTAGCTCTTTGTCACCTTATAGAGCCTAAATCCCACGTCTGAGGGAGAACGACCAGCCGATCGACCCCAAAACCTCTCACTACTGGAATCAGGATCTTTGCCATCAGCCACCTCTTTGTAGTTAGCTAGCTGACGACAAACAACGTCTTTGCCATCAGCTTACGTAAAACTGACGGCAAAGAATGATCTGATGGCAAAGATCATGTTTGCCGTCAACCTGCTCTTTGCCGTCTGCTAGCTGACGGCATGGAAGCTTTGCCGTCCGCTAGCAGACGGCAAAGAGGGTGGGCGGCCCACTAACGAGAATGACCTAACGGCCACTTTCTTGCCGTCTGCTAGCAGATGGCAAAGAGAGTGGCCGTTTTAATGGCCGTTTCCCCCGGCCCCACCCCACTAGCTAGGCTCTTTGCCATTTGCTAGCAGACGGCAAAGAGCTGTGACCTAACTAAAAAGCGGCCAGCGCCAGCGCCCGCGCCCCACCCCTCTCTCTCCCCTCTTTCTCTCTCTCCCCTCACCTCACCGGCGCCACCGCCCCCGTGCTCGCGCCGCCCCCGCCCCTGACCACCGCCGCCCCGGCGCCCCGCCCCGCTGCCCCGCTGCCCCGCCCCGGCGCCCCGCCACCTCCTCCAAAATCGCCGGAGCGAAGGTGAGTTTTTTTTTCCACTGTTCTTTGCTGTTTAGGTTTAGGTGTTATTAATAGGTTTAGGTTAGTGGTAGGTTTAGGTTAGTGCTAGGTTTAGGTTTAGATAATTAGAAGAAGAAGAAAGTTGAAAAAAAGAAGAATAAGTAGAAGAAGAGGAAAAAGGAAAAAAGGAAGAGGGTCGTGGATCGCCGGTCGCCGAGGGGATAGATGGTGGAGCCAGTGGGTCCCAACGCCGTTGCCCATGCCAAGAATCCCCTGGTCCGAGTGCTGACCCGTCGACCGTGCGTCGCCATACCAGAGGGCGCCCGGGGACGAGCGGGTTAGGGGGTTCCTCGACGTCGATGGAACCCTGAATAGCAAATATGGTCGGTGCGAGATACATGTGGCCGTCGGTGTTGAACACTATATCCATGTCCCACAAGTGACGCCGGTGTCCTGCAGCAACAGTTCTCGGGGTCGTTGGTGGTCGAACACCTATGCGAATTTGTCTTGCAGCCTCTACGATGACGATTAAAAGCCAAGTGTTGAAACTAAAAACACCCAAACTGACTCAAGTCGGTTTGGTTGTTTGAAGTTTCAAAACTTGGCTTTAATCCTCATCGCAGAGTCTGCCAGAAAAATTCGCCAAGGTGTTCGACCGTCATCGGCCCCCAGAACTATTGCTGCGGGAGGCCGGGCGCCGATGTCACTTGTGGGACGTGGATCTAGTGTTCAACGCCGATCGCCACATGTATCTCGCACCGATGATACTTGCTATTTAGGGTTCCATCGACACCGAGGAACCCCCTAACCCGCTCGTCCTGTTGTAAATATTTAGCTAGGTTGACGGGAAAAACAATATTGCTATGTTACTCATCTTTCGATTTAAATGTGTAGTTTTTTCGTCGCTGCGAGGGTCTAGTGTTCGACGAGCTCCGCCCCTGCGTTCATGGGTGAGCACAAATGACATCTCCTTCTCCCCCGTTCATTTCCTCTGTTTCGGTCTTCGTGCCGATGAAACATGCTAGCTATAGGTGTCTTCAATCATTAGTATGCGTGACCACTATGCGTCTCCCCTTCGAAAGGGTTACATCTATAAATATGCATGCATTTGCATATTTATAACCGTGATTCTTTTGAATTGTCCAACATTATCCATGGACAGTCCGAGTATGTGTAGATTGGGTTCGTTTTCCCATATGCTCTGCTACGGATCCGATGCAGAATTTCGTCAGTGCCTCCCTGTTGTTCTCCGGGTACACATCCTCTCTGCTTATTGCCGAGACGTTTATCACGAGAACAGCGGGGAGGTGCTGTAGGAGATATGCCCTAGAGGCAATAATAAATGTTATTGATTATCTCCCTGTTCATAATTAGGTTTATGTTCCATGCTATAACTGCTATGGTTCTCGAGTCTGCAAATAAAATGAGGCTCGGAGGAAGACTCATATGCACGTGTGGAATAATAAACGGTAATATGTATTCCTAGTCTGGCCTCTAAGACTAGCTCAAGTATTGCATGATGGTTCTGTTTTCCTGATCATGGGCATGTCTATGCCAGCAATTTTGAGGGCACAGTGTTAGAAGAACATTTGTGTTGAATCGACCCAAATTGATGTTATGCTATGAGTTACATTCGTCACATATTAATGGTTAATAACACAGAGATGGTTAATGTTTGCAAAATTCCTTAGACCATGAGAGTGTCGAGTTTCTTCATACTTGCTTCATGAACTTTGGGGTTTGTTAAACGTCATCCGTAAATGGGTGGCTATTACGGCGGCTTACGGGTTCATGGAAAAGTGTGTCAAGTAACTTGATAGCTCGAGATTGGGATTTGCTCCTCCGACGATGGAGAGATATCTCTGGGCCCTCTCGGTGTTACGGTATCCATCATCGTCTGGCCAGACACTTTGTGATTTGATCACAGGGATGCCGGGACACGGTAACGAGAAAAGAGAACAATACCGGTAACGAGGTAACTGGCATAGTGGACAAGTTGTTGATCCACGGAAATGCCTACATGTCTAACCTCGGGTATTTGTAACATATCGTGAAGCAACAGGAATAGCACATGGCAACTGGAGGTTCACTCGAATATTCATTCGTGTGGGTATAGGGGTCAATATGGGTGTCCACGGCTCCGATGTTGATCATTGATCGGAAGGTGTTCCGTGTCATGTCTATACTTCACTGAACCTATAGGGTCACACGCTTAAGGGTCATCTATCTGCTGAATACTAGACAGGGAGTCTGAGAGAAGATCACCGAAAAGTTTCGGAGACAACGGAAGAGTTCCGGAGAGAGAACACTGAAAAAGTTTCGGTAAAACCGAAAAGTTGTTTCGGATAAAACCATTGATCCAAAAAGGTTTCGGCAAGCACCGGGAATGTTTTGGAGGTTGCCAGATTGGTCTGGTAATTTCTGGAATTTTTCTGGAGAAAAAACCGAAAAAAAAAGTTTCGGAGCTGCCGGAGTTGTTTACCGGGTAAACAAAGATGGTTTTAAATTAAACCACCATACTGGAAATGTTCCAGAGCGCGTCCAGATAATTTTAGAGGGTGCCGGAAATGTTCTGGGACCTTCTGGAATTTTTCAGAAATAATAGTCGCGGAAAACATCTTGTCCCAGCGTGAGGGGACAAGATCCCACGGATCGTGGGGGCTGTTTTTGGGCTGTTTTTGGGGGGGGGCCCTTTGGGAGCAGCCCCCTTGTGGCTGGACAAAATGTTGGGGGGGGGCCCCATGGTGGGGGGCAGCCCCCACAAATGGTGGAGAGTGTTGGGAGGAAGGTGGGGCCCCATGGGGGAACACCATGGACAAGGGAACATGTTTTTCCCTTGTTTGGTGGGAACATGTTCTCCTTGTTTTGTGGGAACATGTTTTCCCCATGTTTAGTGGGCTGAATTTTCAGCCCCCTCCACCCCTTCCACCACTATATAAGGAGGAGGAGAGGTGCTCTCCAACTCCACTCCAACTCTCTCACACAAGCCATGCATGATCTGGCATTCTCCCTCCCTCCCACGAAATAGTTTCGTAGTGCCGAAAGGCTGTCTGGGTTCCGGTGGGAACTAGTTCTGGACGGCGAAGCCCTGCCGGATAGATGGCACCGTATGTGTGCAACCCCGTAGAGAGGTCGTAGTTTCGTCCTTTTGCCCGAGGGGCTGTTCGAGTGTCCTCCCGAAGGGCTGTCCGAGTGACGGTCCGAGTTCTGTGAGTCCTCCCGAAGGGCTGTCCACGACACCGTCCGGGGGACTGTCCGACCGCCTCCCGGAGGGCTGTCCGAGTGGCGGATGAGAGAGTACATCCTCGCGGTTGGGAGGTTGTAAATCCTAGCTGCGGGGATCTGCACCGACGATCGTCATCGACTCTACTTCCGCTGCGCTACGAGTCGGTAACGAAAATGATCAAACCTTGTATGCAGTCTCCATAGTGGTCCTGGGCTGGTGCGTAGGTCGGAAATTTTTTGTTTTCTACTGCGTTACCCAACAGTGGCATCATGAGCCGTGCTATGCGTAGATACAGGTTGCGATCTAGAATACATGAGATGTATGGGTGTTGCACAATATAATTAGGTAGTAGATGAGTTCTATTACTGAAAATTATTTGTGCGGGTAGCAGATGAAATCTGTTACCCGATGTTCTTGTTGCTTCCCTGGAATTTGCATATTTCTGATCTTGATAACAGTATGGTGGAGTTTCAAAGTTCTGGCAATCCGCGATCCTGATTGATCAACGAAGTGCTAACAGTTCATTGAATTCCACCGTAGTTAAAAGGAAAGATGAAATTTCGCAGACAAAAGGGCAATGCAGATATGATCTGCACGAGGGTCATGCGTATGACGAAGTTTAGTATGGGGCTCGAGATTTTATTATCTCGGTTTTCATACACCCTGGAAAGTTAATCTAGCGACTTGAATTATCATACTTGATGATGGACGTTGGTAGCTTCGGTTTGTTTCGAAACCTTAGAAGCCACGTAAAACAAGTTTTTGCATGAACCGATTAGAGGCGTCTAACTTGGTTTTGCAGGAGGGTTTGCATGTGCATATGATGTGGTATAGTAGTGCTCATAATAATTTGATTATGTATGAGATGTCTATATGATGTAAACTGATTAACATGACCTGCGTGTCATGATTCGGCATGATGGCTGGAGCCATATGATTGCACTTTAATGACCTGCGTGTCAACCTTATGTAATGCACTTATTTTATTAGCTATAGAGATAGCAATATTATCTGGTGCATCGACAAGGTGGTGGCAATCTTCGCAAAGGTGAACACCGACGCGAATGCCAAAGACGAAGAAATACAAGACTTCTCCGTCAGAAAGGGCTATACCATATCATGCTATTATGAATTGCCTGAGATGTTTATCCCTTATGATGCGCCCTTCTTGATTGCGCGGTAGTCGCTTTTATTAGGGTGATCTCTCACAAAAATATCAAGTAGTTAGTGTTCTCCCAAGTGTAGCACCGTCACGGCACCTAACTTTTCGGGGCATCACAGGATCTCCCTGGGTGCGAACGATTAGGGATGTGTGAGGCGGGTGAGTTGAGACCTCGCAGCGAGATCACTTGGTTGTCTTGACGTTCTGGAAGGATCTCCCTGAGCTCGGAACACGCCCATCGAAAGATGAACAAGAGTCACATAGAGATGTGATTGGCAAGTTTGCCTACCGATTGAAGTTCGCGCCATCAGTGTTCATCTCGTTCAATGGCGTTGAATGGAAATGCGGGTCTTGTATCACTCACAATCAATTATGAGAGATATTGATTTGAGGGGGGCCCCCTTTGGGAGCAGCCCCCTTGTGGCTGGACAAAATGTTGGGGGGGCCCCCCATGGTGGGGGGCAGCCCCCACAAATGGTGGAGAGTGTTGGGAGGAAGGTGGGGCCCCATGGGGGAACACCATGGACAAGGGAACATGTTTTTCCCTTGTTTGGTGGGAACATGTTCTCCTTGTTTTGTGGGAACATGTTTTCCCCATGTTTAGTGGGCTGAATTTTCAGCCCCCTCCACCCCTTCCACCACTATATAAGGAGGAGGAGAGGTGCTCTCCAACTCCACTCCAACTCTCTCACACAAGCCATGCATGATCTGGCATTCTCTCTCCCTCCCACGAAATAGTTTCGTAGTGCCGAAAGGCTGTCTGGGTTCCGGTGGGAACTAGTTCTGGACGGCGAAGCCCTGCCGGATAGATGGCACCGTATGTGTGCAACCCCGTAGAGAGGTCGTAGTTTCGTCCTTTTGCCCGAGGGGCTGTTCGAGTGTCCTCCCGAAGGGCTGTCCGAGTGACGGTCCGAGTTCTGTGAGTCCTCCCGAAGGGCTGTCCACGACACCGTCCGGGGGACTGTCCGACCGCCTCCCGGAGGGCTGTCCGAGTAGCGGATGAGGGAGTACATCCTCGCGGTTGGGAGGTTGTAAATCCTAGCTGCGGGGATCTGCACCGACGATCGTCATCGACTCTACTTCCGCTGCGCTACGAGTCGGTAACGAAAATGATCAAACCTTGTATGCAGTCTCCATAGTGGTCCTGGGCTGGTGCGTAGGTCGGAAAATTTTTGTTTTCTACTGCGTTCCCCAACAGGTGCTGCCGAAATTTTGCGTCGGATCCGGAGCAGAGCATGAGAAAACGAACCCAATCTACACATAGTCGGGTGGGATTAGGACCTATCTTTACCTATTAGTGTCTAGGTTGTATGGATGTAATAAAAGTGACAAACTCCATTAACTGAAGAATATATACATGCTTATTTATATATATATTTCTTATGTGTCCAGTAGCTAGGCAAAATGAGTGATCATGCGTGGATGTACACCGGTCACACTAATCAGAAAGACATGGCCATTAAATGGTTAACAAAAACCAAGGGGTTTCTGAGAGCCGCATTTGCAAATGGCCAGAGGACAACCTGGTGCCCCTGTGCCGGGTGCGACAATTGGCACCAGAGGACATAGGATGAAATGGGCAAACACCTGCAGAAGAGGGGTTTTACGCCAGGTTATACGGTGTGGACATTTCATGGCGTGTTTGCCCAACGTGCCAGAGCTGAGGTGCTTCGTCGTCGCACCGACGAGCATGGTACCAGGATGGAAGACATGGTGCAAGACTTTGATGATGCTCGGGACTCGGACGATGAGATGGTGGAATCTGCAAAGGCCTTCAATGAAATGTTGGAGTCTTCAAAATTTCCTCTCCACGAGCACACTGAGCTTTGTTAGCTGGATGCCATCTCACAAATAATGGCTCTGAAGGCTCAATTTAACTTGGGAAGAGAATGCTACGACGCGATGACGACAGTATTTGGACGTTTTCTACCCAAAGGCCATGTACTACCTGCAAACTTGTACCAGTCAGACAAAATCCTCCGTGCTCTTAAGATGCCCTATGAGAAGATACATGCCTGTGAGAAAGGATATGCCTTATTTAGGCTTCAGCATGCGGACTTGAACTATTGTCCCATTTGCTAGTCATCCAGGTATGTTGTGGTAGACAACGGTATGGGTGAGAAGACGCAGACCAAAATCCCCGTTAATGTTCTTCGGTATATGGCAATCATACCAAGACTTCAACATCTTTTCATGGTCGAAGAGACGGCCAGACAGATTACATGGCACAAAACGGGCAAAAGAACCCAACTAGATGCAAATGGGAAGCTGATGATGGTGCACACATCGGACGGTGAAGCGTCTAAGCGCTTCGATGCATTACATGACGACAAAGCGGCAGATCAGAGGCATCCTCGAGTCGCCATCAGCACGGATGGGTTTAGTGTGTTTGGTCTGACGGTAGCCCAATACAGTTGTTGGCCCGTATTTGTCATTCCACTCAATCTCCCCCCCGGACAGATTATGCAAAGAAAGAACATTTTCCTGACATTGATAATTCCAGGGCCCAACTATCCGAGGAAGAATATGAATGTGTACATGCAGCCGCTGAAGGACGAATTGCAAGAAGCCTGGGATAATGGGTTCAAGACATACGATGCCTTTAGCAAACGGAACTTCATAATGCGTGTCTGGAACATGTACTCGACGCATGACTTGCCGGTGTATGCGCTATTCGTTGGCTGGTGTGTGCATGGAAGGTTCTCGTGCCCCACATGCAAGGGAGCTCTTCAGTTTCGTTGGCTTCAGGCCGGTCGCAAGTTTTCTTGCTTCGACTTGCGTAGACAGTTCCTGGATCCTCGCCATAAGTTCAGGAAAGACAAGCAGAACTTCATCAAAGGTTGAGTTGTCAAAAACTCTGCACCACCTCCATTGATAGGCCAAGAGACCCTGGATCAGTTAAACGCTCTCGAGCCAGATCCAGAGCGTCCAAGGTATTTCAAGGGGTATCATTCGGAACATGCCTGGACTCATAAGACATGCTTGTGGGATCTGCCTTACTTCAAAGACCTCCTTTGCCCACACAACATCGACGTGATGCACACTGAGAAGAATATCGCCGAGGCACTTTTTGGTACATTGTTCGGCATAGATGGGAAGTCAAAGGACAGTACTAAGGCTAGAGTCGATCAGGAGGCGCTATGTTAGAGACCGTTACAAAACATGCAACCACCGAAAGGAAAGCAGAACTTGACAAAGCCAAAGGCATGGATCAATCTTGGAAGGCCAGCTATGAGGGAAATTATCTTGTGGGTGCAAAAGTAGTTGATGTTCCCCGATGGGTATGCAGCGAATCTAAAGAGGGGAGCGAGTCTTGATAAATTGAAGATATTTGGTCTCAAGAGTCATGATTGGCACATATGTATTGAGCGGGTAATGCCGGTGATGTTGCGTGGCTTCATCCCTGAGGATGAATGGCTAGTACTGGCAGAGCTGAGCTATTTCTTCCGTGTTCTTTGTGCGAAAGAACTATCGCTTGGTCTGCTAGAAGAAATGGAAGAGTTGGCGCCGGAGTTGATCTGCAAGTTAGAGAAGATCTTTCCGTCGGGCTTCTTTATTCCAATGCAACACTTGATTTTGCATCTCCCAACCGAGGCAAGATTGGGGGGGCCCGTGCAAAATCGTTGGTGCTACGCAACTAAGAGGACGCAGAAGACGCTTCGAGCAAAATGTAAAAATAAACGTAGAATTGAAGCATCGATGGCCAAGGCATTCATTACTGAGGAGGTGGCGAACTTTGTGATAGCACACTACGAAGCCAAAAATTGTCATTTGCATAATCCGAAGCCTCGGTACAATGCTGGCGACCCTAAAAAGGGTGGATCCAACCTCAGCCTATTCAAAGGGGATCTGGCACCAGCCGGTGCTTCTAATTCCTTAACATTGGATTTCGAAGAATGACAGACCATTTCGTTGTATATCTTCAACAACCTAACAAAAGTGCGGCTGTACATCGAGTAAGTTCTCGGTACATTGTTTCGCAACTTCTATTTCCTTTGAACTACTCTTATTGCCGGATAAATTTGAAACAGTCGATACATCGCCAAATTCTCGTATGGAGCGGTGATCCAAAATGATTCCGTCGAAGAGTATGAGCTTCTGGCAAAGCATGGAGGCGGCTATCCCGGTTTCATCTCTTGGTTCAAACAAACGGTAATTTCCATTAGACCATTTTATTTCTTCGTCTAATTTGTGTCTAATGCAACAATCCCTTTCGTATTAAACTTGTAGGCTAATTCAGAGTTTATGGACGCCGAATTGAGACAAGTCGCTAATGGTTTTGACTTTAAGGTCCGTTCATTTGACAAATATGACAACAACGGGTATCGCTTTCGTACCTATGGCAAAGAGCTATCTATTGCCGACCGAAAGTCTACAAATTGTTGTGTCTCTGCTATCGGCGAAGGAGATACTGAGTATTATGGAAGAGTTGAAGCAATTTATGAACTTCAATTCTATGGTGCAAACCCACCAAATGTCGTAGTCTTCAAATGTTATTGGTTCCAGCCGAAGGAGACTAGAAGGACTCATGAACATATAGGGCTAGTGGAAATCAAACAAAGCACCCATTTGGATGTTCCCGATGTCTCTATTATGGCTCAACAGGCAACCCAAGTTTTCTATCTACCGTGGGCCTGTCAAAGTGATCCAAATCTCAATGGTTGGGATGTCGTTTATGAAGTGCCGCCATGTGTTAGACCACCTCCCCCCAATGAAGAGGATTATGAACCTCACATTAACCCAGACACATATGAAGGAGAATTCTTCCAAGAAACACGTCTTTCCAAAAAACGTTTCAAGAAACGCTCTACTTCACACCAGAACATTGAAGTAGACAGCGACAGTGAACCCGACTTCACCCCTGAGCCGGAACAAGAAGAGCCTGAACTAGAAGAGGTTACTGCTGCGGATGACAGAACATTGAAGTAGACAGCGACAGTGAACCCCACTTCCACATGATGATGCATTTATTAATGATGATGATGAGCACGTCATTACTGATAGTGATGATATTGATGCATTTATTGAACCCGACGATTCAGATTATTATTAGGTATTCAAATTTTTATGTTGTACTTGATTTATATAGTTACTTGTATGATTGTATGATTTATATAGTTACTTGTATAATTTTCTTATGTTGTATGATTGTTTTTTATACATAGTGCCATGGTCTTGATATCCGTCCCCGTCGGCCCTCGCCCGCTTTATGATTCGGATGTGATAAATTCTCTTTTATAACTATTTGTTGCATTTCGCATTTATGACAATTATGGCCATCAAGTTGACATAGAGGTATTTTAATCTAGGAGGTATGTGAACCAGAAATTGCAACCGACCCTATTGTCGAGAATTTAAATTTAGTTGAAAAAGAAAATAAGTATTTGAAAGAAAAAATTAAAAGAATTGAAGAAGAGAAGATGACATTGGAGTTGTATGTTGCCGATCTCGTCGATGATCACAAGATGAAGATGAATGAAATGCACTTGAAGATGGATGCAATGCGCTTGAAGATTAAGAAGATTAGAAAATATGCCATTGATAATGAGGCTTGGTATCATTATACCGTTGGATCAATTGTTACCTTAGTAGCGATCTTCATCGCATTTGTTGTGATGAGGGTAAGTTTTCTCTATTGTTTTGCTTAACAAATGCATACATAGCTTATTTTCCTCCTAAATGGCATAATTACCTAAGTTAGATAAAAAATGAGCTATACTTACGTAAGTTGGCTCAAAAATGGCATCATCACCTAGGTTAGCACAAAAATGACCTATACTTACCTTATTTTTCTCCAAATTGACATAATAAGCTTAGTTGACCTATACTTTACCTAGGATAGCTATAAAATGACCTATACTTAGCATTTTTTCCTCCTAAATGACTTAATATGCTTAGTTAGCTAAAAAATGGCATAACTACCTAGGATAGCTCAATAATGATCTATACTTAGCTTACCTAGTTTATTTATGACATAATTCGCTTACTTAGGTCAAAAATGGCATAACTACCTAGATTAGCTAAAAAAATGACCTATACTTAGCTTCTTCAGTTCATTTATGACATACTTAGCATACTTAGGTCAAAAATGGCATGATAATCTTTGTTACCTCCAAAATGACATAGACTTAGCTTATTTTCCTCGAAAATGACATAATAACCTTACTAAGCTCCAAAATGACCTATTTACCTAGCTTAGCTCTAAAATGACCTACACTTAGCATTTTTATCTAGCTTAGCTAAAAAATGGCATTTTTACCTACCTTAGTTAGAAGAAGAAGAAGATAAAGAAGAGGAGAGGATAAAAAGAAAGAGAAGAAAAATTCTTCCTCTTCTTCTTCTTCTTCTTCTTCTTCTTCTAGCTAGTCTTCTTCTTCTAGTCTTCTTCTTCTTCTTCTAACTTTCTTCTTTCCCAATTTGCAGATTTGCTTTAGATGAGGAAGCTTGCGCTGATGGAGTCTACTCTTCTCCTTGTGCTTCCTTTTTGTTTTAATTTTCTAGGATGAACAATGTGAAACTTGCTACCTATATATGTATGTATGGATGAAACCATTGGATGCTTGTTGTTGGATATGTTGGCTAGCAATATATGTTGCATATGGACTTTTGATTTGGTATGTATATGTGTTGGATGATCATATCCATATGGCAGGGATATGATTTGGTATATATATATGTGTTGTTATGCTTGTTGAAAGTATTTTCAAATGTGTGTATATATATATATCTGTGAAATTCTGTGAAATTGAATGAATTTAAGAAAAAATATAAAAAACAGGGGCTGTACAGGCTCTTTGCCGTCTGCTGGCAGACGGCAAAGAGGTTTGCCATCAGCCAGCAGACGGCAAAGCTGCCACGTGGCAGCTACCTGTGGAACCTAGGGGGCACTGGGCTGGCCTATATGGTTGCATCTTTGTCGTCCGCCAGCAGACGGCATAGCGTGCCACGTGGCAGCTACCTGGGGGGGGGGGGGCATCTGGGCTGGCATATTTGGGCACTTTGCCGTCTGCTGGCAGACGGCGAAGATGCAAAGGTCTTTGCCGTCTGCCAGCAGATGGCAAAGCACGCCGTTAAACCCTTAGTGGCCCTAAGCTGCCACGTGTGCCGTCCAGGTCCTCTGCCGTCTGCTGGCGGACGGCAAAGACCATTGCATCTTTGCCGTCCGCCAGCAAACGGCAGAGTACCCTTTGTCGTAGTTTGTTAGCCGGTCGTGTTGCCATCTGCTGGCTGACAGCAAAGGCCTTTGCCGTCCGCCAGGCATGCCTTTGCCGTCAGCCATGGTAGACGGCAAAGCTCCTGATTCCTGTAGTGTCTCTCAATTCGACGCCGCCTCCGCTCCACTGGGCCAGCGCTCTCCTCGCCTCCCTCTATCCACGAGATTTGGCCAGGAATCCAGGTGATTAAGGCAATCGCCCAGCTCATGTTTGCTCCAATTCTCGCCGGAGATTAGTGATTCTGCGTCGTCGTTGCTTGCATGGCCTGGTAGACAGTGCGTGCTCTTAATTTTTTATTCGATTGGGGAATTTATTAGTCCAGTTTGGTTGTTGCTCTGCTTATGGTTGTGGGAATTAGGTGCCCGACTTGCTTCTTCCCTCCAATGGGGATCTTTGCCGCAGATCCGCCCGGACCAACATTCACCTCATCATGCTCTGAGTTGAAAGTCTTGATTACTAACTGATCGGTTAACTAGTTGGTTTATTATTGATTGATAGGCCGGCCGATCGATCTCACTTTCTCCAAATATAGTCTATATATGGTAGAAAACATCCTACAGGACTATCTTTAATCTCAGTCGCGACCGCCTCACCCCCCCGGGCGGCGGTGGGCCATTCCCCTCTTGGGTCGCGCTGGCGCGGTGCGGTGCTGCACCGCGGGGTGCTCCTAGGTGGCGGCGGGGCTCTTCGGCGTTGTGGAGGGCGATCTACTCGGGGGATGCGGTGCCGTTTGCAGTGGGGTGATGGAGCGGCGCCCGCTCGGCCCAGATCTAGACCCTTCGGGCCCCATCTGGGTCTGAGTGGGCCGACTGGAGGGAGGGTCGTCGACATCTCTTCCGGAAGACGGGGGAGCGGCGATCGGCGGGTGGATGCTGGCGGCGCTGGTGTTGCCTTGCTGTAGCGTTGCCGACGGGGCTTTGCGGGCCCGATTTTGCCCAAGCTAGGATTATCTACGGGCCTGATTTAGCCTTGGCTAGTATGTTTCATCTGTGTCTTCGCACCAAGGCCGGGCATCCAAAGTACGAGGGAGCTTTATCAGTGGTTGTTATCTCAACCATCCTTGCCAGACCTGATACATTGCATATTAGGAAAGGACTATAGTCATCCGTGTTGCGCGTGCAAGCATTTTTAGGGTAATATATTATGATCTTACTCCATCCGTACAAGATAGTACTTCTTGGTTGCCCACTAAACCATACTTCAGCGATCGAATATGCTTTGCCTCTCCCTAGTTGAGAAGGGAACTCACCGATTTCGTCGACCTTTAATTGAACCACACATGCCCTGGCCAGTCATTTATGGCCAGCCCACTCATTTCACACTCAACGCCGGTCTCTAAGAAGTGACATGCTGTAAATATTTCATGTTATTCATGATCAGTATATTCAACGTCACTCGTGTTTCGCCAATTTTGATCAACTTGTGTCTGAACTATAAAACTGTTTACTGAATCACATATATTGTTTCTCTTGTTTTGGCATAGTGAAAATGGATGGGAACACCAGAGGAGGTGGACATTCTGAAGTTACTGAAGTTAATGGGAAAAACACTTTTAATAGATAATACTTTCCTCAACCAGCTTTATCGTGTAAATGAAAAAATATAACGAGAACAGATATAGTAATAGTTTATTACCTTCTCAAACTACCAACCACATCATTTAGACAATAGATCAATAAAATTTCCAAATCTCCGCATATAAAATAGCAACTATATCTATGCAATATAACTAGCAATTACTTTCATCCTCCTTTTTATACTTGTGATGCAACTCTTTGAAACCTTCCTCACTTTCCACCACAAAATCACATAGTGCTTACACTACCTGTTGTTAAAGTTGATATGTCAATGCGACACCGATATACACAACTTGTGTTTGGGACACATGGAAGGGACTTGACCTCGGTATACTTTTTTGGCTCTAGTTCCTTGTACATGCAACCTGAATTATATTCATTCCAGATAACATGCCAATATATCTTTTCAAAATGTGAGCGAGCGGCCGGCACGTCACACGTGCACACTTAGGCAAGCGGGATGGTGATGCTGACGCTCACCTTTCCCTTTCTGCGGTTACGCCTCACCCGCCTAAGCAGCTCTTTGTCGCCTAATAAAGCCTAAAGCCCCCGTCTGAGTGAGAACGACCAGCCGATCGACCCCAAAAGCTCTATCAATTTGAGGCCGCCTCCGCTCCACTAGGCCGGCGCTCTCGTCGCCTCCCTCTATCCACGGGATTTGGCCAGGACTCCAGGTAATTAGGGCAATCGCCCACCTCATCTTTGCTGCAATTCTCGCCGGAGTTTAGTGATTCTGCATCGTCGTTGCTTTCTTGGCCTGGTAGTGAGTGCGCCCTCTTAAATTTTTTGCGAGTGGGGAATTTATTAGCCCAGTTTGTTTGCTGCTCTGCTTATGGTTGTAGGGATTCAGGTGCCCTACGTGGATCTTCCCTCCAATGGGGATCATTGCTGTAGATCCGGCCGGACCAACATTCACTCATCATGCTCTGAGTTGAATGTTTTGATTACTGACTAGTCGGTTAACCAGTTGGATTATTATTGATTGATAGGCCGGCCGATCGATCTCACTTTCTCCAAATTTTGTATATATATGGTAGAAAACATCCTACATGACTATCTTGAATCTCAGTCGCGACCGTGTCCCCCCCGCGGGTGACCATCCGCGCCCCGACGCCTCCTCCTCGAGCCCTCCCCCTTCCCTCCCTCCTTTCCACCATCACTGGCGTCCGGCGCCGGGCCTGGCTCTGGCGGCCGCTGGACATTCCCCTGTTGGGTCGCGCTGGCACGAGGCGGTGCGGCGCCGCGGGGTGCTCCTAGGCGGCTCCTGGGCTCTTCGGCGTTGTTGCGGGCGATCTACTGGGGGGGGGGGGGGCGGCGCTGCCGTTGGCGATGAGGTGATGCGGCAGCGCGATCTTGCGGCGCCCGCTCGACCCAGATATAGGCCCTTCAGGCCCCATATGTGTCTAAGTCGGCCGACGGCGTGGAGGGACATCGACGTGGCTTCCGGAAGGCGGGGGAGCGGCGATCGACTGGTGGATGCTGGCGACGTTGGTGCTGCTCTGCTGCAGCGTGGCCGACGGGGCTTTGCGGGCCCAATTTAGCCCTCGCTAAGATTCTTTGTGGGCCAGATTTAGCCCTGGCTAGTATGTGTCATCTGTGTCGTCGCACCAAGGCTGGGCATCCAAAGTACGAGGGAGCATTATCTGTGGTTGTTATCTCAACCATCCTTGCCAGACCTGATACATTGCATATGAGGAAAGGACTATAGTCATTCGTGCTGCGCGTGCATGCATTTTTATGGTAATATATTATCATCCTACTCGATCCGTACAAGATATATTACTTGTTGGTTGCCCACTGAACCATACTTCAGCGATCGAATATGCTTCACCCATTGATTGACCTTTAATTGAACCACACTTGCCCTGGCCAGTCATTTATGGCCAGCCCACTCATTTCACACTCAACGCCGGTCTATAAGAAGTGACATGCTGTAAATATTTCATGTTATTCATGATCAGTATATTCAGCGTAACTCGTGTTTAAAAGTTTTAATCAACTTGTGTCTGAACTATAAAACTGTTTACTGAATCACATATATTGTTTCTCTTGTTTTGGCATAGTGAAAATGGATGGGAACACCAGAGGAGGTGGAAATTCTGAAGTTACTGAAGTTAATGGGAAAAACACTTTTCATAAAACAATACTTTCCTCAACCAGCTTTATCGTGTAAATGAAAAAATATAACAAGAACTGATATAGTACTAGTTTATTACCTTCTCAAACTACCAACCACATCATTTAGATAATAGATCAATAAAGTTTCCAAATCTCCACATATAAAATAGCAACTATATATATGCAATATAACTAGCAATTACTTTCTTCCTCCTTTTTGTACTTGTGATGCAACTCTTCGAAACCTTCCTCATTTTCCACCACAAAATCCCATAGTATGTACACTGACTATTGTTAAAGTTGACATGTCAATGCGACACCGATATACACAACTTGTGTTTGGGACACATGGAAGGGACTTGACCTTGGCATACTTTTTTGGCGCTAGTTCCTTGTACATGCAACCTGACTTATGTTCACTCCTGATAACATGCCAATATATCTTTTCTTAACGTAAGCGAACAGCCAGCATGTCACACGTGCGCACTTAGGCAAGCGCGATGGTGATGCTGACGCTCACCTTTCCCTTTCCCCGGTTACGGCTACCCCACCTAAGCAGCTCGCTGTCGCCTAGTACAGCCTAAATCCCCCGTCTGAGGGAGAACGACCAGTCGATTGACCCCAAAAGCTCTCTCAATTCGAGGGCGCCTCCGCTCCACTAGGCCAACGCTCTCCTCGCCTCCCTCTGTACATGAGATTTGGCCAGGACTCCAGGTGATTAAGGCAATCGCCCACCTCATCTTTGCTGCAATTCTTGCCGGAATTTAGTGATTCTGCATAGTCGTTGCTTGCATGGCCTGGTAGAGAGTGCGTGCTCTTAATTTTTTGTTCGAGTGGGGAATTTATTAGTCCATTTTTTGTGCTGCTCTTCTTATGGTTGTGGGGATTAGGTGCCATGCTCGCTTATTCCCTCCAATGGGGATCTTTGCCGCAGATCTGCCCGGACCAACATTCACCTCATCATGCTCTGATTTGAAAGTGTTGATTACTGACTGATCGGTTAAGTAGTTGGTTTATTATTGATTGATAGGCCGTCCGATCGATCTCACTTTATCCAAATATACTCTATATATGGTAGAAAACATCCTAGAGGACTATCTTGAATCTCAGTCGCGATCGCGTCGCCCCCGCGGGTGATCGGCCGCGCCCCCGATACCTCCTCCTCGAGCCCTTCCCCTTCCCTCCCTCCTTGCCAACATCGCTGGCGTCTGGCGCCGGGCCTGGCCTGGGCGGCGGCTGGCCATTCCTCTCTCGGGTCGCGCTGGCACGGCGCGGTGCGGCGCCGCGGGGTGCTCCTAGGCGGCGACGCGGCTCTTCGGCATTGTGGCGGGCGATCTACTGGGGGGCGGCGGTGCCGTTTGCGGTGGGGAGATGCAGTGGCGCGATCTGGCGCCGCCCGCTCAGCCCAAATCTGGGCCCTTCGGGTACCATCTTGGTCTGGGTGGGCCGACGGTGGGGAGGGTCGTCCAGGTGTCTTCCGGAAGACGGGGGAGCGGCGATCGGCGGGTGGATGCTGGCTTCGCTGGTGCTGCCCTGCTGTAGCATAGCCGACGGGGCTTTGCGGGCTCTATTTAGCCCTGGCTAGGATTCTCTGTGGGCCCAATTTAGCCCTGGCTAGTATGTGTCATCTGTGTCTTCGCACCAAGGCCGGGCATTGGCTATTATGTGTCATCTGTGCCTTCGCACCAAGGCCGGGCATCCAAAGTAGGAGGGAGCATTATCAGTGGTTGTTATCTCAACCATCCTTGCCAGACCTGATACATTGCATATGAGGAAAGGACTATAGTCATTCGTGATGCGCGTGCAAGCATTTTTATGGTAATATATTATGATCTTACTCGATCCGTACAAGATAGTACTTGTTGGTTGCCCACTAAACCATACTTCAGCAATCGAATATGCTTTGCCTCTCCCTAGTTGAGAAGGGAACTCACCCATTTCGTTGACCTTTAATTGAACCACACTTGCCCTGGCCAGTCATTTATGGCCAGCCCGCTCATTTCACACTCAACGCCGGTCTCTAAGAAGTGTCATGCTGCAAATATTTCATGTTATTCATGATCAGTATATTCAGCGTAACTCGTGTTTCCCCAGTTTCGATCAACTTTTGACTGAACTATAAAACTGTTTACTGAATCACATATATTGTTTCTCTTGTTTTGGCATAGTGAAAATGGATGGGAACACCAGAGGAGGTGGACATTCTGAAGTTACTGAAGTCAATGGGAAAAACACTTTTCATAAAACAATACTTTCCTCAACCAGCTTTATCATGTAGATGAAAAAATATAACGAGAACAGATATGGTAATAGTTTATTTCCTTCTCAAACTGCCAACCACATGATTTAGACAATAGATCAATAAAATTTCCAAATCTCCGCATAGAAAATAGCAACTATATCTATGCAATATAACTAGCAATTACTTTCTTCCTCCTTGTTGTATTTGTGATGCAACTCTTGGAAACCTTCCTCACTTTCCACCACAAAATCCCATAGTGTGTACACTACTTGTTGTTAAAGTTGACATGTCAATGCGACACCGATATACACAACTTCTGTTTGGGACACATGGCAGGGACTTGACACTACTTATGTTCATTCCTAATAACATCCAATATATCTTTTCTTAATGTGAGCGAGCGGCCGGCACGTCACACGTGCGCACTTAAGCAAGGGCGATGGTGATGCTGACGCTCACCTTTCCCTTTCCCTGGTTACGCCTTCCCCGCCTAAGCAGCTCTCTGTCGCCTAATAAAGCCTAAAGCCCCGTCTGATCGAGAACGACCAACCTGTCGACCCCAAAAGCTCTCTCAATTCGAGACCACCTCCGCTCCACTGGGCCGGCGCTCTCCTCGCCTCCCTCTGTCCACGAGATTTGGCCAGGACTCCAGGTGATTAAGGCAATCGCCCAGCTCATCTTTGCAGCAATTCTCGTGGGAGTTTAGTGATTCTGCGTCATCGTTGCTTGCATGGCCTGGTAGAGAGTGCTTGCTCTTAATTTTTTGTTCGAGGGGGGAATTTATTTTTTTCTAGTTTGTGTGCTACTCTGCTTATGGTTGTGGGGATTAGGTGCCCTGCTTGCTTCTTCCCTCCAATGGGGATCTTTGCCGCAGATCCGCGCGGACCAACATTCACCTCATCATGCTCTGAATTGAAAGTCTTGATTACTGATTGATCGGTTAACTAGTTGGTTTATTATTGATTGATAGGCCGGCTGATCGATCTCACTTTCTCCAAATATACTGTATATATGGTAGAAAACATCCTATAGGACTATCTTGAATCTCAGTCGCGACCGCGTCGCCCGCCGGGCGACCGACCGCGCCCTCGATACCTCCTCCTCGAGCCCTTCCCGTTCCCTCCCTCCTTGCCACCGTCGCTAGCGTTTGGTGTTGCGCATGGCCCGGGCGGCGGCTGGCCATTCCCCTCTTAGGTCGCGCTGGCGCGGAGCGGTGCGGCGCCGCGGGGTGCTCCTAGGCGGCGACGGGGCTCTTCGGCATTGCGGCGGGCGATCTATTGGGGGCGGCGGTGCCGTTTGTGGTGGGGTGATGCAAAGGCGTGATCCGGCGGCGCCCGCTCAGCCCAGATCTGGGCCCTTCGGGCCCCATCTTGGTCTGGGTGGGCCGACGGCGGGAGGGTCGTCGACGTGTCTTCTGGAAGACGGGGGAGCGGCGATCGGCGAGTGGATGCTGGCGGCGTTGGTGCTGCCCTGTGTAGCATGGCCGACGTGGCTTTGCGGGCCCTATTTCACCCTGGCTAGGATTATCTGCGGGCCCTATTGAGCCCTGGCTAGTATGTGTCATCTGTGTCTTGGCACCAAGGCCGGGCATCCAACGTACGAGGGAGCATTATCAGTGGCTGTTATCTCAACCATCCTTGCCAGACCTGATACATTGCATACGAGGAAAGGACTACAGTCATTCGTGCAGCGCGGGCAAGCATTTTTATGGTAATATATTATGATCTTATTCGATCCGTACAAGAGAGTACTTGTTGGTTGCCCCCTAAACCATACTTCAGCGATCGAATATGCTTTGCCTCTCCCTAACTGAGAAGGGAACTCACCCATTTCGTTGACATTTAATTGAACCACACTTGCCCTGGCCAGTCATTTATGGCCAGCCCACTCATTTCACACTCAACGCCAGTCTCTAAGAAGTGACAGGCTATAATATTTCGTGTTATTCATTATCAATATATTCAGCGTAACTCGTGTTTCGCCAGTTTCGATCAACTTTTGTCTGAACTATAAAACTTTTTACTGAATCACATATATTGTTTCTCTTGTTTTGGCATAGTGAAAATGGATGGGAACACCAGAGGAGGTGGACATTCTGAAGTTACTGAAGTTAATGGGCAAAACACTTTTCATAAAACAATACTTTGCTCAACCAGATTTATCGTGTAAATGAAAAAATATAACGAGAACATATATGGTAATAGTTTGTTTCCTTCTCAAACTACCAACCACATGATTTAGACAATAGATCAATAAAATTTCCAAGTCTCCACATATAAAATAGCAACTATATCTATGCAATGTAACTAGCATTTACTTTCTTCCTCCTTTTTGTATTTGTGATTCAACTCTTGGAAACCTTCATCACTTTCCACCACAAAATCCCTTAGTGTGTACACTACTTGTTGTTAAAGTTGACATGTCAATGCGACACCGATATACACAACTTCTGTTTGGGACACATGGAAGGGACTTGACCTCGGTATACTTTTTGGGCTCTAGTTCCTTGTACATGCAACCTGACTTATGTTCTTTCCTGATAACATACCAATATATCTTTTCTTAATGCGAGCGAGCGGCTGGCATGTCACACGTGCGCACTTAGGCAAACGCGATGGTGATGTTGACACTCACCTTTCCCTTTCCCCGGTTACGCCTCCCCCGCCTAAGCAGCTCTCTGTCACCTAATAAAGCCTAAAGCCCCCGTCTAAGGGAGAACGACCAGCCGATCGACCCCAAAAGCTCTCTCAATTCAAGGCCACCTCCGCTCCACTGGGCCGGCAGTCTCCTTGCTCCCTCTATCCACGAGATTTGGCCAGGACTCCAGGTGATTAAGGCAATCGCCCAGCTCATCTTTGCTGCAATTCTCACCGGACTTTAGTGATCCTGCATCGTCGTTGGACGCATGGCCTGGTAGAGAGTGCGTGCTATTAATTTTTTGTTCGAGTGGGGAATTTATTAGTCCAGTTTGTATGCTGCTCTGCTTATGGTTGTGGGGATTTACGTGCCCGCTTGCTTCTTCTCTCCAGTGGGGATATTTGCCGCAGATTCGCCCGGACCAACATTCACCTCATCACGCTCCGAGTTAAAAGTCTTGATTACTGACTGATCGGTTAACTAGATGGTTTTATTATTGATTGATAGGCCAGCCGATAAATATCACTTTCTCCAAATATACTCTATATATGGTAGAAAACATCCTACATGACTATTTTTAATATCAGTCGCGACCGCGTCGCCCCCGCAGGCGACCGGCCGTGCCCCCGACGTCTCCTCCTCGAGCCATCCCCCTTCCCTCACTCCTTGCCACCATGGCTGGCGTCCGGCGCCGGGCCTTGCCCGGGCGGCCACTGGCCATTTCCCTCTCGGGTCACGCTGGCGCGGGGCGGTGCGGCGCCGCGGGGTGCTCCTAGGCGGTGGCGGGGCTCTTCGGCATTGTGGCGGGCGATCTACTGGGGGGCGGCGCCGCCGTTGGCGGTGGGGTGATGTGGCGGCGCGATCTGGCGGCGCTCGCTTGGCCCAGATCTAGGTCTGAGTGGGCCGACGGCGGGGAGGTTCGTCGATGTGGCTTCCGGAAGGCGGGGAGCAGCGATCGGCGGGTGGATACTGGCAGCGCTGGTGCTGCCCTGCTGCAACGCTGACGGAGCTTTGCGGGCCCGATTTAGCCCTGGCTAGGATTCTTTGTGGGCCCGATTTAGCCCTGGCTAGTATGTGTCATCTGTGTCTTCGCAGCAAGGCCGGGCATCCATAGTATGAGGGAGCATTATCACTGGTTGTTATCTCAACCATCCTTGCCAGACCTGATACATTGCATATGACGAAAGGACTATAGTCATTCATGCTGCGCGTGCAAGCAGTTTCATCGTAATATATTATGATCCCACTCTATCCGTACAAGATAGTACTTGTTGGTTGCCCACTGAAACATTCTTCATCGATCGAATATGCTTTGCCTCTACCTAGTTGAGAAGGGAACTTCACCCATTTCGTTGACCTTTAATTGAACCATACTTGCCCACTCATTTCACACTCAACGCCGGTCTCTAAGAAGTGACATGCTGTAAGTATTGCATGTTATTCATGATCAGTATATTCAACGTAACTCGTGTTTTGCCAGTTTCGATCAACTTGTGTCTGAATTATAAAACTGTTTACAGAATCACATATATTGTTTCTCTTGTTTTGGCATAGTGAAAATGGATGGGAACACCAGAGGAGGTGGACATTCTGAAGTTACTGAAGTTAATGGGAAAAACACTTTTCATAAAACAATACTTTCCTCAACTAGCTTTATCGTGTAAATGAAAAAATATAACGAAAATAGATATTGTAATAGTTTATTACCTTCTCAAACTACCAACCACATCATTTAGACAATAGATCAATAAAGTTTCCAAATCTCCACATATAAAATAGCAACTATATATATGCAATATAACTACCAATTACTTTCTTCCTCCTTTTTGTACTTGTGATGCAACTCTTTGAAACCTTCCTCATTTTCCACCACAAAATCCCATAGTGTGTGCACTGACTATTGTTAAAGTTGACATGTCAATGTGACACCGATATACACAACTTGTGTTTGGGACACATGGATGGGACTTGACCTCGGTATACTTTTTTGGCTCTAGTTCCTTGTAGATGCAAGCTGACTTATGTTCATTCCTGATAACATGCCAATATATCTTTTCTTAATATAAGCGAACAGCCGGCACGTCACACGTGCGCACTTAGGCATGCGCGAAGGTGATGCTGATGCTCACCTTTTCCTTTCCCCGGTTTCGGCTCCCCCACCTAAGCAGCTCACTGTCGCCTAATAAAGCCTAAATCCCCCGTCTGAGGGAGAACGACCAGCCGATCGACCCCAAAAGCTCTCTGAATTCGAGGCCGCCTCCACTCCACTGGGCCGACGCTCTCCTAGCCTCGCTCTGTCCATGAGATTTGGCCAGGACTCCAGGTGATTAAGGCAATCGCCCAACTCATCTTTGCTGCAATTCTTGCCGGAGTTTAGTGATTTTGCATAGTCGTTGCTTGCATGGCCTGGCAGAGAGTGCGTGCTCTTAATTTTTTGTTCGAGTGGGGAATTTATTAGTCCAGTTTGTGTGCTGCTCTGCTTGTGGTTGTGGGGATAAAGTGCCCTGCTTGTTTCTTCCCTCCAATGGGGATCTTTGCCGCAGATCCGCCCGGACCAACATTCACCTCATCATGCTCTGAGTTGAATGTCTTGATTACTGGCTGCTCAGTGAACTAGTTGGTTTATTATTGATTGATAGGCCGGCCGATCGATCTCACTTTCTCCAAATATACTCTATATATGGTAGAAAACATCCTACAGGACTATCTTGAATCTCAATCCGGACCGCGTCGCCCCTGTGGGCGACCGGCCGCGCCCCCGATGCCTCCTCCTCGAGCCCTCCTCCTTCCCTACCTCCTTGCCACCATCGCTGGCGTCTGGCGCCGGGCCTGGCCCGGGCGGCAGTGGGCCATTCTCCTCTCGGGTCGCGCTAGCGCGGTGCGGTGCGGCGCCACGGGGTGCTCCTAGGGGGCGCCGTGGCTCTTCGGCGTTGTGGAGGGCGATCTACTGGGGGGCCGCGGTGCCGTTTGCAGTGGGGTGATGCAGTAGCGTGATCTAGCGGCGCCCGCTCGGCCCAGATCAAGGCCCTTCGGGCCCCATCTATGTCTGAGTGGGCCGACGGTGGGGAGGGTCGTCGCCATGTCTTCCGAAAGACGGGGGAGCGACGATCGGCAGGTGGATGCTTTCGGCGCTGGTGGTGCCCTGCTGTAGCTTGGCCGGCGGGGCTTTGCGGGCCCAATTTAGCCATAGCAAGGATTCTCTGCGGGCCCGATTTAGCCCTTGGTAGTATGTATCATCAGTGTCTCCGCACCAAGGTCGAGCATCCAAAGTACGAGGGAGCATTATCAGTGGTTGTTATCTACACCATCCTTGCCAGACCTGATACATTGCATATGAGGAAAGGACTATAATCATTCGTGCTGCGCGTGCAAGCATTTTTAGGGTAATATATTATGATCTTACTCGATCCGTACAAGATAGTACTTGTTGGTTACCCACTAAACCATACTTCAGCGATCGAATGCTTTGCCTCTCCATAGTTGAGAAGGGAACTCACCCATTTCGTTGACCTTTAATTGAACCACACATGCCCTGGCCAGTCATTTATCGCCAGCCCACTCATTTCACACTCAATGCCGGTCTCTAAGAAGTGACATGCTGTAAATATTTCATGTTATTCATGATCAGTATATTCAGCGTAACTCGTGTTTGGCCAGTTTCGATCAACTTGTGTTTGAACTATAAAACTGTTTACTGAATCACATATATTGTTTCTCTTGTTTTGGCATAGTGAAAATGGATGGGAACACCAGAGGAGGTGGACATTCTGAAGTTACTGAAGTTAATGGGAAAAACACTTTTCATAAAATAATACTTTCCTCAACCAGCTTTATCGTGTAAATGAAAAATATAACGAGAACAGATATAGTAATAGTTTATTACTTTCTCAAACTACCAACCACATCATTTAGACAATAGATCAATAAGATTTCCAAATCTCCACATATAAAATAGCAACTATATATATGCAATATAACTAGCAATTACTTTCTTCCTCCTTTTGTAATTGTGATGCAACTCTTTGAAACCTTCCTCACTTTCCACCACAAAGTCCCATAGTGTGTAAGCTACGTGTTGTTAAAGTTGACATGTCAATGGGACACCTATATACACAACTTGTGTTTGGGACACAAGGAAGGGACTTGACCTCGGTATACTTTTTTGGCTCTAGTTCCTTGTACACGCAACCTGACTTATGTTCATTCCTGATAACATGCCAATATATCTTTTCTTAATGTGAGCGAGCGGCCGGTACGTCACACGTGCGCACTTAGAAAAGCGCGATGGTGATGCTGACGCTCTCCTTTCCCTTTCCACAGCTACGCCTCCCCCGCCTAAGCAGCTCTCTGCCTCCTAATAAAGCCTAAAGCCCCCGTCTGAGTGAGAACGACCAGCCGATCGACCCCAAAAGCTCTCTCAATTCGAGGCCGCCTCCGCTGCACAGGGCTGGCTCTCTCGTCGCCTCCCTCTATCCACGGGATTTGGCCAGGACTCCAGGTAATTAAGACAATCGCTCAGCTCATCTTTGCTGCAATTCTTGCCGGAGTTTAGTGATTCTGCGTCGTCGTTGCTTTCTTGGCCTGGTAGAGAGTGCGTGCTCTTAATTTTTTTCCGAGTGGGGAATTTATTAGTCCAGTTTGTGAGCTGCTTTGCTTATGGTTGTGCGGATTTAGGTGCCCTGCTTGGTTCTTCCCTCCAATGGGGATCATTGCCGTAGATCCGCCCGGACCAACATTCACTCATCATGCTCCGAGTTGAATTTCTTGATTACTGACTGGTCGGTTAACTAGTTGGTTTATTATTGATTGATATGCCCGCCGATCGATCTCACTTTCTCCAAATTTTGTCTATATATGATAGATAACACCCTACATGACTATCTTGAAACTCAGCCACGACCGCGTCCCCCCGCCCGCCACCCCAAACCAAAAAAACCAACACCACACAACACACCACACCAAACAGAGGTGTTTGTGGGTTTGTTGGTTTTCCGTGACCGTCCACCGCCCCGACGCCTCCTCCTCGAGCCCTCCCCTTCCCTCCCTCCTTTCCACCATCACTGGCATCCGGCGCCGGGCCTGGCTCTGGCGGCCGCTAGACATTCCCCTATCGGGTCACGCTGGCATGGGGCGGTGCGGCGCCGCGGGGTGCTCCTAGGCGGCGGCTGGGCACTTCGTCGTTGATGCGGGCGATCTTCTGGGGGCGGCGCTGCCGTTGGCGGCGGCCCGACCTGGCGGCGCCCGCTCAGCCCAGATATAGGCCCTTCAGGCCCCATATGGGTCTGAGTCGGCTGACGGCGGGGAGGGACATCGACGTGGCTTCCGGAAGGCGGGGGAGCGGCGATCAACGGGTGGATGCTGGCGACGCTGGTGCTGCTCAGCTGCAGCGTTGCCGACGGGGCTTTGCGGGCCCGATTTAGCCCTGGCTAGGATTCTTTGAGGGCCAGATTTAGCCCTGGCTTGTATGTGTCATCTGTGTCTTCGCACCAAGGCCGGGCATCCAAAGTAAGAGGGAGCATTATCTGTGGTTGTTATGTCAACCATCCTTGCCAGACCTGATACATTGCATATGAGGAAAGGACTATAGTCATTCATGCTGCGCGTGCAAGCATTTTTATGGTAATATATTATGATCCTACTCGATCCGTACAAGATATAGTACTTGATGGTTGCCCACTGAACCATACTTCAGCGATCGAATATGCTTTGCCTCTTCCTATTTGAGAAGGGAACTTCACCCATTTCGTTGACCTTTAATTGAACCACACTTGCCCTAGCCAGTCATTTATGGCCAGCCGACTCATTTCGCACTCAACGCCGGTCTCTAAGAAGTGACAAGCTGTAAATATTTCATGTTATTCATGATCAGTATATTCAGCGTAACTCGTGTTTAAAAGTTTTGATCAACTTGTGTCTGAACTATAAAACTGTATAATAAATCACATATATTGTTTCTCTTGTTTTGGCATAGTGAAAATGGATGAGAACAATAGAGGAGGTCGACATTCTGAAGTTATAGAAGTTAATGGGAAAAACACTTTTCATAAAACAATACTTTCCTCAACCAGCATTATCGTGTAAATGAAAAAATATAACAAGAACTGATATAGTACTAGTTTATTACCTTCTCAAACTACCAACCACATCATTTAGACAGTAGATCAATAAAGTTTCAAAATCTCCACATATAAAATAGCAACTATATATATGCAATATAACTAGCAATTACTTTCTTCCTCCTTTTTGTACTTGTGATGCAACTCTTTGAAACATTCCTCATTTTCCACCACAAAATCCCATAGTGTGTACACTACCTGTTGTTAATGTTGACATGTCAATGCGACACCGATATACACAACTTGTGTTTGGGACACATGGAAGGGACATGACCTCGGTATACTTTTTTGGCTCTAGTTCCTTGTACATGCAACCTGACTTATGTTCATTCCTGATAACATACCAATATATCTTTTCTTAACGTACGCGAACGGTCGGCACATCACACATGCGCACTTAGGCAAGCCCGATGGTGATGCTGACGCTCACCTTTCCCTTTCCCCGGTTACGCCTCCCCCACCTAAGTAGCTCTCTGTCGCCTAATAAAGCCTAAAGCCCCCGTCTGAGAGAGAACGACCAGCCGATCGACGCCAAAAGCTCTCTCAATTCGAGGCTGCCTCCGCTCCACTGGGCTGACACTCTCCTCGCCTCCCTCTGTCCACGAGATTTGGCCAGGGCTCCAGGTGATTAAGGCAATCGCCCAGATCATGTTTGCTGCAATTCTCGCCGGAGTTTATTGATTCTGCGTCGTCGTTGCTTGCATGGCCTGGTAGAGAGTGCGTGCTCTTAATTTTTTGTTCGAGTGGGGAATTTATTAGTCCAGTTTGTGTGCTGCTCTTTTTGTGGTTGTGGGGATTAGGTGCCCTGCTTGCTTCTTCCCTCCAATGAGGATCTTTGCCGCAGATCCGCCCGGACCAACATTCACCTCATCATGCTCTGAGTTAAAAGTCTTGATTACTGACTGATCGGTTAGCTAGTTGGTTTATTATTGATTGATAGGCCGGCCGATCGATCTCACTTTATCCAAATATACTCTATATATGGTAGAAAACATCCTACAGGACTATCTTGAATCTCAGTCGCGACCGCGTCGCCCCCACGGGCGACCGGCCGCGCCCCCGATACCTCCTCCTCGAGCCCTTCCCCTTCCCTCCCTCCTTGCCACCGTCGCTGGCGTCTGGCACCAGGCCTGACCCAGACGGCGGCTGGCCATTACCCTCTCGGATCCCGCTGGCACGGTGCGGTGCGGCGCCGCGGGTTGCTCCTACACTACAAAAAAAAGACACATCCGTGACATTTTGGGCCGAATGAATTTTTTTCCAGTCATGCTTATGACACTTCTGTGACGATAATTGTGACAAAACCCGGTATCATCATAGATGTGGTGGGCTCCTTCTTCTATAACAAAAAATCATGACAGAAAATGGGCTTTTCGTCCTGGACAGGCCGGAGACGCAGCTGCATGACATTCTTTGGGCCGTCCATAACGGAAAAAACCGTGGTAGAAGCGAGGGCGAGGAAAATATCGGGGAGTTCCCGGTGACGGTGGGTGGTCGGGGCCGAGCAATGCACAGAGGTTTGCGCGTTTCTCTCATAAACGTACGCGCATTTGTGCGAGGCGTTGGGCTCTAACTGAACCCGAGCGAGGCGTTCGCCTACTGAACCCAAGCGATTGCACTGGCTACGCGTTACTGAACCCCAGCGATTGATCGATCCCTGGCTGTTAACTGAACCCGAGCGAGCGATTCCTTCGCTACTGCTGCTAACTGAAACCGATCGAACCAGCTGCCTCTTGATGAACAGTGTGCGTTGTTGGGGGTTGGATGAACAGTCCAGGTGGGGGTTGGATGAACAGGCCCCCTTGGTAGTAGAGGCCGTTGCCGCTGGATGAACAGGACCCCGATCGAGCCGGTTGGGGGTGGATGAACAGGACCCCGTGGAGGGCTGGTTGAACAGTCGCCGATGGAGGCCGCATGAACAGGACCCCGTGGAGGGCTGGTTGAACAGTAGCCGATGGAGGCTGGATGAACAGGAGCCCGTGGATGAACAGTAGCTGGTGGAGGCAGGAGGAAGACGCCATGGATGAACAGTCGCAGGTGAAGGCTGGAGGAGGTCAAAGGTGGATGAACAATAGCCCGTGGAGTCTGGAGCGAGGCAGTAGACGGTGGATGAACAGTAGCCCGTGGAGTCCCGTTTTGCGGTACGACACACCCCTCCCGATGAACAGGACCCCCGTTTCAACGATAGGAGGTCGAAGAGAAGTCCGTTTCCTCCGTTTTGCGGTACGCTACACCCCTCTCGATCAACAGGACCCCGTTTCGACCGTAGGAGATCAAAGAGAAGTCTGTTTCCTCCGTTTTGCGGTACGCCAGACCCCTCCCGGTGAACAGGATCCCGTTTCGACCGTAGGCGGTCGAACAGAAGGCCGTTTCCTCCGTTCTGTAGTACGCCAGGCCTCATTTCGGATGTTCCGTCCAAGCCGGTTGGCTCCTGATGAACAGGACGCATTCTGTTGCCTCCCGATGAACACGATGCAGTTTCTCCGTTCCGATCCAGCCGGTTGGTTGCGATGAACAGGACGCCGTCGCTGCTCTCCACTGCCTCTCCATGTACACGAGCCTTGGCCGTACATATGCGCGAGTAGGCGTTTGAGACCCCGCCTGTATGTACGTACGTGGGCTTATTTACTTTCTTGCACCCTGACTGTACGTACGTGTACACGATATAGACGGGACTACGTGACATGCTACGTCTGCGCCTCTACTACGATACGTGCCCTTCCTTACTCGGCCACGGTTCATCGCTGCAGCCTGCAGACAGACCGATCGACCAGTATGTACGTACACGTTCGCGACCAGACAGACAACCCTACGTACGGTTCGACCGGGTGGGTCCCAGCTGTAAGGGAGGTAAGGAGGCACTTCCTTGCGTGCGAAGATACAGCTAGTGGGTCCCAGCTGTCAGGGGGAGAATCATATTTTTTGCCCGTAATATGGACGCACTTCCTTGCGTGCGAAGATGTAGCTGGTGGGTCCCAGCAGTCAGGGGGAAAAGTTTTTTTCGCGAAATACGGTGGCTTGTCCGGTGGGTCCCTGCTATCAGGTGGAGGAATCATTATTTTGCGCGTAATAAGGAGGCACTTCCTTGTTGCGGCCGCGGACCCAGCTGTCAGCCTCTCCACATACAGTCCACTTCCGATGGATGTCGTTCGTTGACCACGTTGACCACACCGCGCCGAGAGCACCAGAGCGGTGGACGACGGGATGCCTAGGAAGGGAACGACACAGAGCCAGGGAAGACTCGGCAGTTGTTTCCCACGCGGAGGGGAGTATGAGGGTTTCCTGGTTCGTTTGCCGTCGCCGGAGAATAACAGCAGGTGTGGGTGAGTAGAGGGATGGCCAGGCCAGCGATGGGAGTAGGGTGGGGCGGTGAGGCCTGCGCGGCAGCACAGCCGGCCACGGGAGGAGGGAGCAAGCAGTCCCGCCGGCACTTGTTTGAGCGGCTGGAGCAGGAAGAGCAAAGATTGAAGAAGCACGACGGCCGTTGGATGGACATCCAACAGTCACGGCACTCGTGCGTTGACTAAGTTGATATGGCGTAGCGTGTGCGTCAACATTTTTTTTAGGAAAGCGTACGCGTCAACCTATAGTAGGCGCATAAGTCAGCCTCAAATCTGTGGAAAACAACATACAACCCATCTGCCATTATTTCTAATAATTTACAGCCCATTTGCTAATTCTTAAGGTTTTTTTGGAGCCCATATTCTTTTTGTTAGCATTACAGCCCATATGGCCACGGTTAAAAAATTATATGAAATTTTGCATATTTCGGTGTGGTCCGAACTGTTTTTAATCCCGAAATTTCGAGTCACATTAAAACTAATTTTAAAAATAAATTTATATCAATATAAAATCCAAATAATTGTCCACGCATAAAAATCAATCAAATTTAAAATCTGGAAATGAAAAAAAAATTGAAACTAATAGCCGGTTTGATGTGTTTTAAAAATGTACAGTCCATTTCTCATTACTGATAGCCCATTTTCTGGGCAAGCCGAATGAAGCTCTCGTCGGCTTGAAAGGTTTGCAGCCCAGCAGGGCTGCCAAAGCAAGTAGGCCTCGGTTGGGTATTCTGCAAAATAACAAAAAACACTGGACTAGCCATTTTCAGAAAGAAAAAAAATTACTGGCTGGTCTTATGGTAAACATAAAAGAAAAGGCTAGCTAGACAGGCTAGAGTGCCCCGCACAGCCCAGTTGACACCCTGCTCCCATCTCAAAAACAAAAATAACTGGGCGACCTGCTGGGTCCCTGGTGTCAGCCGCTCATTATGCAATTCTCTCGTTTATTGACTACGTTGAAAATGGCATGGGACCCAGATGTCAGAAATCCATTAGGAGGAACCATTTTTTTTGGCTTGAAATAAGGAGGCACTTGCTTGCGTACTGCCATGACCCTGGTGGGTCCCTGCTGTCATCGTGTCCACGTACAATCATCTCTTGATTGTGTACGCATCAACCTAGTAGGCCCACAAGTAACCCTCTAAACCCGTGGCGGACAAATACAACCCATTTAAAAAAATAACAGCCCATTCCATACGTTCAAACGAAAAGTTCAATATTCAGAGCAAAGTAACAGGTTTGATCCAGATATAGAGTACTGAACTTCCACGTTGACAACCATCATAGCCAAGTTAACTATCTACTCCCAGTAATACTCTAGTAGTGTACAAGTACAAAATTACTCTTAGCTAACTAGACGATGCTGGCCGCCATCTGCGGTACACGCTAAACGCCGGCACCGACGTCCTCCTCCTCACCTCGGACTTGCCAGGGGTGCGATAGGGCGCGTTGCTCATGCGCATTGGCCCTTTCCATGCCGGCGTGGTCCACCAAAGCTTCGGCTTTCTAAGCGGGAAACCCACTTGACGAGCTGGTAGTAAAATTCGGCGTCGCGAACGCGTGTGTGCCCGACAGCCTCCAGGGCTATTTGACGGATGCCGGCCTCCACGTAGTCGGCCCAGTTGCGGGCGCTCTGCTCGCGACTCAGAGCTTTGGTGCGTTCCAGCTCCATGCCCCGTTGGCGGCGTAAATCGGCGATACGCTGCTCCTCCGCCAGGCGGTCCCGCTCCAACAAGTCCTCATACTCCGCATTGCCATCTAAAGACCGATAGAATGCCTCCTCCCTCCGTCTGCCTTCCAGTGAAAAACCGAACACCAGTTCCGGCGGTGACCGCCTCCGGCGTCACCTATTGCGGACGGGCGGGGGAATGACGGACGTGGCGAGAGTGAGGACAAGTGGCGAGCGACGTCGGGCTGGTGCAGGCTTACGAGGATAGGGTGAGTTGGGTGATGGTGCCACCGGAGAACGCCGGGAACCAGTAATTATAGGCGGAAGGTAGGTAAAGCAGCGTGTCACGGGAAACGCGACGGTCATCGGAATTCAATGCATAAGCAGGCATGGCTTAGCATGCCAGCTTACCGTAAAAAACTGGAAAAACTGATGTGTCGTCCAGTCCCGTCCGTGCTGGATTGCACATCGGCATGACGGTCAAACGAGTGCACTCGAATCATCCAGATGAGGTACTCCCTCCTTGTCAAAAATTATTCCACCACTCATCATATACCTTGGTTGGTGAGATTTTTGAATTGAGCCCTGCAAACCGGAAAGCAGGTAGTATGTGCGTGATCCGCTATTTATTCGTGTAGGATCGAGTAGGTCGGATAGTGTACGTGTAGGATCGCATTAGCTGATGAACATTCGCTGGGAGATAAGGCATTTGCGACGTTTTTTGCTGGCAGTTTCTTCAGATTCGCATGGCATTTTCTTCAGAACAGCTTGTCAGTTTCTTCAGAGGTAGGCATTTTTATTCAAAAAACTGCCACTTCGGATCTTGCGTCGCAACTAAAACTGCCAGGAGCGTATTAGTAGGCTAGCTAGTGATCGATCAGTAACTTGTAAGCACTGAGCGAACAGAAATAAGGAACTGCTAGTAACTTGTAAACACTGAGAACATAGAAATAAGGATCATGCTGTGCACAGTAGTAAGAGCCGATCCGTTCGAAATGTTCACACGAGACTCACAGGCCTGGCATTGTAATATGTTCACATTAGTAGCCCAAATTCACAACCAACTAGTATGATTCTCATACATAAGATCAACATGTTAATGCATCTCAATAATTCATAGATCATATACAAATATGTAGCTCCAAAAGCAAAGATCTAGAAAAAACATCTGTTCTTCCTACTAACATGAATGCTTCTCTCGGCCAACATTCAGTACACAGTGAAAGAAAAATTTGTTTGTGAAGTCTACAATTCCACTTCCAAACGTAAGTGGTTTCACCAACAGCTGGAACCATGAGAATGAATCACACATGATGGAGGAACATCCACTACAATATGATTTGGTCTTCTCTCGATCACACGGCAAGACTATTTTCGGAATACAAACTTTAACTTAGGCAAAATGATGCCCATTGTATAATCAGACCAAAGTAATGAAGCACCTAGTGTTGTCCAATAAATAGTACAATACTACTTTTGTGCAGTCCATTAAGTGACTATCCAATCTTTCTATGTCTATTTTCAAATGGCACTGCATGCAGTGACTATACTATTCTCTTGTGCAGTTCCACCAAAATTGCGGTCACTTTGTTTGTTTGCCAAATAGCAACGGGCAGACATCTATCTGCACAAATATCAAGCAACTAGTAAACATATACCCCACCTTGTATTTTCGGTTTAAACACGTCTCTTCCGCTTAGCATCTGTCATGTTTTGCACAGAACATTTTGATACTGTCATGTTTTGCCCTGGACAATTTCATACTGAATTGATTTGTTGGTACAGAGCAGATATATAGCGCCTATTCTTCATTAGACCAAGGATATCTATGTTCGCAGTGATCGAAGAGGTGAAATCGATACAACCGAAATTGAGCATCCAATCATTGAATCATGTGCTGCACCTCCAATGTAGGTCCACCCTGCCAATAAATTCACATGCAAACCACTAATATTAGTATCTAATGACAGTACAAAAAGAGTAGCAAGATAGTAGCAAACCATGTACCTTCGTAATGAACAACTCATAGTGCCACCAATTGGATATAACGGTTTGGAAGAAAACATGCTCCTAATGTTGAACCATTTGGAATTTTTGTGCAGTTCCACTAAAATCGAGCATCCCTATTTGCATAGATATTGAAAGTGTGATTACTATAAAAGTGGCACTAGTTGAAGCATAGACTCACAAATATAAGCATTCCAATTTATTAATGGAAAAGATAGCAAGACTGTTTCTAACCACCTGTTTGAAGGAATAAATAAGATAACAGCGGCTGATGTTAGGAAGGCATACATAGTATTTTCTTAAAAACTGAACCATTCCTGACCTTTCTTCTTCTTTTAAGCATATTTTGTGTAGTTCAACTAAAATAAAATGCCATCACCGCCTTGACAATTCAGTGACACTGTACAAAAAGAAATGACTTAACATTACATCATGATGTCAGGTATGTAATCGAAAGGCATTAGAGACAAACATACAGACCTCCTCCGATAACATAATGAACATTAATTTTAACAAAGGTGTGACTAGCTTTACCAGGATAATTTGAGTGAACTCTACACCCTCTGTTCCTTAATATAAGACGTTTTCGCAGTTCAATTTAAAGTACCCAAACGTCTAGTATTTAGAAAAACAGTAGTAGTTTTCTTGAGCACATATCTAGGAAAGCTTGCCACACTTTATATATGTCCATACGCTAATGCAACACCATTCGAATATTACAAATATACACTAATCCAGTGGCTAGTGCAACAGTAGAGTAGTCTTTTTATTACGGGGTACAGTACAATGGTTTTACTGAACAGATTTCCATAAGCTAGCACTGGAAGATTTCTATAAGCGTTACACTTACACTTACTAAGCCTTTTGTCCCAAACAAGTTGGGATAGGCTAGATATGAGACCCTTTCACGAGGACTTCCCAGGAGGTCACCCATCCTAGTACTACTCTCGCCCAAATGGGTTTCATACCCAAAGGACTGGCTACTTTTTACGTTGGCTCACCAAGCCTATCACAACCCTTAGATATGAAACCCTTTCACGAGGACTTCTCAGGAGGTCACCCATCCTAGTACTACTCTCGCTCAAATGGGTTTCATACCCATGGAACTGGCTAGTTTTTACGTTGGCTCGCCAAGCCTATCACAACCCTGCTCCTTTACCAGGGCTTGGGACCGGCTATGCCTAGAAGACATAGGCAGAGTTAAGGAAGATTTCTATAAGCATTAACAATACAAAATGTAAAGGTAACAAGTTTCAGCATTGGTATACTAGCTGTGCAACAGCATTAAACCAAATACAAAAGTATGAAGGTAACTAGCATTATTAAGTAATGACAGTATATTTTTTTTTGCAAACCATGTACCTTCAAGGTAAATATCATTTCGAACTCGTGGGGACCTCCAAATTGCTATCCCAATCTTGATAATCGATCAAACATAAAAACTTGATCAAACGAATCAAGAGAACAGCCGGAGGAGGAGGTGCCCACTCTTGACCTTTCCTCTTGTCTTCATAATTTTGTGTGCTGTTTAACCAAAATAAAATGACATCAGCGCCTTGGCATTTTGGTGACACTGTACAAATTTTTTTGACTTATCTCATGAAAGTGAGGTATGTAATCTATAAGCATTAACAGTGCAAAAATTTGAAGGTAGTAACAAGTGTCATCGTTGGTATACTGGCTGTGTAACAACATTAGAATGCCTTAGCTGAAAAATCTTTAATACATCCACAATCAACAGCCAACCATGAAATAATCCAGTGACATTAAATGGCATTCCTTAAATTTATTGGTGGCATTAGACTGAGTGAGGCATTAGTTAAATGTGGCATCACTTTAGCAGTAGCATTGCTTTACTTTACCGCTGGCGTTATACTAACAGCAAAGAAGTGGCAATAAGAGCATGGGAGGCCCATTCTGACAGTGGGCGCACCAGTACGATGTACCTCCACGGACGAATAGAATGGTGAGGGAGGTATGGTTGCCCAGAGCAACAAATATCCAGGCAGCATATGTGGATTACGTCCCATTTTTGTTCTCTTTAGCCACATTTTTCCTATGTAAGGACAACAAACCGATTGACCTGGTCAATCTCTATTGCGTTGTCATGTCTTTCTACCCTTTTCACCCTTTTTCAACCAAGAGACACGAGATTCGTTCCTTAGCTACTGATTTTCCCCTTTTCAACCTAGATGCGGGTTCGATGCCTAGTCTCTTCGACAGTACTTTCTCCCTTCCTTTCCTTATTCAACCCAGAACTGGATTAGTCTGCATGAAGTAGGGTTTCCTTTAATAGTGCAAATTAAGGTTTTCGTCTGCGTGACCAGCATTGCAGAGGATAGCAAATTGGCAAGATGGTGGAGTGGAAAAAGATCCATATGCAGCGACGTGGTAGATGCGGCAATAGAACAAGGGTATGGTTCGAAAAGAGGTAGCATACCTGAGGGTCGGCGGGAAGTGGCTTCGCTCGTGGTCGTCGTTCTCTGCACACACTACGGCAGCGAGCTTGGGGACGGAGGTCATCCCGCGTGGGCGCTAGTTCTGAGAGGACGGCCTTGTCGTCAGTGCGTGACCTCGCTCGCCGACGACAAGTGCGTCAACGCTGCACGTCCTTTTCTTCCCCGGCGGATATGTGACCACCGGTGAGGAGGTAGAGAGAGGCCGTCTTTTTTAGATCTGGAGAGAGGGTGATAGTGTGAGAAGCAAGTGGGCAGCCCTTAGCAAGCAAGCGCTGAAGCTCCAGCCTATATATCTTTTTTGATACTAGTACTAGAGGTGGAGTAGGGTAGAGTAGTTTATATTTTCTCTGCATACAGTACCAGTTAGTCATGCTTCAAAACTGAACGGCACGCCATTAAAAAAATAAAGTCGAGAAATAATGTGGCACCTCGGGCCAATGCGGCTAGATTGCATTTTGCACGAGAAATGACACAGCATGTTTCGTTGACATGTGGTCCCGTTCCAACATATCAGTGAGACGACGGCGAGTCTTTTTGTACAATTTCCGAACAGACGTCTATGTAGGCCAGGGCACCTCTTCCTGTACTGTGGCAACCGTCCACCGCCTCTTCGCCTTTCCCTCTCGATTTGGAACTACTGTCGCACGCTCTTCCTCCCTCCTCCATTTGCCTTCACCTTTCCTTCTACCATTGTTCGATCATCTTCTCCATGGAGGAAACAGGCCAGAAACGACCCCGTTATTCTTGCCCCGATCTGAAAGATGACGTGGTGGAGGAACTCATTGATCGGTGCGACGTCATCACCTCGGCTAGCATGGCAGGTTCGTTAAAGACCATTCTCGACTCAACTAATAACATCATTACAAAGAACCCAAGGTTTCAGGAGCAGTTTGATCTCCACTATCTTCTTCGCCATGACCCTGCTCGATGGCGCGCGGACGACGGAAGCCTCGCCTTGTGCAAGTTGATGCCGCTTGATAATGATACGTATGATGTTAAGATGCCATCGCTTAAGGGTAAGGCCTGGGCAGGCGCAAATGGAGATTGGGTTATTTATATTGGGTACAACTACGAGTGGGAACTTGTGAATGTGTACACTCATCAGCGGATTCCACTTCCAAAATACTCAGAGTGCCCTGAGGTTGAGCACATAGATGATCTACGTACGTTCAAATACGATCATGGTGACTGTCGTTTACGGAAGATAGCAATTTGTCGACTTCCCAACCGCTCTTGGGATTACACGAACTATGAAGTTGTTGCTATCTTCGACAAGATTGTTGCCGTCCTTACTTCCATGCCTCGATGGATATTGCTCAAAAATCAATTTCTGTACATGGATGAGTACTGTGATGCAATTCAATACGAGCGTCTTTTGTTTGCTGCCACCACTCGTGGCACTGTTTTTGCATGGAATCCTTATGGTTTTGGTATGTTTGTCTTCCACCGTAATTATAATTGTTTCATCCACATGCATGCGGGTTAGCTAGTTTCCCTTTACTAATTAACCTTCTTGTGTTTCCAAGGTTCTATGAACATTCCACCACCTGTACTTGAAAATTTTTATAACCAAGGGGGAGATGATGATGGTGATGATCATGAGCATGAGGACGAGCAGGACCTATATACTCAGTGGCGCCTGGCAACTTATTCTGGTGGATCACCTCTTCTTGTCTGTATACAGTGCACTGCTGATGTTACTACTAAGGAAGCAGGTGTTGTCTCCCATGGTCGCACTCTCCAGACCTATTCCAACATCCGCTGCTGGGTATTCAGGATGGATACTACTGTGCTAGCGCCAACACCTGCTCCCTGGTTCCTTATTGATAGTCTTGGAGAAAACTCGCTCTTCCTTGGACAAAACTATCCAATGATGGCGAAAGGCGATCCAACTGCTGTTGACATAACGTTACTACCATTTATGAGAAGCAGCTGTATCTATACCTCGGACATTGCTATGGTTCCCTACCCTGGCTATCACAATATGCGTCCTGATATAGGCTGCTTCAGCCTGGATGATCAGTCCTGCGTTGGTCTCAATATTGACAATAGCTGGCCCTTCCCAGAGGCTTACCTATGGTTCAAAGCAAGCATTTCCAACGCCGAGGATTGGTTGAGCTAAAGTTCATTTCATTGCTTGTTATTTGTTGTGTGATGAAAACTTTAGTATTTACTAGAATGTTTTGTTGGAAATAATCTATAATCCAACATGTATCATCGTTGTCGTTGTGTGTTGATGACTTGTTGTATGTAATGAATGGTACATTTGCATATGCATGTCATAAACTCAATTTATGAATGGTTTTCAAGTCACTTCTTGGAGTGTGAGTACCGTAGTAGTATAGCCAGCATCCGGTTATATGAAGTTGCCACATCACATAGAGCCAACCTAATAGTGGAGTATGCTAGCATAATAGTTAATTCTAGTTAGATCAACTAGAGCTAGGTGTCGCATGGAGGCCGAGACATATGGTGATAGCGTGACTGCGTGAGGTGGGCTTGTACGTAGTATGATGTAGGCACAGGGCTTGTCGTGTTTCCTACTCCTCCGGTCTAAAAGTGGAGAAGATTTGGTCGAGTTCTTCCTCCTTTTGCCGACACGTGGGACATCCAGCATCCAGGTTGTGTCATGCAAGAAAATGGAGTGCTAGTTGAAGCCACGTGATGTGCATCTTTGGTTAAACTGTAAATAGAATCTTACTCTTGAGTAACTCCAAAAGCGGCCACCGAAGATCTTTATTGGATTTGTTTTTCATCACCAGCACATCGAGGTGAAAGATGTGCAGGTTCAGTGGGTCGTCTTGCGTTTTCACTGACATGTGGGACCGCATGTGAGCAAATAGACGATGGGCTCTGCGCGTCTGCTGGCTGGCTGAGAAGAGAGAGAGAGGAGGGCTGAGCACGGACTCCAGGAAATTTCACGACAATGTGAGTAGTACTAGTGGTGTACCGTACTCCTGGAGAGATATAATGTGTTCGCTCTACATAACCAGCACCTCGATGTATGGGACATAACTAGCATTCACGTCTAGCAGTATGGCACACGCCACCCACACGAGTCCCATCTGACACCAATTTTCTTGGAGTCCGTGCTATAGCCATCTCTTCTCCCACCTGTTTTCTTAGCCATCGCGCGGTGGGCGGGGTGGGGGTTTGCCGATAGTCGGTTTGCTCAACTGCGGTCCCCCTTGTAATTGAAAATGCAACACATCACGCATTCCCCCTTGAGCGGCATGCCGGACCAACCGTGTGGGGGTGTGACGCGAACACGACAGGCTTTTCCTTTTGAACTTGTAACTTGTGAAATTTGGTTCTGCTCCATGGCACGACCGATAGATAGAAATAACGATTTTCCCTAGAGTACTGAGAAGTTTGGTTCTGGCGCGGTTCATGCATGGAGTACGTACGAAAATTATGAAGTCGATGCGAAAGGTAAGATAATTACTAGTACAATATACTACTACATGGATTTGATGGAAAGATAAAGATACATACGGATCCATCAACGACATCCTCACGCCCTAGTGCGCCGGGTCACCAACCGACGTGTGAGGAGCAGCGGCGTTGGCGGCGAGCTCAACGTGCTTCTGAACAATGCCGTCCAAGGTTGCCCTGCGGTCCAAGAAGGCCAGCGTCCTATCGTCCTCCTCTTGCACGTAGTAGTCCTTGTGTACGATTTGCGCGTAGACGTGGGTGATTATGTCGATGGTGTCTTGCTGCGCCAGGCGCTGCGCGGCGAGCGCGACCTCGAGGTGGACATTCTCCGGCGCGATGGCGGGCAGTCGCAGGGCCACCGGTGTGTCGAAGATGTTGTCACCATAGAGGCCGTTGAGGGTGGCGAGCATCGCAGAGCCTGGGCGCGTGGGCTGGAGGTGTACGTCAAGGTCGTCCGCGAGCTTCTTGACGACAGTGAGCTTGTCGAGGAGGCCGACGAGGACCTCGTCGAACAAGGAGACGAAGCTATCGTCCAAGAGGCCTCTCGCCCTAGCGGCCTCAAGCACGACCTGGAGACGTTCCTCGGTGCCGGGCCGCAGGCCGGCGTCGTGGACCATCTGGCACAGCCGGCTGATGCTCGCGCTCATCCCCTCCATGGGTCTAGCTTCTAGTCAACTGATCTTGCGATTGGAGTGATCACTCTTGCCCTTGGTTAGGGTGCGTAGGTGCGTAGGATTTCGTAGATTGGACTGGCGGGGAGCCTTTATACGAGAAGTGCAGAATGCGTTGCATTCATGTGTGTGTTGGCCATCTACTCCTCGACCCTCCCTCCGTGCCGGTGCAGTATAGTCATCTCACAGAGAAAAAGTTGGGGCAAAACGAGAGAACTTTGATGTTTACTGGTTTATTGGTGCCCTTTGCATTTTGCGCCAAGTTTTGACCTTTGATTTAACTAATAAAATGTTAATGCATGTAACCAAAAATGTTGTGCTAAGGCCCTTCCCAGTGCTCCATGGTGGACAGGTGCTAAGCATGCCACATAGGCAAAAAAATGACATGGCGCAGTAATTAATGAGGAGAGAGAGCACTTTGGTGACCCCAGGAAGAACCAATGCCAAGCACGTGAACCTAGCCAAACCACTTAAATGAAAGAAGTTGACCAATGCATGGAAGAGTTTAGGTGCTAAATCATTAAATACAGTGAGCTTAGCAACAACAAGTTAAGCACCTATGCATTGGTGAGTTGAGTTTCTAAGCTATTTAATGCACTTAGCACCTCTTCTAAGACTAGCCACAATGGGGAGTAACTTAGACTAGTAACATGCATATGTTACTAGTCTATGTTACCACCTCTACAGTGGGAAGTAACATATGTGTGGTAACATGTAACACTTCATTTATTAGGCTATAGACTCATCTTGCCTTGATATGTGTGATATTACTCATACTACTAATAACTAGCTATGTTACCACATGTCTCTCTTTCTTCATTTATTGCTTGCCACATCATCTATTTTATCTAGATATGTGTGATGTTACTACCTATGTTACTCCCACTGTGGGTAGTCTAAGCACCTTTGCATTGGAAGAGGTCTAAGTAGTCTCAAGTCATTGAATGCATAAGCACCCCACGTCTCCTATTGGGTGATTTCTTTTTTCATGGCAAAAAACAGGGAACGAGGTGGGTAGTTAATGCACCGCGCCTAAAAGTTTTGGGATTATTTGGTTTTCGTAACGTGACTAATGCACCAGTACGAAGGGAGTATAATAGTATTCTTTGATTGCAATTTATTGTTGGCAGCTTACCAAGCTGAGCGCATGGTGAATACATGGAGTAGTGTAGGCGCCGAGTTCGGCATACCAAATTCAGCCTCACTGTGTGCAGTCACTATCATCATGGCTGTAGAGCTAGCCTGCTTACAACTAGCCGTGTTCGACATAATTTCCCGTGCGTTGCCACGAGTATCTCTACTCTTTTATTATACGAGTAAGAAGCCCATGCATTGCACGGAACACCGATTGGCGGTGGATGGCGCCAGCAGCGGCCATCACGCCAGATTGTTCCATGGCCTTCTAGATATGGTGGGGAGGAGATAAGGCTGATTGTGAGAGACAAGGAGTTGTTTGTAAATAGGGAACAAGTGCGGGCATCTTTTTGCAAAATTGCAGAAGTTTGCTTTGTATGCGTCAAATCTAGATCCGACGGCTATTGGTGAAAGATGGCAGGCACACCATCATCACCAACTCAGGACCTCTTTGATTCGCAGGATTTTGAAAACGCAGGAATAGGACACGGCAATATTACAAGTTTCAAACTGATATTACAAATGTTAGGAGTAATGCTGCACCTACAAAGAGGGAATTATTAGGAAGTTTACGTAAGAACTTTCGTTACTTTAGGTGGATGCAGCATTATCGTACAAACTAAAATCCACCGCCCTGACAAGTCACTAATTGGCAAATAAATTTTTGAGTCTCTGGCGACTTGATGTTTCAAAAACAAATTCAGCTTCTTTGGAGACTTTGTCATTTAGGCTTGGACGCTTGCGGTGATCAACACGCCATTCATTGTTGCGCCAGAGAACGCCAAATCTCATTACCTTGAGCACGCTTGCCTCCAGAACAAAAAACCGGCCAATTTAATCTCACATGTGCTGCCTCGGTAGTCGATCAAATCAATTTCTGTAAGATGGAGATCAAGGCATTCGAGGAGATTGTTATAGTGCAGCACATTTTTCACTTTCGTGTCTTTTTTATCTGCAAAAGAAGAGAACATATTAGAGTAGCTGGCTGTATAAGATTGCCGTGTCATCAAGAGGTACCAATATCATTCGCTCATATGATAGGGTTGGCTCTAAGGCTAGTGATATTTTCTCTCTCTCTCCCTTTCTCTTTCCTCTCATTTACCTAGGAGCACGTGAAGAGCTTGGGCATTTGTTGCCTTCCACTATGTGGCCGATGCCATATTTCTCAAAAGTATGCCACATAATACGCATCGATGTCAAATCAAAAGATTTTGGCACCGCTCTAGCGATGTGAGAGAGTTGGCACCGCTGTGCACACAGACCCACATGTATAAACAAATCAATCAAACCAACTACACCAACCTCCCACTCTCCCAAACAAGTATTTTTTTATTGCCTCAGTCCTCTCCCTCTCCCACGCAAGTGTTTTTTTATTGCGTGAGTTAATTTGGCACTGGAGCAAAGTAGGTGATCCAGATTGGGGCACCAGGTGAGCAATGGAGGGGCATCGATGCCAAATGAATCACAAGTGAATTTGGCACGTGTTTTGGCCTACATAGTGGAGGGTCGTTATAGCCCACTTTTGTACTACCTCGTATTTAGTGTAAAATTTTGACCATAGATTTACCTAAGAAAATGCCAATGCATGTCACCAAAAATTATACCATTTCAAATTATGTTCAAATACGAATCCAACGATATAATTTTTAGTGACATGCATTAACATTTTGTCAGTTAAATCTATGGTCAAATTTTGATACTACAAAATTGGAAGAGTAAACCAGGATGGAGGTAGTACTTGCTTTTAGGGTAACCATAGAGTTACTAGTCTAAGTTACTTGCCACTGTGACTAGCCTAGGCTACTAGTAGTACAACAAAAAAATGATGCAGGTGATCACATGAGAAAAAATACTAAAAAAATTTCTTTCAGTGCAGTGCGTAGATGCAGTTTTGAACACTACACTTGTCATCGTAATTTGGGAAAATTACGAAAAAAATTGAGCTACGTTGTGATTACCGTTTACTGATAGGAAAGAAGTTTCACCTTGATGAGTAGCTTCTCCGTGCACGGAAAGCATGTAAGGAATCCAACAACTTGATCCAGATTGGGAATCATTTTCTGGATGACAGTTGTAAATACATCAAGAAGAAATTTAAAAATGTGAATTTCAAGAAGACGGAGAAGAAGATGAGTGTTGTACCTGAATGATTACGAATCCAAAAAAGAGTTCGGAGAACTTGGCAAACGAGTAGACCAACGCTGTCAATTTCGGCGCGTCAATGACCCTGATTTCTGTTGCACCTTCTAGATCAAATACAAGCAATCTCTCAAGGAAAGGCGCGTTCTCAATGACCATAATGTGGAACAGCTGGAGTGATCTCTTCCCAATTGATGTCTTGTTGCGGGGCCAGCAAGACACATAAATCCATCGAAGATTCGTCGAGGCGATGTGGAGGCTAATGAACCCGTGGATCTGCCGAAGATGAAGGTACTCGAGCGCACTACAGCTGCGGAGCAGGTGCTCCATAGCCTTCTTCGAGATGCCAACGTCGAAGAGGTCGAGCTGCTTGAGTTGAGGGAGAAGAAGGGCGGGCGCGGCATTAATCTGGGGAAAATAGCAGAAGCTGAAGCTGGCGCGGTGCAGCGTTGGCGTGAGGCGGAGCGCGGACGGCGGCAGAGAGCGACATCGTCCAGCTTCAAAACGAAACTCCTGGAGCTGATCTAGGGCGGGGGATAAGAACCACTCGTTGAACTTGGCTTGGAACTTGCAGTTGGTACTGAACATGCGGATGTCAAGGCGTCTAGCTGGCCCAGGGTGTGATGAAAGGATCTTGGACACTGCGGCCATGCGTTTGCAATCCCCATCACAGAGGCAGCTGTCGACGGTGAGGTTGAGGGGGACGCGGCGCCAGAGGGGGCGCCACCGCCGGGAGAGCAGGGTGGTCCGCCAGGCAGATTAGGTGGGGAGGAGGCCGATGATGATGAGTAGCATGTCGTCGGGGAGGCTACTGATTAAGTCCAGGCTCGCCGGATGCGGTTTTGGCTCGAGCCGCCTCCGCTTCTTGGCTGCCTTGCCATCCATCTCAGCCGGCGGTGACGCCGGTGTACACGTGTGGTGGTGTGTATTGTGTGCTGGGTGTGCGCGAGTGCGTCCTTGTGTGCATGCCGCCGCGCAGTGGTGAAGTGTGCGCGAGTGCGTCCTTCACGCAGAAGAAGTGCGCCCTCAATTTACTAGCATGCGGGGTGCTACCACCAGTGGTTTCAACTTTGTTTACTTCACCGCGTGTCAAATGGGCCTCTAGTTTACTTATTTTCATCCACTGCCACTTGGGCCAGCACACAAAGATAGAGAACACGAGCTGACAAGGCAGCATGTGGACTGGTTGACCGGTCAACTAAACAATATACGGAGCTATACGCCGACACAGTGACCATATAATCCCTCGGTATAGAGAGTTCGAGTGGGAGGGGATGCCCGTGAGAGATAGTAGAGAGAGAGAAAGAGCTACTCCCTCCGTTCGATAATGTAGTGCCTATATTTTTTTTAAAGTCAAACTTTTGAAACTATGACCAAGTTTATAAAGAAATTACTTATATCTACAATACCAAAGATAAATGATAGTATGAAGTAAGTACATGTTGTGATGAATCTAATGATCATTCCAGATGTAAATGTTTTTCTCCACATATACCTGGTCAAACTTTTCTGAGGTTTGACTTTTTAAAACATCCATATGCTTATGGACGTGAGAGAGTACCTAACTAGAGAGAGAGAGAGAGTGTGTGTAAAATAGAAAGAGTTAGTGAAAAATGTGTGTGTGCGTGTGTGAAAGAGACATGGACAACACACGATAAAGTAGAGAAAAAGCATGTGTGTCTTACGCAAACATATCACACATGCATCTTTGACAGCGGAAGCAAGGTGAGGAGATAGTGTGTGGTTGTTTGCAACCGAGAGAGAAAGACCTCTAGCACGTGGCCAAGAGAGGTCTGACAAACAAGGGAGAGAGATTGTGAGAGACGTATGGAGAAAATGCAGACATGGGGAGGAGAGAGTGTATGTTTGTGACAGAGAGATCCCCTGGAGATCATGATGGGACTACATGGGTGGGAGATCGAGTGACAAGGTGTGTGCGCGATAGAAGATACCCCGAGAGATATCGAGATAGACGTATGGATGGAAGGAGACAATACGTGTGTTCCTGATGGCTAGTGAGAGATAGCCCTTAGGGGGGACTGCGTGCACCTATGATGGAGTGAGGGATTATGGTACTTAGGGGGGGTGCGTGTCACATAGAGAGAGAACAAGGGCGGAGAGTGTTAGATGGGTCTACGTAGCGCGAGCGAGATATGTGTATGTGTGAACCAGGGAGATATAAAGTTTGAGAGAGATAGAGGAGCCCCGATACGGCTGAGTGGTGCGTCAGATAGCTGAGAGGGGGAAAGAGATATTCCGTCCGCTCGATAATGCAGTGCATATAAATTTTTTAGAAGTCAAACTTTGGAAACTTTGATCAGGTTTGCGCAAATATTATTTAAATCTACAATACCAAAGATACATCATAAGAAACTACATCTCATGATGAATCTAATGATATATGTTTGCCGTTCTAGATGTAAATGTTTTTCTCCACGTACATGGTCAAACTTTGTGATGTTTGACTTTTCAATAAATCTATATGCTATGGACCGAAGAGAGTGCCTAAGTCGAGAGAGATCAAGTGCATGTGAAGGAGAATGAGTGAGTGTGCAAAAAGAGTGTGTGTGTGAAAGAGAAAGGGACAACAAACGATAAATTAGAGAGAGAGAGTGTGTGTGTGTTCGTTTCTTATGCAAACATATCACGCATGCATCTCCGAGATAGAAAAGCGAGGTGAGGAGATACACGAAGATAGCTAGTGCGTGATTGTTTGCAACGAAGAGACACACCCCTATAGCACAAGTCCAATAGAGGTCTGGCCAACAAGGGACAAAGGTCGAGAGGGATGCATGGAGAAGATGGACGCATGGGGAGGGAGAGAGGGTGTGTTTGTGATAGAGAGATCCCCTCGAGATCGTGAGGGGACTATATGGGTGGGAGATCGAGGGACGAGGTGCGTGTGCGATAGAAAGATGCCCCGAGAGAAATCGAGATAGACCATGCACATGTTTGTGATGGAGACTAAGAATTAGCTAGTCATATACATATAGGGGGGACTGTGTGTGCCTACAATTGAGTGAGAGACCATCATACTTGGCTAGGCGTGAGATTGTGTGTGTGTGCGTGTGAGATGGAGAGAGAACGAGGGAGAGAGAGAGTTTTAGATGGGTCTATCGAGTGCGAGTGAGATATGCATGTGTATGTGTGACCCAGGGAGATGGAGAGTTTGAGAGAGAGAGGGAAGAGGTCCGAGATGGCAGAGTGGTGCGTGAGAGAGTTACGGGCAACGAGCCAGGGAATTTGTGTGCGTACGATGAGTGCACCCAAGATATTTAGCTTGGACTAGAGAATCATACATGGTGTGCGAGAGACCTATACATGGAGTGTGCATGCGAACTAGAAAGACCCCCCCCACACACACACATAGAGAGAGATAGAGAGAGAGGGAGAGGGACCAACATGGTTTGTGTTTGGATGCGTGCAATAGAATTGAAGATTGTCGGCGAGAGAGAGAGAGTAGGAGTCCGGGAGAGGGGGAGGTCGCGTTTTATGCATCAAAGGCTGATATAAACCATGTTTCGATATAAACTTGCATTCAAATATTTGAATTGGAGAACATGTTGTCTGCAATCCACACATGAACCGAGATATGCGTATCAAACAAGTTCATTAATTTGACTTTCAACATGTTCATGGAGTACTATAATACTGTACAACATGCTACTCGATTGAGGTGTTCAATTTTGGATTTAGTTCACTATTTTGACATGGTGAACGAGCTATTTCATTGAATCGAGATATTTCATTTTGGGTTTGATTCCCGTTTTTGAGTGGGCCAACTATTTGTCATATAGTAAATCGTTAGCAACGAGCATGTAAAAACACATTAGTCCCGAGCATCATCTCTCCATCTAAAAACGAAGTGGCAAGCTAATATTTCAAAATTTGATTCGAGTCGACTTGGTAAGGTAGACATGGATGCTCGTTCTCCCAAAATTTGAACGAACCGCTAAACACCCTCTGCTCGGTGGAATTCGCCCGAGCAAATAAATGGGAGACGCGAAATTACCGGCCTATGTGGGACACGCATCAATTGGCCCGTTGTACATCGAGGGTAGGTTCGTAACTTCATCCAAGCGCGCCTTCTCCTCGGCCGAAATGACATGTGCCTAATAATTCATAAACCATGGGCAGTAAAACACCCTCTCCTCGCCCGAAATCGTTTGTGCCGACTATTTGAAAACACGCCCTCCTCGCCCGAAATTGCTCGCGCCCACTATTTCAAAACACGCCCTCCTCGCCCGAAATCGCTCGCGCCCACTATTTCAAAACACGCCCTCCTCGCTCGAAATCACTCGCGCCCACTATTTCAAAACACGCCCTCCTCGCCTGAAATCGCTCGCGCCCACTATTTGGGAGAAGCAAAGTTACTCTACTATCCCCGACCCTCAGTACACAGACCCAAGCCCAGAAGCTTAAAGGCAAGGGTAGAACTATAAATCCCCCCCACCACATTTCAGACAAATGCGTCCGTAAGACATGGTTCCCCCTCCCAATTCCCCATTCATACCTCGTGGGCGCCAAATCACCTTCTCCCCGGAAGCTCCCTTCTCCCCAGCCGCGAAACCTCAGCCCCTCCTCCATGGCACCCCCCACCACACCAAATTCACCGCCGCCCTCCTCCCCAATGCCGGAGACGCTGTCTGTTTGCCGTGGTGCACTGGGCCGTGTGCCTCTTACTCCGTGCAACCGGAGCTGCCTCAAGAATGGCCGCGTGAACCGTACCGGAGCCGATTCACCCCCGCCGTTGTGCACGGTGCCGAAGCAGCTTCAACTTCGGATGCGTCCAGGGCCCTGGCTCTGCGACCCCGTAGCCGTCGACCGTCGCGACATCTCTGCTTTCCTGCCGCCAGTAGCCACCGCAACCGCGCCGGCCTCACCGACTCCATGCATGTCAGATATAATTGCACACACTGATGTATCCACAAGAACCTCACGGAGCAATGTAACGGCCAACAAACTTGACGTCAATGATACCCAATACGATGGAACATGTAAAGGCAGTTCTTTAAAGGACTTGAAGAAAGATGATGAATCCTATTCACCCCACAAGGTCCTTGCTCTAACTTGGCCCGTGATATGGGTACAGCATGCATATAATGTCCTGGAGTGCATCTACTCTGTTGCAATGCCATGTGCTTAGCCTGCTGATCATGCATGTAAATATGTCATGCCTTCCTGTTTTTCAGTACCTATTCCATTCATGATAACATGTTTTCAAATTCAATTACTGTCATTCTACTCTATCGCAATGCCATCTGCTTAGTTTGGACAACATGCTTCTGAATATCTTATGCATTGTTATTCATCAGTATGTACTTCATCTGTCTACCATACCATGTTTTTTTTACATTGAAGTGTTGTTCTAGTGGTCTGTTGCAATGCCATCTTAGTTTTCCAATCATACACGCATATGTTGCCTTAGTGTTTTTCTGTATGTATTCCGCTAGCATACAGTTTTACATTCAACTACTGTTTTTTTTAACACTGTTGTCCTGTTGTATCCCTAGCTCTTACATCATACTCCCTCTGTCCGGATTACATATCACAGAAATGGATAAAAATGGATGTATCTAGAACTGAAATACGCCTAGACCCATCCATTTATTTCCGGATGGAGGGAATACATGTCAATATGTCATGCCTTTCTATTCTTCAGTACCTATTCCATCTCTCTGCTGTAGCATGTTTTATAATTGAAGCACCATTCTTCTATATAAGGCATGGAAGGGGAAGACGGCTATGTTAGAATCTGAAGGGTCACAAACAAGGTCTTTGCAAAAGATCCAAACACCAAGAGATAGTAAACCAACTCCAGTGTTCATAGGTACTGCTCCAGCACAGAGAAACCCAACTCCTACTGATAATAAGCAGATTCCGGTGGCCAAAGAACTAGTCCGCTCCAGTCCAGCAAAAATATGTCAACTCCATTCTAAGAAACGTGTGCGTATCCTCACATCATGAAATTTTGTAGCATTCTGATCATATTTTCTACATGTTTCTTAATTACCCATCTCTCTTTTTGAAAATAAGCTTAAAGGATAGAAGACTTTCTGCACAGGGATCGTATTCAAGGAAAGTATCTTGCGGGAATTCTCTGCGCTCCAATGCTGATGTAAGTACCTGTTGTATATCACTATATTTTTACATCAGCATGTATTTTGGTAATCGGCGTGAATCCAACCTTTATCTGATCTAAATTTAGTTGTAGCAAAATGTATAATTAAAGGCGACAATGTTTATTTTTTGTAAGGAAAACTGCCTGGTAGTTTTGCATACTGAGATGCATGAGTGTACTATCTCATATCATGCACATTACTGAATTGTAGTGCTGTTCTGCACTAGTAGAAAAAGGCCCATTTGTCCCGGTTCATAAGGCCCATTTGTCCCGGTTCGGGAAACGGGACTAAAGGGTCGGGACTAAAGCCCAACACCTTTAGTCCCGGTTCTTATACGAACCGGGACAGATGGGGCTCCATGTGGCCGCTGCGGCGAGCCCAAAGAGGAGGGCCTTTAGTCCCGGTTCGTAACACCAACCGGGACCAAAGATCATCCACGTGTCAGCAGCTCAGGAGCTGGGGTTTTTGTTTTTGTTTTTTTGAAAGGGGGGGGGGGGTTCGGGGGTTTTGTAGGGTTAATTTAGGGGTTTTATATATTGTGTTAGCTAGCTAATAGCTAGAGAGAAGTGTCCTCTCTTATCTCCGTGCTTGGTCGACGCTATGTACTATACGTATAGAGAGGACTCGACACGCTAGCTAGTAAGCAAATGAAGGAAACCATTAAGTACACAAGATTGTCATGAACATATACGGAGAGAAGTGATCGACCTCCTCCTTCTCCTAGAGATTGGTCGAACAACAAGTTTTTGTATATCTATCCGACGCTACTAGCTACATATATACAATATAAGATCTCTTACAATCCCTAATATTTGATGTCAAGTTCCACATGATATTCTCCGGCTGGATTGATGACGTGGTCAAGAAAGAATCCCGCCAATTCCTCTTGAATTGCTTTTATGCGATCTTGTGGTAGGAGTTCATCCCGCATCTGCCAAATCTAATTTGAAGAAGGGGGTCAATACATATATATGAATGAAACTCAACACAAATGATGGTAATAAAATAAAATTGTGAATATTATTGCTTACGCACTTCATATTGTTTTTCAGAGTAGCCCCGCTTAGAGGTCGTCGCATTGTAGATGTACTCGCAAACGTAGTATCCACAAAAATTATTCCCGCCTTCCTGCCACAACCACTTTACGAGAAATAAAGGTCAATCAAACTAATAATCAAACATTATAAATGGTATTGATGAAACTAGCTAGAATCAATGGGAGATGCGCGGAACTAGCTAGTAGTACTTACTTTCGGGTGTGTAAATCGCAGCTCCCCCGACAGTCCCGAAGCTTCTGTGGTGAACACTTTCCAAACCCTGCGAGACGAAGAAAATAATTACTTGATATCAGGAAATGACCAAAGTTGCCGATATGGTGCGATAATGTTCGATTGAACTTACTTCTGGAGCATTTCAGTCATGGCCGCATACTCCTTGGGATCTTTTCGTCTTGAGTCTAAGAATGTTACTAGTCCCTGCTCAAGCTTAATCTCTAGGAGAATAAAGTGGAAGCTACGCACGCATGCATAACTCATCAATTACATTACTATAACCTCGAGTAATAAGGGAAACCGAATATGCAGAAGACAGTAACACTCACTTGAAGTTGTAAGGAAAGAGTATTTTATCTTTGTTTTGATTTTTAAGCAACGATTGTAGCAAGTTGGCCTCGGTTTCTTTCGCATTATATGTAACCGTCCATTCATCTATGAGATTTGTGTTAATGAACCCAATATCATAGATTTGTGCATTTCTGCATTCGACGATCTTCAATCTGCATAATATAGTGAGGATAATAATATATACATGCAATGAAAGAGCTGAGCTATATATAGAGACTTAATTACAGAAGTATAGTACTTACAGACAGTAGCAAGTGATGATTATTTTATCGAGATCCTTTTGATTGAAAAACTGGAAGAACTCCTCAAATGGAACAGACAACAGATCAATTCCAACGAGGTCGTGCTCCTCTTTAACTCTCAGCGTCAAAATATCCTTCCCAGACTTGCAGGTGTCCATGTACCGGTATTTGTGTTCGTCCACCTCCATTGTATCAAAATGTGCATCGTCGGGCAGGTAATCACCAGGATTGGTACCAGGAAGCATCCCCGGCAGATTTGCGATAATATCGCTAGACACCTTGAGCGGGGGGCACGATTGGTTTGCCTGTTCACCGAGCTGGGGAATTTTGTTCCCACTTCTTCGTTCTTGTAACCTTTTGTCACTGGAAGTAGTTCCCGACCGGCGCGCTCCTTCCACTGCCTTTTTCAGAGCGTGGACATGGTTGTCATCCGGCGGAGGCGGTGGTGGTCGCTTCAGGTTCTTCAAAGTGCGCTTCAATTTCACCGGATCCATCTTCTCCTCCGGAGGTGGATTTTTCTTTGCAAAAAAGTCCTTCACTTGGGCTTGACAGATCTCCGCGTTTTCCTCCTCGGTCATCTCATATGGTAACTTCTCTAGAGGCTTGAGAGATGGACCGAATATGTATTGCCTCCCGCCTCTGGCTGTACTGCTAGACGCCGGAGCAGCCGGAGCGGCTGCGGCTGTCTACCTTCGTTGCTTACGAGGCGGAGAAGGAGGCGGAGTGCTACAATGCGCCGGAGCAGCCGGAGCGGCGGCGGCTGTCTTCCGCTGTTGTTGACGAGGCGGAGAAGGAGGCGGGCTGCTCGGACGCGCCGGCGCAGGCGGAGAAGGAGGCGGAGTGCCGCCACGCGCTGGAGCAGCTGGAGAAGGAGGCGGAGTGCCCTGATCACTCGCTAGAGGAGGAGGCGGAGGAGGAGGCAGAGTGCCCTGACTCGCCGGAGGAGGAGGTGGAGGCGTCCAGTTCGGAAGGTTGATGAGCTCTTTCCGCCGTAGACATGGAGTCTTCAGAGCAAGACCCAGCTGAGTCTCCCCTTCACCGGTAGGGTGGTCAAGCTCGAGCTCCTCAAATCCCTCCATTATTTCATCGACATCACAACAGCATAGCCTTCTGGAATCGGAAGACAGTGAAAAGTTGCGCCGGGTTGAGGAGGTGCAACAGAGCCGACAGCCGCCTTGACTTTGAGGTGCTGCCATTGCGCCATAAGGTGGCAATCTTGAGCCTCCATGATAGCATCCACGGGGTAGCTGTGAGCCGTGAAGTGAGGCTGCTGAAGGAGCTTAGTGGAAGCCACGCTGCTTCTCCGCTGAGATGGCGGGGTAGCTTCTCGGGTAGCTTCGGCAGGTCGCTGCCTCTGAACTAGTGCGTGTTCCTCTAGCGCTCGTACCCTTGCATTCAGCTTCTGCAGTTTGGTCTGCTCCACTTTCCTCCTCCTCTCCCGGGTTTTGTAACCGCCTGCGCTGGGAAACCCTTCCTTCCACGCAACGGAGCCTGCCGTGCCTCGTGTTCGTCCTGGGTGCTCAGGATTCCCGAGGGCCTGTGTGAGCTCGTCGTTCTCTCTGTCGGGAACGAACGTCCCTTGCTGCGCTGCGGCGATATACTTCTGAAGCTTCTTGACGGGTATTTCAAGTTGCTCCTTCGTCCAACGGCACTTCCTTGTTTCAGGGTCCAAGGTTCCTCCAACCCCGAAGAACCAAGTCCTTGAACGGTCTGGCCAGTTCAATGTCTCTGGTTCGACCCCTTTATCAAGCAGGTCCTTCTCAGCCTTGTCCCACAATGGCCGGGCTTTGAGGTAGCCACCTAACCCCGTGCGATGGTGATACTCCTTCTTTGCAGCATTTTTCTTGTTTGTCGCTGACATCTTCTTACTCTTCTCCGATGTCTTGTGGGCCACAAATTCGAGCCAGTGATCTCTTATCTTCTCAAATCGGCCGATGAATTCTGGAGTCTTCCCTTTGTCGACAAATGTTGATTCCAACTCATTCTTCCACCTCCTGAATAGATCTGCCATCTTCTTAAGAGCATGAGCCTTGACCAATGGCTCTATAACTGTCTTATCCGGATCCTCCTCTGGCGGTAGGGTGAAATTTGCCTTCAGCGCGGTCTAAAGATCATCTTTCTGTCTATCGTAGACAAAAGACATTTGAGGGTCTTCGCTCTTAGGCTTATTCCATTGGTGGATGCTGATCGGGATCATGTCCTTAACAAGAACCCCGCATTGAGCAGAAAATGCTTCCTTTGTCCGACTGGGTTCAATCGGTTGGCCATCGCCCTTGATTGCTGTGATCGTGAACCTTTCATCCTGGCGCAACCTTTTCTTCGGGCCTCGTCTCGTTACCGAAGTTTGGCTCGATCCGGAGGGCTAGAAAAGAAGAAAGAAGAGAGTTAATATGTGTACATACCAAAACAATTAATGCATGAATTAGCTAGTCAGCACAGGCTTAATTAATATATATATAACTCGCCGGACTTTGCAACATCTCCTTCCTCCGTTCGCTCACCGGAGCAGTCATCACGGTCTCCTTCTTCCACCGGCATTCCGTCACCGGAGCCATCATAATCATGTCCTTCCACCTCCATTGTTCGATCACCGGAGCCTGCTTCACCCTCTCCTTCCAGACCATCGGTGTCGTTGAGAAATGACAAGACATCACCTCCGCCGAGGATTATGTCCCCCAACAACTGTTCTGCTTCGATGTCTCGGTGCTCCATAGTTTCTGCAAATATTACAACATGGCAATTAATATACAAACATGACAGATGGATATATTAGTTCAAACGTAGACCTAGCTAGCTCGATGCTTCTACGGTTTGGGGGGGCCTCGACAACGCTTCTAGGGTTTGGGGTGGCCTAGGCAACGCTTCTAGGGTTTGGGGTGGCCTCGACAATGCTTCTAGGGTTTGGGTCGGACCGCCTCTCTCATGAATGTCTGACGTCTGGACCGACAAGGGATTTAACAAAATGACGCCATTCTGGATGTGCAGAAAATGGTCCATATTTTTCCTGATCTCATCTACCCTTCTATATGTCACGTTGTCTAGTGTCAAAGAATTCAAGAAAACCATGACTTCATCATTAGCCGGAAATGACAGGCGTATAATGGTACGAAGCTCTTCAAAGTTGTTTTGGAACGGAGTTCCTGATAGAATAATTCGCTTTTTGGTACAAAGTTCAGCAAGAGCCTTCCGAATATCGCTATTTGGAAGGCCTTTGCTGAAATTCGTACCAAAAGGCGAATTATTCTATCAGGAACTCCGTTCCAAAACAACTTTGAAGAGCTTCGTAGCATCATACGCCTGTTACTTCCGACTAATGATGAAGCCATGGATTTCTTCAATACTTTGACAGACAACGTGACATATAGAAGAATATATATATAGATGAGATCAGAAAAAAATTGGATCAACTTGTGCACATCCATAATGGGGGCATTCTTGATAAATCTATATATGTCAAAATTCAAACTTTGACATATGATCAAACTTTGACATATGATCAAATGTTGCATATGTCAAAATTCAAACTTTGACATATGATCAAACTTTGATATATGATCAAATGTTGCATATGTCAAAATTCAAACTTTGACATATGATCAAACTTTGATATATGTCCACCGCCATATAAAATAATACATAGACTTGTTCGGGCGAGAGGGGGTTGATCGACGTCCCCCCTCGTGTCGAAGTGAATGAACAACTCTGAATTTTTTTACTTGTACTCCTACAACATGAAAATTTCTAAGTGATTGCCAAACTGTTTGCTAAACTTTTATGCTTCATTTATATGAAGATCAGTTGTCCAATATAACTATGTTCGCGATATGAGGCATTGGACATTATCTAGATCACATGCCTCAAAATCAAAGGAAAAACTCCTCTCACAACTATCCGCGGTGCCCAACAATATGAAATCATTCACAAATATTGATGTTGGACTCGACTAAATATGCACTCCGTAGTCCAATCAAGTATATAAGTCCGCGGTGATCAAACAAATACAAGTTACAAAAATTTCTATGCTCACAAAAATATAAGCCCGAGGGGAATTGAAGTTATCGGGGTTATGTTTATACAACAAATGGACATCTCATTTCATTTCATCTCATCTGAAAAAACATAGCACATCTAAAAAAAATACATACATACATGGAAAAAAATTGCTATGAACAAAAAAAACATCATATATGAACATTTTCTATATCCATCCATCCATCCATACATACATACATACATACATTGAAAAAAATGCTATGAACAAACACATCAGTAGTAATTATTTTTATAATGATTTGGCCTCAAAAAATTCTTTTATTAGTATTTTCAAACTCTAGAATGACCCTGTTGCACTAGAACTATTTCAAATAATTCTTTTCAAATGCCACAATTTTTTTGAGAAGTCCTCTGATGCCTATAGATCATTTTTATGCAAAAACCCACTTTGGTCATTTGAAACTTTTGAGCACCACTTCCATTTTTCAATTCTGGTCCAATCTTGGCATTGAACTACAACCCTATTTTTTCCTTACTAATTTTTTTTGAAATAATTACACCAACTTCATGACAGTACCCACACTCCATTTCACTAAAAACCTTCTGATCCATAGTTCAAAATTTTCAAATTTCATTCAAATGAAATTTGAACCAGATTCAAATTCCTTGCTGAAAACCTATTCTAAACCACTCCAGAAATTCTGAAATTTTGCCATCACCTTTGTCTTGCATCAGTACCTCACCACAAAAAAATTCAGAAATTTCAAAAATGCCCAAAGCCATCTAGCATTTCATCAAACACCTTCTATGCATTTCATCAATAAATTTCAGAAAATTCAGAAGGGGGGTGGGAGGGGGGGCTGCTGCTGCTCTTCACTGTCCACTCTTTCTCCTCTCCTTCACGGCGTTGCTGCTGCTCTTCAATGCGTCGGGGCCAGCGGCGACCATGGAGCAGTGGCAGAGCAAGGCCGAGCTCGGGGGAGCACGCGGCGACGGGGAGTAGGGGACCATGGGAAAGGGGGGTGCTCACCGGGGGGCGGCGATGGCCGGAGGTCGGCGACGAGGACGGCGGGCTCGGGGTGGCACGCGGTGACGGGGACGAGGACGGCAGGCTCGGGGCGGCACGCGGCGACGGGGACGAGGACGGCGGGGGAGAGAGCGCAGGATCGAAGAACTGAATGGAAATTTTCACAAGTGCTGCTTATATACACTAAGCATTGGTGCCTGTTCGTGGAACCAACCGGGACCAATGCCACCTTTAGTCCTGGTTCGTACGACCAACCGGGACCAAAGATCTCTTTTCAGCAGCCCAAAGGGCGGGAAACAAAGGCCTTTGGTCCCGGTTGGTGCCACCAACCGGGACTAAAGGATGGCATTGGTCCCGGTTCGTGCCACGAACCGGTACCAATGCACCCCTTTAATCCCGGTTGCTGGCACCAACCGGGACCAAAGGCCTTGTGCTGCCCGCGGCCAAAAGTTTAGTCCCACCTCGCTAGTTGAGAGGGGCGCGGAGTGGTTTAAAAACCCCACTGTCGCTGCCCTCTCGAGCTCCTCTCAGATGCAGGCTTACGGGCCTAACGTGACACTCCGCTGCCTGTGGGCCTACTGGGCCTTCTGCGGGCCTGAATCCTGGCCCGTGGTTGGGTTTCTAGTCGTATTCAGGCCGTGGTGGCCCAGTAGGTGGCATTTTTTTCTAGTTTTTTTTCCTTTTTTGCTTTATTTATTTTATTTTGTTTCTACTTACAACAAAATACAAACTGTTTTTCAATGATTCTTTTTGCTTTTAGGTAATAAAAATTATAAACATGCTGTTAGTGCCATTAGTTTTCCAATTTGAATAGTTTAAATTTGAATTCTTTGAAATTTGTGTGAATCACTAGTTTGTGATTAACTTTACTATAAAAAAGATTTTGGAGTGATTCTTTTTCCTGCTATTTAATATTACTGTGTTTTATCATTATATTCAAAAACAGTTTTTGTTATTTTAGTTTCTAACAAAAAAAATCTTTATGATAATTCTTTTTGCTATTAAAGTTTCTAGTTCATTCTTTTGTGTGTTCAAAATGAACCATTCAAAGCCACATCATCAATTTTCAACCCTTTCTGACTTCAACTATTATTTTTCATGCATTTACTGTTTTTTTTGAGCTAAATGACCCTGAAATTGAAAAGCACTTCAATTGAACTCTGAAGAGGTTGAAAATTGGCATGATATCATCATTTCACGCACATAGCATGTGCTAAAAAGTTGAGAGGGTTACGACAAAAATTGGATGCACTTCGTGTACAAAATGGACAATCTCTTTCGAAGTATCAGGGTTTCGGACGAAAACTCATCTGTTACAAAGGGATTTCATTTTTTTGAACTTATTTGAACTCCACACTTTTTGTGTGCGCAAAATGAACCATTCAAAGCCACATCATCAATTTTCAACCCTTTCTGACTTCATCTGTTATTTTTCATGCATTTACTGATTTTTTTGATCTAAATGACCCTGAAATTGAAAAGCACTTCAAATGAACTCTGAAGAGGTTGAAAATTGGCATGATATCATCATTTCACCGACATAGCTTGTGCTAAAAAGTTGAGAGGGTTACGGCAAAAACTGGATGCACTACGTGTACAAAATGGACAATCTCTTTCGAAGTATCAGGGTTTCGGACGAAAACTCATCTGTTACAAAGGGATTTCATTTTTTTGAACTTATTTGAACTCCAGACTTTTTGTGTTCTCAAAATGAACCATTCAAAGCCACATCATCAATTTTTCAACCCTTTCTGACTTCATCTGTCTTCACTTTTTCTTCGCTTGTGTCCTTTGCTTATTGCACCGTAACCATGGATATTCTTCATCGCTTAACAGGGTGCTTGGGTCAGCCTTGACTTTGAAGGGAGGAATTTCATGAAACTTTTCATAATCTTCAGACATGTCTGTCTTACCCTCCACTCCCACGATGTCTCTTTTCCCTGAAAGAACTATGTGGCGCTTTGGCTCATCGTATGATGTATTCGCTTCCTTATCTTTTCTTTTTCTCGGTTTGGTAGACATGTTCTTCACTTAGAAAACCTGCGCCACATCATTGGCTAGGACGAATGGTTCATCTGTGTACCCAAGATTGTTCAGATCCACTGTTGTCATTCCGTAATGTGGCTCTACCTGTACCCCGCCTCCTGATAGATTGACCCATTTGCACTTAAACAAAGGGACCTTAAAATCAAGTCCGTAGTCAAGTTCCCATATGTCCACTATGTAACCATAATATGTGAACTTTCCCCTCTTGGTTGCTGCATCAAAGCGGACACCGCTGTTTTGGTTGGTGCTCTTTTGATCTTGGGCGATCGTGCAAACTGTATTCCCATTTATCTCGTATCCTTTGTAAGTCAATACAGTCGAAGATGGTCCCTTGGACAACGAGTACAGCTCATCAAAAATAGTGTTGTCACCCCTGAGACGTGTTTCCAACCAACTGCCAAAAGTCCTAATGTGTTCACATGTAATCCAGTCGTCACACTGCTCCGGGTGTTTGGAGCGCAGAATGTTCTTGTGTTCATCGACATACGGGGTCACCAAGGTAGAGTTCTGTAGAACTGTGTAGTGTGCTTGAGACCAAGAATGCCCGTCACTGCATATTATTGAGTCCCCTCCTAGCGTGCCTTTTCCAGTCAGTCTCCCCTCATACCGCGATTGAGGGAGACCAGTCTTCTTAAGGTCAGGAATGAAGTCAACACAAAACCCAATGACATCCTCTGTTTGATGGCCCATGGAGATGCTTCCTTCTGGCCTAGCGCGGTTACGGACATATTTCTTTAGGACTCCCATGAACCTCTCAAAGGGGAACATATTGTGTAGAAATACGAGGCGCAGAACGACAATCTCGTCGACTAGATGAACTAGGACGTGCATCATGATATTGAAGAAGGATGGTGGGAACACCAGCTCAAAACTGACAAGACATTGCGCCATATCACTCCTTAGCCTTGGTATGATTTCTGGATCGATCACCTTCTGAGAGATTGCATTGAGGAATGCACATAGCTTCACAATGGCTAATCGAACGTTTTCCGGTAGAAGCCCCCTCAATGCAACCAGAAGCAGTTGCGTCATAATCACGTGGCAGTCATGAGACTTTAGGTCCTGGAACTTTTTTTCTGCCATATTTATTATTCCCTTTATATTCGACGAGAAGCCAGACGGGACCATCATACTGAGCAGGCATTCAAAGAAGATTTCCTTCTCTTGTTTGGTAAGAGCGTAGCTGGCAGGACCTACATACTGCTTTGGAGGCATGCCGTCTTTTTCGTGCCAACGTTGCAGGTCCTCCCGTGCCTCCGGCGTATCTTTTGTCTTTCCATACACGCCCAAGAAGCCTAGCAGGTTCACACAAAGGTTCTTTGTCACGTGCATCACATCGATTGAAGAGCGGACCTCTAGGTCTTTCCAGTAGGGTAGGTCACAAAATATAGATTTCTTCTTCCACATGGGAGCGCGTCCCTCAGTGTCATTCGGAACAGATAGTCCGCCGGGACCCTTTCCAAAGATTATGTGTAAATCATTGACCATAGCAAGTACATGATCACCGGTACGCATGGCGGGCTTCTTCTGGTGATCTGCCTCGCCTTTGAAATGCTTGCCTTTCTTTCGACATTGATGGTTGGTCGGAAGAAATCGACGATGCCCCAGGTACACATTCTTCCTGCAATTGTCCAGGTATATACTTTCGGTGTCAGCTAAACAGTGCATGCATGCATGGTATCCCTTGTTTGTCTATCCTGAAAGGTTACTGAGAGCAGGCCAATCATTGATGGTTACAAACAGAAACGCATGCAGGTCAAATTCCTCCTGTCTGTGCTCATCCCAGACACGTACACCGTTTCCATTCCACAGCTGTAAAAGTTCTTCAACTAATGGCCTTAGGTACACATCAATGTCGTTGCCGGGTTGCTTGGGGCCTTGGATGAGTACTGGCATCATAATGAACTTTCGCTTCATGCACAGCCAACGAGGAAGGTTATAGATACATAGAGTCACGGGCCAGGTGCTGTGATTGCTGCTCTACTCCCCGAAAGGATTAATGCCATCCGCGCTTAAACCAAACCATACGTTCCTTGGGTCACCTGCAAACTCAGCCCGGTACTTTCTCTCGATTTTTCTCCACTGCGACCCGTCAGCGGGTGCTCTCAACTTCCCGTCTTTCTTACGGTCCTCTCTGTGCCATCGCATCAACTTGGCATGCTCTTTGTTTCTGAACAGACGTTTGAACCGTGATATTATAGGAGCATACCGCATCACCTTGGCAGGAACCCTCTTCCTGGGGGGCTCACCGTCAACATCACCAGGGTCATCTCGTCTGATCTTATACCACAATGCACCGCATACCGGGCATGCGTTCAAATCCTCGTACGCACCGTGGTATAGGATGCAGTCATTAGGGCATGCATGTATCTTCTGCACCTCCAATCCTAGAGGGCATACGACCTTCTTTGCTGCGTACGTACTGTCGGGCAATTCGTTATCCTTTGGAAGCTTCTTCTTCAATATTTTCAGTAGCTTCTCAAATCCTTTGTCAGGCACAGCATTCTCTGCCTTCCACTGCAGCAATTCCAGTACGGTACCGAGCTTTGTGTTGCCATCTTCGCAATTGGGGTACAACCCTTTTTGGTGATCCTCTAACATGCGATCGAATTTCAGCTTCTCCTTTTCACTTTCGCACTGTCTCCTTGCATCAACAATGACCCGGCGGAGATAATCATCGGTCACATCGTCTGGTTCCTCTTGATCTTCAGCTTCCCCCGTTGCAGCATCACCGTATTCAGGGGGCACATAGTTGTCATCGTCCTCTTCTTCTTCGCTGTCTTCTAGCATGACCCCTATTTCTCCGTGCCTGGTCCAAACATTATAGTGTGGCATGAAACCCTTCTCAAGCAGGTGGGTGTGAAGGATTTTCCGGTCAGAGTAAGACTTCGTATTCCCACATATAGGGCATGGACAACACATAAAACCATTCTGCTTGGTTGCCTCAGCCACTTCGAGAAAATTATGCACGCCCTTAATGTACTCGGAGGTGCGTCTGTCACCGTACATCCATTGCCGGTTCATCTACATGCATTATATATAATTAAGTGTGTAAAAAACCATTACAAAACATCATGAATAGATAAGTGACCAAATTAATAGAAGTTCATATTCACATTAAAACCAAAGTACATACATAGTTCTCATTGAACAACATATAGCTCTCCAGAGCATCTAATTAAACCATACATTGAAACTATGTAAAACATTTCAATGCAACAACAAATGCGATCATAATCGCAACCAAGGTAACAATTGATCCAACGGCATAATGATACCAAGCCTCGGTATGAATGACATATTTTCTATACTTTCTAATCTTGAAGCGCATTGCATCCATCTTGATCTTGTGATCATCGACGACATCCGCAACATGCAACTCCAATATCATCTTCTCCTCCTCAATTTTTTTCAATTTTTCGTTCAAGTAATTGTTTTCTTCTTCAACTAAATTTAACCTCTCGACAATAGGGTCGGTTGGAATTTCCGGTTCACATACCTCCTAGATAAAAAAATCTATGTCACGTTGGTCGGCATAATTGTCATAAAAAATAAATGAACCAAATAGTTATAAAATATAATATATACCACATCCGAATCATAGACAGGACGAGGGCCGATGGGGGTGGATACCAAAACCATCGCACTATATAATAAAAAACAATAATAAAAGTAAGAAAATTAGACAAGTATCTATCTAAATCATACAAGTAAGAATTTTTTTCTTTTAGAAAGAAGATAAGAACAAGAGGCTCACCACGGTTATGCCGGCGACGAGATCGGCGCGGGCGATCGACGGCGGTGAAGACGGGGACGGGACGTGACGGAACGCTAAACCTAGACAAATCTTGAGGAAAATGGAGCTTGAAGGTCGAGTTTGGAGAGGAGAAAGCTTAAGTAGTGTTGCTCGGGCATTTCATCGAACACCTCATGTGCATAGGAGGTGAGCTAGAGCACCACAAACCCCTCCCCTCGCCGGCCAGAAAAAAACAGAGCAGTGGAGTGCTCTGCTCGCGGGCGAGGGGTATATATATAGGCACAACATTGGTCCCGGTTCGTGGTTGGAACCGGGACTAAAGGCCACCCTTTGGTCCCGGTTCCAGCCATGAACCGGGACCAATGGATGCGGGCCAGGAGCGAGGCCCATTGGTCCCGGTTCGTGTTTGGAACCGGGACCAAAGGGTCCAGACGAACCGGGACCAATGCCCCACGAGCCCCGGCCGGCCCCCTGGGCGCACGAACCGGGACGTATGCCCCCATGTGTCCCGGTTCCTGACTGAACCGGGACTAATGGGCTGGGTTGTCCTGGACCAAAGCCCTGTTTTCTACTAGTGCTAGTTGCCCATTCATTCATTGTGTCAATGTTGCTTTCGTATTACCTTACCTGGCTGATGATAGCTGTGTCATATTGTGTTTATTTGGTGTAGGCTGATGTGGTCTGGTTGCCCAAACATTCGTTGTGTCAATGTTGCTTTCCTATTATCTGACCTGGCCAATGATAGCAATGCTAGTGTGTTAATTTGGTGCAGGCCGCTGAAGATAAGAAGACAAACTCTGAAAACAGCAAGGCAACCCCATTGTTCCTTTCCAATAAATCTAGGCCAGGTAATATGGCAATAACTCTTGATTAATCTATTCCGTTCCCATCCTAATTTATGTTATGGTGGTTCAGTTTCCTCTATCTCGAATGCAACGGAAAAAATGTATGTTTGTGAACCAATTACTGGCTGAAGCAATGATAGAAATTATGGAGGAATCAGAGGTGCACATTCTTGCGCAACAACAGCTGATCAATGTTTTCAGAGAGAGTGTAGCAAAGAAGGAAGAACTTGCTCACATGCTTATGGGCGTCATCCGCGCTGAGGTTGCAGATTGTGATGTTGTAGATCGTTAGGTTCTGTTCATTTATTTGCACTGGCATCAATCTTTAATTGCCCAGTGGATGTAATTTCCTGTAATATATGCTGGATGTGCAACGTTTTTCCTTGTATGTTGTACCTTTGCTTAGCGCGCCTTGCATTCCAGCTAACTGGTCGCTAGGAAGCTAAAAAAGTAGTGAAATTATTAGTTAGCATGAACAGTCATGAGCCCTATATGAAGGAAGCAGCCCACTGCCCTTAATGGGCTTCCCTAATGGGCTCGCAGGGGCCAAAATTCTCATAGGCCTTCGATTGATCGGTTTTGGTCCTGTGCATAATTCTCGTTGTAATGGGCTCAAATTATCTAATTGGGCCTACAGACATGTTCGAACTTTAGTGGGCCCATTAAGTTAATGGGCCGTAACCAGGCCGAAACTCTATTGGGTCGCTATAATTGAAACGAGCCGACAGCTAATGCTCGGCCCTATTACCTCCCGGGTCGTTAACAGGCCGACATCGAAGCGGGCAACAGGTGGGACCAATTGATTTCACGGGCCATTAACAGGCCGATACTAAGGTCGGGCTACATACGGCCAAACTATACTGTGGGCCTTTAGCAGGCCGAAAGAGACAGCGGGCTCGTACTGGACCATGAAGAGCATGGGCCGCTAACAGGCCAAAAGTCAGGTTGTACTGTATATGGCCCAACTGTGTTGTGGGCCTTTAGCAGGCCGAAAGAGAAACCGGGCTGGTATTGGACCATGAAGTGCATGGGCCATTAAAAGACCAAAACTCAGGTCCGACTGCAAATGGCCCAACTCATTAATGGGCCGTTAAAAGGCTGAAAGACACACCGGGCCGGAAATTGGCCCAACACTTAAATGGGTCGCTAAAAGGCCGAAAGACGTACATCCTGAAAATTGGCCCATCCCTTGAATGGGCCGTTAACAGGCCGAAACCACATCAGGCCGATATTGAGCCCAAATATATAGCCGGCTGTTAACGGGTTCGAACTGACGATGGGCTGCAATGGTGTCAAATCGTTAACGGGTCGTTGACGGGCCAAATTGGCACATCACATATGGGCCGTGGGCTTAAATGGACCTGACACAAGTAGGCCTTATATGGGCCGGCCTACTAATTTTTATTGGGCCGGGCTTTTTCACCGGAATGGGCCACTGTTGGGCCTTGCCACGTGCCGACGTATCATAGGCGCCACCCGTACTATGAGTGGATGACATCTGTCCCAACGCTGAGCCGACACATGGATCCTCCGACGAATGAGAATTTTATACATGGAAAATCCCCATTGGCCGGGGCTGTTAAAGGGTTATCGGATCCAAACTGGAACCCGATAGCTTAACGGCGACCAGTTACGATGGATGCCACGTGTCGGTTACTCTTGACGAAAGCACTTCTATGACCCGCCATTTAACATCATGGAAGTGGACAATTCTGTGATGATAATTTTGGTATTGTCATGGAACACATCTACGACAGCAAAGGAATGACTATCTTGATTCTGTCATAAAATTGTCATGGATGTACAAGCATGACAGAAAATGTGACCAACTGTGACAAACACGTATCATCATGGAAGTGTATTTTTTTGTAGTGCTAGGCGGCGACGGGGCTCGTCGGCGTTGTGACGGGGCTCTTCGGCGTTGTGGCGGACAATACTTTCCTCAACCTGCTTTATCGTGTAAATGAAAAAAATATAACAAGAACAGATATGGTAATAGTTTATTTCCTTCTCAAACTGCCAACCACATGATTTAGACAATAGATCAATAAAATTTCCAAATCTCCACATAGAAAATAGCAACTATATCTATGCAATATAACTAGCATTTACATTCTTCCTCCTTTTTGTATTTGTGATGCAACTCTTGGAAACCTTGCTCACTTTCCACCACAAAATCCCATAGTGTGTACACTACTTGTTGTTAAAGTTGATATGTCAATGCGACACCGATATACACAACTTCTGTTTGGGACACATGAAAGGGACTTGACCTCGGTATACTTTTTTGGCTCTAGTTCCTTGTACATGCAACCTGACTTATGTTCATTCCTGATAACATACCAAGATATCTTTTCTTAATGTGAGCGAGCGGCCGGCACGTCACACGTGCTCACTTAAGCAAGGGCAATGGTGATGCTGACGCTCACATTTCCCTTTCCCTGGTTATGCCTCTGCCGCCTAAGCAGCTCTCTGTCGCCTAATAAAGCATAAAGCCCCCCGTCTGAGGGACAACGACCAGCCGGTCGACCCCAAAAGCTCTCTCAATTCGAGGCCACCTCCGCTCCACTGGGCCGGCGCTCTCCTCGCCTCCCTCTGTCCACGAGATTAAGGCAATCGCACAGCTCATCTTTGCTGCAATTCTCGCCGGAGTTTAGTGATTCTGCGTCATCGTTGCTTGCATGGCCTGGTAGAGAGTGCATGCTCTTAATTTTTTGTTCGAGTGGGGAATTTATTTTTTTCTAGTTTGTGTGCTACTCTGCTTATGGTTGTGGGGATTAGGTGCCCTGCTTGCTTCTTCCCTCCAATGGGGATCTTTGCCGTAGATCTGCCCGGACCAACATTCACCTCATCATGCTCTGAGTTGAAAGTCTTGATTACTGACTGATAAGTTAACTAGTTGGTTTATTATTGATTGATAGGCCGGCCGATCGATCCCACTTTCTCCAAATATACGGTATATATGGTAGAAAACATCCTACAGGACTATCTTGAATCTCAGTCGCGACCGCGTCGCCCCCGCGGGCGGCCGACCGTGCCCTTGATACCTCCTCCTCGAGCCCATCCCCTTCCCTCTATCCTTGCCACCGTCGCTGGCCATTCCCCTCTTGGGTCGCGCTGGTGCGGTGCGGTGCGGCGCCGTGGGGTTCTCCTAGGCGGCGACGGGGCTCTTCGGCGTTGTGGCGGGTGATCTACTGGGGGGCGGCGGTGCCATTTGCGGTGGGGTGATGCAGCGGCGCGATCTGGCAGCGCACGCTCAGCCCAGATCTGGGCCCTTCGGGTCCCATCTTGGTCTCGGTGGGCCGACAGCGGGGAGGGTCATCGACGTGTCTTCTGGAAGACGGGGGAGCGGCGATCGGTGAGTGGATGCTGGCGGCGCTGGTGCTGCCCCGCTGTAGCATGGCCGACGTGGCTTTGCGGGCCCTATTTAGCCCTGGCTAGGATTCTCTGCGGGCCCGATTGAGCCATGGCTAGTATGTTTCATCTGTGTCTTTGCACCAAGGCCGGGCATCCAACGTACGAGGGAGCATTATCAGTGGTTGTTATCTCAACCATCCTTGCCAGACCTGATACATTGCATATGAGGAAAGGACTATAGTCATTCGTGCTGCACGTGCAAGCATTTTTATGGTAATATATTATGATCTTACTCGATCCGTACAAGATAGTACTTGTTGGTTGCCCACTAAACCATACTTCAGCCATCGAATATGCTTTGCCTCTCCCTAATTGATAAGGGAACTCACCCATTTCATTGACCTTTAATTGAACCACACTTGCCCTGGCCAGTCATTTATGGCTAGCCCACTTATTTCACACTCAACGCCAGTCTCTAAGAAGTGACATGCTATAATATTTTGTGTTATTCATTATCAGTATATTCAGCGTAACTCGTGTTTCCCCAGTTTCGATCAACTTTTGTCTGAACTATAAAACTGTTTACTGAATCACATATATTGTTTCTCTTGTTTTGGAATAGTGAAAATGGATGGGAACACCGGAGGAGGTGGAGATTCTGAAGTTACTGAAGTTAATGGGAAAAACACTTTTCATAAAACAGTACTTTCCTCAACAAGCTTTATCGTAAAATTACCAACCACATCATTTAGACAATAGATCAATAAAATTTAGACAATAGATCAATAACGAGAACAGATATGGTAATTGTTTGTTTCCTTCTCAAACAACCAACCACATCATTTAGACAATAGATCAATAAAATTTCCAAATCTCCACACATAAAATAGCAACTATATCTATGCAATATAACTAGCAATTACTTTCATCCTCCTTTTTGTATTTGTGATGCAACTCTTGGAAACCTTCCTCACTTTCCACCACAAAATCCCATAGTGTGTACACTACTTGTTGTTAAAGTTGACATATCAATGCTACACCGATATACACAACTTCTGTTTGGGACACATGGAAGGGACTTGACCACCGTATACTTTTTTTTGCTCTAGTTCCTTGTACATGCAACCTGACTTATGTTCATTCCTGATAACATACCAATATATCTTTTCTTAATGTGAGCGAGCGGCCGGCACGTCACACGTGCGCACTTAGGCAAGCGCGTTGGTGATGTTGATGCTCACCATTCCCTTTCCCCGGTTATGCCACCCCCGTCTAAGCAGCTCTCTGTCACCTAATAAAGCCTAAAGCCCCCGTCTAAGGGAGAACGACCAGCCGATCGACCCCAAAAGCTCTCTCAATTCGAGGCCACCTCCACTACACTGGGCCGGCGCTCTCCTAGCTCCCTTTGTCCGCGAAATTTGGCCAGGACACCAGATGATTAAGGCAATCGCCCAGCTCATCTGTGCTGCAATTCTTGCCGGACTTTAGTGATCCTGTGTCGTCGTTGCTTGCATGGCCTGGTAGAGAGTGCGTGCTCTTAATTTTTTGTTCGAGTGGGGAATTTATTAGTCCAGTTTGTGTGCTGCTCTGCTTATGGTTGTGGGGATTTAGGTGCCCACTTGCTTCTTGTCTCCAATGGGGATCTTTGCCGCAGATCCGCCCGGACCAACATTCACCTCATCACGCTCCGAGTTGAAAGTCTTGATTACTGACTGATCGATTAACTAGATGGTTTTATTATTGATTGATAGGCCGGCCGATCGATCTCACTTTCTCCAAATATAATCTATATATGGTAGAAAACATCCTACAGGACTATTTTGAATATCAGTCGCGACCGCGTCGCCCCCGCAGGCGATCGGCCGTGCCCCCGACGTCTCCTCCTTGAGCCATCCCCCTTCCCTCCCTCCTTGCCACCGTGGCTGGCGTCCGGCGCCGGGCCTAGCCCGGGCGGCCGCTGGCCATTCCCCTCTCGGGTCGCGCTCGCGCGGGGTGGTGTGGTGCCGCGGGGTGCGCCTAGGCGGTGACGGGGCTTTTCGGCGTTGTGGCGGGCGATCTATTGGGGGGCGGCACCACCGTTGGCGCTGGGGTGATGCGGCGGCGCTATCTGGCGGTGCCCGCTCAGCCCAGATCTGGGCCCTTCGAGCCCCATTTGGGTCTGAGTGGGCCGACGGCGGGGAAGGTCGTCGACGTGGCTTCCGGAAGGCGGGGGAGCCGCGATCGGCGGGTGGATGCTGGCAGCGCTATTGCTGCCCTACTGCAGCGTGGCCGACGGGGCTTTGCGGGCCCGATTTAGCCCTGGCTAGGATTTTTTGCGGGCCCGATTTAGCCCTGGCTAGTATGTGTCATCTGTGTCTTCGCACCAAGGCCGGGCATCCAAAGTACGAGGGAGCATTATCATTGGTTGTTACCTCAACCATCCTTGCCAAACCTGATACATTGCATATGAGGAAAGGACTATAGTCATTCGTGCTGCCGTCCAAGCATTTTTATGGTAATATATTATGATCCTACTCGATCCATACAAGATACTACTTGTTGGTTGCCCACTGAGCCATACTTCAGCGATCGAATATGCTTGGCCTCTCCCTAGTTGAGAAGGGAACTTCACCCATTTCGTTGACCTTTAATTGAAGCACACTTGCCCTAGCCAATCATTTTTGGCCAGCCCACTCATTTCACACTCAACGACAATCTCTAAGAAGTGACATACTGTAAATATTGCTGTTATTCATGATCAGTATATTCAGCGTAACTCGTGTTTCGCCAGTTTCGATCAACTTGTGTCTGAACTATAAAACTGTTTACTGAATCACATATATTGTTTCTCTTGTTTTGGCAAAGTGAAAATGGATGGGAACACCCGAGGAGGTGGACATTCTTAAGTTACTGAAGTTAATGGGAAAAACACTTTTCATAAAACAATACTTTTCTCAACCAGATTTATCATGTAAATGAAAAAGAAATAACGAGAACAGATATTGTAATAGTTTCTTACCATCTCAAACTACCAACCACATCATTTAGACAATAGATCAATAAAATTTTGGAAATCTCCACATATAAAATAGCAACTATATCTATGCAATATAACTAGCAATTACTTTCTTCCTCCTTTTTGTCCTTGTGATGCAACTCTTTGAAACCTTCCTCACTTTTCCACCACAAAATCCTATAGTGTGTACACTACCTGTTGTTAAAGTTGACATGTCAATGCGATACTGATGTACTCAACTTGTGTTGGGACACGTGGAAGGGACTTGAGCTCGGTATATTTTTTTTGGCTCTAGTTCCTTGTACATGCAACCTGACTTATGTTCATTCCTAATAACATGCCAATATATCTTTTAATAATGTGAGCGAGCGGCCGGCACATCACACGTGCGCACTTAGGCAAGCGTGATGGTGATGCTAACGCTCACCTTTCCCTTTCCCCGGTTACGCCTCCCCCGCCTAAGCAGCTCTCTGTCGCCTAATAAAGCCTAAAGCCCCCGTAGCAGGGAGAACGACTAGGCGATCGACCCCAAAAGCTCTCTCAATTTGAGGCCGCCTCCCTCTGTCCATGGGATTTGGCCAGGACTCCAGGTAATTAAGGCAATCGCCCAGCTCATCTTTGCTGCAATTCTCGCCGGAGTTTAGTGATTCTGCGTCATCGTTGCTTGCATGGCCAAGTAGAGAGTGTGTGCTCTTATTTTTGTTCGATTGTGGAATTTATGGTTCTGGGGATTTAGGTGCCCTGCTTGCTTCTTCCCTCCAATGGGGATCTTGGCCGCAGATCCGCCCGGACCAACATTCACCTCATCATGCTCCGAGTTGAAAGTGTTGATTACTGACTGATCGGTTAACTAGTTGGTATATCATTGATTGATAGGCTGGCCGATCGATGTCACTTTCTCCAAATTTACTCTATATATGGTAGAAAATTTCAACCAGGACTATCTTGAATCTTAGTCGCGATCGCGTCGCTCCCGCGGGCGACCGGCTGCGCCCCCGACGCCTCCTCCTCGAGCCCTCCACCTTCCCTCCCTCCTTGCCACATTGGATGGCGACTGGCGCCAGGCCTGGCCAGGGCGGCCGCTGGCCATTACCCGCTCGGGTCACGCTGGCGCAGGGCGGTGCAGTGCCGCGTGGTGCTCCTAGGCGGCGGCGGGGCTCTACGGCAATGTAGCGGGCGATCTACTGGGGGGCGGCGCCGCCGTTGGTGGTGGGGTGACGCGAAGGCGTGATCTGGTGTTGTCCACTCGGCCCAGATCATGGCCTTTCAGGCCCAATCTGGGTCTGAGTCGGTCGACGGTGGGGAGGGTCGTAGACGTGGCTTCAGGAGGGCTGGGATGTGTCGATCGGCGTGTAGATTCTGGCGGCGCTGGTGCTGCCCTGCAGCAGTGCGGTCGACCGGGCTTTGCGGGCTTGATTTAGCCCTGGCTAGGATTCTTTGCGGGCCCGATTTAGCCCTGGCTAGTATGTGTCATCTATGTCTTCGCACCAAGGCCAGGCATCCAAAGTACAAGGGAGCATTATCAGTGGTTGTTATCTCAACCATCCTTACCAGACCAGATACACTGCATACGAGGAAAGGACTATAGCCATTCGTGCTACGCGTGCAAGCATTTTTATGGTAATATATTACGATCCTACTCGATCCATACAAGATAGCACTTGTTGGTGGCCCACTGAACCATACATCGGCGATCGAATATGCTTTGCCTCTCCCTAGTTGAGAAGGGAACTTCACCCATTTCCTTGACCTTTAATTGAACAAGACTTGCCCTGGCTAGTCATTTATGGCCAGCTCACTCATTTCACAATCAACGCCCGTCTCTAAGAAGTGACATGCCGTAAATATTTCATGTTATTCATGATCTGTATATTCAGCGTAACTCACGTTTTGCCAGTTTCGATCAACTTGTGTATGAACTATAAAACTGTTTACTGAATCACATATATTGTTTCTCTTTTTTTGGCATAGTGAAAATTGATGGGAACACCAGACGAGGTGGACATTCTGAAGTTACTGAAGTTGATGGGAAAAACACTTTTCATAAAACAATACTTTCCTCAACCAGCTTTATCGTGTAAATGAAAAAATATAACGAGAACAGATATAGTAATAGTTTATTACCATCTCAAACTACCAACCACATCATTTAGACAATAGATCAATAAAATTTCGAAATCTCCACATATAAAATAGCAACTATATCCATAAAATATAACTAGCAATTACTTTCTTCCTCCTTTTTGTACTTGTGATGCAACTCTTTGAAACCTTCATCACTTTTCCACCACAAAATCCTATAGTGTATACACTACCTATTGTTAAAGTTGACTTGTCAATGCGACACCGATATACTCAACTTGTGTTGGGACACATGGAAGGGACTTGACCTCGGTATATTTTTTTTGTCTCTAGTTCCTTGTACATGCAACCTGACTTATGTTCATTCCTAATAACATGCCAATATATCTTTTCTTAATGTGAGCGAGCGGCCTGCACGTTACACGTGCGCACTTAGGCAGGCGTGATGGTGATGCTGACGCTCACCTTACCCTTTCCCTGGTTACCCCTCCCCCGCCTAAGCAGCTCTCTGTCGCCTAATAAAGCCTAATGCCCCCGTCGGAGGCAGAACGACTAGCCGATCGACCCCAAAAGCTCTCTCAATTTGAGGCCGCCCCCGCTGCACTTGGTCGGCGCTCTCGTCGCCTCCCTCTGGCCATGGGATTTGGCCAGGACTCCAGGTAATTAACGCAATCGCCAGCTCATCTTTGCTGCTCTTCTCGCCGGAGTTTAGTGATTCTGCGTCGTCGTTGCTTGCATGGCCCGGTAGAGAGTGCATGCTCTTAATTTTTTGTTCGGGTGTGGAATTTATTAGTCCAGTTTGTGTGCTGCTCTGCTTATGCTTCTGGGGATTTAGGTGCCTTGCTTGCTTCTTCCCACCAATGGGGATCTTTGCCGCAGATCCTCCCGGACCAACATTCACCTCATCATGCTCTGAGTTGAAAGTCTTGATTACTGACTGATCGGTTAACTATTTAGTTTATCATTGATTGATAGGCCGGCCGATCGATCTCACTTTCTCCAAATTTACTCTATATATGGTAGAAAACATCCGACACGACTCTCTTGAATCATAGTCACGATCGCGTCGCCCCCACGGGCGACTGGCCGTGCCCCCGACACCTCCTCCTCGAGGCCTCCACCTTTCCTCCCTCCTTGCCACCTTGGCTGGCGACTGGCGCCAGGCCTGGCCCGGGCAGCCGCTGGCCATTACCCACTCGGGTCACGCTGGCGCGGGGCGGTGCGGTTCCGCGGGGTGTTCCTAGGCGGTGGCGGGGCTCTTCGGCATTGTGGCGAGCGATCTACTGGGGGGCGGCGCCGCCGTTGGCGGTGGGGTTATTCGAAAGCGCGATCTGGCGGCGCCCGCTCGGCCCAGATCATGGCCCTTCGGGCCCCATCCGGGTCTGAGTTGGTCGACGGCGGGGAGATTCGTAGAGGTGGCTTTCAGACGGCGGGGGAGTGGCGATCGGCGGGTAGATGCTCGCGGCGCTGTTGCTGCCCTGCTGCAGTGTGGTCGACGGGGCTTTGCGGGCCTGATTTAGCCCTGGCTAGTATGTGTCATCTGTGTCTTCGCACCAAGGCCGGGCATCCAAAGTACGAGGGAGCATTATCAGTGGTTGTTATCTCAACCATCCTTACTAGACCTGATACCTTGCATACGACGAAAGGACTATAGTCGTTCGTGCTACGCGTGCAAGCATTTTTATGGTAATAAATTATGATCCTACTCGATCCATACAAGTTAGTTCTTTTTGGTTTCCCACTGAACCATACTTCGGCGATCGAATATGCTTTGCCTCTCCCTAGTTGAGAAGGGAACTTCACCCATTTCGTTGACCTTTAATTGAAACAGACTTGCCCTGGCTAGTCATTTATGGCCAGCGCACTGATTTCAAACACAACGCCGGTCTCTAAGAAGTGACATGCTGTAATTATTTCATGGTATTCATGATCAGTATTTTCAGCGTAACTCGCCTTTCGCCAGTTTCGATCAACTTGTGTATGAACTATAAAACTGTTTACTGAATCACATATATTGTTTCTCTTGTTTTGGAATAGTGAAAATGGATGGGAACACCAGAGGAGGTGGACATTCTGAAGTTAGTGAAGTTAATAGGAAAAACACTTATCATAAAACAATACTTTCCTCAACCAGCTTTATCGTGTAAATGAAAAAATATAACGAGAACAGATATAGTAATAGTTTATTACCTTCTCAAACTACCAACCACATCATTTAGACAATAGATCAATAAAATTTCCAAATCTCCACATATAAAATAGCAACTATATCTATGGAATGTAACTAGCAATTACTTTCTTCCTCATTTTTGTCCTTGCGATGCAACTCTTTGAAACCTTCCTCACTTTTCCACCACAAAATCCTATAGTGTGTACATTACCTGTTGTTAAAGTTGACATGTCAATGCGACACCCATATACTCAACTTGTGTTGGGACACATGGAAGGGACTTGACCTCGGTATATTTTTTTGTCTCTAGTTCCTTGTACATGCAACCTGACTTATGTTCATTCCTGATAACATGCCAATATATCTTTTCTTAATGTGAGCAAGCGGCCGACACGTCACATATGCGCACTTAGGCAAGCCCGATGGTGATGGTGACGCTCACCTTACCCTTTCCCCGGTTACGCCTCCCCCGCCTAAGCAGCTCTCTGTCGCCTAATAAAGCCTAAAGCCCCATTCAGAGGGAGAACCACTTGCCGATCGACTCCAAAAGTTCTCTCAATTTGAGGCCGCCTCCACTCCACTTGGTCGGTGCTCTCATCGCCTCCCTCTGTCCATGGGATTTGGCCAGGACTCCATGTAATTTAGGTAATCGCCCAGTTCATCTTTGCTGCAATTCACGCCAGATTTTAGTGATTCTGCGTCGTCGTTGCTTGCATGGCCTGGTAGAGAGTGTGTGCTCTTAATTTTTTGTTCGAGTGTGGAATTTATTAGTCCAGTTTGTGTGCTGCTCTGCTTATGGTTGTGGGGATTCAGGTGCCCTGCTTGCTTCTTCCCGCCAATGGCGAACTTTGCCGCAGATCCGCCCGGACAAACATTCACCTCATCATGCTCCGAGTTGAAAGTCTTGATTACTGAGTGATCGGTTAACTGGTTGGTTTATCATTGATTGATAGGCCGGCCGATCGATCTCAATTTCTCCAAATTTACTCTATATATGGTAGAAAACTTCCTACATGACTATCTTGAATCTTAGTTGCGATCGCGTCACCCCCGCTGGCGACCGGCCGCGCCCCCGACGTCTCCTCCTCAAGGACTCCACCTTCCCTCCCTCCTTGCCACCTTGGCTAGCGACTGGCGCCAGGCCTGGCTCGGGCAGCCGCTAGCCATTATCCCGCTCGGGTCACGCTGGCGCGGGGCGGCGGCGCTGCGGGGTGCTCCTAGGCGGCGGCGGGGCTGTTCGGCGTTGTGGCGGGCGATCTACTGGGGGCCGTCGCTGCCGTTGGCGGTGGGGTGATTCGAAAGCACGATCTGGCGTTGCCCACTCGGCCCAGATCATGGCCTTTCAGGCCCCATCTGGGTCTGTGTTGGTCGACGGCGGGGAGGGTCGTAGACGTGGCTTCCGGAAGGCAGGGGAGTGCCGATCGGCGGGTAGATGCTGGCGGCGCTGGTGCTGCCCTGCTGCAGTGTGGTCGACGGGGCTTTGCGGGCCTGATTTAGCCCTGGCAAAGATTCTTTGCGGGCCTGATTTAGCCCTGGCTAGTATGTGTCATCTATGTCTTCGGACCAAGGCCAGGCATCCAAAGTACAAGGGAGCATTATAAGTGGTAATTATCTCAACCATCCTTTCCTGACCTGATACATTGCATACGAGGAAAGGACTATAGTCATTCGTGCTACGCGTTCAAGCATTTTTATGGTAATATATTATGATCCTACTCGATCCATACAAGATAGCAATTGTTGGTTGCCCACTGAACCATACTTCGGCGATCGAATATGCTTTGCCTCTCCCTAGTTGAGAAGGGAACTTCACCCATTTCCTTGACCTTTAATTGAACAAGACTTGCCCTGGCTAGTCATTTATGGCCAGCCCACTCATTTCACACTCAACGCCCGTCTCTAAGAAGTGACATGCCGTAAATATTTCATGTTATTCATGATCTGTATATTCAGCGTAACTCACGTTTTGCCAGTTTCGATCAACTTGTGTATGAACTATAAAACTGTTTACTGAATCACATATATTGTTTCTCTTTTTTTGGCATAGTGAAAATGGATGGGAACACCAGACGAGGTGGACATTCTGAAGTTACTGAAGTTGATGGGAAAAACACTTTTCATAAAACAATACTTTCCTCAACCAGCTTTATCGTGTAAATGAAAAAATATAACGAGAACAGATATAGTAATAGTTTATTACCATCTCAAACTACCAACCACATCATTTAGACAATAGATCAATAAAATTTCGAAATCTCCACATATAAAATAGCAACTATATCCATAAAATATAACTAGCAATTACTTTCTTCCTCCTTTTTGTACTTGTGATGCAACTCTTTGAAACCTTCCTCACTTTTCCACCACAAAATCCTATAGTGTATACACTACCTATTGTTAAAGTTGACTTGTCAATGCGACACCGATATACTCAACTTGTGTTGGGACACATGGAAGGGACTTGACCTCGGTATATTTTTTTTGTCTCCAGTTCCTTGTACATGCAACCTGACTTATGTTCATTCCTGATAACATGCCAATATATCTTTTCTTAATGTGGGCAAGCGGCCGACACGTCACATGTGCGCACTTAGGCAAGCCCGATGGTGATGCTGATGCTCACCTTTCCCTTTCCTCTGTTACACCTCCCCCACCTAAGCAGCTCTCTGTCGCCTAATAAAGCCTAAAGCCGCCTTCGGATGGAGAACGACTAGCCGATCGACCGCAAAAGCTCTCTCAATTTGAGGCCGCCTCCGCTCCACTTGGTCGGCACTCTCGTCGCCTCCCTCTGTCCATGGGATTTGGCCAGGACTCCAGGTAATTAAGGCAATCACCCATATCATCTTTGCTGCAATTCTCGCCGGAGTTTAGTGATTCTGCATCGTCGTTGCTTGCAAGCATTTTTATGGTAATATATTATGATCCTACTCGATCCATACAAGATAGTACTTGTTGGTTGACCACTGAACCATACTTTGGCGATCGAATATGCTTTGCCTCTCCCTAGTTGAGAAGGGAACTTCACCCATTTCGTTGACCTTTAATTGAAACAGACTTGCCCTGGCTAGTCATTTATGGCCAGCCCACTCATTTCAAACTCAACGCCGGTCTCTAAGAAGTGACATGCTGTAAATATTTCATATTATTCATGATCAGAATATTCAGTGTAACTCGCCTTTCGCCAGTTTCGATTAACTTGTGTATGAACTATTACTGAATCATATATATTGTTTCTCTTGTTTTGGCATAGTGAAAATGGACGGGAACACCAGAGGAGGTGGACACTCTGAAGTTACTGAAGTTAATGAGAAAAACACTTTTCATAAAACAATACTTTCCTCAACTAGCTTTATCGTGTAAATTAAAAAATATAACGAGAACAGATATAGTAATAGTTTGTCACCTTCTACAACTACCGAACACAACATTTAGACAATAGATCAATAAAATTTTGAAATCTCCACATTTAAAATAGCAACTATATCTATGCAATATAACTCGGAATTACTTTCTTCCTCCTTTTTGTTCTTGTGATGCAACTCTTTGAAAACTTCCTCACTTTTCACCACAAAATCCTATAGTGTGTACACTACCCTTTGTTAAAGTTGACATGTCAATGCGACACCGATATACTTAACTTGTGTTGGGACATATGGAAGGGACTTGACCTCGGTATATTTTTTTGTCTCTAGTTCCTTTTACATGCAACCTGACTTATGTTCATTCCTGATAACATGCCAATAAATCTTTTCTTAATATGAGCAAGCCGCCGACACGTCACATGTGCGCACTTAGGCAAGCACGATGGTGATGCTGACGCTCACCTTACCCTTTCCCCGGTTACGCCTCCCCCGCCTAAGCAGCTCTCTGTCGCCAAATAAAGCCTAAAACCCCTTCAGAGGGAGATCCACTAGCCGATCGACCCCAAAAGCTTTCTCAATTTGAGTTCGCCTCCACTCCACTTGGTCGGTGCTCTGGTCGCCTTCCTCTGTCCATGGGATTTGGCCAGGACTCCAGGTAATTAAGGCAATCGCCCAGTTCATCTTTGCTGCAATTCTCGCCGGAGTTTAGTGATTCTGCGTCGTCGTTGCTTGCATGGCCTGGTAGAGAGTGCGTGCTCTTTATTTTTTGTTCGAGTGTGGAATTTATTAGTCCAGTTTGTGTGCTGCTCTGCTTATGGTTCTGGGGATTCAGGTGCCCTGCATGCTTCTTCCCGCCAATGGGGAACTTTGCCGCAGATCCGCCCGGACCAACATTCACCTCATCATGCTCCGAGTTGAAAGTCTTGATTACTGAGTGATCGGTTAACTAGTTGGTTTATCATTGATTGATAGGCCGGCCAATCGATCTCACTTTCTACAAATTTACTCTATATATGGTAGAAAACATCCTACAGGACTATCTTGAAACTTAGTCGCGATCGCGTCGCCCCCCGGGCGACCGGCCGCGCCCCCAACGCCTCCTCCTCGAGGCCTCCACCTTCCCTCCCTCCATGCCACCTTGGCTGGCGACTGGCGCCAGGCCTGGCCCGGGCGGCCATTGGCCATTACCCGCTCGGGTCACGCTGGCGTGGGGCGGCGGCGCCGCGGTGTGCTCCTAGGCGACGGCGGGGCTCTTCGGCGTTGTGGCGAGTGATCTACTGGGGGGCGTCGGCGCCAATGGCGGTGGGGTGATGCGAAAGCGCGATCTGGCGGCGCCCGCTCGACCCAGATCATGGACCTTCGGGCCCCATCCGGGTCTGAGTTGGTCAACGGCGGGGAGGTTCGTAGACGTGGCTTTCGGAAGGCGGGTTAGTGGCGATCGGCGGGTAGATGCTGGCGGTGCTGGTGCTGCCCTGCTGCAGTGTGGTCGACGGTGCTTTGCGGGCTTGATTTAGCCCAGGCTAGGATTCTTTGCGGGCCCGATTTAGCCCTGGCTAGTATGTGTCATCTGTGTCTTCGCACCAAGGCCGGGCATCCAAAGTACGAGGGAGCATTATCAGTGGTTGTTATCTCAACCATCCTTACTAGACCTGATACATTGCATACGAGGAAAGGACTACAGTCATTCGTGCTACGCGTGCAAGCATTTTTATGGTAGTACTTTTTGGTTTCCCACTGAACCATACTTCGACGATCGAATATGCTTTGCCTCTCCCTAGTTGAGAAGGGAACTTCACCCATTTCGTTGACCTTTAATAGAACAAGACTTGCCCTGGCTAGTCATTTACGGCCAGCTCACTCATTTCGAACTCAACGCCGGTCTCTAGGAAGTGACATGCTGTAATTATTTCATGTTATTCATGATCAGTATTTTCAGCGTAACTCGCCGTTCGCCAGTTTCGATCAACTTGTGTATGAACTATAAAACTGTTTACTGAATCACATATATTGTTTCTCTTGTTTTGGCATAGTGAAAATGGATGGGAACACCAGAGGAGGTGGACATTCTGAAGTTACTGAAGTTAATGGGAAAAACACGTTTCATAAAACAATACCATCCTCAACCAGCTTTATCGTGTAAATGAAAAAAATATAATGAGAACAGATATAGTAATAATTTATTACCTTCTCAAACTACCAACCACATCATTTGGACAATAGATCAATAAAATTTCCAAATCTCCATATATAAAATAGTAACTATATCAATGGAATATAACTAGCTATTACTTTCTTCCTCCTTTTTGTCCTTGCGATGTAACTCTTTGAAACCTTGATCAATTTTCCACCACAAACTCCTATAGTGTGTACACTACCTGTTGTTAAAGTTGACATGTCAATGCCACACCGATATACTCAACTTGTGTTGGGACACATGGAAGGGACTTGACCTTGGTATATTTTTTTGTCTCTAGTTCCATGTACATGCAACCTGACTTATGTTCATTCCTGATAACATCCCAATATATCTTTTCTTATTGTGAGTAAGTGGCCGACACGTCACATGTACGCATTTGGGCAAGCCCGATGGTGATGCTGACGCTCACCTTTCCCTTTCCCCGGTTACACCTCCCCCACCTAAGCAGCTCTCTGTCGCCTAATAAAGCCTAAAGCCCCCTTCGGAGGGAGAATGACTAGCCGATCGACCCCAAAAGTTCTCTCAATTTGAGGCCGCCTCCGCTCCACTTGGTCGGCGCTCTCATGGCCTCCCTCTGTCCATGGGATTTGGCCAGGACTCCAGGTAATTAAGGCAATCGCCCAGATCATCTTTGCTGCAATTCTCGTCGGAGTTTAGTGATTCTGCGTCGTTGTTGCTTGCACGGCCTGGTAGAGAGCGCGTGCTCTTAATTTTTTTTTCGAGTGTGGAATTTATTTGTCCAGTTTGTGTGCTGCTCTGCTTATGGTTCTGGGGATTCAGGTGCCCTACTTGCTTCTTCCTGCCAATGGGGAACTTTGCCGCAGATCTGCCCAGACCACCATTCACCTCATCATGCTCTGAGTTGAAAGTCTTGATTACTGACTGATCGGTTAACTAGTTGGTTTATCATTGATTGATAGGCCGGCTGATCGATCTCACTTTCTCCAAATTTACTCTATATATGGTAGAAAACATCCTACAGGACTATCTTGAATCTTAGTCACGATCGCGTCGCCCCCGCGGGAGAACGGCCGCGCCCCCGACGCATCCTCCTCACGCCCTCCACCTTCCCTCCCTCCTTGCCACCTTGGCTGGTGACTGGCGCCAGGCCTGGCCCGGGCGGCCGCTGGCCATTACCAGCTCGGGTCAAGCTGGCGCGGGGCGGTGCGGTGCCGCGGGGTGCTCCTAGGCGGCGACGGGGCTCTTCGGCATTGTGGCGGGCGATCTACTGGGGGGCGGCGCCGCCATTGGCGGTGGGGTGATGAGAAGCGCGATCTGGTGGCACCCGCTCAGCCCAGATCATGGACCTTCGGGCCCCATCTGGGTCTGAGTTGGTCGACAGCGGGGAGGCTCGTCGACATGGATTCCGGAAGGCGGGGGAGTGGCAATCGGTGGGTAGATGTTGGCGGCGCTGTTACTGCCCTGCTGCAGTGTGGTCGACGAGGCTTTGTGGGCATGATTTGGCCCAGGCTAGGATTCTTTGCGGGCCAATTTAGCCCTGGCTAGTATGTGTCATCTGTGTCTTCGCACCAAAGCAGGGCATCCAAAGTATGAGGGAGCATTATCAGTGGTTGTTATCTCAGCCATCCTTACCAGACCTGATACATTGCATATGAGTAATTTATTAGTGGTTGCTTGCACGGCCTGGTAGAGAGTGCGTGCTCTTAACTTTTTGTTTGAGTGTGGAATTTATTAGTCCAGTTTGTGTGCTGCTCTGCTTATGGTTCTGGGGATTTAGGTGCCCTGCTTGCTTCTTCCCTCCAATGGGGATCTTTGCCAAAGATCCGCCCGGACCAACATTCACCTCATCTGACTCCGAGTTGAAAGTCTTGATTACTGACTGATCGGTTAACTAGTTCGTTTTATCGTTGATTGATAGTCCGGCCGATTGATCTCACTTTCTCCCAAATTTACTCTATATACGGTAGAAAACATCCTACAGGACTATCTTGAATCTTTAACGCGATCGTGTCGCCCCCGCGGGCGACCGGCCGCGCCCCCGATGCCTCCTCCTCGAGCCCTCCACCTTCCCTCCCACCTTGCCACCGTGGCTGGAGACTGGCGCCAGGCCTGGCCCGGGCGGCCGCTGGCCATTACCCGCTCGGGTCACGCTGGAGCGGGGCGGTGCGGCGCCGCGGGGTGCTCCTAGGTGGCGGCGGGTCTCTTCAGCGTTGTGTCGGGCGTTCTACTGGGGGGCGGCGCCGCTGTTGGCGATGGGTTGATGCGAAGGCGCGATCGGGTGGTGCCCGCTCGGCCCAGATCATGGCCCTTCGGGCCCCATCTGGGTTTGAGTTGGTCGATGGCGGGGAGGGTCGTAGACGTGGATTCCGGAAGGCAGGGGAGTGCCGATCGGCGGGTAGATGCTAGTGGCGCTGGTGCTGACATGCAACAGTGTGCTCGACGGTGCTTTGCGGGCCTGATTTAGCCCTGGCTAGGATTCTTTGCCTGCCTGATTTAGCCCTGGCTAGTCTGTGTCATCTGTTTCTTTGCACCAAGGCCGGGCATCCAAAGTATGAGGCAGCATTATCAGTGGTTGTTATCTCAACCATCCTTACCAGACCTGATACATTGCATACGAGGAAAGGACTATAATCATTCGTGCTGCGCGTGCAATCATTTTTATGGTAATATATTATGATCCTACTCGATCCATACAAGATAGTACTTGTTGGTTGCCCACTAAGCCATACTTCGGCGATCGAATATGCTTTGCCTCTCCCTAGTTGAGAAGGGAACTTCACCCATTTCGTTGACCTTTAATTGAACCAGACTTGCCCTGGCTAGTCATTTATGGACAGCCCACTCAATTCAAACTCAACGCCTGTCTCTAAGAAGTGACGTGCTGTAAATATTTCATGTTATTCATGATCAGTATATTCAGCGTAACTCGCATTTCGCCAGTTTCGATCAACTTATGTGTGAACTATAAAACTATTTACTGAATCACATACATTGTTTCTCTTGTTTTGGCATAGTGAAAATGGATGGGAACACCAGAGGAGGTGGACATTCTGAAGTTACTGTAGTTAATGGGCAAAACACTTTTCATAAAACAATAGTTTCCTCAACCAGCTTTATCATGTAAACGAAAAAATATAACGAGAACAGATATGGTAATAGTTTATTACCTTCTCAAACTACCAACCACATCATTTAGACAATAGATCAATAAATTTCGAAATCTCCACATATAAAATAGCAACTATATCTATGCAATATAACTGCCAATTACTTTCTTCCTCATTTTTGTCCTTGTGATGAAACTCTTTGAAACCTTCCTCACTTTCCACCACAAAATCCTATAGTGTGTACACTACCTGTTGTTAAAGTTGATATGTGAATGCGACACCGATATACGCAACTTGTTTGGGACACATGGAAGGGACTCGACCTCGATATATTTTTTTGGCTCTAGTTCCATGCCCATGCAACCGGACTTGTGTTCATTCTTGATAACATGCCAATATATATTTTCTTAATGTGAGCGAGCGGCCGGCACATCACACGTGCGCACTTTGGCAAGCGCGATGTTGATACTGACGCTCACCTTTCCCTTTCCCCGGTTGCGCCTCCCCCGCATAAGCAGCTCTCTGTCGCCTAATAAAGCCTAAAGCCCCCGTCGGAGGGAGAACAACTAGCCGATCGACCCCAAAAGCTCTCTCAATTTGAGGCCGCCTCCGCTCCACTTGGTCGACGCTCTCGTCACCTCCCTCTGTCCATGGGATTTGGCCAGGACTCCAGGTAATTAAGGTAATCGCCCAGCTCATCTTTGCTGCAATTCTCGCCGGAGTTTAGTGATTCTGCGTCGTCGTTGTATCCATGGCCTGGTAGAGAGTGTGTGCTCTTAATTTTTTGTTTGAGTGTGGAATTTATTAGTCCAGTTTGTGTGCTGCCCTGCTTATGGTTCTGGGGATTTAGGTGCCCTTCTTGCTTCTTCCCTCCAATGGGGATCTTTGCCGCAGATCCGCCTAGACCAACATTCACCTCATCATGCTCGGAGTTGAAAGTCTTGATTACTGACTAATCGGATAACTAGTTAGTTAATAATTGATTGATAGGCCGGCCGATCGATCTCACTTTCTCCAAATTTACTCTATATATGGTAGAAAACATCCTACAGGAGTATCTTGAATCTTAGTCACGATCGAGTCGCCCCCGGGGGCGACCGGCCATGCCCCCGACGCCTCCTCCTCGAGCCCTCGACCTTCCCTCCCTCCTGGCCACCTTGGCTGGCGACTGGCGCCAGGCCTGGCCCGGGCGGCCGCTGGCCATTACCCGCTCGGGTCATGCTGGCGCGGGGCGGTAACGTGCCGCGGGGTGCTCCTAGGCGGCGTCGGGGCTCTTCGGCATTGTGGTGGGCGATCTACTGTGGGGCGGCGCCGCCGTTGGCGGTGGGGTGATGCGAAGCCGTGATCTGGCGGTGCCCGCTCGGCCTAGATCATGGCCCTTCGGGCCCCATCTGGGTCTGAGTTGGTCCACGGCGGGGAGGGTCGTAGACGTGGCTTCCAGAAAGAGGGGGACTGCCGATCGGCGGGTAGATGCTGGCGGCGCTGCTGCTGCCCTGCTGCAGTGTGGTCGACGTGGCTTTGCGGGCCCGATTTAGCCTTGGCTAGGATTCTTTGCGGGCCCTATTTAGCCCTCGAAAGTATGTGTCATCTGTGTCTTGGCACCAAGGCCGGGCATCCAAAGTACGAGGGAGCATTATGAGTGGTTGTTATCTCAACCATCCTTACCAGACCGGATACATTGCATACGAGGAAAGGACTATAGTCATTCGTGCTGCGCGTGCAAGCATTTTTATGGTAATATATTATGATCCTACTCGATCCATACAAGATAGTACTTGTTTGTTGCCCACTAAACCATACTTCGGCAATCGAATATGCTTTGCCTCTCCCTAGTTGAGAAGGGAACTTCACCCATTTCGTTGACCTTTAATTGAACCAGACTTGCCCTGGCTAGTAATTTATGGCCAGCCCACTCATTTCAAAATCAACGCCGGTCTCTAACAAGTGACATGCTGTAAATATTTCATGTTATTCATGATCAGTATATTCAGCATAACTCGCGTTTCACCAGTTTCGATCAACTCGTGTATGAACTATAAAACTGTTTACAGAATAACATATATTGTTTCTCTTGTTTTGGCATAGTGAAAATGGATGGGAACACCAGAGGAGGTGGACATTCTGAAGTTACTGAAGTTAATGGGAAAAACACTTTTCATAAAACAATACTTTCCACAACCAGCTTTATCTTGTAAATGAAAAAATATAACGAGAACAGATATAGTTATAGTTTATTACCTTCTCAAACTACCAACCACATCATTTAGACAATAGATCAATAAAATTTCAAAATCCCCAAATATAAAATAGCAACTATATCTATGCAATATAACTAGAATTACTTTCTTCCTCCTTTTTGTCCTTGTGATGCAACTCGTTGAAACCTTCCTCACTTTACACCACAAAATCCTATAGTGTGTACTCTACCTGTTGTTAAAGTTGATATGTCAATGTGACACCGATATACGCAACTTGTGTTTGAGACACATTGAAGGGACTTGACCTCGGTATATTTTTTGGCTCTGGTTCCTTTTACATGCAACCGGACTTATGTTCATTCCTGATAACATGCCAATATATCTTTTCTTAATGTGAGCGAGCGGCCGGCTCTTCACACGTGAGCACTTAGGCAAGCGCGATGGTGATTCTGACACTCACCTTTCCCTTTCCCCGGTTACGCCTCCCCCGCCTAAGCAGCTCTCTGTCGCCTAATAAAGCCTAAAGCCCCTGTCGGAGGGAGAACGACTAGCCGATCGACCCCAAAAGCTCCCTCAGTTTGAGGCCGCCTCCACTCCACTTGGTCGGCGCTCTGTTCGCCTCCCTCTGTCCATGGGATTTGGCCAGGAGTCCAGGTAATTAAGGCTACCGCCCAGCTCATCTTTGCTGCAATTCTCGCCGGATTTAGTGACTCTCCGTCGTGGTTGTTTGCATGGCCTGGTAGAGAGTTCGTGCTCTTAATTTCTTGTTCGAGTGTGGAATTTATTAGTCCAGTTTGTGTGCTGTTCTGCTTATGGTTCTGGGGATTTAGGTACCATGCTTGCGTCTTCCCTCCAATGGGGATCTTTGCCGCAGATCCGCCCGGACCAACATTCGCCACATCATGCTCTGAGTTGAAAGTCTTGATTACTGACTGATCGGTTAACTAGTTAGTTTATCATTGATTGATAGGGCGGCCGATCGATCTCACTTTCTCCAAATTTACTCTATATATGGTAGAAAACATCCTACAGGACTATCTTGAATCTTAGTCGCGATCGCGTCGACCGCGCGGGCGACCGACCGCGCCCCCGACGCCTCCTCCTCGAGCGCTCCACCTTCCCTCCCTCCTTGCCACCTTGGCTGGCGACTGGCGCCAGGCCTGGCCCGGGCGGCTGCTGGCCATTAACCGCTCGGGTCACGCTGGCACGGGGCGATGCGGCGCCGCGGGGTGCTCCTAGGCGGCGGCGGGTCTCTTCGGCGTTGTGGCGGGCGATCTACTGGGGGCGGCGCCATCGTTGGCGGTGGGGTGATGCGAAGGCAAGATCTGGCGGCGCCCCCTCGGCCCAGAGCATGGCCCTTCAGGCCCTATCTGGGTCTGAGTTGGTCGACGGCGGGGAGTGTCGTAGACGTGGCTTCCGAAATGCGGGGGAGTGCTGATCGGCAGGTAGATGCTAGCGGCACTGGTGCTGCCCTGCTGCAGTGTGGTCGACGGGGATTTGCGGGCCTGATTTAGCCTTGGCTAGGATTCTTTGCGTGCCCGATTTAGCCGTGGCTAGTATGTGTCATCTGTGTCTTCGCACGAAGGCCGGGCATCCAAAGTACGAGGGAGAATTATCAGTGGTTGTTATCTCAACCATCCTTACCAGACCTGATACATTGCATACGAGGAAAGGACTACAGTCATTCGTGCAGCGCGTGCAAGCATTTTTATAGTAATATTTTATGATCCTACTCGATCCATAGAAGAAAGTACTTGTTTGTTGCCCACTAAACCATACTTCAGCGATCGAATATGCTTTGCCTCTCCCTAGTTGAGAAGGGAACTTCACCCATTTCGTTGACCTTTAATTGAACCAGACTTGCCCTGGCTAGTAATTTATGGCCAGCCCACTCATTCCAAACTCAACGCCCGGTCTCTAAGAAGTGACATGCTGTAAATATTTCATGTTATTCATGATCAGTATATTCAGCGTAACTCGTGTTTAGCGAGTTTCGATCAACTTGTGTATGAACTATAAAACTGTTTACTGAATAACATATATTGTTTCTCTTGTTTTGGCATAGTTTAAATGGATGGGAACACCAGAGGAGGTGGACATTCTGAAGTTACTGAAGTTAATGGGAAAAACACTTTTCATAAAACAATACTTTCCTCAGCCAGCTTTATCGTGTAAATGAAAAAATACAACAAGAACAGATATAGTAATAGCTTATTACCTTCTCAAACTACCAACCACATCACTTAGACAATAGATCAATAAAATTTCGAAATCTCCACATATAAAATAGCAACGATATCTATGCAATATTACTAGCAATTACTTTCTTCCTCCTTGTTGTCCATGTGATGCAACTCTTTGAAAACTTCCTCACTTTTCCACCACAAAATTCTATAATGTGTACACTACCTGTTGTTAAAGTTGATATGTCAATGCGACACCGATATACGCAACTTTTGTTTGGGACACATGGAAGGGACTTGACCTCGGTATATTTTTTTGGCTCCAGTTCCTTGTACATGCAACCGGACTTATGTTCATTCCTGATAACATGCCAATATATCTTTTCTTAATGTGAGCGAGCGGCACGTCACACGTGCGGACTTAGGCAAGCGCGATGGTAATGCTGACGCTCACCTTTCCCTTTCCCCGGTTACGCCTCCCCCGCCTAAGCAGCTCTCTGTCGCCTAATAAAGCATAAAGCCCCATGTCGGAGGGAGAATGACTAGCCGATCGACCCCAAAAGCTCTCTCAATTTGAGGCCGCCTCTGCTCCACTTGGCCGGCGCTCTCGTCGCCTCCCTCTGTCCATGGGATTTGGCCAGCTCATCTTTGCTGCAATTCTCGCCGGAGTTTAGTGATTCCGCGTCTTCGTTGTTTGCATGCCCTGGTAGAGAGTGCGTGCTCTTAATTTTTTGTTCCAGTGTGGAATTTATTAGTCTAGTTTGTGTGCTGCTCTGCTTATGGTTGTGGGGATTTAGGTGCCATGCTTGCTTCTTCCCTCCAATGGGTATCTTTGCCGCAGATCGCCCAGACCAACATTCACCTCATCATGCTCTGAGTTGAAAGTCGTGATTCCTGACTGATCGGTTAACTAGTTGGTTTATCATTGATTGATAGGTCGGCCGATCGATCTCACTTTCTCCAAATTTACTCTATATATGGTAGAAAACATCCTACAGGACTATCTTGAATCTTAGTCGCGATCGCGTCGACCCCGCGGGCGACCGACCGCGCCGCCGACGCCTCCTCCTCGAGCCCTCCACCTTCCCTCCCTCCTTGCCACCTTGACAGGCGACTGGCGCCAGGCCTGGCCCGGGCGGCCGCTGGCCATTACCCGCTCGGGTCACACTGGCGCGGGGCGATGCGGCGCCGCGGGGTGCTCCTAGGCGGCGGCGGGGCTCTTCGGCGTTGCGGCGGGTGTTCTACTGGGGGGCGGCGCCGCCGTTGGCGGTGGGGTGATGCGAAGCCATGATCTGGCGGCGCCTGCAAGGCCCAGTTCATGGCCCTTCGGGCCCCATCTGGGTCTGAGTTGGTCGACGGCGGGGAGGGACATAGACGTGGCATCCGAAAGGCGGGGGAGTGCCGATCGCCTGGTAGATGCTGGCGGCGCTGGTGCTGCCCTGCTGCATTGTGGTCGACGGGACTTTGCGGGCCTGATTTAGCCTTGGCTAGGATTCATTGCGGGCCCGATTTAGCCCTGGCTAGTATGTGTCATCTGTATCTTTGCACCAAGGCCGGGCATCCAAAGTACGAGGGAGCATTATCAGTGGTTGTTATCTCAACCATCCTTACCAGACCTGATACATTGCATATGAGGAAAGGACTATAGTCATTCGTGCTGCGTGTGCAAGCATTTTTATGGTAATATATTATGATCCTACTTGATCCATACGAGATAGTACTTGTTGGTTGCCCACTAAACCATACTTCAGCGATCGAATATGCTTTGCCTCAACCAGCTTTTTCGTGTAAATGAAAAAATATAATGAGAACAGATATAGTAATAGTTTATTACCCTCTCAAACTACCAACCACATCATTTAGACAATAGATCAATAAAATTTCCAAATTTCCACATATAAAATAGCAACTATATCTATAAAATATAACTAGCAATTACTTTCTTCCTCCTTTTTGTCCTTGTGATGCAACTCTTTGAAACCTTCCTCACTTTCCACCACAAAATCCTATAGTGTGCACACTACCTGTTGTTAAAGTTGATATGTCAATGCGACACCGATATACGCAACTTCTGTTTGGGACACATGGAAGGTGCTTGACCTCGGTATAATTTTTTGGCTCTATTTCCTTGTACATGCAACCTGACTTATGTTCATTCCTGATAACATGCCAATATATCTTTTCTTCATGTGAACAAGTGGCCGGCACGTCACACGTGCGCACTTAGGCAAGCACGATGTTGATGCTGACGCTCACCTTTCCCTTTCCCCGGTTACGCCACCCCCGCCTAAGAAGCTCTCTGTCGCCTAATATAGCCTAAAGCCCTCGTCGGAGGGAGAACGACCAGCCGATCGACCCCAAAAGCTCTCTCATTTCGAGGCCGCCTCCGCTCCAATGGGTTGTCGCTCTAGTCGCCTCCCTCTGTCCACAGGATTTGGCCAGGACTCCGGGTAATTAAGGCAATCGCCCAGATCATCTTTGCTGCAATTCTCGGTGGAGTTTAGTGATTCTGTGTCGTCGTTGCTTGCCTGGCCTGGTAGAGAGTGTGTGCTCTTAATTTTTTGTTCGAGTGGGGAATTTATTAATCCAATTTGTTTGTTGGTCTGCCTATGGTTGTGGGGATTTGCGTGCCCGGCTTGCTTCTTCCGTCCAATGGGGATCTTTGCCACATATCCGCCCGGACCAACATTCACCTCATCATGCTCCGAGTTGAAAGTCTTGATTACTGACTGATCGGTTAACTAGTTTGTTTACTATTGATTGATAGGCCGGCCGATCGATCTCACTTTCTCCAAATTTACTCTATATATGGTAGAAGACATCCTACAGGACTATCTTGAATCTCACTCGCGACCGCGTCACCCCCGCGGGCGACCGACCGTGCCCCCGACGCCTCCTCCTCAAGCCCTCCCCCTTTCCTCCCTCCTTGCCACCGTGGCTGGCGTCCGGAGCTGGCCTTGGCCCGGGCGGCCCCTGGCCATTCCCCGCTCGGGTCGCACTGGCGCGGGGCGGTGTGGCACCGTGGGTTGCTCCTAGGCGGCGGCGGAGCTCTTCGGCATTGTGGCGGGCGATCTACTGGGGGCGGCGCCATCGTTGGCTGTGGGTTGATGTGGCGGCGCGAACTGGCGGTGCCCGCTTGGCGTAGATGTGGGCCCTTTAGGCCCCATCTAGGTCTGAGTTAGTCGACGGCGGGGAGGGTCGTAGACATGGCTTCCGGAAGGCGGGGGAGTGGCGATCGGCGGGTTGATGCTGGCGGCGCTAGTGCTGCCTGCTGCAGCGTGGCCGACGGGATTTGCGTGCCCGATTTACCCCTGGGTAGGATTCTTTCCGGGCCTGATTTAGCCCTGGCTAGTATGTGTCATCTGTGTGTTCGCACCAAGGCCGGGCATCCAACTTACGAGGGAGCATTATCAGTGGTTGTTATCTCAACCTTCCTTACTAGACCTGATACATTGCATATGAGGAAAGGACTATAGCCATTCGTGTTGCGCGTGCAAGCGTTTTTAGTGTAATATATTATGATCCTACTCGATCCATACAAGATAGTACTTGTTGGTTGCCCACTGAACCATACTTCAGCGATCGAATATGCTTTGCCTCTCCCTGGTTGGGAAGGGAACTTCACCCATGTCGTTGACCTTTAATTGAACAAGACTTGCCTTGGCCAGCCATTTATGGCGAGCCCACTTATTTCACACTCAACGCCGGTCTCTAAGAAGTGACATGCTGTAAATATTTCATGTTATTCTTGATCAGTATATTCAGCGTAACTCGCGTTTCGCCAGCTTCGATCAACTTGTGTATGAACTATAAAACTGTTTACTGAATCACATATATTGTTTCTCTTGTTTTTGCATAGTGAAAATGGATGGGAACACAAGAGGAGGTGGACATTCTGAAGTTACTGAAGTTTATGGGCAAAACACTTTTCATAAAACAATACTTTCCTCAACCAGCTTTATCGTGTAAATGAAAAAATATAACGAGAACAGATATAGTAATAGTTTATTACGTTCTCAAACTACCAACCACATCATTTAGACAATAGATCAATAAAATTTCCAAATTTCCACATATAAAATAGCAACTATGTCTATACAATATAACTAGCAATTACTTTCTTCCTCCTTTTTGTCCTTGTGATGCAACTCTTTGAAACCTTCCTCACTTTCCACCACAAAATCCTATAGTGTGTACAATACCTGTTGTTAAAGTTGACATGTCAATGCGACACCGATATACACAACTTGTGTTTGGGGCACATGGAAGGGACTTGACCTCTGTATACTTTTTTGGCTCTAGTTCCTTGTACATGCAACCTGACTTAAGTTCATTCCTGATAACATGCCAACATATCTTTTCTTAATGTGAGCGAGCGGCCGACACGTCACACGTGCGCACTAAGGCAAGCGCGATGGTGATGATGACGCTCACCTTTCCCTTTCCCCGGTTACGCCTCCCCCGCCTAAGGAGCTCTCTGTCGCCTAATAAAGCCTAAAGCCCCCGTCGGAGGGAGAATGACCAGCCGATCGACCCCAAAGGCTCTCTATATTCGAGGCCACCTCCGCTCCACTGGGTCGGCGCTCTCGTCGCCTGCACTAGTGCAGAAAAGCCTAGCTATGGCGTGCCAAAAACAGTCTTGCTGGCGTAGGAACCCAACGTCACCAATATGTCGCCAGTGCTAAAAAATATTGGTGGCGTTAGAGCCTACGCCAGCACTATTCTGTATAGCTATGGCGTTCGATTTAACTACATGATGGCAATATCAACGACAGTAATAAGATAAATCTTCTCTGGCGTCGCGCATTGTCCGACACGTCATTACTAGCTTTTTGAAAGCTATAAAAAAATGCTGCCAGGGCGGCAGAAAATCGCTGCCACGGCAGCGTCATTTATTACCAATTTATATAAACACGTTTTTGTCCCACATTGATTTCGATAAGATATTTGCATTAATATTTACACACACATGGTTTATTCACATGCTTACATATATTAACCACACACTAGCTAGTTCTATCAATCATGGCTAATTAAACATTCGCTAAACTAAACCATGCATGCATATTACATCTTGTCCATTCAACCATCGTTACTACTAGCACGGTACTCCTCTCCTTAAGGAATTTTTTTGAAGAATAGGAAAACCCCTGCATGTCCATGGTGTTGGACAGAGATCCACCGATCTCCAATCTTGAACTTGCAGTCTCTTAGTAGTTGGCTCCATTCATTAATTTTGAGCCGCGCATCTCGTCGTGGTAGTCATCCATCACGTGAGGCACAACAGATCTAGGGAACTTTTGTTCTTGATCATGATAGTAACATAGTAAGCAATATTAACACATATATACTATGAGTTGGAAGAAGAATGTGTATATGAAAGCGATCAAAATCATACCATGCATTTTCTAGAAATGTTGTTTTTGTTCAATGTGTGCACTAGTGGCAGGTATGGTGCATCATTTGGACCAGCTCCATAAGTGCTTTTAAGCATCTCAATATGGTGGAAAAACTTGTCTTAGACAAAAGGTCTTGCATGGCAAGGGATACACTAGTCAAAATGTAAAAAAAACAGAAATTACACTTTGAAGCAGAGAAACCATAGATAATACATGCCTAAGACCGAAATATATGTGCCAACAAATATTTAAACTGATTATTACCATATAATATCTATAGTCACTTTGAAGCGTGAGGGAGAAGGCATTATTGTTGTCAAGGTGAGAATCGTCGCACATACCCCTAGTATCGCAATAGTAGGGGCACTCTTCCATTTTGTGTTGCGTTCATATAATTAAAATCAGCATAAAAAATCGGCATGACCTTTGCTAAAAACCTGGACATATTGAGTGCCAGAAATTTGACGAAACGAAACTAAATCTACGTTTCGCCAGAACATTGGCAAGTCTATAAACATTCCCTGCAAAAATGAAACATAGCGCGAGACACTTCCCGAGCAACACAATGCAATGTTGCATTGACTAAAACAAGCACACACCGAAAAAGTCAATCAATTCACAATTATCACATATATATAAATAAACATTAAACACATTTGCACACATGTAATACATTTCATTAATTCACAGGTACGCATAATGCGTGCATTTCATCACAATAATATGAACACTAGAACAAATCTACAGGAAAATAAATTGGTAGATGGAGTTCTTATACCATCCGGACCAAGAGGGACGCCGACGGAGGAGGCCGGACACGATGAGTTGTGGAGCGGAAAGGTGGGGCGGGGGGACCAGGGGGGGGAAGCGTTGGCACGGCGGGGGGCAAGGCGGGGGTGGGGGCCAGCGGCCGATGGCACGGTGGGGGGCAAGCAGCAGGGGTGGGGGAATGGCGGCCAGGTGCAAGGCGGCGACGGCGGAGGGCAGGGCGGGGGGGGGAACGGCGGTCGGTGGCAAGGTGGGGGCGACGGTGGAAGGCAGGGCGGTGGAAGGGCGGCGGCACGAGATGGGGGAGAAAGTGAAAACGAGTTCTTTTTCACTCTTAGGTGGTAATTAAGCCTAGCTATTCATTGTTAGTGCGGGCGCAGGTGACGTGGCCAACGCTAGCAGCAGGTTTTTAAAATAGGGTCGGCCACATATTCGTGGATGGCGCTTTGAGCGACGACATGCATAATACAGATATTTACAACGACACAAATTCTTCTCGTGGTTCAGAGTACATAAATATGGTACGGTTAATTTAGGGTACGTACACGGCACACACAGAAAATAAGTACACAAATGAATCATGCAGTACGACGTCGTATGACAACCCTCTCAACGATGGTTTGGGTCTTCTTAATCTTGCTTGAGTACTTCCGGCCAGCACTATGACTCTTTCTCATGAAGGGCCGTCCTATCGCAGGGAAGGTAGTTCTGCTCCTTCTAGTGGTGTAGTCTTGCTCTTCATACATCTCCTCTTCTATTGGGTCCACGCCAAATTGATCATAGGCATCCTCATTGGGGACTTCGTCCATCCCAACGGTGCTCCTTTTGCCTCTCCGGACGACAACACGACTCGGCTTTAAAGGGTCAGTTAAATAGAAGCATTGCGCCACGTCCTTAGCGAATACCCAAGGCTCATATTTGGCAGTGATTCCTTTCACTCTTTTTGCACCAGCAGGTTGTGCTTCGGGCAGAGACATGGTAATGAAACCACGTTCTTCATGCTCGACGTTCTTCGCCCATCTAACCCTGAACAATGGCACCGTGTAATCTTCGCCGTACTCAAGTTCCCATATCTCTTCGATCCTGCCGTAGTATCTATTACTCTCATTCTCGGTCAACTGCAGCATCATCACACCTGAGTTCTGGTAATCACATTTTTTGTCCTTCGCCTCAGTATAGAATGTGTATCCATTTATATCATATGATTGGTATGTGGCGACAGTGCAAGCGGGGCATACTACTAATGCATATATGAGATTTGCATTGGCTATACCGGTCGGCAGTGGTTTGTCCCGAATTCACTCTTTGAACCAAGAAGCAAATTTGGAGTTGTGCTCTCTACTGATCTGGGCCTTGGTCCTCAACCACCCTGCCATTCTGTGCTCTCTCCTTAAGGTCTCCTTGTGAGTTTGCAGCCAAGGACTGATTATATCTGCGTGTTGTAACACTACTGTGTGCACTCTTTTGAAGTCGTCTCGGCGGTTTTTTATATCCACATTTAAATCATGCTTTAGCTGTGAGTGACCCACTCCTTCGAGCCTATCAGCATGTTTCTTCAAGGGCAAACCAAGAGATTGATCATCATTTATGACATTCTTGCAGAATGATATACACTCCTGAATTAGATAGTCCTGGACGATGCTTCCAACAGGACGGGCTTTCTTACGAATGTATCCCTTCACAGTTCCATTCATCCGTTCAAACAGGAACATGGTATGCAAGAATTTCAGTCCAAGGTCTTTCACCTATGCAACAATATGAACTAGTAGATGGACCATGAAATCAAAGAATGACGGTGGGAAATATATCTCAAGTTCACATAGTATTGAAATGATCTCCTCTTGTAGTCATGTCAGATGTCGCACACTGATTGACTTTTGAGACATAGTGTCGAAAAAGTTGCACAAGTCAATAAGTGTGTTGCGGACGTGATCATCCATTATCCCTCTGAGAGCTACCGGAAGTAATTGGGTCATCATCGCATGACAGTCATGCCACTTCATGTTGCTAAACCTTTGTTTTTCAAGTCAAGATACCTGCATATGAGTCCCGAGTAGCCAGAAGGAACTTTCATGCCATCGAGGCATTTGAGAACTTGAGAAAGCTCATCCTCGTCGAGAGTGAAGCAAGCTGGGGGCAATAATCATCTTTGGTTTTGGACACAGTTTTGCCCTGGGGCTGACTCGTTGGCTTTGGCTTTTTTTCCATTTACCGTGTCCTTGCTTGTAATGCACGATGAGGGTTGAAGCTCTTCCCTAATACCGATATCTTTCAAGTCTTGTCTAGCCCTCGGACCATCTTTACTCTTTTCTGGCATGTCAAACAGTGTGCCAAGCAAACTCTCGCACACATTTTTTGTGATATGCATCATATCAAGAGAATGATGCGTACTGAGTAATTTCAAATACTGCAAGCCCGAGAAAATGAACTTCCTTTTCCATAATTTTAGCAGCATTTTCTCAGAGGACTTCTTTCTTTTCATTCCTGCCTTAGGGCAATCTTCCCAATTCATTAACATTTGCATGATTTCTGCTCCAGGCCTCTTACACGGTGGCCCTCGGGTCTCATCACTATTGACGAAAAGATCACCACGAGTTCTCCACTCATCATCTTTGTGAAGCCACCTTCTATGGCCCATGAACAATGTTTTTCTACTACCCTTTTTTGATAGCTACCGAAAAGATGTGTCCATGGCATGCCTGTCCGGAAATATATCTGTAACCTAGATAGTCATGAACGGTCGTGAGCAATGATGTTCTCTTGTGAAAATAATTTCCTGTGCTAGCATCCCAGGTTTTGACCCCTTCGGGCTTCCATAATATTTCTAACACCTCCTTCAATAGCTCAAGATATGTGTTGATATCATTGCCAGGTTGGATTGGCCCTTGAATTAGCATAACCATGTGTATGTATGATACGTCTCCAATGTATATATAATTTTTGCTTGTTCCATGCTGTTATATTATCATTCTTGGATGTTTTACAATCATTTTATAGCAACTTTATATCATTTTTTTCGACTAACCTATTAACATAGTGCCCAGTGCCAGTTGCTGTTTTTTGCTTGTTTTTTACTTCGCAGAATATCAGTACCAAACAAAGTCCAAACGTAGCGACACTTTTTGGAGAATTGTTTTGGACCAGAAGACACAACATGGGCCAAGGAAGTACCAGAGGGGAGGCCTGAGGTGGGCACAACCACCAGGGCGCGCCCAGGGGGGTTGTGCCCCCCCTCGGTGGCCTCCCGCACCGCCTCTTCATCCTATAGATCCCCAAATATTCCAGAAACCCTAGGAGAGTCGACAAAACACAATTCCAGCCACCGCAACTTCCAGAACCACGAGATCCAATCTAGACACCATCACGGAGGGGTTCATCATCCTCATTGGTGCCTCTCCGATGATGCGTGAGTAGTTCATCATAGACCTATGAGTCTATATGCAGTAGCTATATGGCTTCCTCTGTCTCTTTTGATTCTCAATACAATGGTCTCTTGGAGATCTATTTGATGTAACTCTTTTTTGTGGTGTGTTTGTTGGGATTCGATGAACTTTGAGTTTATGATCAGATCTATATCCATGAATATTCTTTGAGTCTTCTTTTGATCTCTTATATGCATGATTATTTATAGCCTCGTATTTTTTCTTCGAATCTTTGGTTTAGTTAGACCAACTAGATCAATTATTCTTGCCATGTGAAGAGGTGCTTTGTGATGGGTTCGATCGTGCGGTGTTCTTTCACGGTGACAGAAGGGGCAGCAAGACATGCATGTATCGTTGCTATTAAGGATAAAAAGATGGGGGCTATTCCTCCATGAATAGATCTCGTCTAAATCATGTCATCTTTCTTATTGCATTACTCCGTTTTTCCATGAACTGAATACACTAGATAGCGGTCGATGTGTGGAGTAATAGTAGTAGATGCAGGCAGGTGTCGGTCTACTAATCTTGGACGTGATGCCTAAATATTGATCGTTGCCTTGGATATCATCATAATTATTCGATCTTCTATCAATTGCCCGACAGTAATTTGTTTACCCACCGTGTGCTATTTCTCGAGAGAAGCCACTAGTGAAATCTACGCCCCCCGAGTCTATTCTTTATCATATTTGCTTTGAGATCTATTTTTATTTGCTTTTGTTTTCAGATCTATTATTCCAAAAGCCCAAAAATATCTTGCTTTACTTACTTTATTTCGTGTTTTATCGAGATCTATTTATCCAATCTACACAATTTCTGTTCCGTCAACTTGACAATTTCTGGCGCCATTACACGTAGAGGGATTGACAACCCCTCATAAGCGTCGGTTCGCAAGTATTTGTTCTTTGTGTGCAGGTACCGTTTACATAGTGCTGCTTGGCACTCCTACTGGATTGATACCTTGGTTTCATAACTAAGGGAAATACCTACCGTAGCTGTGTTGCATCATCCCTTCCTCTTTGGGGAAATACCGACGTAGTTCAAGTGACATCAAAAGGAATTTCTGGCGCCGTTGCCGGGGAGACATCATCAACATCTATTAGGTTCCTAATCACAAATCTCATCTCCTTACAATTTACATTATTTGCCATTTGCCTCTCATTTTCCTCTCCCCCACTTCATAAAAATTTGTCGTTTTATTCGCCCTCTTTTTATTTCGCCCTTTTTCTCATCAGATCTCTTATTTGCTTAAACTTGTCACCAATGAGTGACTTTGGTATGGCAGAAATAGATGATGGCCTAACTCCTAAAATTGGGCGATCTGGCAATCTGGATGCTAAAACTTTTGTTTTGGGTCAAGGGAACGTTATGGGAAAAGAACATATCCAAGAATTTTTCAATAGTGTTGGAAATTTGACTCTTGATGATACTCCTATACTTAAAAGGACTAAAACTTATGTGGAAGCTATTTCAGCACTAGTTCTGAAACTTGAAAATAGATTTATCCGTACCCACCCTACCTTACAGAGATTGTTTTATGAGCTACCCGTTATAAAGGATCCTAAAGCAAAAAAGTTAGCTACCCTTATTCTTATGAATGAATTTGACTACATAGTACGGGAAGGTTGGGAAATTTTTTATTTTAATGGAATGAGCCGTGAAAAACCGGTGACAAATGAGATCTTTTATAATAGTGATTATATGTTGAGACATTTGCTTGGAAATAACCAAAAAAATTATGAGAATCTGAAAAAGGAAATCCCCGTTTTAGATATAATCCAAGAAGTTTTCAATGATGTTAATCAACAATATTCTTGGATTGTTGCCGGAAATCAAAGGGGATACGTAGATGAGCAACTTGATAATGCTAAAATTTCTATGGATAATGGGTTTCAAGTTATTTTTGAAAAACCTCCTAACAAGAACACATCTACGGAAAAAAAGAAGAAAGATAATAATACTTGAATCTATGCATTATGCCTAGCTAGGGGCATAAAACGATAGCGCTTGTTGAGAGGCAACCCAATGAATAAAATTTATTTTTTGCCTTTTTCTTTCTGTTCTTGAGTGATTAAACAATTACTAGTCGTCAACCCGTGCATTCGCACGGGCTAGTTTAATAACCAACAATGGGATGAAGTTCTGAGACTACCTTCCATTTACTGGGAGTAAGGAAATCAAGAATACCCAATTTGTACTGGAAGAGATATTCAAGTCTTATCATAGTTCAAATTTAATACTTTAGATAATATAATATCAAATGACACGTATACTCAAATATACTTTAAAAAAATGAAATGATTTAATCTCCTCTAATGTTGGTATATAATTCCTTCAACACATTGAATTTTTCTTAATTGTTCATTCACTTGACATCTATTCCTACCAGTCTCTAGAGTAATTAAGAAGTTTACTTCAGACATAAGATGAAAGAGCCTCACAGAATCAACAACAAAAACAATTAGACCTTTATAAAAAATGAGCAATAAATACACACATCAGAGACCACTTGTTATTGCATTTTGTCTTGTCCTATAACTTTCTCATAAAAGAAAAAGCCTAGTCTCCAACTGATATAATCATGCATAGAAAAAATAGTCATTGGGTTGAGCTTCTGTAGATGTTTTGATGGTTGCTCTTTTATGCATCTCCTTTGCTTCCATCATATCATAATGTATTGATCTAAACATATTCACTTTTATTATATCAGTCATTTCCTAAATGTAAAAATACTAATATGTTAACATATAGGGGCTGTTTGCTTGACAGCTGATGCTCGCCTTACCAAAATATGGGTTGACCACCAGCGTGGGTTTCTTTTGGTTGGCAGCCAAATTTTCTGCCTACGCCAAAATTTTGGTCACTTGTTCATTTTCTGCGCCAATGGTAGGGAAGATACGTGGCGACGAATTTTATCGCCACTTTTTTCGGTCACCCGCGATTTGGCGTGGCTGGCTTGGGCGCCATCCAAACACGGACAAAAATAAACTGTTTGGGTCTTTCTTTTGAATTCACATGAACTTTGACTAATATGGTATATACAAAACCTTATTGGAACAATTTGGTATATAATGAAACAAAAACAAATCACGAATGCATATTGTATTTAGCAAAATGCTGATACAATATTTACCAAAATTTGTATTTATCAAACCCAACAATTTGACCCATATGCCTCATATCCATTATCTACCAACGCTAAATAGGTGGTTCCTACAAACTAACATGCATATGATTCCTAACGTGGTAGTTTGCCTCGTTCTCATTTTTCGAAGCTCGACAATGTCTATTTAAATGTTTGTTGAGTGCCCGATAATAAGAACTTGGCAAAGTTGATGGTTGCTGACGTCCGTCTAGCCGAGTGATGATTGCCGAGAACAGAACTCGACAAACACAATGTCAAATTGTTTTCTAGGACTTCCGAGTATGCTCGAAACTGAATTCGGTGATTCCGGTAGTGACATGGCATTAACAAAAAAAATTACCACGATGACGGCCAAAAAAATGAACAGTGTAAAAATAAGTAAATATCTTTCTTGAATGTAGATTGTTCTTACGTACATGTTTAGTTTTCTTGCTTGTATGTAAGATTGACCTTTATAAGTTGGTACCCTGGAATTAGGTTTCATCCGGTTGGTGTAAGCTTTATTCATACGTTTACATAGGTTTGGGCTACCGTGCAATAATCTGATTATGCTGCAAAATCTCGAACAAAACATGTTTAACATATCCGTCCTCTCACTAAACCAAACATGCATTCTTCATATTTTTTACAAAGATTAACTTACAAAAGTTATAGTTCATGGACTGATGTCACGTCCAATTGTTACTCATAAACAATGCGAATTGAGTACTCTAACAATTAGAAAAACAATTCAAGAGAAGATAGGCAACTCTAACCTCTGATGCAATAGGCAATATAATGTCCGGACAGACCTGGTGAGACATATGATTCTTGCATGGGCCTTTTTTGCAAGGTGCGATTTTCATAGTTCCGCTCTAATTCACTCTTCGGCATTTAGAAAAGGTTAATTAGAATATCGCGATCTAGTGGCTTTTATCGATAAGGTCAAAAAACTCTGTGTACATGCAATGTCTATTAAATGGAACACGAACATTTTCTGTCTTGCATATAATAAGCTGTGCCCAACAACTATGCCACCCTGGGAAACAATCCATTGGTCATCCTTCAGAGAAATTATGGAAAACATAGAGAATATACCTGATTTAAATAGAATCCCTGGAGGAAATAAAATCAGTTGCATATTATGCTTGGAACCTGGAAAAAAAAGTCGAATCGGTTGAAATTCTTATAATACCATGAAATCAGGCCCAACATTGAACGCGATAACAAAATGCACATGTAAGATATGATATCAGAAGCATAGTCCAAGTATAAGAGGTCACAAAAACAAACTGGATTAAAAGATACTTTTTTTGCTCTTACCATGGGCATCGGTTGTTCCTCGATGGACAACTTTATGGGCTGGATTGAATAAATGTGGATTCACAGGTCCGTACAATCAAGGGAGACACCGATCTTATCAATAGAATTGGATATTTTACGCTGCGAGTCAGCGATGAGGAACATGGAGAGGATCAAATGGATATTGGTGGTATAAAATATGGAAAACTGAGACGAAAAAGAGAGCTGATATGTGCGATAAAAATATTAAACTTGTTTACTTGAACGAATCTCGATGCTTCAAATAGACAAATATCGTAGAGAGGTGAATGCTAAAATGTCACTGTAATTAAATACAGTAAGAAAAATATTATACTACCTCGGATCAAAGCCAGACCATTTGCTTAATGGTGTTCTTATCACCTCGTCCTCGGCCGCGATGGGGCTGCGACCAAGAAGAGCCTCCGTTATGCACCCTTGATGGATAGGCTAGACAGTGCTAGTGTTGACACACTGCATGGAGAGAGAACACATTGTATTTACCAAATGGAAAGGCTGGGTAGGGCGATGTTTAAAATATTACCCAGTGCACAGTTGAAGATCCTGCATTGCACTTCGTCGCCCAATTTTATATAGCTTGTGGAGGTAGCCAATTATATAATCAGCTGATGATGTTCATCATGTACATGCAAATCTCGCTTCTCTCATATTTGCACCTGGATCTATCTTGCTGCATTTTCTCACTCACCTGCAACACACGGAGAGAGGAGAGGCTGATGCCTGATGGCACCGGGAGGAAGAGACTAAGGCCTACCCACCATGATCTGATCTAGTGCAAATAGATTTAGTCGGGAGATGTGATACGCTGCTGGATCTAACACGCCGCCGATGGAAGGGAAGTGATGTTACTTGAACATGCCTATGCCCTGCCACCTAACATTGGTACCAGGTCGCCATGAAAGAGGCGATGATGGCCTAGGCCAAGAACTCTCTATCAGGGGTTAACTGGAGGTGATTTCTTGAGATGACGATCTTGGAGGAAGGATATGGAAATTACATGACGACTCTGATTTAGTTTTGGAAGAGGACGATCTGTTTGCCTTTTTACGGCCAGAGTATAATGGAAATAATTTATGGTTATAGATTTGTTTCTAGGATTAACTGTGGCTTAATTAACATGGAGACTTGAGAACGTCCTTGTTACGTGCAGGCTGGGTCACGTTGGCAGTTTTTTCCACCGCAAAGAAATTTTGGAAGAGGCCGATCTGTTTTCTATAGCTTTTGCCCTAGGCCTAATTAACATGGACACTTCAAAATACGTGTTACGTGTAGGTTGGGTCAGATTGGCTCTTTTTTCCACCGCAATAGTAACATAAATTGAATGGTTAAGAAAAAAATTGGCTTGGGATTTTATAATTAGATCTACACCGCAATAATTCGGTCCCACCAGATGGACGGCTCGTAAAATCTAATTAACGTGGGAATTTTTAGGGAGTCCTTAATTAGTATAGGTATAGATAGATGCCTCTGGTACGATTGTTTTTTTTATGTTTCAATTTTTTTTTTGCCAAGTAAAACCTTTGGGATCATTTTGGGTGATAGTTGATTTGATCTTGTTGGAAAACAGAAACATTTGCGTCCAGTAAAATAATTTTCATAAATCACAGAAGTGACGAAAGTTTCTGAATCTTTTACACAAGATTGATATACAAATTGCCTACGTTGCTCTAATTTTTGAGAATTTTTAGAGTTACAGAAGTATGGTTAGTGTTCAGATTACTAAAGACTACTCTGTTTTTGACAGATTCTATTTTCGTTGCATTGTTCGCTTATTTTGATGAATCTATGGATTGTATCGGGGGGTATAAGCCATGGTAAAGTTGGAATATAGTAGATATAATGCAATAATAAAATATGAATGTGTTTGCAACAGTACTTAGTGTGGTGATTTGCTTTATTATACTAACGGATATCACGAAGGTTTTGTTAAGTTTTGTGCAATTTAAGTTTTCAAGTTTTGGGTGAGATCACGATGGATGAAGGAATAAGGAGTGAAAAGAGACTAAGCTTGGAGATGCCCCATGGCACCCCAAGATAATATTCAAGGAGAACCAAGCAACTACGCTTGGGGATGCCCCGAAAGGCATCCCCTCTTTCTTCTAACGACCATCGGTATTTTACTTGGAGCTATATTTTTATTCGTCACATATCACGAGTTTTGCTTGGAGCGTCTTGTATTATATGAGTCTTTGCTTGTTTTGCTTTTTAGTTTGTCACAAGTATCCTTTCTGGACACACCTATTTGAGAGAGCCAAAATTATGCTATGATTTGTTAGAATTGCTCTTTATGCTTCACTTAAAAATTGTTTGAGGTATGGAATGGCTCTAGTGCTTCACTTATATCTTTTTGAGCACGGTGTGCTTTAATATTTTTCAAGTAATGATCTCATGCTTCACTTAGATTTATTTGAGAGTTAGTAAATTTTTGAAGAAATGCTCTCATGCTTCACTTAGATTTATTTGAGAGTAAATTTTTGAAAAATTCTCTCATGCTTCACTTATATTATTTTGAGAGACAATTTTTTTTTGCTCATGTTCTTCACTTAGATTTGTTTGAGCTTGTCAACAGCAATTGCAATATATGAAAATAGTCCCAACGTGATAGATATTCAAGAGGGATATAATAAAAACTTTCATGAAGATCATTGGACAAAATAAACTTGAATCTTTGTAATAGTTTTGAGATATGATGATAGTGATATGTGAGTCATGTTGGTGACTAATTATGCTTTAGTAGGAATATTGGTGTTAAGGTTTGTGATTCCCTATGCAAACATGAAAGTCAATAGTTGTGCAATGAAATTATGTCCTACTTGTGGTGCATTATTCGATGTTAGTTATGCTTAATGCTGGCTTATGTGATTTTTTGTTTCTTCGTTGGTTGCTGCTCAATCTTTTTGCTGGCCTCCACTTGTACAAAGTAAAAATACTACTTGTGCATCCGACATCTTTAAACCCAGTTTTGCCATATGAGTCCACTATACCTACATATATGCGGTATTTCCATGCTGTTCTAAGCAAATTTGTATGTGCTATCTCTAATTTTCAAAATGAATTTCCTTTTTGTGTGCTCTACCGCTCATGAAGCGGCAGGGGGTGGCCAATATTTTCCATGCTAGATGTGTTATTCTCAAGATGAGTGTTTATTCACTTGTCATTGCATGAGAGTATGATGATAATAGGGATGCCCAGTCTCAAAATAAAAAAGAAATTTACTTTATGTTGTCAAATAATAAATTTCTTGGGAAGTGTTGGTATGGAAGACACACGTGGATACGACTAGCCATGGATTGTGAAAGAAAGGTGGAAAAAGGAATAAACTTTATTTTCTGTTTGGGAACCGCCTGTGATATATCAAGCATGGAAAGGGTTGGGAATTACTCGGTCATTTTCGTTGACGAGAAAAGTATGCCTCTCAAAAATTTTATCTCTCAATTTATGCTTTGACCTCTGGCACCTCTACAAATCCCTACTTCCCTCTGCGAAGAGCCTATCTATTTACTTTATGCAATTTTTATTTTTATTTGAGTCTCGATCTTCTCTTATAAAGCACCAACTAAGGGGCACTTTGATCGTACTTGAGCATTGGATGTAGCTAATATGCGAGTGTGTTTCATGAATGCATCCATGATTAAGCATGATGAGCTAGGGATAACTTTCTTTAGTGTTGATATTTTGAAAGACATGGTTGCTTGTTGATATGCTTGAGTATTGAAATTTTCATGTCAAAACTAGACTATTGCTTCGAAACATATAAAAGTCCAAATGTCCATGCTACAAAAGAAAAGAATATGTGAAGAACATGTTAGGCAGCATTCCACATCAAAAATTCTGTTTTTATCATTTACCCACTCGAGGACGAGTAGGAATTAAGCTTGGGGATGCTAATATGTCTCCAACGTATCTATAATTTTTGCTTGTTCCATGCTGTTATATTATCATTCCTGGATGTTTTACAATCATTTTATTGCAACTTTATATCATTTGTTGGGACTAACCTATTGACATAGTGCCGAGTGCCAGTTGCTGTTTTTTGCTTGTTTTTTACTTTGTAGAATATCAGTACCAAACGGAGTCCAAACGCAGCCAAACTTTTTGGAGAATTTTTTTGGACCAGAAGTCACCACATGGGCCAAGGAAGTACCAGAGGGGAGGCCCGAGGTGGGCACAACTGTGGCACCCCGCCTGAGTACCACTGTAGCCAGAAGGTCGCCATGCATACCAGCCCAGGAAATCACTCTGGCATGCGTGTTTACAACAAGTATCATGAACACAGGCATTTCTATTAATGAATAAATAAGTCTTACATGAGATATATTACAGAGGTGATGGCAGCGGAAAGGCTCTATCTAAGACAGCTTGGTCTTGGTGCGGCTCCAATCCACAGGGATCTAACTGGGTTACGCTCCTAGCCCGCGAACGCTCCGGCTCCATGACGACGGACGACGGATCCTTATGTGAACCTGGCCACATTGAAGGCCGCTGAGTACTTTTGAAAGTACTCGCAAGCAAACCAAACTAACATATACACCAAGCAAAGCAATCCATGGCATTCAAGCATGCATTTGTTATTAGAGAAATATTAATTGTCGTGACATAGCATAACTAGCTAGCAATATCAAATATCATGTTATAACAGGTTTATCTAGCAAGATAACTACTGAAGTAAATGCAGTAAGGTAAAGCATATTAAGTAAATATTCCATACTCCGAACATTCTCATGATCCAACCTGAATCCGATCCAAATCCGATCCAACTCATGTGGTCATCCGACCACTCATCATATAGCCATCCCATGGCTAACATATCATAATCCTGACATCACCTGATGTCTACATAGGACGAGTTTTTCCATCATTATTATCCTTATTACGGTTGACCACCTAGTGAGGTCTGGACGGGCTGTCCAATTCCATGGACGCGGCTATACGAATAGATTTTACACTCTGCAGAGGTTGCGCACTTTACCCACACTATGGAGCACTGACCTCGTGATCCCATTCGGGTGGACCAGCGTTGCTCCAACGAAACCTGCCTGACCTGTGAACCTCCCATCGTACCATTGGTAATCATTCTCCCCCGGAGTCAAGCCCTGGGTGGCCCCTGTGTCACCCCGTGACACCTGCCACCGTCGTGGCCCAACTAAACTGTCCCAAACGGGGACCGCGCGCCAACAAACAACTAGGCTCACAAGGTTATCGCCGCGTACCGGGCCAGGGTAGCACGCACGCATAACCTTCCCTGTCTGGTGGTACCGGTGAAAGAGCACAGAGCCAGACCAAGTCAAGGCCGTCCCATACCGGCAAATGTGGTTGCACGGATAAGCCCGGACAGGTGACTCAAGATCAACCGACTAAGTTCATTTAGCAAGCTTAGTGGTTCATCACAATAACTTAACATGGTGGTAACTACGTGTGAGATAACAACTGTGGAAACATAACAACCTATCTCCATATAACATCACAATGAGTCATTAGTGAATATTTAAATGGCAAGTTATCAGTTTACAAGTTCTAGCTGTAAGTGACGACCATCGGAACCCTTGCACAAAACCGGCAAAGAAACCAGTAGCCACCAGAACGGTCTTTACAACTCAGATCTGGGACATTACCGGAATAAGTCAACCCTGGCTCAAGACGGCTGGAAAGCAGCTCAGAGCATGAGACGGTGTTGATAAGAAGAATGTAGCAGCTCCCTAAGACGGCCGAGAAACAGCTCAGAGCATAGGGTCACTGCTACAGAAAGAAATTCAACAGCTGCCCGAGACGGCCGAAAAGCAGCTCAGAACATGGACAGTTGCTGACAAGAGAAATAAAAGTCGGCATCTACCCCGGACGGCAGAAAACAGCTCAGAACACAGGCGTGGTGCCATCACCGAAGAAAGTGCAAGCAAGGGTTCGTCAGAGTCACATACAGCTCACTACTACACAGACAAGCACAAGCATATTAATTTAAACATGCAAGAATAACACAGTGCAATGCTTTAGGGCATATATCAGATGGTCGGCTTGCCTGGAGGTCGAAGAATACTCCGAGAAGAAGTGCGGTGAAGTAGTGGAAGAATTTGCCGGAAAAGATTCCCTCTCAAGGGGGCTGTTTAGGGGTAAGGGCAAAATGGTCATTTTCATAGTTTGAAAATATTATGAAAATGATTCCAACGGAACGGGCTCGACGAGATGAAGAGAGGGGCTTTGGATTCACCTTGATCGGAGTTAGGATCAAAAAGTTATAGCCGTTTGAAGTCCAGGGACCAATCTGCAAAAGGTTTATTCACAGACAAGCCCCTGGCGGCTAAAACCGCAAGCGCACTGGGCAGATTACGTTTTCTGAATAGGAAAACATATTCTAGGCCGCAGTATAACCAAAATACGCCTTCGCTGTAGAGAAAGCTCATTTTACTCAAGAGCCGCGGCAGAGTACGCTTTGAGAAAGGTAAAACGCCTTGCGTAGAAAGGCGCCTCCACTTAATCCGACGTGGCGGGGGCGGGGCCCGGCTTATTCCTCTGACCGGTGGGTCCCATCTCCTCTCTCTTCCCTCCATCTCCTTCTTCTTCCCCTCAATGGACGCCCGTGGAAGAGAGGAAGGCCGTGCGCCGGCGGGGATTTCCGACGGCACGGGTCACCGTTTCCGGTGTTCTGGCTACCCGCGAGCTCGGGAGGATGCGGCGCATCCATCCATCCCATCCACGGACTCTGGGGACGACATGAGGGACGGCAGCGTCGGGCCGGGCGGACGGCGGCTTCGGGCATGTTGGGGAGCTTGGCCCAACCGAGGATAGGAGGAGTGAGGTGTCGGGAAGGCTTCGGGGTGGTGGTGGAGATCTCCAATAGTGGTGGGGTGGAAAGGGAGAGCTCGGGAGGCTCGGATTTTAGATGGGGCCGGCGGCAAGGCTTCAGCCATGGAAGGGGCCAGAGAGCTCTTCGAGCTCGATTGAGAAGTCAGAGAGGGAGCTGGGAGGTAGGGGAGGAGGTCGTGGGTGTGGGTGCTGCTCGGGTGGGCTCCGCACAGTCGATTTTATAGCCGAGGCGACGGAGTAGATGGGTTCGGCCGCCATGGCAGCCCTATCGGCATACTGGAGCTCCGATGACACGCGGACGACGAGGGTGATTTCGGCAGGGGCTCCGGGAGAGTGGAGGAGCTCGCAGGAGCTTCGGGAGAGCTCGGAGGGGAAGAGGACAGAAGAAAATGACAGCGCGGGTCACGGGCTCACAGTTCGCCGGAGTTGCTGCGGCGTGGAGAAGAAGAAAGAGGAGGTGGAAGCTACGGGAGAATGGCAACGCGGATGCTGCGGAACCGTAGGACACGCCAGGACAAGCCTTGGCCAGCTGGAGCTCGCTGTTTGCCGCGGTTCATCGCGCAGAGCGCTGTTTTGGCGTGGCCACCATGTGGTCACCGTGGCCCCAACGTGTCCAGGGCACTGCTTAGACCTTAGGACATGTCAAATCGATGTATTAATGCTCCTGGAGTTGACCTGTCGAGTTTTGGAGGGAAGTGGAGGTAGGATATGACAGATGAGAGCTCACAAGTGATCTGACTAGCAGGTGTTTGGTGTGAGCTGAGAGGGATTGAGCAGGACACAAACTTTGGTTTTTGGCATGGGGAAATGATCTAACAAGGTGACTACCCTGGTAAATTTTGGGGCTATTTGGATAAGAATTGAGGGCACTTGCTGTAGAATGGACCCCACTGGTCAGAAATGCAAACTTTGATGTGGTACTCACATACTAGCTTGCATTGAGCTGAAATTTGGAGGAGGTGAGTTATTTGAACATATGAAGCCACTGTAAAAGTTTCATACCATTTGGATACACCAAAATGGTACTTCCTTCACAGAGGATCCATATGGACAGAAACTTAGGAAAATTGTTGGGGAAGAATGAATGGAGGGATTGAGCTGATTTTTGGTTTCCATGAGTGATTTATCCATGTTAATCACCATGAATTTTTTTAGCTCAAATGGATCAAGGGTTCAAGCACTTCCTTTGCAAACTGAAAATCTGGATAGAATTTGCAAATGGATGCTGTGCTCAAACCTTGAACTATGGGACTTGGGTTTTGATGGAAATGGTGAAGATATGAATATAAGAAGCTCCACAATTTATTTGGGATTTTTTTCCTGGCTACCAAAATGGTAGTTCCTTTAGAAAGGGCCCAAAATGCAATATTGGCATTAAATAGGAAAATGCAATTTCCCTTATTTAATTATGGCCAATATTTTTATGGGAGCTCAATATGATCACAAAGAATATCTCCACAAGTTTTCATCAACTTTGGAGATGGATAGATATTTTCCTGGATTTAATTCCTTTAAACAGCAAAAAAAAGAATTAAATATAAATGAAAAATATTGCAAATGACTTGGCAATATTTTTGCATAACCAGGGTTTATAGATAAAGGATGATCACTGGGAAAAGTTTGGGAGTCAGTAGATCAAAGGAAATTGGGGTTCCTTTGTAACGAAAGAGATTAGGGTTTCCTTTCCAGCAACTCGGAAGGTAAGGTTTCGACGGAAAAATCCTGAGAATAGATCTTTGGTGGCAAGGTTGATCTGTTGAGAATCTCTGGTTGGATAGGAGAGGCAAGGCTAGATGACCATCTTCATATACCCAAGAGTGAGAGAAATCCGATAACACCAAGAAAAAAGACGAGAGTCAAATCCCACGAAGGAAAAAAAAACAGAAGCGAAAACCAGGGTGTCACAAACCTACCCCCCTTAAGAAAATCTCGTACTCAAGATTTCCGGCTTACCTCCCAGGGAAGGGGGCTTACCTGTGTGCGACTTGGATCCATTAGCGGTCTTGCCTTCGTTGGTTCACCGGCCTTTTAACTGCCTCTTCTGACGGACCTTGTGTTGTCTCTGCACACAGTTTCCTAGAATCCTTCTCTTTCCTGTCAGGTGTACCTTCTTCCTTGGTAATGGTGTTGCTGGGTGAGGTAGCGGGTAATACCAACAAACAGCTCAGTTTCCATAACCTAGAAGTGACTGCTTCGGGTTTTATTGCGATACTCCGTACTCTGACAGTCAGGGCAAGACATCCTTTCCTGGTACCAGGCTTACGTGCTCGTATGGCTTCGAGTGAGTGGGAGTGGCTTTCTTTTTGCCGGGTCAGAATACTCAGTCTGGCTGCGGGTTCTGTACTGACCTTTCCTTTTGCTTTCGGCATTCTGACTTCGTCCTTAGGTGATCCACAATTCAGGGAACAACATGACCGAACTATTGCTGCTATATTCCCAACTGAAGTGTTAAGCATGATCACAAAGTAATCATATACAGTAATCTCTTATTTCAATGATGTCATGGCGTCTACGAGCTGTTGATGCTGATGTACATGTGCTTTCAGCTATTCTATCAGAATGTCTTGTTTCAAACTCTGTCGCTCGTGGAGATGACTCTGTTATATATAGCCTCTTGCTATGACCACGGAGTTGAGTATAGGACTACAGAGGCTAAACATAGTATCACTATCATCTGGTGTATTCTTTCAGAGCATAGCCTTTTATCTTGGTTGATGGCCCACATTTAGGATGAGTGTGACATGTTGGATGCATTGTTGTGGCCGGATATGCAAGAGTCTGACGAGGATTGGTAATAATACCTTGTCTGTGAAGTTGTATCTTGTTGACCGTCATGGAGGTTGTTTGTACATAACTTCTTTGTTCTTGAAGATTCCTTTGATGGACCTGTAATGACCTGCCAATACGGCTCTTTGATTGTTTTCCCGGCTTGTCAGGCTTATTCTCACAACTTACTCTTGCATATCTCGTAGGGACTGCCGTGTTCATATTCTTCTTTTCAACATGAGGCCAATGTTTCTCTGAACACAGTCATTCCCATGTACGGGTGGCTCATATGAACTGATCCACTGGACTGCATGCTCACAACATATGCAGGTGTAGGATAAATCCTTTCATAACCACTGAGTTCTGAGGCAGACGGATGTGTCTGAACTAATTCATGCTCCTGACAAGATTGTCGTGGGCACTATGGTGTGTTAAAGAAGGCTGAATTCCTTATGTTCGAAGCTTCTGCAGGGGTAGTGTGCTGAAGAAGGCTGGGTATCATGCTTCAGAAGTTTCCTTCATCATGTGGTTTGCTGCGGAAAGTTAGGTGTCTTATGCGGGAAGCTTTCCGCGGTAGCACGCTGTAAAAGATTGGAGCGTCGTATCACAGAAGTTTTTCTCACCGAGTGGCGTACCGAGGAAGATTGGCAGTCTAGTGTCATAAGCTCTCCTCGGTAGCTTGCGGAAGAAGGATGGGTTCCTTATACCAGAAGCCCATCACTGTGTACGTAGTCGGATCTATGGCCAATTCTGACTTTCCTTCCGAAGTATCCGAAACTTTACCCCATGGCGGAGCCAAATTTGGTATAGGCCATACCTTGACTGAAGATATTCTGCACACCACTTGTCCTTCTGCTGGTCTGATCATTGATGCTGTAAAAGTTGCAAGACTGGCGCAGACCTCATGTTGTTAATTAATTCGGAATACCCTTTGTATTCAAACTAAGTGTTGCCGATAATAAGCAGTTGACGGCCAATTCCATTCGGTTTAACTGAGCTTCAATCATATTAGGTGCTCCTTGATTCTGGATACTTGGAAGCTCAGTGATTCTGGGTAACCATGAACTCATCCATATTTTCTTGCAAACCTTGTTCACAGCGCCCAGAAGATTTTGTATTTGCACCGGTGAATTCCAAAATTTACTTTGAAATTTGTAGCAACGTATCGGAGTTTTGTTGGTGCTCTTGGCACATTCACATTCTTGAAATATATCTTCGGTGGGTAATAAATGATCCTTGAGTCCATTGAGAAAAGACTCAAGGTTCACCTCACTGACTGAAATAGTCCTTGTGTCGCGGACGGAATAATTTGTCCTTACTGATATTCATTCTTGGTAGCTCATCTGACTACTCCTTAGGCGTGATTTGTTCTGAGGTAAACTCTCTCAGGTATATCCTGTCCTTGTCTATTGCACATAGATTCTGCTTCTGACCCAGTCTTCATTCTTGACAAATCCGGTGCTGCTATTCTGAATATCAGCCAGTTAACTTGGCATGACTCTCGCCGAATTTGGATTATTGGGTATTATCCAAGTTGTATGCTGGTCTTCTTGACGGCACTTGCAGATGGATCCAGTTGGAGGGAAGAAATGAAACCGACAAAAGAAAAAAACCGCGAAAAACCAAAAAGCAAATAAAGCTCAAATATTGCGAACCTTACACACGTGGCCGAGGATTCACTAGCATAGCACACTCGATGTACCCTTAAGGATTTAGAAGCGGAACCACACAATGCTCCTTGTAGAACTGGAGTCAAGCTCCTACTACTTCGTTAGGAAACATCACACTCTCGACGCATGATGGCTATGGTCGTGCGATTCTAGGGTTATTGGGGAGAGATAGAATTTATAAGCGTTTCCCAAAGGAAACTAGAGTTAACGAGAGAAATGCCATGGCTAGCAAGCAGGGTAAGGATATCTGGTTTACCTAGGGGGTTCAGGGCTCACGGTCGTTGCCAGGTGCGAGCATTTCACACTGGAGGCAAGGCCACGAGAGTTGGGGTCTGATGGAGCCAAAACCTAGGGGGTTGCCTTATGATCAATAGTAGCCGTGCCAGGTTGGCAAAAGATGGCTGAAATCCATCTGGGCTTTCTACTAATCAAGAGGCAATGAAGTCCAGCTAGGGTAACCTATAGTCAGCCTGGCTGCTCTGATACCATCCGTTGTGGCGCCCCGCCTGAGTACCATTGTAGCCAGACGGTCGCCACGGATACCAGCCCAGGAAATCACTCTGGCATGCGCGTTTACAACAAGTATCATGAACACGGGCATTTCTATTAATGGATAAATAAGTATTACAAGAGATATATTACAGAGGTGATGGCAGCGGAAAGCCTCTATCTAAGACAGCTTGGTCTTGGTGCGGCTCGAATCCATAGGGATCTGACTGGGTTACGCTCCTAGCCCGCGAACGCTCCGGCTCCATGACGACGGATGACGGATCCTTATGTCAACCTGGCCACATTGAAGGCCGCTGAGTACTTTTGAATGTACTCGCAAGCAAACCAAACTAACATATACACCAAGCAAAGCAATCCATGGCATTCAATCATGCATTTGTTATTAGAGCAATATTAATTGTCATGACATAGCATAACTAGCTAGCAATATCAAATATCATGTTATAGCAGGTTTATCTAGCAAGATAACTACTGAAGTAAATGCAGTAAGGTAAAGCATATTAAGTAAATATTCCATACTCCGAACATTCTCGTGATCCAACCTGAATCCGATCCAAATCCGATCCAACTCATGTGGTCATCCGACCACTCATCATATAACCATCCCATGGCTAACATATCATAATCCTGACATCACCTGATGTCTACACAAGACGAGTTGTTCCATCATTATTATCCTTATTACGGTTGACCACCTAGTGAGGTCTGGACGGGCTGTCCAATACCGTGGACGCGGCTATTCGAATAGATTTTACACTCTGCAGAGGTTGCGCACTTTACCCACACTATGGAGCACTGACCTCGTGATCCCATTCGGGTGGACCAGCGTTGCTCCAACGAAACCTGCCTGACCCGTGACCCTCCCATCGTACCATCGGCAATCATTCTCCCCCGGAGTCAAGCCCTGGGTGGCCCCTGTGTCACCCCATGACACCTGCCACCGTCGTGGCCCAACTAAACTATCCCAAACGGGGACCGCGCGCCAATAAACAACTAGGCTCACAAGGTTATCGCCGCCTACCGGGCCAGGGTAGCGCGCACGAATAACCTTCCCTGTCTGGTGGTACCGGTGAAAGAGCACAGAGCCAGACCAAGTCAAGGTCGTCCCATACCGGCAAATGTGGTTGCACGGATAAGCCCGGACAGGTGACTCAAGATCAACCGACTAAGTTCATTTAGCAAGCTTAGTGGTTCATCACAATAACTTAACATGGTGGTAACTACGTGTGAGATAACAACTATGAAAACATAACAACCGATCTCGATATAACATCACAATGAGTCATTAGTGAAACAATATTTAAATGGCAAGTTATCAGTTTACAAGTTCTAGCTTTAAGTGACGACCATCGGAACCCTTGCACAAAACCGGCAAAGAAACCAGTAGCCACCAGAACGGTCTTTACAACTCAGATCTAGGACATTACCAGAATAAGTCAACCCTGGCTCAAGACGGCTGGAACGCAGCTCAGAGCATGAGACGGTGTTGATAAGAAGAATGTAGCAGCTCCCTAAGACGGCCGAGAAATAGCTCAGAGCATAGGGTCACTGCTATAGAAAGAAATTCAACAGCTGCCTGAGACGGCCGAAAAGCAGCCTAGAACACGGACAGTTGCTGACAAGAGAAATAAAAGTCGGCATCCACCCCGGACGGCCAAAAACAGCTCAGAACACAGGCGTGGTGCCGTCACCGAAGAAAGTGCAAGCAAGGGTTCGTCAGTGTCACATACAGCTCACTACTACACAGACAAGCACAAGCATATTAATTTAAACATGCAAGAATAACACAGTGAAATGCTTTAGGGCATATATCAGATGGTCGGCTTGCCTGGAGGTCAAAGAATACTCCGAGAAGAAGTGCGGTGAAGTCGCGGAAGAATTTGCCAGAAAAGATTCCCTCTCAAGGGGGCTGTTTAGGGGCAAGGGCAAAATGTTCATTTTCATAGTGTGAAAACATTATGAAAATGATTCCATCGGAACGGGCTCGACGAGATGAAGAGAGGGGCTTTGGATTCACCTTGATCGGAGTTAGGATCAAAAAGTTATATCCGTTTGAAGTCCAGGGACCAATCTGCAAAAGGTTTATTCACAGACAAGCCCCTGGCAGCTAAAACCGAAAGTGCACTGGGCAGATTACGTTTTCTGAATAGGAAAACATATTCTAGGCCGCAGTATAACAAAAATACGCCTTCGTTGTAGAGAAAGCGCATTTTACTCCAGAGCCGCGGCAGAGTACGCTTTCAGAAAGGGAAAACGCCTTTCGTAGAAAGGCGCCTCCACTTAATTCGACGTGGCGGGGGCGGGGCCCGGCTTATGCCTCTGACCGGTGGGTCCCATCTCCTCTCTCTCTCTTCCCTCCATCTCCTTCTTCTTCCCCTCGATGGAAGCCCGTGGAACAGAGGAAGGCCGTGCGCCGGCGGCGATTTCCGGCGGCACGGGTCACCGTTTCCGGCGTTCCGGGTACCCACGAGCTCGGGAGGATGCGGCGCATCCATCCATCCCATCCATGGACTCTGGGGACGACATGAGGGACGGCAGCGTCGGGCCGGGCGGACGGCGGATTCGGGCATGTTGGGGAGCTCAGCCCAGCCGAGGATAGGAGGAGTGAGGTATCGGGAAGGCTTCGGGGTGGTAGTGGAGATCTCCAGTAGTGGTGGGGTGGAAAGGGAGAGCTCGGGAGGCTCGGATTTTAGACGGGGCCGGCGGCAAGGCTTCGGCCATGGAAGGGGCCAGAGAGCTCTTCGAGCTCCATTGAGAAGGCAGAGAGGGAGCTGGGAGGTAGGGGAGGAGGTCGTGGGTGTGGGTGTGGGTGCTGCTCGGGGAGGCTCCGGGCAGTGGCTTTTATAGCCGAGGCGACGGAGTGGATGGGTTCGGCCGCCGTGGCAGCCCTATCGGCATACTGGAGCTCCGATGACACGCGGACGGTGAGGGTGATGTCGGCAGGGGCTCCGGGAGAGTGGAGGAGCTCGCAGGAGTTTCGGGAGAGCTTGGAGGGGAAGAGGACAGAAGAAAACGACGGCACGGGTCATGGGCTCACAGTTCGCCGGAGTTGCTGTGACGTGGAGAAGAAGAAAGAGGAGGGTGAAGCTACGGGAGAATGGCCACGCGGATGCTGCGGAACTGTAGGACATGCCAGGACAAGCCATGGCCGGCTGGAGCTCGCTGTTTGCCGTGGTTCATCGCGCAGAGCGCTATTTTGGCGTGTCCACCATGTTGTCACCGAGGCCACAATGTGTCCAGGGCACTGCTTAGACCTTAGGACATGTCAAATCGATGTATTAATGCTCCTGGAGTTGACCTGTCGAATTTTGGAGGGAAGTGGAGGCAGGATATGACAGATGAGAGCTCAGAAGTGATCTGACTAGCAGGTGTTTGATGTGAGCTGAGAGGGATTGAGCAGGAAACAGACTTTGGTTTTTGGCATGGGGAAATGATCTACCAAGGTGACTACCCTGGTAAATTTTGGGGCCATTTGGGTAAGAATTGAGGGTACTTGCTGTAGAATGGACCCCACTGGTCAGAAAATGCAAACTTTGATGTGGTACTCACATACTAGCTTGCATTGAGCTAAAATTTGGAGGAGGTGAGTTATTTGAACATATGAAGCCACTGTAAAAGTTTCAAACCATTTCGATACACCAAAATGGTACTTCCTTCACAGAGGTTCCATATGGACAGAAACTTAGGAAAATTGTTGGGGAAGAATGAATGGAGGGATTGAGCTGATTTTTGGATTCCATGAGTGACTTATCCATGTTAATCGCCATGAATTTTTTTAGCTCAAATGGATCAAGGGTTCAAGCACTTCCTTTGCGAACTGAAAATCTGGACAGAATTTGCAAATGGATGCTGTGCTCAAACCTTGAACTATGGGACTTGGGTTTTGATAGAAATGGTGAAGATATGGATATAAGAAGCTCCACAATTTATTTGGGATTTTTTTCCTGGCTACCAAAATGGTAGTTCCTTTAGAAAGGGCCCAAAATGCAATATTGGCATTAAATACGAAAATGCAATTTTCCTTATTTAATTATGGCCAATATTTTTATGGGAGCTCAATATGATCACAAAGAATATCTCCACAAGTTTTCATCAACTTTGGAGATGGATAGATATTTTTCTGGATTTAATTCCTTTAAACAGCAAAAAAATATTAATTATAAATGAAAAATATTGCAAATGACTTGGCAATATTTTTGCATATCCAGGGTTTATAGATAAAGGATGATCACTGGGAAAAGTTTGGGAGTCAGCAGATCAAAGGAAATTGGGGTTCCTTTGTAACGGAAGAGATTAGGGTTTCCCTTCCAGCAACTCGGAAGGCAAGGTTTCGACGGAAAAATCCTGAGAATAGATCTTGGGTGGCAAGGTTGATCTGGGGAGAATCTCTGGTTAGATAGGAGAGGCAAGGCTAGATGACCATCTTCATATACCCAAGAGTGAGAGAAATCCGATAACACCGAGAAAAAAGACGGGAGTCAAATCCCGTGAATGAAAAAAAAAAACAGAAGCGAAAACCAGGGCGTCACAACAACCCACCAGGGCATACCCAGGGGGGTTGTGCCCCCCTCGGTGGCCTCCCGCACCACCTCTTTGTCCTATAAATCCCCAAATATTCCAGAAACCCTAGGAGAGTCGACGCAACACAATTTCAGCCGCCGCAAGTTCCAGAACCACGAGATCCAATCTAGACACCATCACGGTGGGGTTCATCATCCTCATTGGTGCCTCTCCGATGATGCGTGAGTAGTTCATCATAGACCTACGGGTCTATAGGCAGTAGAATATGGCTTCCTCTGTCTCTTTTTATTCTCAATACAATGGTCTCTTGGAGATCTATTTGATGTAACTCGTTTTGGTGGTGTGTTTGTTGGGATTCAATGAACTTTGAGTTTATGATCATATCTATATCCATGAATATTATTTGAGTCTTGTTTTGATCTCTTATATGCATAATTATTTATAGCCTCGTATTTCTTCTTCGAATCTTTGGTTTAGTTAGGCCAACTAGATCGATTTTTCTTGCCATGGGAAGAGGTGCTTTGTGATGGGTTCGATCATGCGGTGTTTTTTCCCAGTGAGATAAGGGGCAACAAGACGCGCATGTATCGTTGCTATTAAGGATAACAAGATGGGGGCTATTCCTACATGAATAGATCTCATCTACATCATGTCATCGTTCTTATTGCATTACTCCGTTTTTCCACGAACTTAATACACTAGATGCATGCTGGATAGCGGTCGATGTGTGGAGTAATAGTAGTAGATGCAGGCAGGAGTCGGTCCACTAATCTTGGACGTGATGCCTATATATTGATCATTGCCTTGGATATCGTCCTAATTATTCGATCTTCTATCAATTGCCCAACAGTAATTAGTTTACCCACCGTGTGCTATTTCTCGAGAGAAGCCGCTAGTGAAATCTACGGCCCCCGGGTCTATTCTTTATCATATTTTCTTTGAGATATATTTTTATTTGCTTTTGTTTTCAGATCTATTATTCCAAAAACCCAAAAATATCTTGCTGCACTTTTTTGTTACTTACTTTATTCGTGTTTTATCGAGATCTATTTATCCAATCTATACAATTTTTATCCGGTCAACTTGACAATTTCTGGCGCCGTTACCCGTAGAGGGATAGACAACCCCTCATAAGCGTCGGTTTGCAAGTATTTGTTCTTTGTGTGCAGGTACCGTTTACATAGTGCTGCTTGGTTCTCCTACTAGATTGATAGTTGTGCTGCATCATCCCTTCCTATTTGCGGAAATACCGACGTAGTTCAAGCGACATCAATGTACTTTTGTTTCATGCAGAGCCAGGGCCGGAGGTTGTACATCCATACAAATACGGGCCATGTACTATGTGTGCTACTCTCATTGCCAAATGGATATAATCCATCACTATTGACACCCAACCTAGGGTTTCTTGCTTCTACTGTGAATTCTTGTTCTATATTGTCCACTGCTTTCCGCTGACAACCATCTGCGATATGTCTCATAATCCCATCACTTTTAGACTTTCTTGTCTTGTGCCAAGTCATGTTGTTTGCTTCCTTCGGGTCAGCGAAATAATACTACAAGCGAGGAATCAACAGAAGATACCATACAACCGTTCGAGGTTCCCTCTTTCCAGGCTTGTATCGAAGTTTGTTGCAAGTTAGACACTCAGTTTTGTTCTCATACTCATTCCTATATAAGAAGCAATTATTTTTGCATGCGTGATATCTTACATGCGGCAAATCAAGCGGACACACGATCTTCTTCGCCTCATCTACACTGCGAGGCAACAAATTCCCCTTCGGCAAAACGTTGTGTAAATATTCCAATGTAGCATCCAGACTTGCATCTGTACTCTTGAATCTTGCCTTTATGTCCAGAAGTTTGAGCGTGAGGTGTAGGCGGGTGTGTTCAGGATCGCAACCTTCGTACAGTGGAGTTTTCGCGTCTATTTCCAATTGCGCCAACTTTAGAGCCTCTTTAATAGCAGCTCTCTCGGTTGTCGTCTTCTTCCCAAGCAGTTCTTTGACATGAGGATCTTGTAGCATTGTAGCCAATGACATATCATGTGTGACACTCTCATGATCCTCTTAATGTTCGGGTGGCATTTCATCATTTCCTCCTCTATGCGCATTTTCATTGTTTCCTCCTTCTAGCGGCTCTTCTTCATCGCCAAAGTTTTCCGCATCATTGTTTCCTCCTTCATCATCGCTAACATCCTCCTCACCATGCTTTGTACACCGTGTATAACCTTTGACGAAACCGCGACAGAGCAAGTGCGCCAGCACGCTGTCTTCGAACGGGTTGTGCAAAACTCCATTTTCGCATGTCGAACATGAACATAATATCTGCATTTCACCCTTTTGTATCATATTTACCATGGTGAAATTGAGAAAGCCCTTCGCACTTCGATTCATATTGAATCTTTCGATAGGCGGCGATCAACTAGCGCTGCAAAGGTAAAAGTACTAAAATAATTAGATATATTAGCAATGATGGCATAAAAAATTCGGCATGACCTAAAAAAGGGACATATGAGTGCCAGAAATTTGCTGAAACGGAAATGAATAAACGTTTTGCCAAAACATTGGCAACGCTAGTTGTAGACATTCATGCAAAATGAAACATCGATTGATATCGCATGACACAACAATAGTTCACCAGCATTGTGCAATTCTATAGCTAGCAACTAATGACACACACGTACACATCGATCACATATCGATTCATATGTGAATGCCTCGGATATATGCACATAAATTAACGAGAAGTTCGGTCTTTTTTACCTCATCAAAGGTGCGGGAGAGGGGGGCAGGGGGGCGGGGCCCGGCCGACCATTGGAGGCGCCATTAATGTAGTGTGGTGAAATTTTTAATGCAAGTGTGTGTGTTTGAGTGGGTGGTGAAGAGAAGTAGCTAGCTTAATTAGCGAGTGAGAGTGTGTGAACTAGCTTAGATCTAGCTAACTAGCTACCTACTTAAGAAATCAAGAGAAAGAATTTGGTCTTTTTCTCAAGAAGAAGAGAAGAGAGAGAGAGAGGAGGAAGAGGAAAGAGGGAGGAAGAAGAAGAAAATATCTAGCGGATACTATGGGTGAAATGTGAATAGTGCTGCAACGTAATTACTAGCGTTGACATAGTAGAGAACGCCATTAGAATCCTTTGTATCCCTGGCGTTTCGGAAAAGCCCACATCGGTGTTATGTTGGCTAAAAAATTGATGGACCTGCAAAATGTACTGCTAGTGTTACTTACTCGGCGACGCCATAGATATTATGATTAGTACCGGCCTAGGGAACTTTTGCTAAGCCAGCTCTAACTTGGGACATGGCAGAACTTTGGGATCCACGTACAGGTGGTGTTCCCTATTACTCCTACGCCAGCAATAACAGCATGCCTATGGTACAAAATAGCCCGACGCCACTTCTATTTAAAAATAATAATATTGGCGTTCGTTCAAAATGGCACGCCACCAACGAAAGTTGTGGCTAGTACTTTTTCCACTAGTGCTCCCTCTGTCCACGGGATTTGCCCAGGACTCCAGGTAATTAAGGCAATCGCCCAGATCATCTTTGCTGCAATTCTCGCTGGAGTTTAGTGATTCTGCGTCGTCGTTGCTTGCATGGCCTGGTAGAGAGTGCGTGGTTGTTATCTCAACCATCCTTGTTTTCTGAATCACATATATTGTTTCTCTTGTTTTGGCATAGTGAAAATGTATGGGAACACCAGAGGAGGTGGACATTCTGAAGTTACTGAAGTTAATGGGAAAAACACTTTTCATAAAACAATACTTTCCTCAACCAGCTTTATCGTGTAAATGAAAAAAAATATAACGAGAACTGATATAGTAATAGTTTATTACCTTCTCAAACTAACAACCACATAATTTAGACAATAGATCAATAAAATTTCCAAATCTCCACATATAAAATAGCAACGATATCTATGAAATATAACTAGCAATTACTTTCTTCCTCCTTTTTGTCCCTGTGATGCAACTCTTTGAAACCTTCCTCACTTTCCACCACAAAATCCTATAGTGTGTACAGTACCTGTTGTTAAAGTTGACATGTCAATGCGACACCGATATACGCAACTTGTGTTTGGGACACATGGAAGAGACTTGACCTCGTTATACTTTTTTGGCTCTAGTTCCTTATACATGCAACCTGGCTACTGTTTTTTTTAGAAAAACAGGGACCCTTCCCCGGCTCCATTTTAAAAATGAAACCCCAGACTTACAAAATCAGTTCTCAGGTTTATTTTTCTTGCCCCTCTCGCTCCAAGAGGGGAGGGGAAGCCAAATATCGAAACTAAGAGCTAAATAGGTTATCAAAAGCAAAGAAGATAACAAACTGCACTTTCCATGCAGGGAAAGCAGTTCCTAGCTTTTTCTACTCAACCTCTAAGTCACTGCCACAACCTTCTGCAGCGATTTTCGTGCCTTCAGGGGGGGCGCCGTCTTCAGCTGAGGCGCCCGTCGGCCAGCATCTGTTCATTCGTCAGCAGCTAAGCGTCAACGTGACTAATGTTCATTCCTGATAACATGCCAATATATATTTTCTTAATGTGAGCGAGAGGCCAACACGTCACACGTGCGCACTTAAGCAAGCGATATGGTGATGCTGACGCTAACCTTTCCCTTTCCCTGGTTACGCCTGCCCTGCCTAAGCAGCTCTCTGTCGCCTAATAAAGCCTAAAGCCTCCGTCGGAGGTAGAACTACCAGCTGATCGACCCCAAAAGCTCTCTCAGTTCGAGGCCGCATCTGCTCCACTAGGCTGTTGGCGCAGCCCCAACTAGCTCTCTCTCTCTCACGTAGCTGGAGGTAGAAAAAGGAAAAGGAGAAGGATACACTGGAGTTTCACCAGGCCGCACACACAGCCCCGTTTTTCTTCACCAGAGCACCAACTCAAAAACAGTACCAGTACATGGCTTATATAGCCGGACTCACACCAGGCACAGCCGGAGGCACCAACTCCACGACTTGCATGCACACACACTAACCTGGCCGTCACATCCGGCTGCTAACAACGCACGCACGCACGCACGCACTAACTACTCAGCCTAGCATGCGCTAACCACTAAGCCCCATGCATGCAACACCGCGACTCCGCTCTCGCCAGCTCCCGATCCGCACGTCCTAGCCAGCTCGCACGACGTGCTCACACGCGGCTGCTACGGCTTGGACTCCCAACAGATCACCAACGGCTGCAGCAGACTTGGGTACACACACACACGCCACGCCTCTGCGCCCCGCACGTCCCGCGCGCATCCGACGCGCCCGACGAGCCCGACCGCACCAGTGCGTCCCGCACGTCCCGCGCGCACCCGACGCGCCCGACCACACCACACGCCGTGGCTTATTCCAACACACCCCCCCTAAGCCACGTCCTAGAGGAGTCCGTCATGGTCGACGTTGGCATCGGCCAGGAGAGCCTGCTCCGCCGCCGGTCCTTTCCGCAGCTGCGGGCACTCGCGCCGGAAGTGCCCGTGCTCCCCGCATTTGTAACAGCGTCCACGGCGCTTCCCTCCGTTGCCCGACGATGTGCTCGCCGCGCCGTCGTTGTCGTGGTCGCCGAAGCCGCGTCCACCTTGTCGTCGCTCCCGAGCCGCCCACTGTGCCGCCGTCATCATCAGCTGCCCGTCCGCGCGCTCGCCGCCGGCCTGCACGCGCCGCCGCGTCCGCTCCTCGAACGCCTTGAGCCGCCCGAGCGCCTCCTCAAACGACATCTCCTCCACGTTGCAGAATTGCTCGATTCCGGCCACCGCGTCGTACAGGCGGTCTGGCACGGTGTCGAGCAGCTTCTTCACCATGGCCGCGTCGTCGAGCGTCGAGCCGAGCACCGCGTACCTCGCCGCCATGCCGCTGACCTTCCCGGCGTAGTCGTCCAGCTCGTCGCCGTCGTCCATCCGCAGGCGATCGAACTCGCCGCGCAGCGTCGCGAGCCTCGCCGCCTGCACCCGATCGGCGCCGACGAAGCGAACCTTGAGGGAGTCCCATACCTCCTTCGCGGTTGGCTTCGTCGCCACCTGCATCAGCAAGTCCTCCGGCAGCGCCCCCAGCATCGCCGCCCTTGCCGTCTTGCTCTTCCCGGCGTCGACCGCCGCGCCCTCCGCCGGAGCCACCGCACTCCGCAGCCCCTGGGCGTCAAGGATAGCCTCCGACTTGATCGCCCAGGCGGTGTAGTTCGTCGTTGTCAGCGGCGGCAGCTGCAACGACATCGCGCCCGCACCACCGCTGTGTGGAACGAGCGCCATGGCCGCCGGCAGGATCACACCGAAGCTCTGTATACCAAATGTTGGCGCAGCCCCAAATAGCTCTCTCTCTCTCACGTAGCTGGAAGTAGAAGAAGGAAAAGGAGAAGGATACACTGGAGTTTCACCCGGCCGCACACACAGCCCCGTTTTTCTTCACCAGAGCACCAACTCAAACACAGTACCAGTACATGGCTTATATAGCCGGACTCACACCAGGCACAGCCGGAGGCACCAACTCCACGACTTGCATGCACACACACTAACCTGGCCGTCACATCTGGCTGCTAACAACGCACGCACGCACGCACGCACTAACTACTCAGCCTAGCATGCGCTAACCACGAAGCCCCATGCATGCAACACCGCGACTCCGCTCTCGCCAGCTCCCGATCCGCACGTCCTAGCCAGCTCGCACGACGTGCTCACACGCGGTTGCTACGGCTTGGACTCCCAACAGATCACCAATGGCTGCAGCAGACTCGGGTACACACACACGCCACGCCTCTGCGCCCCGCACGTCCCGCGCGCACCCGACGCGCCCGACGAGTCCGACCGCACCAGTGCGTCCCGCACGTCCCGCGCGCACCCGACGCGCCCGACCAGCCCGACCACACCACACGCCGTGGCTTATTCCAACATAGGCCGGCGCTCTCGTCGACTCTGTCTGTCCACGGGATTTGTCCAGGACTCCAGGTAATTAAGGCAATCTCCCAGCTCATCTTTGCTGCAATTCTCGGCGGAGTTTAGTGATTCTGCGTCATTGTTGCTTGCATGGCCTGGTAGAGAGTGCGTGCTCTTAATTTTTTTGTTCGAGTGAAGAATCCAGTAGTCCAGCTTGTGTGCTGCTCTGCTTATGGTTGTGAGGATTTAGGTGTCCTGCTTGCTTCTTCCCTCCAATGGGGATCTTTGCTGCAGATCCGCCCAGAACAACATTCACCTCATCATGCTCCGAGTTGAAAGTCTTGATTACTGACTGATCGGTTAACTAGTTGGTTTATTATTGATTGATAGGCCGGCCGATCGATCTCACTTTCTCCAAATTTACTCTATATATGGTAGAAAACATCCTACAGGCCTATCTCGAATCTCAGTCGCGACCGCGTCCCCCCCGCGGGCTACCGGCTCCGCACCCGATGCCTCCTCCTCAAGCCCTCCCCCTTCCCTCCCTCCTAGCCACCGTGGCTGGCGTCCGGCGACGGGCCTGGCACGGGCAGCCATTGGCCATTCCCCTCTCGGGTTGCGCTGGCGCGGGGCGGTGCGGCGCCGCGGGGTGTTCCTAGGCAGCGGCTGGGCTCTTCAACATTGTGGCGGGCGATCTACTGGGGGCGGCACCGCTGTTGGCATTGGGGTGATGCGGCGGCGCGATGGCGGCGCTCGCTCATCCCAGATCTCGGCCCTTCAGGCCCCATCTGGGTCAGAGTGGGCCGACGGCGGGGAGGGTCATCGACGTGGCTTCAAGAAGGCGGGGGAGCGGCGATCGGCGGGTGGATGCTGGCGGCGATGATGCTGCCCTGCTGCAGCGTGGCCGACGAGGCTTTGCAGGCCCGATTTAGCCCTGGCTAGGATTCTTTGCGGGCCCGATTTAGCCCTTGCTAGTTGTGTCATCTGTGTCTTCGCACCAAGGCCGGGCATCCAAAGTACGAGGGAGCATTATCAGTGGTTGCTATCTCAACCATCCTTGCCAGACCTGATACATTGCATATGAGGAAAGGACTATAGTCCTTCGTGCTGCGCGTGCAAGCATTTTTATCATAATATATTATTATCCTACTCGATCAGTACAAGATAGTACTTGTTGGTTGCCCACTGGACCATACTTCAGCGATCGAATATGCTTTGCCTCTCCCTATTTGAGAAAGGAACTTTACCCATTTCGTTGACCTTTAATTGGACCACACTTGCTCTGGCCAGTCATTTATGGCCAGCCCACTCATTTCACACTCAATGCCGGTCTCTAAGAAGTGACATGCGGTAAATATTTCATGTTATTCATGATCAGTATATTCAGCGTAACTCGTGTTTCGCCAGTTTGCATCAACTTGTGTCTGAAACATAAAACTGCTTACTGAATCACATATATTGTTTCTCTTGTTTTAGCATAGTCAAAATGGATGGCAACACCAGAGGAGGTGGACATTCTGAAGTTACTGAAGTTAATGGGAAAAACACATTTCATAAAACAATACTTTCCTCAACCAGCTTTATCGTGTAAACGAAAAAATATAACGGGAACAGATATAGTAATAGTTTATTACCATCTCAAACTAGCAACCACATCATTTAGACAATACATCAGTAAAATTTCCAAATCTCCACATATAAAATAGCAACTATATCTATGCAATATAACTAGCAATTACTTTCTTCCTCCTTTTTGTCCTTGTGATGCAACTCTTTGAAACCTTCCTCATTTCCTACCACAAAATCCTATAGGTTGTACACTACCTGTTGTTAAAGTTGACATGTCAATGCGACACCGATATACGCAATCTGTGTTTGGGACACATCGAAGGGACTTGACCTCGGTATACTTTTTTGGCTCTAGTTCCTTGTACATGCAACGTGAATTATGTTCATTCCTGATAACATGCCAATATATCTGTTCTTAATGTGAGCATGCGCCGGCACATCACACGTGCGCACTTAGGCAAGCGTGACGGTGATGCTGACACTCACCTTTCCACTTCCCGGGTTATGCCTCCCCTGCCTAAGCAGCTCCCTGTCGCCTAATAAAGCCTAAAGCCCCCGTCAGAGGGAAAACGACCAGCCGATCAACCCCAAAAGCTCTCTCAATTTGAGGCCGCCTCCGCTCCACTGGGCCGGCGCTCTCGTCGCCTCCCTATTTCCACGGGATTTGGCCAGGACTCCAAGTAATTAAGGCAAATGCCCAGCTCATCTTTGCTGCAATTCTCGCCGGAGTTTAGTGATTATGCGTCGTCGTTGCTTGCATCGCCTGGTAGAGAGTGCGTGCTCCTAATTTTTTGTTCGAGTGGGGAATTTATTAGTCCAGTTTGTGTGCTGGTCTACTTATGGTTGTGGGGATTTAGGTGCCTGCTTGCTTCTTCCCTTCAATGGGGATCTTTGCCGCAGATTCGCCAGGACCAACATTCACCTCCTCATGCTCATCGTTGAAAGTCTTTATTACTGACTGATCGGTTAACTAGTTGGTTTATTATTGATTGATAGGCCGGCCGATCAATCTCACTTTCTCCAAATTTACTCTATATATGGAAGAAAACATCCTACAGGACTATCTTGAATCTCAGTCGCGACTTCGTCCCCCCTGCGGGCGACTGGCCGCGCCCGCGACGCCACCTCCTCGTTCCCTCCCCTTCCCTCCCTCCTTGCCACCGTCCCTGGCGTCCGGAGCCGGGCCTAGCCCGGGCGGCCGCTGGCCATTGCCATCTCGGGTCGGGCTGGCGCGGGGCGGTGCGGCGCCGCGGGGTGCTCCTAGGCATCGGGGGGGATCTTCGGTGTTGTGGAGGGCGATCTACTGGGGGGCGGTGCTGTCGTTGGTGGTGGGGTGATGCGGCGGTGCGATCTGGCAGCGCCCGCTCGGCCCATATATGGGCCCTTCGGTCACCATCTGGGTCTGAGTGGGCCGGCGGCGGGGAGGGTTGTCGACGTAGCTTCCGGAAGGCGCGGGAGCGGCGATCGGCGGGTGGATGCTGGCGGCGCTGGTCCTGCCATACTGCAGCATGGCCGATGGGGCATTTCGGGCCCGATTTAGCCCTGGTTAGGATTCTTTGTGGGCCCGATTTAGCTATAGTTAGTATGTGTCATCTGTGTGTTCGAACCAAGGTCGGGCATCCAAAGTACGAGCGAGCATTATCAGTGGTTGTTATCTCAAACATCCTTGCCAGACCTGATACATTACATACGAAGAAAGGACTATAGTCATTTGTGCTGCGCGTGCAAGCATTTTTATGGTAATATATTATAATCCTACTCGATCCCTACAAGAAGGTACTTGTTGGTTGCCCACTGAACCATATGATCCTACTCGATCCGTACAAGATAGTACTTGTTGGTTGCCCACTCAACCATACTTCAGCAATCGAATATGCTTTGCCTGTCCGTATTTGAGAAGGGAACTTCACCCATTTCGTTGAACTTTAATTGAACCACACCTGCCCTGGACAGGCAATTATGGCTAGCCCAATCATTTCACACTCAATGCCGGTCTGTAAGAAGTGACATGCTGTAAATATTTCATGTTATTCATGATCAGTATATTGAGCGTAACTCGTGTTTCACCAGTTTCGAGTAACTTCTGCCTGAAACATAAAATTGTTTACTGAATCACATATATTGCTCCTCTTATTTTGGCATAGTGAAAATGTATGGGAACACCAGAGGAGGTGGACATTCTGAAGTTACTGAAGTTAATGGGAAAAACACTTTTCATAAAACAATACTTTCCTCAACCAGCTTTATCGTGTAAACGAAAAAATATAACGAGAACAGATATAATAATAGTCTATAACCATCTAAAACTACCAACCACATCATTTCGACAATAGATAAATAAAATTTCCAAATCTCCACATATAAAATAGCAAATATATCTATGCAATATAACTAGCAATTACTTTCTTCCTCCTTTTTGTCCTTGTGATGCAACTCTTTGTTGCTTCCTCACTTTCCACCACAAAATCCTATAGTGTCTACACTACCTGTTGTTGAAGTTGACATGTCAATGCGACAACGATATACGCAACTTGTGTTTGGGACACATGGAAGGGACTTGACCTCGGTATACTTTTTTGGCTCTAGTTCCTTGTACATGCAACCTGACTTATGTTCATTCCTAATAACATGCCAATATATCTTTTCTTAATGTGAGCGAGCGGCTGACATGTCACACGTGCGCACTTAGGCAAGCGCGATGGTGATGCTGACGCGCACCTTTCCCTTTCCCCGGATACGCCTCGCCCACCTAAGCAGCTAGCTGTCGCCTAATATAGCCTGAAGCACCCGTCGGAGGGAGAACGGACAGTCGATTGACCCCAAAATCTCTCTGAATTCGAGGCCGCCTCCGCTCCACTGGGCTGACGCTCTCATCCCCTCCCTCTGTCCATAGGATTTGGCCAGGAATCCAGTCAAGTAAGGCAATCGCCCAACTCATCTTTGCTGCAATTCTCGCCGGAGTTTAGTGATTCCGCGTCGTCCTTGCTTGCTTGGCCTGGTAGAGAGTGTGTGCTCTTAATTTTTTTTCGATTGGGGAATTTATTAGTCCAGTTTGTGTGCTGCTCTGCTTATGGTTGTGGGGATTTAGGTACCCTGCTTGCTTCTTCCCACAAATGGGGATCTTTGTCGCAGATCCGCCTGGACCAACATTCACCTCATCATGCTTCGGGTTGAAAGTCTTGATTAATGACTGATCGATTAACTAGTTGGTTTATTATTGATTGACAAGCTGGCCGATCGATCCCACTTTCTCCAAATTTACTCTATATATGGTAGAAAACATCCTACAGGACTATCTTGAATCTCAGTCGCGACCACGTCGCCGCTGCGGGCGACCGGCCGCGCCCCCGACGCCTCCTCCTCAAGCCCTCCCCCTTGAGTCCCTCCTTGCCACCGTCGCTGGCGTCCAGCGCGGGGCCTGGCCCGGGCGGCCGCTGGCCATTCCCCTCTCCGGTCGTGCTCGCACGGGGTGGTACGGCACCGCGGGGTGCTCCTAGGCGGCGGGGTGGGGGGGCTCTTCGGCATTGTGGCGGGCGATCTACTGGGGGGCGGCGCTGCCGTTGGCGGTGGGGTGATGCAGCGGCGCGATATGGCGGCGCCCGCTCGGCCCAGATCTGGGCCCTTCGGTCCCCATCTGGGTCTGAGTGGGTCGACGGCGGGGAGGGTCGTCGACGTGGCTTCCGGAAGGTGGGGGAGCGGCGATCGGCAGGTGGATGCTGGCGGCGCTGGTCCTGTCCTGCTGCAGCGTGGCCGACGGGGCATTCTGGGCCCGATTTAGCCCTGGCTAGCATTCTTTGCAGGCCTGATTTAGCCCTACCTAGTATGTGTCATATGTGTCTTCGCACCAAGGTCGGGCATCCAAAGTACGAGGGAGCATTATCAGTGGTTGTTATCTCAAACATCCTTGCCAGAGCTGATACATTGCATATGAGGAAAGGAATATAGTCATTCGTGCTGCGCGTGGAAGCATTTTTATGAAAATATATTATGATCCTACTCGATCTGTAAAAGATAGTACTTGTTGGTTGCCCACTGAACCATATGATCCTACTCGATCCGTAAAAGATAGTACTTGTTGGTTGCCCACTGAACCATACTTCAGTGATCGAATATGCTTTGCCTCTCCGCATTTGAGAAGGGAACTTCACCCATTTCGTTGACCTTTAATTGAACCAAACTTGCCCTGGCCAGGCATTTATAGCCAGCCCACTCATTTCACACTCGACGCCGGTCTCTGAGAAGTGACATGCTATAAATATTTCATGTTATTCATGAACAGTATATTCAGCGTAACTCGTGTTTCGCCAGTTTCGATCGACTTGTGTCTGAAACATAAAACTGTTTACTGAATCACATATATTGTTTCTCTTGTTTTGGCATAGTGAAAATGGATGGGAACACCAGAGGAGGTGGACATTCTGAACTTACTTAAGTTAATGGGAAAAACACTTTTTATAAAACAATACTTTCCTCAACCAGCTTTATCGTGTAGATGAAAAAATATAACGAGAACAGATGTAATAATAGTTTATTACCTTCTCAAACTACCAACCACATCATTTAGACAATAGATAAATAAAATTTCCAAATCTCCGCATATAAAATAGCAACTATATCTATGCAATATAACTAGCAATTACTTTCTTCCTCCTTTTGTCCTTGTGATGCAACTCTTTGAAACCTTCCTCACTTTCCACCACAAAATCCTATAGGGTGTACACTACCTGTTGTTAAAGTTGATATGTCAATGCGACACCGATATACGCAACCTGTGTTTGGGACACATGGAAGGGACTTGACCTCGGTATACTTTTTTGGCTCTAGTTCCTTGTACATGCAACCTGACTTGTGTTCATCACTACAGGAATCAGCTTATTTGCCGTCTGCCAGGGCGGACGGCAAAGGCACCAAAAGAGGATGGCAAAGTGCTTTGTCGTCTGCCACCGACGGCAAATCTGTCCGGCATAGAGGGCTACGATAAAGAGGTTCTTTGCCGACTGCTTCACCTAAGCGGACGGCAAAGAAAATGGACGGCAACTAATAGGCGTTAGCCATGTTAGGTGGCTAATGGCAGCCTTTGCCGTCTGCCAGCGGACGGCAAACATTCCCTCCCCTTTGTCGTCAACCAAATGGCCAGCTCCCAAGTTGCACAGGTTGCTGCCACATGGCATCTTTGCCGTCGGTGGCAGACGGCAAAGAGGCTGCATTTTCTCTTTTTTTCTGTTTTTTCTTATATCCAAGCATTTTCAAAGCAAATAGATGATATGTATATATATATTTCATAGGGCAATTACAGAGCAAACATGTAAGATATCCAACACATAACTTCATCATACATGCATAGTTCCATCCAACCATACCAAGTTCCCTGCATAGTTCCATCATACATAGCAAGTTCAACATACAGGCATCCAACCATATATATTACAATAGTTTCATCCAACGATACATGCATAGTTCAACGATACAAAAGAAACAGAGAAAGGGATAAGAAGCACTCCATCAATGCAAGCTTTCGGCAAGTGAATGAAATCTGCAAAATGGCAAATAAGAAAGTTAGGAGAAGAAGAAGAAGAAGAAAATGAAGAAGAAGATGAAGTAAGCATACTTAGGTAAAATGGATCTAACCTAGCTAATTATGTCATTTTTGAGTGAACTAAGCATATTATGCTATTTTTGATATAAAGCAGCTTAGTATAGGTCATTATTGAGCTAACCTAGGTAACTAAGCATATTAGGCTTAACTTTAGGTCATTTTGGAGAAAGAAGAAGAAGAAGAAGGCAAGAACTAGAAAAAAAGCAAGAAAGAAGAAGACTAAAGGAAGAAACTAGAAAGAAAGAATAAGAAGAAAAGACTAGAGAAGAAGAAGTTTTTACCCTTTTCCTCTCATTCTTCTTCTTTTTCTCCTCTTCATTATTTTTCTTCTTCTTATTCCTTATTTGTGTCATTTTAGAGCTTACATAGGTAATTATGCCATTTTTTAGCTAACTAAGCTTATTATGTCAATTTGGAGGAAAAAAGGTAAGTATAGGTCATTTTTGTGCTAACATAAGTAATTATGCCATTTTTGAGCTAACGTAGGTAAAATGGATCATTTTGGAGCTAATCTAGTTAAAATGGATCATATTGGAGATAACCTAGGTAAACTTGGTCATTTAGGAGCTAACCTAGGTAAAATGGATCATATTGGAGCTAACCTAGGTAAACTTGGTCATTTTGGAGCTAACCTAGGTAAAATGGATCATATTGGAGCTAACCTATGTAAAATGGGTCATTTTGGAGCTAACCTAGCTAATTATGACATTTTTGAGTTAACTAAGCATATTATGCCATTTTTGACATAAGTAAGCTAAGTATAGGTCTTTATTGAGCTAACCTAGGTAACTAAGCATATTAGAGCTAATTTAGCATTTTAGAGCTAACTTAGGTCATTTTGGAGCTAACTTAGGTAAAATTGATCATTTTGGAGCTAATTAGGCTTATTATGTCATTTTCGAGGAAAATAAGCTAACTATATGACATATATGAGGTTACCAAGATTGTTATGCCATTTCAAACCTAAGTAAGCTAATTATGCCATTTTTTACATAATTAAGCTAAGTGTATGTCATTATTGAGCAAACCTATGTAACTAAGCATATTAGAGATAACTTAGCATGTTAGAGCTAACTTAGGTAATTTCAGAGGAAACAAAGCTAAGTATAGATCATTTCGGAGCTAAGTAAGCTAATTATGTCATTTTGGAGGAAGATAAGCTAAGTCTAGGTCATTATGTTAAGCATTTTGGAGGAAATAAAGCTAAGTCTAGGTCTTTATGCATTTCGTAAGCAAAACACTAGAGAAAACTTACCGTCATCACGAAGGTGAAGGACCGTCGTGGCTCGTGCCGGTACCATCACCTGGAGAAGGATCGTGTGATGCTTGTCTGGAGGCAGGTTGCACCAAAGATCAGTTGCAATGTCTCGTTAGCATGACGACACTCAAATGTTAATACTAGTAACTAATGACCATTCAAATTAAACGCACCGTGGTCCCCGGAGCAATCTCTGGCATCGGCGGAGGGGTCTGACCGGCCTTCTGGCACACGGACTACACATTTTGTTTTCACGGGTCAGTCATACTAGTTAGTAATGAAACGAACATTACGTGCATGATTTGGCTAATATGCAGAAGAAACTTACCACGAGGAGCTCGTACATGGCCCGGTTCTGCATGTCATTTCGTGCCCTCTCCTCCTCCATCAACCTTGCCGTCTTCTCCTCCAACTCCAGCTCCCTCTCCGCCAGAAGCGCTTGGGTTCTATCTCTCTCAGTCTGAAGAGCAGCCTGCAACACCACTCCTCGTTAGCATTGTAATCATCGATGGCTGCACACACAATGTAATGCTTGAAAGAAATCTGAGTCCGTATAACTAACCTGGAAGGCGAGCTCGATTGGCCGTGGACGAGGCCTTATCTCAGGATCTGAGCTCGTTTGGCGTGCCTTGATCTCCGAGAGAGTGCGAAGACAATGGATAAGTCCATCTCCAATGGGTATCGAGCCATGGGACCCACCGCCATCAGATATCATCACCAGCTCCGGATCAAACGGCCCGCTCGGGTTAAAGTCCTCCCCTTTCCTTGTCTTCCCCTCATCTCTGTACTACACGAGCTTGTTGTGGGAGGAGATGTTGGTGAAGTTCTCTGGATGATCGAGGTCAGACGCAGAGAATGCCTTGGCCTTCTTGAACGGGGCAGTATGGGCCATGGCATAGAGGTCAAACACCTCTGGCACCGGTGCCATATTGTATCCCGCCTAAAAGAGAGGAACATAGTATTAGTAATTAAAGGGCTCAAGCTAGCATGACAGAATGAATTGCATGAATCATGAAGCAAACCACATACCCAGTTCCGCCCGTATTGAAATAAGTTGGCGCTGCCTTGATGGTGTGGCACACCTCTCATTTGGGCATGCTTGTCCTTGGCACCTTTGTGGACGCCCCGCCATGCGTCTGAGCACCACTCATCTACCAACGCCTCCCAACAATCCATCTTATCAGCACACCATCTCGGGGGCACCTAAGTCAGTAAAGAGAAACTTGAGCACTACGTCTACAAATCAAATCAACGAAACTAAGAACAAGGCATGAAGAATATAGGCAATTACCTTCATGTACTCCTCCTTCTGCAGATACTTTCCGCGGCACTTCTTCTTGGGCTTCCGAACACCACGCGAGGTGAAGTAGTCTCGAACAGCCTGCACCCGAGCCACGTGGCGTAAGTTTTGTAGTAGGCGCCTGCACTCGGCATTGATAACCCGTTCACAGGCCTCCTCGTATCCCTCCTCACACCTGTAGAAGGTCTGCAATCAAATGAGACAACATTTATTAGTACAATAACTAAGCTTATTCGAAGATTTTTAATTGTGTAAATGAGAAATTACCCAAAACGTTCTGATCACCATGTCGGCCCTCGTGTGGCACAAGACACCGTCGATGATCTCCTCCGGCGGGGCCGGGGCAGCCAAGTAGTGCTCCCAGGTCAATCCTAGCTCTGGAAGCTGACCCTCATCGGGCAACGTGACCCACCCCGGGAAGTTTTGCCGCCAAATTACACCAAGGACTTGGTTGGGCCTGTTGACATCCTGATGGTGGTCCATTATTCGTGCACGGATGGAAGCAGTTCGCCCAGTCTCATGACCATCAGCTCGGAGATGTCCTTGTCTTAAGCTACGACACCAGTCGGTCAGCACTCGGACCGGAAGATCCTCGAGCATCGACCCCTAGACCCTTGACCCCTCGCCCCCTCGGTGGTCCTATCGAACACCTTCACTGTGAGCATGGTGCGGCTGTTGTCGTATCTTAAGATGCGGACGTGCCCGGATGGTCATCAGCGCGGGCGAACTGCTTCCATCTGTTATTCGTGCACGGATGGAAGCAGTTCGCCCACGCTCATGACCTTCAGCTCGGGGACGTGCTCATCTTAAGCTACGATACCAGTCGGTCAGCACTCGGACCGGAAGATCCTCGACCATCGACCCCTAGACCCTCCACCCCTCGCCCCCTCGGTGGTCCTGTCGAACACCTTCACTGTGAGCATGGTGTGGCTGTTGTCATATCTTAAGATGCGGACGTGCCCGGAAGGTCATCAGCGCGGGCGAACTACTTCCATCCGTTATTCGTGCACGGATGGAAGCAGTTCGCCCACGCTGATGACCTTCAGCTCGGGGACGTGCTCATCTTAAGCTATGACACCAGTCGGTCAGCACTCGAACCAGAAGATCCTCGACCATGGATCCCTAGACCCTCGACCCCTCGCCCCCTCGGTGGTCCTGTCAAACACCTTCACTGTGAGCATGGTGCAGCTGTTGTCATATGTTAAGATGCGGACGTGCTCGGAAGGTCATCAACGCGGGTGAACTGCTTCCATCCGTTATTCGTGCATGGATGGAAGCAGTTCGCCCACGCTCATGACCTTCAGCTCGGGGACGTGCTCATCTTAAGCTACGACACCAGTCGGTCAGCACTCGGACCGGAAGATCCTCGACCATCGACCCCTAGACCCTCGACCCCTCGGCCCCTCGGTGGTCCTGTCGAACACCTTCACTGTGAGCATGGTGTGGCTGTTGTCGTATCTTAAGATGCGGACGTGCCCGGAAGCTCATTAGCGCGGGCGAACTGCTTCCATCCGTTATTCGTGCATGGATGGAAGCAGTTCGCCCACGCTCATGACCTTCAGCTCGGGGACGTGCTCATCTTAAGCTACGACACCAGTCGGTCGGCACTCGGGCCGAAAGATCCTCTACCATCTACCCCTAAACCATCGACCCCTAACCTCGATTTTCGACCAGGTTCCATCGGCGCCGACGCACCCCTAACCTCGACCCGGTTCCGTCGGCGCCGACGCACCCCAAACCTCCACTTCTTCTTCTTCTTCTTCCTCCTGTTCTTTTCTTCTACTTCTTCTTCTTCTTCTTCTTCTTCTTCTTCTTCCTCTTGTTCTACTTCTTATTTTATTTTATTTTTCATCTTTGTTCTTAACTAAACCTAAACTAAATATAAACCTAAACCTAAAAATAGAGAACTAAACCTAAACCAAACTAAATCTAAACTAAACTAAACTAAACTTAAACTAAACTAAACCTAAACAAAACTAAATCTAAACCTAAACCTAAAAAAATAGAAGAAAAAAACCTAAACTAAACCTAAACTAAATCTAAACTATAAACTAAACTAAACTGGAAAAAAAGAGGGGGAGGGGGCTCACCGGAGTGGGGGACGTGGAGGAGGCCCACGCCGGCGGGTCGGGGCGGCGGGGGGGCCGGAGATTCGGGGAGGCCGGGCGGCGGTCCGGCGGGGCGTCGGGGGGCGCGGGGCGGCGGGGCGTCGGGGAGGCCAGGAGGCGGGGCGTCAGGGCGGCGGGGGGGGGGGGGGGGGGGGCGTCAGCGGCCCGAGTGGCGGGGCATCGGGGCCAGGCGGCGGGCCGGAGCGGTGTTCCGCGCGGGGTGGGGGGAGCGGCGTGCCGGGGCGGCGGCCGGAGCGGCGGTGGCAGTGGGCGGCGGGCCGGGGTGGCGTGTGGTCGGGGACGGGGGGCGGTTGGGGGCGACGGCGGGGTGCGGGGCGGTGGTGTGCGGTCGGGGGTCGAGGGCGATCTGACTGGCGGCGCGCGGTGGGTGTTAGGGAGAGAGAAGACATAGAGAGAGGAGGCGGGGGAACGGCCGTTACATAGTTCAATCTTTGCCGTCCGCTGGCGGATGGCAAAGAGGTGGGGCTGGTGGGCCGTCAGGGTTTGGACCTCCACTGGGACCTACTCACCTCTTTGCCGAATCATTTGCCGTCCGCTAGCGGATGACAAAGAATTGGCTGATGGCAAACAGGCTCTTTGCCGTCAGTCCGTTCTTTGTCGTCCGTTTTTTGGAAGCGGACGGCAAAGTCCTTCTCTGCCGTCCGCTAGTAGACGGCAAAGATCTGACTGATGGAAAATTCTCTGTTTCCAGTAGTGCATTTCTAATAACATGCCAATATATCTTTTCTTAATGTGAGCGAGTGGCCGGCACGTCCCACGTGCGCACTTAGGCAAGTGCGATGGTGATGCTGATGCTCACCTTTCCCTTTCCCCGGTTACGCCTCCCCAACCAAAGTAGCTATCTGTCGCCTAATAAAGCCTAAATTCCCCGTCGAAGGGAGAATGAACAGCCGATCGACCCCAAAATCTCTCTCAATTCGAGGCCGCCTCCGCTCCACTAGGCCGGCGATCTCGTCCCCTCCCTCTGTCTACGGGATTTGGCCAGGAATCCAATAAATTAAGGCAATCGCCCAGCTCATTTATGCTGCAATTCTCGCCAGAGTTTAGTTATTTTGTGCGTCGTCCTTGCTTGCTTGGCATGGTAGAGAGTGCGTGCTCTTAATTTTTTGTTCGAGTGGGGAATTTATTAGTCCAGTTTGTGTGCTACTCTGCTTATGGTTGTGGGGATTTAGGTGCCCCACTTGCTTCTTCCCTCCAATGGGGATCTTTGCCGCAGATCCGCCCGGACCAACATTCACCTCATCATGCTCCGAGTTGAATGTCTTGATTACTGACTTATCGGTTAACTAGTTGGTTTATTATTGATTGATAGGCCGGCCAATTGATCTCACTTTCTCCAAATTACTCTATATATGGTAGAAAACATCCTATAGGACTATCTTGAATCTCAGTCGCCACCGCGTCACCCCCGCGGGCGACCAGCCGCGCCCCCGACGCCTACTTCTTGAGCCCTCCCCCTTCCATCCCTCCTTGCCACCGTCGCTGGCGTCCGCCGTCGGGCCTGGCCCGGGCAGCTACTGGCCATTCCCTTCTCAGTTCGTGCTGGCCCGGGGAGGTGCGGCACCGCGGGGTGCTCCTAGGCGGTGGCGGGGCTCTTTAGCGTTGTGGAAGGCGGTCTACTGGGGGGGCGGTGCCGCCGTTGGCGGTGGGGTGATTCGGCGGCGCGACCTGGCGGCGCCCGCTCGGCCCAGATCTGGGACCTTCAGGCCCCATCTGGGTCTGAGTGGGCCGACGGCGGGGAGGGTCGTCGACGTGGCTTCCGGAAGGCAGGGAGCGGTGATCGGCGGGTGGATGCTGGCAGCGCTTGTGCTGCCCTGCTTGATGATGTCGCTTGAACTACGTCGATATTACCCCAAAGAGGAAGGGATGATGCAGCACAGCTACGATATGTACTTCCCTCAGTTATGAAACCAAGGTATCAATCCAGTAGGAGAACCAAGCAACACTATGTAAACGATACCTGCACATAAAGAACAAATACTTGCAACCCAACGCTTATGAGGGGTTGTCAATCCCTCTACGGGTAACGGCGCTAGAAATTGTCAAGTTGATGGGATAAAAATTGTGTAGATTGGATAAATAGATCTCGATAAAACACGAAATAAAATAAGTAATAAAAAAGTGCAGCAAGATATTTTTGGGTTTTTGAAATAATAGATCTGAAAATAAAAGAAAATAAAAATGGATCTGAAAGCAAATATGATAAAGAATAGACCCGGGGCCCGTATATTTCACTAGTGGCTTCTCTCGAGAAATAGCACACGGTGGGTAAACAAATTACTGTTGGGCAATTGATAGAAGATCGAATAATTATGACGATATCCAAGGCAATTATCAATATATAGGCATCACATCCAAGATTAGTAGACTGACTTCTGCTGCATCTCCTACTATTAATCCACACATCGACCGCTATCCAGCATGCATTTAGTGTATTAAGTTCACGAAAAATGGAGTAATGCAATAAGAATGATGACATGATGTAGACGAGATCTATTCATGTAGGAATAGCCCCCATCTTGTTATCCTTAATAGCAATGATACATGTGTGTCTTGCTGCCCCTTCTGTCACTAGGAAAGAACACCGCATGATCGAACCCATCACAAAGCACCTCTTCCCATGGCAAGAAAAATCGATCTAGTTGTCCTAACTAAACCAAAGATTTGAAAAAGAAATATGAGGCTATAAATAATCATGCATATAAGAGATCAAAAGAGGACTCAAATAATATTCATGGATATAGATCTGATCATAAACTCAAAATTCATCGGATCCCAACAAACACACCGCAAAAAAGAGTTACATCAAATAGATCTCCAAGAGACCATTGTATTGAGAATCAAAAAATTGAGCAGAAGCCATCTAGCTGCTGCCTGCAGACCCGTAGGTCTATGATGAACTAATCACGCATCATCGGAGAGGCACCAATGAGGATGATGAACCCCTCCGTGATGGTGTCTAGATTGGATCTCATGGTTCTGGAACTTGCGGCGGCTGGAATTGTGTTTCGTCGACTCCTTTTTCGCGTTGTCCTCACCCAGTGACAGAAGGGGTAGCGAGGCGCATATTGTATTGTTGCCATCAAGGATAAAAAGATGGGGTTTATGTCATATTTCTTGATTTTATCCCTCTACATCATGTCATCTTACTTAAAGCGTTACTCCATTCTTATGAACTTAATACTCTAGATGCATGCTCACTACTACAGGATTGATCTCTTGTAACACGTTGATGTGCTACTACATCTTAGATATTGTGTTACTGAAGTGCATATTAACACACTTTTGTATGTGTTCCTGTAGGCTATGTTACTAGGTGGTGTCTATTGTAGCACATAACAGTTGTTCCTATATGTATTTAAACGTGTTACTATTGTATTGTTGCAACACAAGCCATATGTGTTACCGAAGGCCCTGGTAACACTTTTTGAGAACTATAGGCACACACTTTGTAACATGTTTTTCCTGGTGTAGCAACATGGTTAGTAACATGGTTTAACAAAATTGCAACACAATTATTAATGATTTGTAGTAATTACAATAGGCCTTTGTAACATGTTTTGATATTTCAGCAACATATTTTCTTTATTGTAGCAACGCAATAGTAACAATTTTTTTTGTATATATTGTAACATGTGTAGTGGTGATTGGTAGCCAACCTAGTAACACCTTTTCCTAACTATAGTAACACGACATAATTAGTCCAATGTGCTATTGCAAACATTTTTAATGAAATATTGTATCAATACAATTTTGTTTTTATACTTCCTCATAGTGAAAATCGATAAGCATACGACACACAGTGTATACTATATAAAAAGGCCATGGACATAAAGCTTGCATATATGCACGAGGATATAAAATATCAATATGGTCCATGCCATTCCATAGCATTTGTAACAATAAACATATAGAAGATCCATATTTTAGAAAAAAAAATACATTTCTCAACCCACTAATGTAAACTATAGTATTCGAAAGATTTCCTATCACTGAAACCATGTGACACCCCTATTCATGTTCACTAGAATGTGCCCCTCGAATCTTTCTTGCATCAATATGTCATATTTGCATCTCGATTCCTCATAAGCAAAAGCATCCGAATCAACTCAACCACTAAACCTCTCAATCTGAAAAAAAAATTCAGTTACAACTACATTATGTATATCGTAAATTTAATTTAACAAAACCCAAGAAGTTAAACATTGACATACACATGCTGAAGGCCAAGCAATTGTTAATCCAGAGGTGAAAGCATCGCCAATTGTCCTACAATTTTCCCTTTCCCTTACCAAGAGCTCACATTCCTTAATAGGTTGATCAACTTGCACTTCTATGAACTGCCGACCTAGCTCAACACCACCAACCATTTTTTTTGAATTGCAACCCAAAATGCTAGCATGTGCCACATGCCTTTTGTTTGGATATACTGAAGACTTCAGAATCACTTTTGTGCCAACCTGAAATGAGGTTCAAATTATAATATACAGTAATAAAAACCAATTTTGTGAACACGAATCTAGTATGAATACGCTATTTTTGTTACCTCCATGGAAGGACTACGTTTCTTCTTAGAGGACACATGGACTACAGACTTTTCTTGAGTGCTTTGTTTGTGTACACTAGTCAAATTTCCATCCATATTCTCCCTGCTCTTTCTCATCTACAGATAAACATAAGAGGAAAAATGATTTATCCTTGTGATTTTGCAATGCAAAGTTCACAGTACATTTTATTCATCAAATATTACATGTTCCAACATCATTTTGTAACCTCAGGAGAGTCCATTCCATGCAAATCGAACTTAAAATGCAGAAACTCATTCATTCAGCATTATACAAATATGAGTCAGTAGTATCAATATTGGATTGCACTTGAATGACAAATCGCTAGTACAACCTGATATTTTAACTAAAAGTGCGTGAATAACAAATCACGCCATCAATAATTCATATGGAAAATGTTTCCTATCACTGCCTAGGAAGCAGATTTCTCAGGAGTTAACCATTATCTCTCCATCAAAAACAGGATCGAAAACAAGATGGGCTGGTGATGATGGTGCTTGATATGAGAATTTATTGCAGCCCTCATTTTCAAGGTGATGCTTCTATACAACAATGTAAGTACATTAATAAGTTGTAGTGTATCCTTTATAGCATGAGTAACAACAAGATTCTAACCTGTTTGCTTGACAGAATGTCATTATCTTCGTGCGAGCCATGTCGATTTGGGTGAGTTTTATTCTGCATTTTACATGAATAGGCATTCGTTATTAGACACTTATAAAGTGTAGTAATAAATAAACAAATTTACCATTGTTGTATCTCTGGGTTTGATCACTACGAATTCTGCATCGGGTCCATTGGCATGAACTCTCTGCAACATGAAATATTTATAAAGAGAGCTAAAAATGAACTAACACATGTCGAATATATTGACAATACCTTTCTTTTATTATTATGTAGTACTTCTGGATGAGATTCGCCATTACCTATAGTTGGGAAATTTTCCTACAACAGAAATTAAACAAGTTTCAGTAAAATAATTATATGAATGCAACAACAAAAATTACCGTTGCCATTTCGTTCGTCCCACACACTTCATCTTTGTTTCTTAATGCTTCAATGATTTGGTCTTTCTGTTCTATGTGTTGCTTCAGCTTTGCTATTTCCTCCCTAGCATCAGCCTCTCCATCATGTGATGAACCATTTGTTGCAGTCACATTGATGTTCTTGAGATAACGAGGTTTTCGACGATAAACTTGGTTAGGAACAGGAAGCAAACCCATGCCATGTACTTGTCCAGGCTTTTCATTCCCCAAAACTTTGTGCAAGGCATCACCTTTCCATGCAACTCTTCCCTGGTCACTTTGGGCCAACTCTGGTTGTTCAGTAACTACCTTTTCCAGCTCAACCTGAAAGAGAAGAATAAGGCATAATCTACTTGTTGGATTCAGTGTTGACTTGATTGTGTAAAAATTGAATGTATATAACCTACCACAAGCTTATTTTTATCGATGGCCTTTTTTGGTTTTCTGTGAGTCGCTAAATAAACCATCGCTCTATGTGGTTGTTTCTTTTCAGGGTCCTCTTGACGCTGCAAAACCAGAAGTGCACTAACATGTAAAGAAAAGGCCGTAAAAATTTAGAAAAAACATATATTACTCACAAAGTCCTCAGCCCAACGAGCAAAACTCTTTGTCCCTGCTGTATGACTTGTCTTCACCTTTGTACGACTTATTTTGTTCTTCTCACTTACTGCCTATTATAATAAAAATATAATGTCAATGCACTAATTAACAGCAGCACACATAGTCCAATTAAATGACAGAGAGCTTACCGTTCCTTCCTTAGACTTCCAAAATTTGACAAGTTCACGCCATTGGTCACTATCCACATATTCTGGACAAAGCTTATACAAATATTTTCTTTTCTTGTTTGCATTAAAGAAATTTTTCTTCAAACCAGCCTTGAATCTTCTCCAATCTCGTCCGGTAGTTTTTAGTATCCACTTGTCACACTTAGCAGGGTACAAGAACTTTGTCTGCATTTCAGGAAATAATGAATAAGCGTAAACAACAAGGTCACCATTGTATTTAAAATAGTGCCCAGATGTACAAAGGCAAACTAATAATATGCTAGCTAATATAATTTATTTTCTTCTTCTGTCACATAAATGTACCTGTACACACTGAAGTATTGTGTCAGCCCCACCATCCTTCTTGACATTACGCCAGTCCTTTTTGTCAAGTGGACAATAGCCCCCAAGTCTAGCTATTGTCCCAAGAAATTTCCCGAGGACTCCACCTTCGTCCCCAATAGGCTGGTCAAGATGATTGCATTTTACAACTATCCGCGTACCATCTGGCATGTTCCAAACAGCCGGTAAGGATGTTCCTCTACGCTTACCGTCACCTGTGGAATTTGTTTACAACAATAGTAATTAACTGAAGGCCACATATATTACATTATGTGCTTTGAAAGCATTGAGTGAGTAAGGAAAGTAAGGCTACTGATGGAATGACCAAGAACAAAGACCAATGATAGCAAAGTACATTTTAGATTTGACATGCCCTGTATTGTCGGATTAATAAAGGAAATTGGGTAAGTATATATATGGAGCTTGTTTGTTAAGTAAGTGCAAGCCAACTTAGAATTGTTGATCCTGCTTAATTAATATTGTACCAGAAATATTGTCGAGGCGATCATCTCGACGACCAGCTTGATCCTCATTATCCTCCAATTCTTGTGTTTCAGACACTGAATCACGTGACTGTGGAGATTGCTCACTATTGTCACAATCCCCATTGGTGTACTCAGCGCAGCTCTGAACCACATTCAACCTTTTTGATTTACGCACCGTTCCTGTCAATCAATTCATGCACCATTTAATCTGTTAATTACAAGGATAGATACTAATTTATTTGACCAAGTAGACTAAGCATGACATGTTGCAAAATATGTACGACACTTGTAAACTGTAATTTCCTACAAAAACGGAAATAGTTATTGAGCTTACGGTTGCTATTACTTTGTGACGTGGCCGCCCTAGTTTTTGCTGCTCCTTTATCAAAGACACCCTCCTCCTCTAAGCTAGTAATCGGTCCGTCATCCTCACGCCGTGGGTCTGATGGAGCAACATCAATGTTGGCCTCCTCGTTGAACACATACAACTGGACCTTCTTCTCATTGGTATGTTCTGATATCATTTTGCTCACATGAATGTCATTATCAATGCGTACCAGGTAGCCTCTGCCACGCGGGTATTTCTTCCTGTAATACAAAAAATCATATGCCGGCGAGAAGCCAACTTCTTCGATCAATTTGACTAACTCATAATAGGAGATATTTGTTCTGTCCATTAATCCTTCAAGAACTTTATGCTGATGATTCTCATCTTCATAGGACAGGCTAATTTTCCAATTTTCCACAGCCATCTACAATGACATGGATGTAAGAAGTATCAGCACCAAACCAACTTTATAGTGGCATGAAAGTGAATAAATGGTTGACATATATCAGCACCAAACCAACTTTATAGTGGCATGAAACTGAATACTGACTGTATAAGATGTACTGTATAAACTGAATACTGACTGTATAAGATGTACTATGAATTTCAGGGTACATAAATTTTAAAAATCAGTACTAATCAGAGTTCAGAGTACAAGATCTTTGGCCCCAATCTAAGTACTGGATATATCAGTAATAATCAGAGTTCAGAGTACAAGATCTTTGGTCCCAATTTTTGTCTAAGTACTGCATATATCAGTACTACTCTGAGTACTATGCATTTCAGAGTACTGATCTCAGAGTACTATCAGTACTGTACAAGATATACTATGAATTTCGGAGTACAAGATCCGGGGCCCCTAGTATTGTATAACTACTGCATGTATCAGTACTAAGCAGGTGATTATAGCCTACAAAATCAGGGGGTTAAAGACTGAAACCTTAAACTGCAAAGAGGTTGGAAAAGCAGCCAACATCTCACGTATATATAGATGCTAAGGTCAATGGTAATGTTGCCAACATTCATGTTGAGAATACTAATGTGATAGGCGTGTAGCACACAAAACTGCAGAGGAATACAAAAATTCAGAGACATTGGTACTACTTCTGCAGTGGACAAAAACCAGACTATAAGTTGTATCTCAGTTTAACATAGTGACTAATGATTACAGCCCATCCTCCATTCTTATCCTAAATTAACCACTGGTTGATTTACTGCCTGGTACGCACTAACCTAATACCAGATTCAGAGAGGAAAACAAAGGGATGAGGAAAGAGAATCAGTCAGGCATAGAAGGGAGAAAGCAACGCAATGGGAGTTTAGACCGATACCAGCCGCGAGAATGGTGTAGTCCTTCTGGATTTAGTTCCGGAGTTGAGGATTGACGATGTCGTTGCCGCAACGAGGCAAACCACACTGAGGCAGATCTGGGCAGCGATGGTTTCAATCGGGCGTTGACGGACGGGCAGGCGCGTGGGTGGCTGCTGACAGGTGGCGTTGGATGAGGATGCAGCGGGCGTTGGAGGGGCGGCGAGGTGGCCGCTGAGGGGCGGCGACGGAGGCCACCGAGGTGTGGCTTTGAGGGCGGCGCGAATGATGCATATGGGATTAGCGATCTAATTTATTTAGCGCTTCGTTAGTTAACCGGAGGGAAAATAAAGCGGGACTAAATTGGGAGGTCTGGAGGGAATTTTTTGTCCATCGAGAAGTGGAGGAGGGAAATTGATATCTGGAGGAATTTTTCGCGGGAATAATCCGAAGACTGTTTGACAAATTTTTTTTGTTTGGAGAAAAAAATATTAGATCTATAAATAATTTGAGAAATGTTTAAAATGGAAAAAAATGAAGCATATTTTGTATTTATTTAATTACTGAGAAGGAAAAAAATGAAGCGGCAGCGGGGCCTCCTCTCCTCTCCGAACGATGGTGGGCGGTGTGGGACGACCTCGCCGATCGGGGGCGCGGTGCTTCGTGGGGCACGGCGGCGTGGGTGGCTGCTGCCCCGGCGTGGTGGGCTACGTGCGGTGGTCGTCGGGGTTACGCCCGTGGTGGCAGAGGCGGCGGTGCGGGCCTGGCGGCGCGGGGGCTGGCCATGACCGGGCGTGGTCGTGGCGCTAGGCGTGGATCGCTAGCCTCTGTCGCCCGCGGTGCTCCCACGCCAGCCTCGCAGCCCCGGCCTCCCCTCACCACCGTCCACGGCCATCCCTTTAAACCAAGGAACCCGTAGATTTTTTCCAGCAGGCCTGCACCCCCTTTCATCGGAACCGTCAAGTTTCGGACTTGCCTTCGTTGAATGTCGCGCACTACACTTGTTCCTGGCCGAGGTCTTGTCGGTGTCTCCATGCGTCGCTATAACTTGCCCCGGTGCCGCAGTCGACTACCTCGGTGCTTCGCCGCGCGTCCTTCTTCCTTCCCATGAAATTCGACCGACCCAAATCCCTTTTTTAGGCAACTTATACTTAAATAAATGTACTTGCTTGTATTACAATTTGGTCCCAATCGATTACTTACGTGCGATTGGCATGCACACGAGCCGCCAATACAAGAACGCGCGCATAAATGATGAAAGACAGCTGCTATACGGATAAGAAACCTCTTTTTGACACGTACGAGATATAAGAAACTGGTGGAGAAAAGAGACGTGGCAACAAGTTTTGGGAGGTGGGCACAGGCACGCACGATTAGAGTTGGACGTCTCCTGCGCGACCTACACGAAGCATCAAATCAGCCGGTTGAATTATATAATATTAATTTCCCAAAAAGAAAACACCAAAAAAAATTCTAACCTTTATCGATTCGTTCCTCATCTCTTGCCTCGATCCCCTGTTCCGCCGCCGCCCGACCCGAGCGCTGGCCTCTGGCCGCATCGCCGCCACAGAGAGGCTGTGCCGCTGCCGCTCGAGTCCACACCAAGCGTCGCATCCGCTCGATTCCATACCTCCACGGCTCCACCGGCCGCTCTAGTCCAGAGCCCACGCCGCCTCCTATCGGCGCTCGAATCCACTCGTCGACCGGCCGCAGGAGCCGCGGCCCGAGTCCACAGAAGGAAGGAAGACAGGGAGACGGCCGGAGCGCAGGACATCGCCTCCGCCCGACCATTACCTTTGACGCAGCTTCTCCACAATCTGGCGGCGGGATCCACTGCTTCTCTACGTCGTCAGACTGCGCCAGCTAAGGTTTGAGAGCTCGAGATTCAGAACTCCCTGCTGTGCCTCTCATTTAATTTTTTTTCTTTAAAGGAACACACGACGCGTTCCATTACATAATAGTAATGGGTATATCGGTAGTTCATAATGTTCAGAATTCGGAATTCCATTGCCTTCACACAGTGCCAATCGTGTTTCCCATAACTTGTGAAAAACTAACCTGCGACATCTCAATGCCTTGTTGTGCTGTTAGAGCTGCAAATGAAATCTTGCATTTAGAGCGTTTGTGAGTCACAACGCATACTGCAGAATATGATGTCCACTTTGGCTTAGCTCAGTATTACAAAAGTATTAAGAAATCAATATGCATGCTGCAACATTATCATTTGGATGAGGATGTATTCCTGAGAACCCCAATCCTCTGTCTGCAACCATTAAAACAGACAATTTTATTACCTTTGTCATAAAAGGCACAACCATGTATTTTGCGTTGAGGCCATTAGTGCGAAATTAATTATGTATTATAATAAATTAGCTGTTTTAAAGTACTGATGGTTCAATACAATTTCAACTTTTTAGCATTATAATAAATTCACTAATGACATTTGCTACTTTAACACAGCGAGTCGATGGACCTAACAACCATTAAAAAGTTACTCAGTTCTCGTAGACCAAGTGCAGACTACTTGGCTGGCGTAGATGGTTTTCTTGATTTTGTATACACTGGAAAAAGTTCAGATGCCAAGATCCATTGTCCATGCGTCAGATGTGTCAATAGGAACTTGTTGAAGCGAAACACCGTATATGATCATTTGGTGTGTAATGGAATGCTACTTGGATACACAGTTTGGGGTTGTCATGGTGAAACTGCAGGATACATCTCCTCTAACAAACGAAAAAGGTCAAAACAGGAAGGCATAAACTCTAATATGCGCCAGCTAGTCCATGATGCTTTCGGGAACATAGATAATGGGTTTCAAGTGAATGACTTCGATGACCCAAACCCTCCAGAACATGGACCAGATGGACCAGATCCTGAAACCCAAGCTTTTTATGACTTGTTGAGAGATGCAGATGTACCTTTGTGGAACGGGTGTGAACTATCAAAACTTTCTTTCCTTGTGCTTCTGTTCAACATAAAATCCACTAACAAGTGGAGTAATAAATCTATAAATGATTTGCTAGCAGTTCTGCAGCAAGCAATTCCAAATGGTAAGAATTTACCTGGAACTTTTGCCGAGGCCAAGAAGATCATTGGAAAGCTTGGGCTTAGTTATGAGAGAATTCATGTTTGTGAAAAAGATTGTCAGCTTTTTTGGAAAGAGAAGGCTAATGATGACTTTTGCTCAGTATGTGGAGCATCAAGGTGGAAAAACAAACCTGATAAAACCATGCTAACTAACAAGGAAAGGAAAAAAGCAACCCCGAAGAAGGTGCTCTGGTACTTCCCTATTAAGCCAAGGCTTAAGAGGCTTTTTATGCACAAGGAAACCGCTATAGCATTAAGATGGCATGATGAGGAACGCATAAAAGATGGAGCATTGCGACATTTAGCTGATTCAGCGGCATGGAAGGAGATTGACTCTAAGTATAAGCACATCAGATCAGATTCTCGTAACATTAGATTCATAATCACAGCTGATGGATTCAATCCGTTTGGTAAGCTGAATTCTAAACATAGTTGCTGGCCTGTTGTCCTAGTACCCAATAACCTTCCACCATGGTTGTGCATGAAGGCCTCTTCTCTTTTGCTCACTCTGCTTATTCCTGGTCCAACTTACCCTGGAAAGAATTTCCATGTATTCATGCAACCAATTTATGAAGAACTAACCGAGTTGTTTATGATAGGAACCCATACATATGATGCATCTCGAGGTGAGATGTTTCAACTTTATGCTGTTGTGTTGTCTACCGTGAGTGACTACCCCGGGCTAGCTCTCTTTGCAGGATATAGCGTAAATGGTGAGTTTGGTTGTTTTCCATGTCGTGATGAAACATGTTCTAAACGCTTGAAATATGGGCAGAAGTACTGTTTCATGGGGCATCGCCGATTTTTGCCCCCAGATCACAAATTTCGCTTTGATGCTAGATCATTTGATGGGTCTGAAGAACATAGAGCGGCACCTAGTGCTTATGCAGAAACTAGAGTTGTAGATCAAATAAAATCAATTTCAGATTTTCAGAATTCCAAAACATGGAAGTGTGTCAGTGGCCTATTCAATTTGCCCTATTGGGACTTCAATTTACTTCGTCACAATCTTGATATCATGCATATTGAGAAGAACGTATGTGAGAACATATATGGAACACTTCTAGGAATAGAAGGCAAGTCCAAAGATAATTTAAAGGCACGACAAGACCTACAGCACATGAACATTAAACGAGAGCTGCATCCACAAAAAAACCCTAATGATAAGTATTATATGCCACCTGCTTCCTATAACCTATCCAAAGAAGGGAAGCAACAATTTTGCAAAGTCCTTCATGGTGCAAGGGGTCCGAATGGGTTTTCAGGAAACATCTCAAGGTGTGCAAATGTTGTTCAAGGGAGAATCTCAGGCCTTAAAAGTCATGATTGTCATATACTAATGCAACACTTTCTGCCACTTGCTATCCGAGGTCTACTCCCAGATCATGTCACATCTGTGTTGTTTGACCTGTGTGGGTATTTTAGAGAAGTGAGTGCAAAAGTCCTATACATCAGCGATCTTGAGAAGTTGGAGGAGCGAATCATAATGACATTATGTCATATGGAGAGAATATTCCCACCAGGTTTTTTCACTGTTATGGTGCATTTGGTTATGCATCTAGCAACGGAGGCAAAAATAGGTGGTCCAGTGTGCTACCGTTCGATGTGGTTTGTGGAAAGGTATGTTAGCTTCTTATATAAATATGGGGATGCATTACATATCTTTGTAGGAAAATATTCTTCTATAATTTTCTTCTTCCTTCTGTTTGTGTTTATGTAGGTATATAGGTAAGCTGAAGTCAAATGTCCGTAACAAAGCTCATCCCGAAGGATCTATCGCTGAAGCATTTTTGGCAGATGAGTGCATGACATTCTGTTCAAGATATATTGTCGGTTTCGAGGCCAAACATAACTTGCCTTCGCAGAACGAAGATAACGAGGAGTGGGTTGGGCATCATGATATTGCACATGGATCAAGATTATTTCCTCATTCTGGCAATCCACTTGGAAAGCCTAGGAATTATGTACTGAGCGGTGTGGCAAAAGTACAGGCACATAGATATGTCTTGTTCAATTGCTTTGATGTGAATTCATACCTTAGGTAATATCACATGCTTATAAATTGTCTTAGTTACTCTTTTCCCCTACTTTACCTTTGTCTATGAATTACTTTGCAGAGCTCATGCTGATGAGATCACTAATGGACGCAATTTAAACCCTGATGTTGTCGAGAGGATTCAAAATGATAAGTTCCACGAATGGTTCCAAGCTCATGTAAGTGCCATATTTTTCATATACTATACACGTATCACTACATTTAGTTGTAATCGAATTCTAAATATTCAGATAAAGAAATTGGAGAAGGAAAATGGCATCCACAACATTGAAAAGGATATTAGATTTCTCGCCCGGGGCCTAGTTAATGCAGCCAAAAGATATTGTGCTTTCAACTCCCGAGGCTACCATTTTAGGCCTAAACGCTTGGATAAAGAGACACAAAATAGTGGAGTCATGGTAACTGCAAAAACATCTAGTTATGATTCAGCACGTGATGCCAATCCTGTTTTACGCGATGTGACGTACTACGGGAGGGTAATTGATATTGTCGAGCTAAACTACTCTGGACAGTTTTCAGTGGTGTTGTTTAAATGTGAATGGGTTAATGTTTTCTCAGAAACAGGAATGAAAAAAGACAAGTACGGTTACACACTTGTTAACTTCTCAGATCTAATACATAAAGGAGAAAAGATTGAGCATGAGCCTTTTATTTTCCCTAACCAGGCGAATCAAGTGTTCTATGTGGAAGATGAATTGAATCCAGGTTGGTCTGTGGTAATGAAGTTGGCAAAGCCTAGAGATGTATATGACTTAGGCAACTTGGAATGGGAAGTGCAGACAGAAAATGAGCAATTCCATGTTTCACAGCTTGGAGAGATTTTGAAGAGAAAGAACAATGAACAACATTGGGTTAGAACAGACGTTGAGGGGACAATAGTGGATGCTAATAATGCTTCGAGCAACGAAGAATAGTTAAGGTTAGTAGCAATATGTTCTTGTGTTTCCATATTCAATTTGCAAGATGTGATTTTTACTTCTAATATAGTTTGTTGTTCAATCTTTCTGTTCTTCAATTATGTTTTGTGCATTCTTTCTTTTATGCTGGGTTGACACTTTCATATCAGATATGAAATTTTAGTGATAAAAGTAGCACAAAATGTCTCTTCTATTTTCTTGTTCATGTTTTGAATTATTTTGGCTGCATGCTCCAGGTTCAGACTGCATGCTACATGGAGGCATGGAGGGGGTGGTCGGCTGTGTGCTTTGTGTTGGTACAAAACAGTCTACTCTTTTCTGCTTGCTGGCTTTCTGCTGACTACTTGACCAACTTGCTTGGTGATGTACTGCTGTGTGAGACCATGTGTTGGTCAAAACTTACTATACTCTTATATTCATGCTTGGTAATTCGGTCAGCTGCGACACCACGTGCTTGTTTGGAACATCATTTTGTACTTTGGTCAACAACAGTTCAAAATTGAGATACACGCAGCTTGTTTGGAACTTTATTTTTGTACTTTGGTTAACAGTTCACAATTGGCATACTCTTGCAGTGTTCAAAAATCCTGTTTTCCGATCACATGTTGCCATTTTTTCTAAAGTCTGAATCTATCCTGCAGTATGAATGTGTTAGTTTCTCTACATATACTTCACTTGCTGATGATTAGATTAGATGGTTAAAAGTCTAGACTCTCAGGTGCAAGATGAAAATGCAATGTTCTGCCAACGACACTCAGCTTTCTCACGATTTTTGCTCTTTGAACGCAGCTATCAAAATGCATTCAAATTTAGGTTTTCATTATTCCAATTACATGAAATAGTATCTATTGAATATGTCTCCCTATCTGGACAATTTGAGCAAAAAAAAGTATATACTATTATCTATTTTCTAGAATTGAATTTGTCTTATTTTGCTAATTTCTAAAACTGATTGGCCCACCTCAATGATAGGTAGCACGAATTAGTACGTTTTCTTTTAGGGAAGCATGGATTAGTACTTGTTTTAGCCAGGATTCTGGATCAGGGTGGTCCAACTAATAAAAAGTCACAGATATAACATGTCAACATACAGTATTCCTTTTATCAAAAAGCGCTTCCCAAATACAGCACGTCCACATACCTTTATACTTTATAATAAAAATACGGATCAATAAATCTTCAAAGCATATTAAATTAATTAAGTCCAAAATTACTTAAAAGTAGCTAGCACACCTTTTAATTTTAACAAATTTTGGGAGCAGAAAACATTTTTTTCCAAATACCCAAAAGAGTTGCACATCTTTTATATTAAGATTGGAGAGAATAATATTTACAAGATTACGAACACACGCACAGTACAAAGCACAAAACTTTGAGTTTGCACTCTCATCCAGTCTTAGAAAATAGGGTCATACGTACCCATGTATAGGGAAATAATCTTTTTTAGAATTTTGTACAGGGAAACATCTTTTTTAGAAGAACTTATAGGAAACAGTGAGCTGCTAGTTTGAGTCCTACCTTCTGTCGGCTTTGGTAGCTGGGCTACGCCAATTGTTTTATCCTAATATATCCCGCCAGTAAGCAAACACGCATCCTCTAAACTTCTATACGTAGCAAAATGTGAATGGCACAAGCCCATAACTATTAGCTCAGAGACCACGTGCTACGATGGGATCGACCTAAGAATTGATCGCATGCATCTTGCAACAAGTCTTCTCATCACAAGAAAGAAAAATTCAATCCAATATTATTACGTGTGTAACATTTACCTGCGTAGATCACCTATGTGTTACAAACTTGTAACACAACATTGCATATCATATATACGTTACAATTTTGTAACACTCTCTCAACCGGCATAAATAATGTGTTACAACGCTGTAACACATTCGATGCATGTGGATTATGTGTTACAACATCGTAACACTTCCCATAGAATGTGTTACAAGTTAGTTGTGGACACAAATGTTGTGTTACCGGGATTTCAACCAGTAACACATGTTTTCTTGTGTTACCGGGATGTGTTACCAAAGCTAATTCCTGTAGTAGTGGCTGGATAGCGGTCGATGTGTGGAGTAATAGTAGTAGATGCAGAATCGTTTTGGACTACTTGTCACGGACGTGATGCCTATATTCATGATCATTGCCTTAGATATCGTCATAACTATGCGCTTTTCTATCAATTGCTCAACAGTAATTTGTTTACCCACCGTATGTTTTCTTTCTAGAGAGAAGCCTCTAGTGAAACCAATGGCCCCCGGGTCTATTTTCCATCATATATTTCAGATGTATAAACCAAAAAACCTAAAAATCCCTTACTGCAATTTATTTATATTTACTTTAGTTTGCTCTTTTATTTATCTTTTATACCTATCTCTATTAGATCTCACTCTTGTTCGTGACCGTGAAGGGATTGACAACCCCTTTTTCGCGTTGTGTGCAAGTGTTTGTTAGTTTGTGCAGGTGCATATATTGGAGACTTGCTTGTGCCCCCTACTGGATTGATACCTTGGTTCTTAACTAAGGGAAATACTTATCTCTACTTTGCTGCATCACCCTTTCCTCTTCAAGGGAAAAATCAACGCAAGCTCAAGAAGTAGCAGGAATAATTTCTGGCGCCGTTGCCGGGGAGGTTCTACATCAAGCCTACCAAGTAACCATCATAAACTCTCATCTCTTGCACTTACATTATTTGCCATTTGCCTCTCGTTTTCCGCTCCCCCACTTCTAAAATGTTTTTCGAAAAATAGAAAAATATTTGCCTTTTTATTCGCCCATCTTTCGTTCGTCTTTTCGTTTGCTTGTGTGCTAGATTGCTTGGTTTGTCACGATGTCTCAAGAAAATACCAAGTTGTGTGATTTTTCCAACACTAATAATAATGATTTTATCAGTACTCCGATTGCCCCCGCCACTAGTGTGGAATCTTATGAAATTAATGCCGCTTTGTTGAATCTTGTGAAAGAACAATTTTCCGGTAGTCCTAATGAAGATGCCGCATCCCATCTAAATACTTTCCTTGAGTTGTGTTATATGCAAAATAAAAAAGTTGTGGATAATGATATTGTTATATTGAAGCTATTTTCGTTCTCACTACGAGATCCTGCTAAAACTTGGTTTTCATCTTTGCCTAAAAATACTATTGACTCATGCAATAATTGTAAAGATACTTTTATTTCCAAGTATTTTCCTCCCGCTAAGATCATCTCCCTTAGGAATGATATAATAAATTTTAAGCAACTTGATCATGAACATGTTGCACAATCTTGGGAGAGGATGAAATTGATGATAAGAAATTGCCCTACTCATGGTTTAAGTTTATGGATGATCATACAAATTTTTTATGATGGATTGAATATTGCATCAAGAAATCTTTTAGATTCCGCTGCGGCAGGTACTTTTATGGAAATTACATTAGGAGAAGCTACTAAACTCATAGATAATATTATGGCAAATTACTCTCAATGGCATACCGAAAGATCTTCCACTAGTAAAAAAGTGCATGCGATTGAAGAAATAATACTTTGAGTGGAAAGATGGATGAACTTATGAAATTGCTTGCTAGTAAGAGTTCTCCTATTTATCCTAATGATATGCCTTTGTCCACTTTGATTGAGAATAATAATGAATCTATGTATGTGAATTTTGTTGGTAGGAACAATTTTGGTAATAACGCAGATAGAGGTAATTTCAACCCTAGACCGTTTCCTAGCAATTCCTCTAATAATTATGGTAATTCCTACAACAATTCTTATGGAAATTATAATAAAATACCCTCTGATCTTGAGAATAATATTAAAGATTTCATTAATTCTCAAATGAATTTCAATTTTATGGTAGAAGAAAAATTGCTTAAGATTGATGATTTGGCTAGGAACGTTGATAGAATTTCTAATGAGATTAATTCTTTAAAGATTAGATATATGCCACCTAAGATAGATATTAATGAGTCTCGGAAAGCTATTAAAATTTCTATGGATGAATGTAAAGAGAGAACTGCTATGATGTGTGCTAAGAGAGATTGGCTAGAAAAAGCATGTTCTTCTAGTTTTTGTGTAAATAATGATGATGATCTTAAAGTGATTGGTGTGACTCCTATTGAATCTTTGTTTGCTAATATAAATATTGATAAATATGGGACTGGAGATGAGTTAACTTTAGCTAGAAGGCGTCACAATAATTTAGAGAGTGAAGATCTTAATGAAAAATTGATAAAAGTGGGCATGGAGAGGTCAAAACTTTAAGTAGAGATGAACCCACTCTTTTAGATTTCAAGGACTTTAATTATGAAAATTGTTCTTTTATAGATTGTATTTCCTTATTGCAATCCATGCTTAATTCACCTCATGCTTATAATCAATATAAAACTTTTACTAAACATATCGTTGATGTTATGGTGAAATCGTTTGAAGAAAAACTTGAGTCAGAAGTTTCTATCCCTAGAAAGCTTTATGATCAGTGGGAACCTACTATTAAGGTTAAAATTAAAGATTATGAGTGTAATGCTTTGTGTGATTTGGGTGCTAGCGTTTCCACTATTCCAAAAACTTTATGTGATGTGCTAGGTTTCCATAAATTTGATCATTGTTCTTTGAATTTGCATCTAGCGGATTCCACTATTAAGAAACCCATGAGAAGGATTAATGATGTTGTTATTGTTGCAAATAGGAATTATGTGCCCATAGATTTTATTGTGCTTGATATAGATTGCAATCCTACATGTCCTATTATTCTTGGTAGACCTTTCCTTAGAACGATTGGTGCAATTATTGATATGAAAGATTTAAACATTAGATTTCAATTTCCATTAAGGAAGGGCATGGAACAATTTCAAGAAAGAAAATTAAGTTGCTATATGAATCTATTATGAGGGCCACTTATGGTTTGCATACCAAAGATGACAATACCTATATCTATGTTTTATGCCTGGCTAGGGGCGTTAAACAATAGCGCTTGTTGGGAGGCAACCTAATTTTATTTTTCTGTTTTTTGTTTTTGGTACTGTTTTTCAATAAATACACATTATTACCTCTGTAGTAATTGTGTTTTGGTGTTTTAATTAGTGTTTGAGCCAAGTAAGACCTTTGGGATGGTCTATGGTGATAGTTGATTTGATCTTGCTGAAAAACGGAAACTTTTGCGCTCATTGCCAGAAGTTTAGAAAATCAAAGAAACGCGCTTTTGATCTGAATTTTTTACACAAGATTTATATACAAATTTCCCAGGTTTTCCAAATTTTTTAGAATTTTTGATGATACATAAGTATACGACATTTCCAGATTACCACAGAATATTCTGTTTTTTGACAGATTCTCTTTTCTATGTGTTGTTTGCTTATTTTGATGAATCTATGGGTAGTATCGGGGGTTATGAACCATGGAGAAGTTGGAATACAGTAGATATAACACCAATATAAATTTATAATGAGTTCAGAACAGTACCTAAAGTGGTGATTTATCTTATTATACTAACGGATCTTACGAGTTTTCTGTTGAGTTTTGTGTTGTGAAGTTTTCAAGTTTTGGGTAAAGATTTGATGGACTATGGAATAAGGAGTGGCAAGAGCCTAAGCTTGGGGATGCCCAAGGCACCCTAAGGTAATATTAAAGGACAACCAAGCATCTAAGCTTGGGGATGCACCGGATGGCATCCCCTCTTTCTTCTTCAATCCATTGGTAAATTTACTTGAGGCTATTTTTTTATTCACCACATGATATGTGCTTTGCTTGGAGCGTCTTGTATGATATGAGTCTTTGGTTTTTAGTTTTCCACAATCATCCTTTCTGTACACACCTTTTGAGAGGGACACGCTTTTATCGTGAATTTATTAGAATACTCTATGTGCTTCACTTATATCTTTTGAGCTAGGCAGTTTGCTCTAGTGCTTCACTTATATCTTTTTAAAGCACGGCGGTGGTTTTATTTTATAGAAATTGTAGAACTCTCATGCTTCACTTATATTATTTTGAGAGTCATTAAACAGCATGTTAATTTTCTTAGATTATGAATTTAGTCCTAATATGATGGGCATCCAAGAGGGATATAATAAAAACTTTCATATAAAGAGCATTGAATATATGAGAAGTTTGATTCCTTGCATTTGTTTTGAGATATAAAGATGGTGATATTAGATTCATGCTAGTGAGTAATTATGGATTGGTAGAAATACTTGTGTTAAAGTTTGTGATTCGCGTAGCATGCACGTATGGTGAACCGTTATGTGATGAAGTCGGAGCATGATTTATTCTTTGATTTTCTTCCTTATAAGTGGCGGTCGGGGACGAGCAATGGTCTTTTCCTACCAATCTATCCCCCTAGGAGCATGCGTGTAGTACTTTGTTTTGATGGCTAATAAACTCTTGCAATAAGTATGTGAGTTCTTTATGACTAATGTTGAGTCCATGTATTATACGCACTCTCACCCTTCCACGATTGCTAGCCTCTCTAGTACCGCGCAATTTTCGTCGATGCATTAAACCAACCATATACCCTTCCTCAAAACAGCCACCATAACCACCTATTATGGCATTTCCATAGCCATTCCAATATATATTGCCATGCAACTTCCACCATTCCGTTTTATTATGACACATACCATCATTGTCATATTGCTTTGCATGATCATGTAGTTGGCATAGTATTTGTGGCTTGGCCACCGTTCATATTTTTTATACATGTCACTCTTGATCATTGCACATCCCGTTATACCTCCGGAGGCATTCATATAGAGTCATATTTTGAGTATCGAGTTGTAATCCTTGATTTGTAAGTAAATAAAAGTGTGATGATCATCATTATTAGAGCATTGTCCCATGTGAGGAAAGGATGATGGAAGCTATGATTGCCTCACAAGTTGGGATGAGTCTCCAGACTTTAAAAATAATAAAAGAGGCCAAAGAAGCCCAATGAAAAAAATGAGAGAAGGAACAATGTTACTATCCTTTTTCCACACTTGTGCTTCAAAATAGCACCATTTTCTTCATGATAGAGAGTCTCCTATTTTGTCACTTTCATATAATAGTGGGATTTTTTCATTATAGAACTTGGCTTGTATATTCCAATGATGGGCTTCCTCAAATTGCCCTAGGTCTTCATGAGCAAGCAAGTTGGATGCACGCCCACTTAGTTTCTTTTTGAGCTTTCATACACTTATAGCTCTAGTGCATCCGTTGCATGGCAATCCCTACTCACTTGCATCGATATCAATTGATGGGTTTCTCCATAGCCCATTAATTTGCCTAGTTGATGTGAGACTTTCTCCTTCCTTTTTTTCTTCTCTACAACCACCATATTCTATTCCACTTATAGTGTTATATCCATGGCTCACGCTCATGTATTGCGTGGAAGTTCGAAAAGTTTGAGAACACCAAAAGTATGAAACAATTGCTTGGCTTCTCATCGAGGTTGTGCATGATGAAATAATTTGTCTGATGGAGATGGAGCATAGCCACACTATATGATTTTGTAGGGATAACTTTCTTTGGCCATGTTATTTTGAGAAGACATGATTGCTTTATTAGTATGCTTGAAGTATTATTGTTTTGATGTCAATATTAAACTTTTGTTTTGAATCTTATGGATCTGAATATTCTTGCCACAATAAATAAGATTGCATTGATAAATATCTTAGGTAGCATGTCACATCAAAAATTCTGTTTTTATCATTTACCTACTCGAGGACGAGAAGGAATTAAGCTTAGGGATGCTTGATACGTCTTCAACGTATCTATAATTTTTTATTGTTCCGTGCTATTATATTATCTGTTTTGGATGTTTTATATGCATTAATATGATATTTTATATTATTTTTGGGACTAACCTATTAACCTAGAGCCCAGTGATAGTTTCTGTTTTTTCCTTCTTTTTGACTTTTACAGAAAGGAATATCAAACGGAGTCCAAACGGAATAAAACTTTACGATGATTTTTCTTGGACCAGAAGACACCTACATGACTTGGAGAGAAGGCCAGAAGAGTCCCGAGGAGACCACAAGCCCTCAGGGCGCGCCCCGGGGGGGCGCCCACTGGCTTGTGGGCCCCTCGGGAGTCCCCTAACCCTAACTCCACCTCTATATATTCTCAAATATTCCCCAAACATCAGAAGCGTCCACCAAAATACTTTTCCACCGCCGCAAGCCTTTGTTCCTGTGAGAACCCATCTTGGGGCTTTTTCCGGCACTCTGCCGAAGGGGGATTCGATCACGGAGGGCCTCGACATCAACCTTACTACCCTTTCGATGAAGCGTGAGTAGTTTACCACAGATCTACGGGTCCATATGTAGCAGCTAGATGGCTTCTTCTCTCTCTTTGATCTTCAATACAATGTTCTCCTCAATGTTCTTGGAGTTCTATCCGATGTAATCTTCTTTTGTGGTGCGTTTGTTGAGATCCGACGAATTCTGGATTTATGATTAGATTATCTATGAATATTATTTGAGTCTTATCTGAACTCTTTTATGCATGATTAAGATATCTTTGTATTTTTCTTCGAACTATCTGTTTGGTTCGGCCGACTAGATAGGTTTTTCTTGCAATGGGAGAGGTGCTTAGTTTTGGATTCAATCTTGCGGTGTCCTCACCTAGTGACAGAAAGGGTAGCGAGGCACGTATTGTATTGTTGCCATCAAGGATAAGAAGATGGGGTTTATGTCATATTGCTTGAGTTTATCCCTCTACATCATGTCATCTTACTTAAAGCGTTACTCCGTTCTTATGAACTTAATACTCTAGATGCATGCTGGATAGCGGTCGATGTGTGGAGTAATAGTAGTAGATGCAGAATCGTTTCGGTCTACTTGTCACGGACGTGATGCCTATATTCATGATCATTGCCTTAGATATCATCATAACTATGCGCTTTTCTATCAATTGCTCAACAGTAATTTGTTTACCCACCGTATGTTTTCTTTCGAGAGAGAAGCCTCTAGTGAAACCTATGGCCCCCGGGTCTATTTTCCATCATATATTTTCAGATCTATAAACCAAAAAACCCAAAAATACCTCGCTGCAATTATTTATATTTACTTTAGTTTGCTCTTTTATTTATCTTTTATACCTATCTCTATTAGATCTCACTCTTGTTCGTGACCGTGAAGGGATTGGCAACCCCTTTTTCGCGTTGTGTGCAAGTGTTTGTTAGTTTGTGCAGGTGCATATATTGGAGACTTGCTTGTGCCTCCTGGATTGATACCTTGGTTCTTAACTGAGGTAAATACTTATCTCTACTTTGCTGCGTCACCCTTTCCTCTTCAAGGGAAAAATCAACGCAAACTCAAGAAGTAGCAGTGGCCCGCCGGGTCTGCCGGATACGAGCGAGGCAACTCGCTGCTCCACCTCCCTCACCTAGCCTGACGGAGCAAGTTGCTATCACAAGTCGGCGCGTGGTTCAACAACTCGATGATCCAAGCCAGCTCGCGGAGGAGTGGCGAGTTGCTCCCTGCCGGCACAGCGGGGAGCACGGCGGCATGGCCATCATAACTGTCATGGACGACGCCGCGTTGTACCGCCCCTCCTGTGCCTGCGACCATGCCATTCGCTGTCAACGCGCATGTAACCGCGTCCTGCCGCCAGGGGAAGAAGCCGGCTGCTCGGAGATCGACGAGTCAGTGGCCAGTACATCGGCATCCGCCACCAACATCGAGGGAAAGTAGAACACGGGAGGCCGCCGCTGCTTGGGTCCTAGGAAGTCCACCGCCGAGGCGACGCCGGCGTACACAGCCGGTTCTTCTTTAGTGCAGACCATCATCAGTCCCCGTCTGGGCTTCATGGAAGCAGAGGCGCCCCCTTCCCCTCCGGCAGAAGCATCAGCCTGCAGTTGGAGACGCACACCCTACCCCTATGAGCACCTTCAAGAGACTGAGCCGGCATATCATCTTGAGATTTTACGAATTCATCATAGGTGCCTCGTAGTCGATGGGAACGTCTCCTTCCACTGAACGTGTATCGCTAGAAATCCTGAAATAAATCCAGGATAAATGCGAGCATCAGGACTTGAACCCTGATGGCTGGGATCCTACTGTACACCTAACCATCCAACCACAAGTTGGTTAGCATCTTTTGTCCTAACTAATATATGCAGTGGTACCAGAAAAAAGTAGTAGTAATGCCACACATATGGACTTTTACGAAGCGGATTTGCGTAACTCCACCTTCTAAACCCGCAAAAAATACTCCACCTTCTAAGTTTTTTCCTATAAGTTGATATATTTCCTTATTGTTGAACAACACAAAGTCAGAAAACAACTAACACAACATTACGTCTTTAAGAAATTCTTCCTCGACAACCGGATCTTCAGCCATGGGGCCGAGCATAGGCGTGGGAATTTAGACAAGCGCGGTTACGGGGTCCTCATCGATCGCCTCGAGCAGGTCCAATACCATATCGTATTGGTCCCAATGCGGTAACAGGAGATCCGGTTCACCCGGGTCAAATTCATCATTCCCAAGCTGGAGGTGAGGGGCAGCTCGTATTGCTGCACCATGGCGTCAAGGTGCTTGGAATGGGGGAAAGAGGGGATTCGGCGGGACCGGTGGGTGGGTTCAAGTAGGGGAGAGAAGGGAGGGATGGCAGCCTTCTATAGGTCACTACGGGTGCTGGCAAAATTTCGTGTTTTGACCCTTTTCACGTATAAAATCGGGATCTGACCCCGGTCTGGAAAAATTTCGGGATTTGACCCTTTTGCTAACACCGGAGGCCCTGGCGGTAGCGATCTACAGGCTACCGGCACCCCTCCTGGCGGTAGGTTCCCTGACGCCGTCTGCCAGTTAATGGCCGTGGACACATGACGAAGGGGACCTACCGCCGCTGACCCTGGCGGTAGGCTATTGCAACCTACTGCCGGGATGTCTGGCGGTAGGCTCCTGGATAAGGTTGTAAGGGGTGGGGGCTGTGCTGCACCCCCACCCACTCATTCACCCCATTCCTCTTTCAAGCTCAAGCTCTCTCCCCCTCTTATCCCCCACCCAAGCACCCAAGATCCCCCTCCATTGCTTGAGATTTGTCCCATGGATCGTGGGCATTTGCATCACCCAAGGTACCTCTCCCATCCCCCCTTCATTTGGTTGGTTCAAATCATGCATTTTGCTCATTTTGTTTGAATCACTAGTTCATGGTTTTGTTGTGGTGAAATCAATGTATATGATGCATTTAGGGTAATGTTTGTGCTTTGTCAATGTATTGTGTCACTAGCATTGTTTGGGTAGTAAGAAATATCTTTTAGGGTTTTGTTAGGGTTAGGTTTAATGATATGGTTAGGGTTAAGGTTATGGTTATGGTTAGGGTTAAGGTTATGCTTAAGTACATGCCTATATCATGAACGTTATAGTAGTTACCTCTCGAATTGTAGCTCGATCTAGTCCTAGGTTTATAGTTTAGGATTTTTGCCTTGGATGACCGTTATAGTAATCCCTCGACTTGTAGGATGGGATCGATCATCTTTGTTGAGATTTCCGCAGAGGCGGCGGCGAAGCGTGAACGTGCAGTCATTGAGGAAAAGATGGACTTGTGGGTCAAAGCCGTCGATGCATTGAATGCGGCTTGTAGAGATTTTTCAAAGTATTAAGTGTCGAAGTGCGACGATGACAAAGTTAAGTTATACCAAGCTAAAGAGAAAAACATAAGCAATCTCAAGAAGGAAGAGAAAATTCATAGACGCGCTCTTGCAAGGCAAATTGCATTGTGTGGAACAAGGGATGAAGTGAATGAGATGGACTTTAACAACCCTGGCCAGATCATTGACTGGCTAGTTAGGCAACCATCATCAGTGATACCTAGTCAGGCAACTCGTTGGGCTTGGGTCCATGAAACAAATGATGTCATTTGTTGCAACCCGGGGCTGTACGACAAAGATGTCTTGTTGATGGACTAATAGAGGGGGTTGAAACACATGATGTTGTAGTGTCATTTGGACTGTAATGGCATGTACCCTTATCATTTATGTAACCTATGTCATTTGAACCAGTGAGAACTTTGTGTATTAGGTTTTTCTAAATAAGTTATGCTTTGTGTTTGTTTTGTATCATTTGAGTTAAGTTTTGTTATATTCCATTTCATGTAGCATGGAAAATAGGACCCCGGAGATGAAGATAGCATATGAGAAGTGTTGTGCCATTGCATCTAAGAGTCTGGCGATAGCGTGTGAGAAGGTTGTAGCGGAGCGACAGCTTGGTATCAAGAGGGAGCTTGAAGCATGGTTCATGAGCAATGATGAGGCAAATGCGGCCATGATGGATTTCAACAAGTATCCTTTTAAGGAGGAACCTTCTGATCTTAAGGAGAAAAAAGTTTTCTGGAGGCTTGTGAAAGAAAAACAGAAGATACTTAATGAGCTGCATGAGATGGAATATGCTTGTAGACAAGCTTTGGCAATTGAGATTGGGTTCTCTGTCAGCAAAGAAGAATTCCGCGAGCTGGACTTGACAAAACCCGGACAGGTCATTGGATGGGCAATCACACAAGGCATGTTAGAGATTCCGGAATGCCGTGCTCGATGGGCCTGGTTCGGCGAAACGAAAGGTGTGTTGGAGAATTGGGTGGGATCCTCGGATTATCAACTGAAGCCTAATCCTGATCGTGACGAACAAATTGAACGTCTTATACGTTTTAGATCTTTTTTTCCGTTGTATAAAATGTATGCTCGAGCTTGAGCTTCTAGTTTGAACTCCTGTCATTCGAATTGGTAGATGTTTTAAGTCATTTGAACAAGTGTCATTTGTGGATGTAATGAACTATGCTCAGTTATGTATGTCTTTGCTACTTGATCATTTCTGGATGTCATTTGTGGATGCTTAGTTCATAGAAGTTTGAAAGAAATGGAAAGGCAAAGGGCTAAAAAAAGAAAGGGAAAGGGACAGGGATCAGAACCCTACCGCCATGGGATACGGCGGTAAGGTTGGCCAGCCTACCGTCGGAAATGTGGCTGATTTGGTCACAGGAGGCAGCACAGCAGGCCGTAGGGTGACCAACCCTACCGCCATGCACTCTGGCGGTAGGGTGGCCAACCCTACCGCCAAAAATGTGGCCAATTTGGTCACCGGAGAGGCTGCAAAACATGCCGTGGGTGACCAACCCTACCGCCGTCCCCTTTGGTGGTAGGGTGGCCAACCCTATCGCAGAACAGGGGATTGTTTCGGTCGCAGAATAGTTCGCCACCCTACCGCCAAGTCCTATGGCGGTAGGATTTCATATCCTACCGCCAAGACGTCTGGCGGTAGGGTGCAAAGCAGAGCAGAGTTTGCTCTGTTTTTCTTCTTCCTCATTTCAAGACAAGTCAAGTCACATCAACAACACAACAAACATAGTTCATGACATAGTTTCATCACAAGTTTCACAAATCGAAGACATAGTTCATGACAGGTTTCACAAATAAAGTACATAGTTCATGACAGGTTTCACAAATCAAAGACATAGTTCATCACATGTTTCTCGAATCGAAGGCATAGTTCATGACTAGTTTTTTGAAACGAAGGCCTTATTGGGTCACACGAGGCCATTTTCCTTTCTTGTCGCGTGCCTCGTCCTCCTCTTGGGCTTCACGAGCCCTTGCAAGCTTTCTTGCTCTCTCCTCTTGACGAGCAATCTTCTCCTTGCGTGCCCTCTCCTCCTCACGCTTCTTTCGCTCCATCTTCTCCTTTTCACGACGCTCTACATCCAAGCCTCTCTGAAATGCTTCTTCAAACAACCGCTGCCTCCTTAGACAATCTCGATGTTGATCTTTCTTAACATCTTCTGGCACATCTTGATCTATCCATGTGAAGTACTTACAAAGTGGAGGCGGCGACTACGTACGAATAAAGAACAAATGTGATCATTAGTAAGATAGGTTCAAGTTGTAGCAACGGTTGAATACTCTTTCAACTTGAACAACTTACCGGTGGTACATCATAGGCGTGAGCTGGATGAGGACGATCATAGGCATAGTTGGGACAAACAAAATATCTTCTTCCTTCCGTCCACGATTTCTTGCGGTCAGTGGATACCTTAACTTTGCAAACATCTCCACACCAACATGATGGAGTTCTCATATCTTTGTCCTTCACCTTATCCAACTCGGCATCTGTCCACTTGTCCGGCATGTCCTCGCGGTTAGCACACGGGGGCCTCGTCATGGAACCGGAAGAAGCCATGCCTATAAAGAAAAATTTGGTTGTTAGTAAAGTAAAATAACATGTATATATGCAAGAAAAAAAAATAACAAGACCGAATTAAACAAAGAAAAATTTAAGTACCGTTCACATTATTTCAACCATCCGGGTTAAGCAAGATGTCAATAGGCCTTCCTCTATCAACCCTTCTCGTCCTACGACCACGACCACCGGCTCCTCTAAGATTCGTCCGTCCTCCACGCGCACCACTCCTACCTCCTCATCCACTACCACTCCTACCTCCTCATGTGCCACTGGTACCTCCTCTGCGGGCACCAGTTTGACTAGTGGGATCGGTCCGTGGCTTTTTGGTGCATTTCCTAACATTGTGTCCCAGCTCGTCACATTGACCACAACTATTGATGTCCGGTGCCTCCATGAAATGGCCGCTACCAAATTGTTTCATTCCGGTGTATCCAGCTAGATCATCCATGTCACCCCTAAACCTCTTCTTTCTTCTTCTTCCCTTTGTAGGCACCATGAGTTCGGGGTCAGGGACGATGTGTGGCCCATCATACTCAGGCCACTGTGACTGATCGAGGAAGGGATGAAACCTAGGAGCCCATGTCAATCTCGTTCGTTCCAATGTGAACTCATGCAACCGCACGGTGGTACCATCGGATACGTTCAAGTTTCTGAACCTTGCAGCGGTCATCACATGCGAGCAAGGCCAATGATACTTGTGAGGTCTCTCGCACTGACACCACTGGGTCTTGAGGCGCACCTCATACGCTACTCCACCGTACGTCATGCCGTCCCTTGTTGTGCCACCCAGCTCATCGACTTGGTAGATTTGTTCTTTTTCATTGAAACTAATGATTTGTTGACGCCAAGACTTGCGCGCTTGATGCTTCAACCAATCCTCAACTTTGAAGGGCAATTCCATTTTCTCACCTATCCATTTGACCGTCACTTCGGAATGCCTCAGAAAATACTCGTTGAGCTTGAAGAAGGTATATTTCACTATTGCAGTGACCGGCAAGGAACGGACACCCTTGAGCACATTGTTGAAGCATTCCACCATGTTACTTGTCATGTCTCCGTATCGGAAACCTCCTTCGTCGTAAGCAAGTGACCACTTATGCTTCTCTGGAAGATGCATTGTCAAGAATTCTCTCCCTCCTCTGTCCTTCTCCAACGCCTTGAATAGTTTATCATAGCAGCTTTGGAATGTGTCGGTGTTGAATGCCACACAAACATGGGTAAGATCTTTGCAAAACTCCTTACTCTTGCATGCACGGTAAAAGTTTGCCACGAAATGCCTCATGCACCAACGGTGTTGGAGCTTTGGATAGCCTGGAATGTCAACTTCTATTACTTTGAGAATCCCATGATGGCGATCCGATATGATGCACACCTCTCTTTTGGGGCCAATCACCTTCGTCCTCACATGATCCATAAACCACTCCCAATTATCATCATGCTCGGAAGGCACCAACGCAAATGCCACCGGCAACACATTGTCATTGGACGAGTGAGCCATTGCTACCATCAACGTGCCCTTGTACTTTTCGATCAAGAACGTGCCATCAATTGACAAGACGGGGCGGCAATGCCTAAATACATCGATGCATTGCCCAAAGCTCCAAAAAGCCCAATGAAACACTCTCTCGATTGACTCGACCCTATGGCGCATGCCCGGGTTCCGATGAGCAATGGCTCCCAACATTCTCGGAAGAATATTGTACGCGGCAACATAATCACCATGCAACATCCTTATAGCGTTTGCCTTGGCCATCCACACCTTTCCATACTTGACCGGGTACCCGAATCATTCGAAGACCGAACTCATGAGGAACTTCACCTTCACAGTTGGATCATGGGATATCTCATTCAACAATTTGTAGCCTAGATACTTGGACGTGAGTTGGCGGTGTCCCTTGCTTCGGTCCGCTTTCTCCGGAAGTATGCACTCGTGGGTGGCCACACAACTCTTCAACTCCCATTGCCCGGTTTCCTTGATCTTTCTTCCACGGACCTTCCATGGGCAACCTTCTTTGTCACATTTGATGGTGTAGCGCAATTTTTGGTTGGAATGACCAACAACGAACGGCCTATGGTTCCGAATGGCGTAGTCACTCAACCATATCTTGAACTCTTGCAAACAACCAAACTTGATCCCTTTCTTCAAATGAGCATTCTCATCCTCACCCGGTGGCCTTGGATCACCAATCCTCGGGCACGGTGATGGTTCGACCAACCCCAACCTCATGCCACCATCAACAATGGCCTTGTCGGCAAGACTAAGATCACGAAACAAAGAGGGTCCTATTTCCTTGCCATTGACCTTCTTGTAGACTTGATTTTCTTGCGCCGTGAATCCATCCTCATCCAATTCTTCCAGTGGACCCTCATCATCTGACTCATACCTACACATACGGCTATAAGGGAGGTTACGGTCCATGTCTTGTTGATGCACAATGACATCCAAGTCACCAATGGGATTGTAATGAATCTCTTCTTGTTCCGCATACACATCATCTTGAGCAATAGCATCTCCATCAACATGAGCAATGGCATCTTCATCAACATGAACATTTGCATGTTCACCAACATGAGCAACGGCCTCATCTCCAACATGATCATCACCTAGAAGAACTATGGCTCTAGCATTGATGTCCTCTTCATTTGGTTGGCTACACCACAACACCATCATGTATTGGGGAGGACACATTCCGGTTCAAGTCGAGTAGTGGCCGAGGAACTTCAACCTTTGTGGCAAATAACTCAAGTGACTTGTCTTATGATCCCTCAACTTTCTCCTTACACACATCCCAATGCAATTGAGAGGTGATGGGCATACTCTTTAATCGGGATTTTACTCCCACTCCCACATCATACCGCCCAATAAGCTTCACACCATCACTTGGGTTAATCCAATTGAGGACGATTCTCACTTTCACGACAATATCATCATAGCTCGGGCTTGTGTCAAAAACCATGGCCTCCTCCCCTTCGTCGGCATTTCCATCCATGAAAGCCGCCTTGTCCAAATAATGCACATTCACTAGTTTATGCATCTAAAAACAATGGAACAAAATTGAGTCATCCATGGACCGGCCATTTTATATGGATGAACTATTTAAAATATATGATTTGAATCAAACAACTAGTATACCTTAATCATAGCACTAACCCTAACCCTAACCTAACTGAACCCCTAACCCTAACACTTAAGCTAGCTTGCCACAACAAGGATTGACACAAATTACTTAAGTCAACCATAAATGCACCATAAATGCCCCATAAATGCACAATAAATGCAAAACTAGAGGAAGAACTAGGGTTGCAAAACTAGTTGATTCCAACAAAAGTAGATGATTTGAACCAACCAAATGAAGGGGGGATGGGAGAGGTACCTTGGGTGATGCAAATGCCCATGATCCACGGGACAAATCTCAAGCAATGGAGGGGGATCTAGTGGGTGCTTGGGTGGGGGAGAGAGTGAGAGCTCGGGGAAGAAGATGAGTGAAGTGGATGGGTGGTGAGTGGGCCCCACGAACCTTATCCTCCAAGACCCTACCGCCAGAGACCTCGGCGGTAGGGTGTTGGAGCCTACCGCCAAGGTAGGCGGCGGTTGGTCCCTTTGCCACATCAGCGAACGTTAACGGCCAGACGGCCGTCAACGGAACCTACCGCCAGGCGGGGCGGCGGTAGCCTGTAGATCGCTACCGCCAGGGTCTCCGGCCGTAGCCAAAAGGGTCAAATCTCGAAAAAAATTCAGACCGGGGTTAGATCCCGATTTGATACGTGAAAATGGTCAAAACACGAAATTTTGCCACGGGTGCCATCAAGGGGCACACTTCCCAGTGAGAAACTTTGCCGTGCTCAATCACCTGGTATTAATGACCAGGTGGTTGCTCGCCCGTGCTACATCGCAAGCCGCACAACTTCAAATTTCGGTCATGGCACAAGGAGTATGCTGAAACTTCCCTCCCCCACTGACTGTTGGGAGTTTGAGCAAGCTTCATACCGAACCTTCACAATCATCAAATATAGAGGTTACAAGATTGTTATGGAGCGTCTTTCATAAATTAAGGTCATCCGGAGTCATATAGTAACTTTGCTAGTGCCGTTTTAGCCCAAAGTTTCTGTTCTAATGGTGCAATATTGCAACTCTTTTTTTTAACACAGTACAATCGAAGTCTCTCAAATACACAAGCATACACTTACCCCAATGAATGCACGAATGCACATCCTACCCCTATGAGCACCTCGGAGAAACTGAGTCGGTATAGCATCTTAAGATTTTACGATGTCATAATAGACGCCTTCCAGCCGACGGGAACATCCCCCCTACCGAACGAGCATCGCCGGAAGCCCGAAATAAATTCAGAAATAATAGGAGCACGAATGTCAAGTTTAGGACTTGAACGTTGGTGGGGTGGGGATACCAATATGTCCTCTTAACAATCCAACCACAGGTTGGTTCGCTCAATATTGTAACTCTATTTATTTATTTTGCGGGTAATTGCAACTCTATTAGACCTCAGTACGTACTGCACAAAATACATGTGAACGTGCACACAAATATAGAGTGCACGTCATCATATATAATAAAAAGAAAGAGACATGCATACGAGTTGCGAGTTGAGTATAACTAAGGACGTACGTGTGCTATGCTGACACTTATGTATGAGATGCATGGATGCGTGGCAGTTTTGCATGGATAGTTGGTACGTGCGATATGGTTTGCACCGTCAGTTAACGTGACAAGCAACGGTGTTTGTCCTGAAAAGGAAGTATTAAGCACTGCTCACCGTCGCACCTCCCACGTACTACGTACGTACATCGCCTAACAAACTCCACCAACCCATACGATCGATCAAGCTCGTAGTATGTACGTTGCCTCCTCTTCTAGCTCACACTTTGATTGGTCATTAACTGTACTGATCACACGAGACATGACAGATAGACCCATCGTTCACGCATCTTCATTAGGACTTAATTAACCTACTACCTTCACATCTATAAATACCACCTCCCAAGCAACCCCTCTTCACCAAGCCGAAAGTTCCACATCTATAACGACTACCCAGCTCACTAGCTCACGAGCAAGCCAGGTCCAAGGACAGAGGGACCAACTAGCTCTACTACTCGTCATGGCCACCTCAGGGCCGTGAGTAACTGACCAATTCTCATTTCGTGAGTGACCTCCCAGTACCCCAACATGCTCCAGGACATCTGCGTCGCCGACTACATGTCCCTTCAGGGCCGTGAGTGACTGACCAATTCTCATTTCGTCCATGCAGGCATGCATGCATGATCAACCACACTGACCGGAATGCATGCGTGTGTGGGATGCGTCGTGTGTGTGTGTGCAGCGCTGAGGGTGAACGGATACCCGTGCAAGCGTGCGGAGAACGTGACGGCGGACGACTTCTTCTACGGCGGGCTGTTGAGCGACGCGGACGTCTACGGCGGCGGCAACCCGATGGGCTCCGTGGTGACCGCGACGGACGTGGAGAGGCTCCCGGGGCCGAACACGCTGGGTGTGTCCATGTCCCGCGTGGACTACGCCCCATGGGGCGGCACAAACCCGCTGCACTTGCACCCGCGCGCCACCGAGATCCTCTTCGTCACCGAGGGGACCCTGCAGGTGGGCTTCGTCACCACCTCCGGCAGGCACATCACCCGAGGCGTGCCCAAGGGCGGGGTTTTCGTGTTCCCGCGCGGCATGATGCACTACGAGCGCAGCGTCGGTGAGGCGCCCGCCATGGCGATCTCGGCGTTTGACAGCCAGCTCCCCGGCACGCAGAGGCTCGGCGAGGCGATGTTCGGGGCGGTGCCGACCGACGTGCTGGCCCGGGCGCTGCAGACCGACGGCGGCGTGGTGGAGGGCATCAGGTCCAAGTTCCAGCCAAAGTAGGCCACGGCTCAAGAGCACGTACGTGCGCCAAGCGTAACACAGACATTAAAGGCGCGTAAAAAAAGCGTGCGTACGTGATTTAGTCGTGTGGTTCATTTCGGCGCTTTGATTGCATGGTAAAAGCCTTCGTTCGTCCCCGCAAAAAAAAAAAAAAAAACCTACGTGCGTACTACGTAAATTATCACCACACGTCCTACTCATCTCGTCTGCCTTTTAGGTGAAAAGCGTCTTGTTAATCTCGCAAAAAAAAACAGTCTTATTATTTGTTCGTTGTTAAGCAAATGTAATAAATGTGTTGATGGTTTTCCATATGACGTCATAAAGTTTGTTGTAATATTTGCAACGCGTTTAAGTATACTAAATAAATGCATCCCAATCCACACAAAGTTGTGTGAATTGTGTGAGAAATGCCATTTACTATCCTTCATCTGTTTCAAAGTCGAAATTTGTTATTCCAACTTCGAAAACAGATATTGTTTATCCTTCATAAATCCAAACTGTCTCTAACAGTAGTTTTTTTCTAGCTGACTCTAACAGTAGTTTTGAATGATGAAATGACAACGCTTCTTGCACATGGCAGCCATGTGAAAATTATATGGTTAGTATTCTTAGAAGGACGATAAACGTTCCACGCAAAAAAAGAGATAGGATAAATGTTAGAAAAAATGGACATTCTTGATCCTTCATTTATCAAAACCCTCTAGTTTTGGTTCCTCGCCATACTAAAGGTGGTTTTTAATGAGAACATGACAATGCTTCTGACACATCATAGTCTAGTGAGTAAAATAAACATATTAGTAAAACCAACTAGAGAAATTGTGAAGTTCATAAATATGCCAGAGAAGCCATCAAAACTTTCTTTGAATTTCTGAGTGCAGAATTCAGAAACCTTCTTACAAACTCATGGCATGATCTAACTTTTTGTTCTTCCTACTTTTTGAAATATGGCCTCTCACACATCATCGGCAGGCCCGGCCGGGGGGAGGGGGGGGGGGGGGGGGAGTAGGGGTGCCACCCCAGGCCCTGAAGGAAAAGGGGCCCCCATTTCTATGTACTGGGCTGGCCCAAAGTACCATAGTTCTCACAAAGCAACACATACAAAAAGTTGAGGTCCATTTTTTATCTCCTACTCTGAGATTTGCTAATAAGAGGAAAATCATGCTGACATCGCTTGTTCTTTCCAAAAAAAAAAGGACACTGGTAACACCCGAACATTCGGTCTGGCGGAGCCCCAGATCGAATGATCGGTTCGCTACTGGGGGGATGGATTGAACGAATTCGTTCGGTACGATAAGCGCCCCAGCCTGAACACCCTCGTGCAGCTCCCGTACAGGCCTTTTGTTGTGACTAAATAAAGAAAAGGTAAAGCCCAATTTGATCCAGTTTGTACTGTCACTAAAAAGTATATTTTTGATTGTGACTAAGAAAGCCCATATTTTGCCATGCTATGAAAAAAATTGTCATGATCAGAAAATAAATGGGAAAAATGAGAACCAAAAAATCCCAGTGGCGCAAACCAAAAATTGCCATCGTCTTTGAAGAAAAAGCAAATTTTGCCATGGTAAAAATGATATTTGTTTATGCAATGGCACAAAAAGAGGAAGAGAAGTCATGGCAATCTGCATTGTACGTCGTGGTATAAAATGTGGATTAAATTTTCTATGGTACTTTTACTACTGAAAACACAAAAAAATTGGATTAAAATTTTCCATCAAGTGGAACACAAAAGGTGCACCATATGCTTTTTAGTAGTAATTGCCATGTTCTGTAAAGTAAACTTCCCATGGTTTACTAGATGCAAAAATTCGCATGAACGATGGGAAAAGCAAATAAATGCGTCCACGGGTTTTCGGTGACTCAGCCTGCTTTACTTTGTCCCAATCCACACAAAGTTGTGTGAATGGTGTGATATGGTTAGTATTCTTACTATCCTTCAGCTGTTTCAAAAGTCGAAGTTTGGTTTTTTAACTTTCAAAAACAGACAATTTTGATCCTTCATCAAAACTACCAAAACTATCTAGCTTTGATTTCCGTGCATCACTAAAAATAGTTTTCAACGCTGGCATGCCAACGCTTCTCGCACACAGCAGCCTGGTGAATAAAAAATCATAGTAGTAAAACCAAATATTGAAACTGAAGTTCATTAAAATTCTAGCGGGGTGATAAAAAATCTCTAAGTTCCCAATGGTATTAAATTAAGAAATCTTCTTGTAAAATCATATAGAGCAATCTCTACTGTTCATTGTTTCTTCTTTTTAAAATCTCATAATTTATAGTATCAGTTTTGAAATATACCTGACTTATTTAGATAAACTTTTAAATTATCAAAATTTCCCAAATTACTCATGTGCTTCTTTTTGTTGGAAATTTCTTGACTAGATTTCCACGTGTGCCAAAACTGGTGCGGATCATTGTTAAAACCTCCTTTATTACCGTAAAAAATATCCATGTGAATTGTATGATAAGGTTAGTATTGTTATAAGGATAGATTTTTGAAAAAACAGACATTTTTATCCATCATGTATTAAAACCGTCTAGATATGGTTGCTCATCACCCAAAGAGTAGTTTTTAATGAGAACATGACAATGGTTCTGACACATTGTGGTCTAGTGAGTAAACAAACATATTAGTAAAACCAAATACATCTAGGAGTGCAAAATCTATTCTCCCGAGGAGTGCACGATAGTCGCTCCTCAAGGGGACGATATAGAAGGATAACTCCTCGCTTCTAAAGTTCTCGGGTGTACCGAAGACTACATCTAGGATAACCCGTCTAGAGCACTGTGCTTCAATCCCAGGTATGATACCCTTGAAAGTGGTGGAACTGGGCTTAATCCTTGTCGAGTCTATATGCATCTTCTTAACTGTATCTGCATATATTAAGTTGAGGCTGCTGCCATCGTCCATTAGGACTCTGGACAGATGGAAGTCATCAACTATAGGGTTGAGTACCAATGGCGTCGTGCCTCCGTGACAGATGCTGGTTGGATGGTCTCGTCTATCAAAGATGATAGGGATTTCCGACCAGAGATTGTATTTCGGTGCGGCTGGCTCCACGACGTACACCTCCCAGAGCGTGCCCTTTATTTCCTTCCTACTGACGTGTGTAACATATATCATGTTCACATCCTTTATCTCGAGAGGTAACTGTTTTTGGCCGGTGTTGCCTGACCCTGGCTGGTCTCTGTCCTCATTGTGAGGTTGGCTTTGCCTTGGCTATTGGCCGTAATTTTTCCGGCATGTTTGATTACCCAACAGTTACGGTTGGTGTGCGTAGCCGGCTTGTCGGGAGTGCCATGGAGTGAGTATCTTCTAGTTCTGATAGGATGTTGGAGTTAGCGTGTCACTCAATATCTCCTTCGTGTACCTAGTTTGGCACGACTGGCATGGACTCAAGGGGACCCTAGACACTCGTTGGTAGATACAATATTTTCACGTCCGTCTGGTATACACCTCCGATAGTCCCTCAGAATTCACAAACATCAAGTCATTTAGCTTCAACTTTTAATTCTTTTATACTGAAGATTTGGCCGTGCCTCTAAGAATGTGGTTATGTCAACAAGGATTGAGCTAATGATTGTGGCTTGTGCTAGGCTGAGAACACATGATTGTGCAGAAATTATGGAGGAACCCTCCACCGTTGTGCTATAGCAAAGTTTCTAAGGTTCAGTGGATTTATTCTATTTAGAACAATCATCTACTGATTCTTCTAAAATTGTGAACTAACTTTTTCCAAGATTATCACGCTTTGCCCTTACTATAAATGAGATTGGGAGAGTTCAGGAGGGGTAAAAGTTAGTGTTTGATTCTGCATAAAATGAGTACTTCCTCCGTCTGGTTTTATCAATTCCCTTCATATATTCTTGCTAAACTTTGACCTTAGATTTGATTAGCAAAATATAAATTGTATGTCATAAAAATTATATGGGTAAATATGTATTTGAAGGAATTTTTCAATGATTTTTTTGTTACATATAGAGTATAAATTATATTTTCCTCGTTAAATATATAGTTCAGAGGGGCTAATAAACATGGATGGAAGTAGTACTTGCATAAAAATTGCATCACACTCTGCATGATTCAAGATGGATCGACACCGTAACATATGCTCACTTATGCAAATACAATGGTATTGAATATTTGAAAAAAGAGTGAATCGAAGATCACGCATAAATTAGGGTCTCAAACCGTGCCTTGATCTCCTCAATAATCGACGGGAAGCGCTGCATGAGCCACAGCTACCCCTCGGTTACCACGATTCTTTTGAAATTCTTCCCCGTCATCAAGAAGTCGAGGCACCTATCCTTGAGCTCCGGACACTTGTGCATTTCAGCATAACCTAAGGTTGTCGCGACTGTTTCCACCGATACCATGTCCCATAGCTCCTGAGCACACATGAGCTTTCAGCTGCGTAGGTCATACATGTCGGCTGATGCAAGTACATGCTGAAACTGTTGGGGTGTTGGCGAAAAGCTCTCGGGATCTAGGTCTACGGACAATCTGTCCGTCTACATGAACCAAAGGATAGCTTTAAAAGTTCGTGGCTCGATGTCATGCAATGTAATGCACCGCATGTTAGTCTCTGCCAAGGAACCGAAGAGCTCGGCTTTGAACACTGATGATCGGCCAGCTAGCACGGCCCGGTGGGCACCAAACGTCTCGCCACCCACCATGAAGGAGACGTCTGAACCGTTGGGGCATTCCAGCAGGCTTCGAAAATGGTCGCCCATGTTCGTGGCCGGCACGGCTATGGAATTCCCAGGCAGAGCTATGACACCACATATAACCGTGATGACGCCGTTTTTGACATATCGCGACTCCAGGCAGTTTCGCTTCATGCAGAGATGACCCGGCCCGATACCTGTGGCGTACTCGCCCATCTCCAGCACTGACCTTTTTAAGCGGCATGAAGACGGAGCGCCGTGACTTCGCACCAGGAACGCCTCGCAGAAGCCATTGAACCTGTTGAATTTGCTGTAGCACAGGGAGAGGTAGAGGTCGAAGACATGATCCTCGTCGTCTTCCCAGTAGCAGCATTCTATCTTCCACCTATAGTGCCCCGCGGAGATTCTTTTGGAGAGGGGGCTGCTGATGCCATGATTTTTTATTGAGAAAAATATGTTTTTGGTCCCTCAAGTTGTTAAAAAGTATAGACTTGGTCCCTCAAGATTTTCTGATATACATTTGGTCCCTTAAGTCTCAAAACCGGATAAGTTTGGTCCTAAACCAGATTTTGAGCACGTTGACCGGGTTTGACCGCCACAAAACCGCTCGATGAACAGTAAATTTGAAAAAAAAAACTTCAAAAAAATCTGAAATTTTTTGGATCCAATATGCTTATATGCGCAAGGTGCGACCAACTTTTCGTACTCTTTCGACACTCGAGGAGCTCATGGCGAAACAAATCAAAATATCTACGTCTGATGAACAGTAACTCGAAAAAAATTCAAAACAATCTGAAATTTTTGGGGGCCTAATATGCTTACATGCGGAAGGTGTGACCAAAATTTCGTGGTCTTTCGACATTCGAGGAGCTGGTGAAAAAAAAATAAATGCTTGCTCACAAAAAAATAGCCAAAATTTGTTTTTTTTTTGCTAGAGCCCGTCCGATGTCATTTAATGGAAAAATTTTGGTCGCACCTTGCGAATGTAAGCATATTGTACCCCAAAAAATTTCAGAATTTTTTGATTTTTTTTTATTTTTTTTTGAATTTACTATTTATCAGGCAGATATTTTTGTTTTTTTGCCACGAGCTCCTCGAGTGCCGAAGGAGCCCGAAATTTTGTCCGCATCTTTCGCATGTAAGCATATTTGAACCCAAAAAATTTCAGATTTTTTTAAGTTTTTCTATATATATTTTTTGAATTTTCTATTCATAGGACCAAACTTATCCGGTTTTGAGACTTGAGGGACCAAATGTATACCAAAAACTCTTGAGAAACCAAGTCTATACTTTGTTGTAACTTGAGAGAACAAAAACATACTTTTCTCTTTTTTATTTCTGGGTAGTCAAGTTTGAACTCAGTGAAACTGGAGTCAAGCATGTTGGCAGATGGAGTAGAAACTGAAGCACTAGCTTGGACTTATAAGACTAGTCATAGTGGGGAGTAACTTAGACTAGTAACACACATATGTTAGTAGTCTATGTTACTATCTTTATAGTGGAAAGTGTCATAGATGTAGTAACATACATATTTTCATTTATTGCTTTATAAATTTATTTTGCATTGGAAAGCGCTATGTGATGGTAATATATTATGTTACTCTATTTGTCTCTCTCCACTTTAATTACATAACACATCATCTTTTTTACTTATGTGACATGTATGTTACTACTTATGTTACTCCCGCTATGACTAGCCTAAAGAAGTGCTGCGTACGCTTGTGACCCGGACCCCATAGGAAGATGAAATGTTTGTATTCCCATGACGGCTGTGTTAATTACTGGTATATATTGCCGCCAGTTCAGCTTCACTGCTGCTGGCTCGTCGCTTCGGCTAACCTGCCGTGCCGCGGCACACGCGCTAGCCATGGGTTAATCAAGGATTCCTTTTTTCCAGATACCGGTTCAGGATTGATCAGACGAACCGGTTTCTCATAAATCTCGGAAATTTCAGAACTTTTTTGTGCGAACGTATTCCGGTAATTTTTTTTATTTTTTTTAAATAAATGATATTTAATCTGGTTACACACCTTTCCATGGGACCAAACATTAAGTTGTGACAATAAATGTATACAAATCCTATGTGGCACATTCTTAGGTATAAATTCAAAATTCAATTTTTTTTGGATGGTAGTGCGGTTTCTCATGTGAGCAAATTCAATTTCAACCGAAAAAAGTAGTTTAAGTTATGGTTTTTTCTTCCTTCGGGTGCGGCACTAAGTCTGATGGCGTCCCTTCTTCAATTTTGTCGTGCAGGCTCTGATCCTCCTTGTATTCATCAGTCTAGACGTAGTTAACGGAGCTCCAACATAGATTCCTATCATCTCCTTGAGGCATTGAAGTTAGGGTTTCTTATCATGTCGTGAGATTTGATGTCAGGTGCTTCAGATCTATGCAAGACTTCAACAATGGTGACTGAGACTCCCGAGCGCTGGTCGTTAGGGGCATGTGCACGAAGACTTGTTGCTTTCATCGACAAGGTCCATCCAGCTTCGGTAGGGAAGTGGCGATAGCGATGCGTCGACGACTCGTTTTGACGGCGGTAGTGGTCAAAACGAGCCATCGACGTCTTACCGTACTAAACCTTTTGGGCGTTTAATAACTGCACCTCTTAAATGTGAGCTGCGTTGGGATTTTCCCCGTAGAGAAAGGGTGAAGCGGTACAATAAAGATAAGTACTTCCCTCAGCGAGAACCAAGGTTTATGCAACCAGTAGGATAATCATGCAAATCCTTGTAAACAGCACCTGCACACACAAAAATCAAATACTTGCACCCAATGCGGGCAAGAGGGTTATCCATCCCCTAGAACTCGTTGCTTTCAACGATCAAATCTTGTATAGATAGATAGATAAATTATAAAATAAAATAGAACTAATTAAATTGCAGCAAAGTATTTTTTATTTTTATGATATGATTAAAGTAGACCCGGGGGCCATAGTTTTCATTAGAGGATTCTCCCTCGAACACATCGCAAATGGTGGGTAACAAATTACTGTTGGGCAATTGATAGAAAAGTGCATAGTTATGACGTATTCATGGCAATGATCATGTATATAGGCATCACATCCAACTTGGTATTACTCCACCAACGAGCGCTATCAAGCATGCATCTATGGTATTAAAATCATGACAAACAGGTAACGCCTTAAGCAAGATAACATGTAGACAAACTAAACCTAATTAATATAAATAAACCCCGTCGTTTTACCTTTAATAGCTACAATACAATATGTGCCTCATTGCCCCTTATGTCACTGGATGAGGACACTACAAGATTGAACCCATTACAAAGCACATATCCCACTGAAGATAAATCAATCTAGTTGCCAAACCAAACGGATAGATCGGAGAGAAATACAAAGCTGTAACAAGCATAATAAAGTTTAGAAAAGACTCAATTACTTTTAATGAATAATTTGATCATAAATACAGAATTCATCGGGTACCAACAAACACACCGCAAAAGAAGATTACATCGGATATAAGTCAAAGAAGATCGGGGAGAACATGGTATTGAAGATCAAAAATAGAGAAGAAGTCATCTAGTGAATATATGCGAATTATAGGACTGGAATTAGGTCAAGCGGAGCTACGTGGGGCCCATGAGGTCAGAGGGCGCGCCTACCCCCCTGGGGCATGCCCTATGAGCTCTTTGCTCTCCCGTAGGTCTTCTGGCCTCCTCCCAAACCTTCTAGGGTCCCTTCTGATCCAGAAAAAATTCACCGTATAGTTTCATTATTTTGGACTTCATTTGGTATTGATTTTCTGAAAAGCCAAAAACAAGCAAAAAAACAGGAACAGTCACTGGGCACTGGGTTAATAGGTTAGTCCCAAACAATAATATAAAATAGCATTAAATGCATATAAAGTATCCAAAATTGATAATATAATAGCATGAAACAATAAAAAATTATAGATACGTTCGAGACGTATCAGTTACCGTACTAAACCTTTCTGTCAATGGTGTGCAGAATAACAGTTCACGATCTCTCTACACTTAGCCTCTTTGTGGCTCGTTCTTCATGATCCTGTGTACCTGCAAGGATGAATAACACGATTGAGATAAGAGACATCTACGAAACAATTTTATTTCACACATGCGAGACATTAATCCAAAGCACTTGCGTTGATCCCTTCAACAAAAACATCGGGTTGCAAGGCTATTGCCTCAACCCATACCTTACCCGACTACTCACACATGGAGATCAGATCACACAAAGGACACATCATAGAACACATCATGAAGGTAGATTGATTTATATTATGTCTTACAATGGATGCCATGTGTGATACACGATTACAAGTATGATCTAGAGGAGGACGAACTATGGTGGAGATGGAGATGGTGACTATGGAGATAGGAAATAGTGGCGGCTAGGGTTGATGAAGATGGGATGAGGATGACTCTATTCTGGCTCCGCTCGCAACTCTTTTGTTGACCTTTTGGCCTCGACCCCTTTGTAAAATTTGTTCAAGTGGAAGAGGAGCATCAGTTTCCGTGCCGTACGACCGCTCAAACGAGTGGTCGCGATCGTATGAAACACCGTCTTTTGCTCTGACTTAGCCGGTGCACCTTCACTTGATTTCTTCTATCTCCTCCTTTACTCCATTCCTTGTTCTGGCTTGATTTCATCCATATTTAGCCCATTTTCTGTAGATACAAAATAAAGAGAGCATTTGTGGAATCCTACGCATTCATTAGTCATTAGTGGCAATATCGGGGGATTCAAGAGCTGTAGTCATTAAACGCCCAATGCTTTTGTCTGATTATCGCAATCTTAATTATCCACGCAACCCCGCGAGACGGATAGGGCCTTTGGTTGGAAAACTGACTTTTGATGTAGGATGTGTACCGTTCAAGACGCAATTTGGACACATCCCCCAATTCGGTTTGTAACAAGCATGTCTCAATGGGTGACTTCCTGCGCACAAATTTAGATCATATCTGGTCTCTCCAAAAATATATGGTTCTATGCTTTAAGACCTCATACCAATACGTATTTTTATTATAAGTGTTATCTTTCAGTTGTTTGATTTTGATCCAACCAAAAGCTGAAATTGTTCTTTAACGAAAGCTTGTCCGAGACCCTAGCTTCAAGGAGATCATCCTCCTGTGGGTTCGATAACTCGGGGTCACCTCTGGTGAAAAGGCGACAATCCGTATTTCTCCATTTCCAGATCACCAAAGGAAGTAATTATTATATTACTACTTCCACATATTTTTGGCAACTATAATATTTTTATTTGGACTAACCTATTAACCTAGTGCATCTTCCTGTTTTCTATCATTTTTGCGTTTTAGGTGAAAAATTCACGGAGCCGGAATGACCTGAAAATCTACGCGGATTTTTTGTGGAATATATCTGAATATTTGGCGGAAGAATTAATGCAAGAGGAGGCCCATGGGCTTCACAAGCCCGCATGGCCCTCCTACCCCCAAGACGTGCCGGGTGAGCTTGTGACCACCCTGCAAGTTGGTTGGAGGTGTCCTTCGGCACCAAGGAAGCTAATACCAAGAAAATCGTGTTAAAAGTTTACCCCGGTCAGAGTTATGGATCTCCGGCTATTTAAGAAACGGTGCTTGGCTGGGAAAACAGTCTTGAAGACAAAGAAGAAGCCCTAGAGGGAGGGAGAGAGAGAGAGAGAGATAGAGAGAGAGAGAGAGAGAGAGAGAGAGAGAGAGAGAGAGAGAGAGAGAGAGAGAGGAGGTCCAATCACGGAGGGGCTCCCACCCCCGGGGGTCGTGGAGGCCAATGACCGTAGGGGGAATGATTCTCCCATTGATAACCCACAAGTATAGGGGATCAATTGTAACCTTTCTCGATAAGTAAGAGTGTTGAACCCAACGAGGAGCTAAAGGTAGAATTAATATTCCCTTCAAGTTCTATCGACCACCGATACAACTCTACACACACTTAACGTTTGCTTTACCTAGAACAAGAATAAAACTATTTTGTAGGTGTAATGGGATAGGTTTGCATGAGTAAAAGTAGAAGTACTTAGCTAGAATAAAACTACGAATAATTTGCAAGATAATAAAAGTTAGTTGTTTAGTAGAAAGCTTTTTGTACACAAGAGAAAGATTTATCCATAGGCAATTGGTAACTAGAATGGTAATCATTATTGCAATTTTATATGAGGGAGAGGCATGAGCTAACTTACTTTCCGTACTTGGATCATATGCACTTATGATTGAAACTCTAGCAAGCATCCATACCTACTAAAGATCAATAAAGTAAAACCCAACCATAGCATTAATTAACAAGTCCTCTTTACTCCCTGCTACTTCTTGAGCTTGAGTTGTTTTTTTCCTTGAAGAGGAAAGGGTGATGCAGCAAAGTAGAGATAAGTATTTCACTCAGTTGAGAACAAAGGTATCAATCTAGGAGGAGGAACACACAAGTCACCACATCTACACAAACAAATATTTGCACCCAACGCGATAAAGGGGTTGTCAATCCCTTCAGGGTTACTTGCAAGGATGAGATTTGATAGAGATAGGTATAAAAGATAAGTAAAAGTGCAAAATAATGTAAAGGTAAATAAATTTTAGCAAGGTATTTTTGGGTCTTTGGTTTTGTTGATATGAAAATAATATGATAAAAGATAGACCCGGGGGCCATAGTTTTCACTAGAGGCTTCTCTCTTGAAAGAACGCATACGGTGGGTAAACACATTAATGTTGAGCAATTGATAGATAAGCGCATAGTTATGATGATATCTAACACAATGATCATGAACATAGGCATCACCTCCATGACAAGTAGACTGACTCCTGCCTACATCTACTACTATTACTCCACACATCGACCACTATCCAACATGCATCTAGTGTATTAAGTTAACAAGAACGGAGTAACGCCTTAAGCAAGATGACATGATGTAGAGGGAGAGATCCAATCAATTTGAAAAAACCCTACCTTTTTATCCTTAATGGCAATAATACAAACATGTGCCATTTCCCTTTCTGTCACTGCGAATAAGCACCGCAAGATCGAACCCATTACAAAGCACCACTCCCATGGCAAGAAAAATTAATCTAGTTGGCCAAGCCAAATCAATAGATCAGAGAGAAATACAAAGCTATCTTAATCATGCATAAAAGAGTTCAGAGAAGACTCAAATAATATTCATAGATAATCTGATCATAAATCCACAATTTATCGGATCTCAACAAACGCACTGCAAAAGAAGATTACATCGAATAGATCTCCAAGAACATCGAGGAGAACATTGTATTGAAGATCAAATAAAGAGAAGAAGCCATCTAGCTACTAGCTATGGTCCCGTAGGTCTGTGGTAAACTACTCACACATCATCGGAAGGGCCCACAAGCTTGCAGGGTGCACCCCCCCCTAGGGTGCGCCCTGTGAGCTTGCGGCCATCCCGTGGCTCTTCTGGCCTCCTCCCGAAGCTTCCAAGGTGTCTTATGTTCCAAGAAAAAACATCAAAAAGTTTCGTTCAGTTTGGACTCCGTTTGGTATTGATTTTTTGTAAAGACAAAAACAAGGAAAAAACAACAACAGGCACTTGGCACTTGCCCATCAATTGATTCCAATGGAAGGAGTAGGGATGCACTAGAGCTATAAGTGTATGAAAGCTCAACAGAAAACTAAGTGGCTGTACATCCAACTTGCTTGCTCATGAAGACCTAGGGCATTTGAGGAAGCCCATCATTGGAATATACAAGCCAAGTTCTATAATGAAAAATTCCCACAGGTAATATATGAAAGTGAAAAAATAGGAGACTCTCTATCATGAAGAACATGGTGCTACTTTGAATCACAAGTGTGGAAAAGGATAGTAACAGTGTCCCTTCTCTCTTTTTCTCTCATTTTTTTTATTTTTTTCATTGGGCTCTTTGGCCTCTTTTTTTATTTTGGGCTCTTTGGCCTCTTTGGCCTCTTTTTTTTATTTTGGGCTCTTTGGCCTCTTTTTTTTTATTTTAGTCCGGAGTCTCATCCCGACTTGTGGGGGAATCATAGTCTCCATCATCCTTTCCTCACATGGGATAACGCTCTAATAATGACGATCATCACACTTTTATTTACTTACAACTCGATACTAGAACAAAAATATGACTCTATATGAATGCCTCCGGCGGTGTACCGAGATGTGCAATGATCTAGCGTGACATGTATATAAAAAAATATGAACGGTAGACAAGCCGCAAATACTAAGTCAACTGTATGATCATGCAAAGCAATATGACAATGATGGTATGTGTCATAATAAATCAGAACGGTGGAAGTTGCATGCCAATATATCTCAGAATGGCTATGGAAATGCCATAATAGGTAGGTATGGTGGTTGTTTTGAGGAAGATATAAGGTGGCTTATGTGTGAAAGAGCGTACATATCACGGGGTTTGGATGCACCGGTGAAGTTTGCACCACAACTCAAGGTGAGTAAGTGCAATGCACGGTACCGAAGAGACTAGCAAAATGAGGAAGGATGAGAGTGCGTATAATCCATGGACTCAACATTAGTCATAAAGAACTCACATGCTTATTGTAAAAGTTTATTAGCCCTCGAAGCAAAGTAATACTACACATGCTCCTAGGTGGATAGATTGGTAGAAAAAGACCATCGCTCCTCCCCGACCGCCACTCATAAGGAAGACAATCAAAAGTAAATCATGCTCCAATTTCATAGCATAACAAGAGACCATACGTGCATGCTTCGGGAATCACAAACCTTAACACAAATATTCTTACTAAACCACAATTACTCACTAGCATGACTCTAATATCACCATCTTTATATCTCAAGACAAATGCAAGGAATCAAACTTCTCATATATTCAATGATCTTCATGAAAGTTCTTATTATATCCACTTGAACACCCATCATATTAGGACTAAATTCATAACCTAAGAAAATTGCCATACTATTTATAAGACCCTCAAAATACTATTAGTGAAGCATGAGAGATCATCAATTTCTTCAAAATATAACCACCGCTGTGCTTTAAAAGATATAAGTGAAGCACTAGAGCAACTACCTAGCTCAAAAAATATAAGTTAAGCACATAGAGTATTCTAATAAATTTACGATTAATGTGTGTCCCTCTCAAAAGGTGTGTACATCAAGGATGATTGTGGCAAACTAAAAAGAAAATAAAGCAAAGACTCATATAATACAAGACGCTCCAAGCAAAACACATATCATGTGGTGAATAAAAATATAGACTCAAGTAATTTACCGATGGATTGTAGACAAAAGAGGGGATGCCTTCCGGGGCAACCCCATGCTTAGATGCTTGGTTGTCCTTGAATATTACTTTGGGGTACCATGGGAATCCCCAAGCTTAGGCTCTTGCCACTCCTTATTCCGTAGTCCATCGAAACTTCACCCAAAATTGAAAACATCACAACACAAAACTCGCGAGATCCGTTAGTATAACAAAGCAAATCACCACTATTGATACTGTTGTAAACTCATTCCAATTTTATATTTGCATTATATCTACTGTATTCTAACTTCACCATGGTTCATACCCCCCGATACAACACATAGATTCATCAAAATAAGAGAACAACACAATGAAAACAGAATCTGTCAAAAACAGAACAATCCGTAGTAATCTGGACTTTAGCCAAACTTTTGTAACTCCAACAATTCTGAAAAATTAGGAAAACGTAGGCAATTTTTATATCAATCTTGTGTAAAAAATTCAGATCAAAAGCACGTTTCTGTGAATTTACAAAATTCCAGAACTGGGCTCAAAAGTTTCTATTTTTTAGCAAAATTGAATCAACTATCACCCAAATCATCCCAAAGGTCTTACTTGGATCAAACACTAATTAATACACTAAAACACAATCATAACAGAAGTATAATTGCATATTTATTGAAAAACAGAAGCAAAAACAAAAAACATAAAATAAAATTGGGTTGCCTCCCAACAAGCGCTATTCTTTTACGCCCCTAGCTAGGCATATTGCATAAATCTAGGTATTGTCATCTTTGGTATTCAATCCATAAGTGGCCCGCATAATAGATTGATATGACAACTTAATTTGCTTTATTGGAAAGTGTTCCATGCCCTGCCTTAACGGAAATTGAAATCTAATGTTTCCTTCTTTCATATCAATAATTGCACCAATCCTTCTAAGGAAAGGTCTACCAAGAATAATGGGGCATGTAGGATTGCAATCTATATCAAGCACAATAAAATCTATGGTCACATAATTACTATTTGCAATAATAAGAACATCATTAATTCTTCCCATAGGTTTCTTAATAGTGGAATCCGCTAAGTGCAAATTTAAAGAACAATCATCAAGTTTATTTAAACCTAGCACATCACATAAAGTTTGGACCCTGATAACTGCCACACGTGTGGCATATTACAGATCCGCCCACATGTCCTATGTGGCATAATCAGGAGGCAGCCCGCATGGTCATGTTTGGGCGAAAAAATTAGAACTGCCCACACGTGTGGGCGCGGCTACTTCGTGCCACACGCCCAACAACTACTACTCATCCTCACCCCGCGTGTGTGGCACGAAGCAAATCTGCCCACACATCCTGGCGCACCCAAGGGATGACACTTTAGTTACCCCGGTGAGGGTGTCCTAGATTAAGGGGTCCTTGGGCTGCCGTCCTGTTATGCTTGGGCCGGATTGATGGGCTATTGTGGGGCCCAAGCTGGAGTGCGGATCCATGACCGGATAAGGTATCTTCGGAGCAGTGTTGTGTCCTCCAAGTCAAGATTAGGTAGGATCTTCCTCTCTTTGTAACCGATCGCGTGTAACCCTAACCATACCGGTACCTATATAAACCGGAGGGTTTTAGTCTTTAGGGCTAGAGCTACACTCATCACCTCGTTGCCTTAGGGTTTAGCTCGCCTGATCTCGAGGTAGATCAACTCTGTAACCATACCATACATCAAATACAATCAAGGAGGACGTAGGGTTTTACCTCTTCGAGAGGGTCCGAACCTGGGTAAATACCGTGTTCATTGTCCCTTCTTCCCCATCGATCCTAGATCCACAACTCGGGAGCCCCTACCCGAGATCCGCCAGTTTTGACACCGACAATGGTGCTTTCATTGAGAGTTCCGTTGTTGGGTCGCCAAAAGGATCAATGGCTCGCCTAATCATCGGAGAAGGCGTTAGCTCCGGGGACCTCTTTGTTCCCGGCCAACTCTTTGCGTTCGGCAGCATCGTGCTGTACGCCAACCCAACTGGTCATCTAGATCAGATCGACAGCTTCGCGCCTGAGCACCGAATTCGATTCGGCAATCTGGAGTACGTTGCGGACGTCCGTAGCGATCTGGTTTTCACCAGATTCACTACACCTGCTCCTGAACCCTTCCTCGATCCAATCTACGGATCGGTTCCCATCAAACGGCCATCCTCGAGCTCGGACGTCTCCGCCTCGAACGGAGGCCAGGAATCCCACTCGACCGTGTCCGCAATATCCGCCGGAGACTCACCTTCAGGCCACAATGCGGAAACAAGGTTCAGACGCCGAGAGCCGCTTTCGGCCGAACTTTCCCCTTACAACACGCCTACGGCACTGAGACCCAGCAATGGGTCGATGTTCGATGGCCAGGGGTTACCCCTAGCCGAACTCCCCCTCGACAACTCGGCTTCGAGCCCCAACATGGAAGCAATATTCGAAGACCAGGTCTTGTCCTCGGTTTCTTACGACTATCCGGCCCCGGGCCTGGAGGTTAACTCGGCCCTCGAAGACCAGGATCCAGCTCTGGCCCCGATCAGCCCTTGCCCCGTCACATCGGAAGCCAGCCCCCTGCGGCCACCGCATACCAGTCACACAACTCTCACTTTATTAAGCGAGGCATTGGACCGAATCTAGATGATGGCTATTCAGGAGGATCTGCCCTCAGCTCGCGTTCAGTAGCCCTTTGAGACGTGCTTCGGGGAATTTTGCGTCCCACCCACCACCCACCTTGTAGCCACGGTCGAGGACATAACTGACATGTTGGACTACACTTCGGAAAACGCCTATTCCATGGACGAGGACAGCGGAGCCACCATCAACACCGACGCCGTGCCTCCCGTCGCCGGCCGCTAGACGGCCACGTCCACTTACGACATTTACCTGGTGGACACTCCAAAAGATGCGGCACCCCCAGGAAGGATAGCGACAAGCCCGGCGATGAGCCGCACAGGCGCCACAGACAACGTCGTCGCTCCAAGGCACGCCAAAGCCACACAAGCAACACGAAAACCGGAGAGAACGACACTCTAGACAACGAGGACAACCTCGAGGACCACGGCATCGACAAGCAAACTCAAGCCGATCACCAGGAGGAAGACCCCCTCAACCTAGAGGACCTCGGTGATTCCGAAGATAGCAACTACCTCCCTCCCTCCGTAGAGGAGGTTAGCTTGGGCGAAGAGGATTTCATCATCCCCGAAGATGCGCTGGAACAGGAGCGGTTCAAATGGTAGCTCATTGCCACTGCGCGTAGCCTTAAGAAACAGCAACAGAGAATAAAGGCCAAGCAAGACACCCTCAATGACAGATGAACTAAAGTCCTAGCTGCTAAAGAAGGGTACGACAATGAACGGCAGACCAAAAGTTACCCAATGTGAAAGCTTCTGTCGCAATTCGATGATGAGGCCATAGAGCCAGCACCTACACGGCACACTAAAGCGGACGAGCCGGACCGCCCCCCTCGAGGACGGGATAGGCCGGCCGATAAAACTGAACAACCTCTCGCTCCACCTCGCCCTCCAGGCAAGGAGCCAGTCCGGCCTGCCTCTGAGTATGACCTATGACATGACCTGGATGCCCGCGCAGGTCTGACAAGATCCATCTATGGACCCAAAGATAACTCTCCTGATCGACGGGATAGTTACCAAGCTTGGCTAGACTGAAACGACAGAGCTCGGGAACAACAGCAAGCCCGGATGACAGATGGTCTCCGGCGCGATGTAGCCCAAGTCAGTGGCGCCGCTCACCCTCTGTGCTTCACAGATGAAGTGATGCAACACCAATTCCCAGAGGGCTTCAAGCCCGTAAACATCAAGCCCTATCACTGCAAAAAAAAATACACTTCCATGATGATGCATGTTTGTCATAGTAGGTCACGTTTTCTGTCATGCATGTACATCCATGACGATTTTATGACAGAATCAAGATATTCGTACCTGTGCTGTCGTAGAAGTGTTCCATGACATTACCAAAGTTATCATCACAGAAGTGTCCACTTCCATGACGATAAATCACGCGTCATAGAAGTGCTTTCGTCAAGGGTAACCGACACGTGGCATCCACCATAACGGGTCGCCGTTAAGCTATCGGATTCCGGTTTGGATCCGATAACCCGTTAACAGCCCCGACCAATGGGAATTTTCCACGTGTAAAATTCTCATTCGCCGGATAATCCATGTGTCAGTTCATCGTTGGGACAGATGTCATCCCTACAATGGACGGAAGACACCTATGATATGTCAACACGTGGCACAGCCCAACAGTGGCCCATTTAAGGTAAAAAGGCCGGCCCAGCTAAAGGCCCACCATATTTTTTCAGACACTAGTGGGCTGGCCCGTTAACAGCCTGCCATGTTTTGGGTAAAATTGAGGCCCATATCAGATCAGGCCCATTCACAGCCTGTCGTGTTTTGGGCTAAATTATGGCCCATATTAGATCAGCCCCGTTAACAGGGCACTGTTCTTTTGGGCCCATTCTAAGCCGGGTTTGTATATCAGCCTGTTAAATGCCCGTTTACCAGTTCGGCCCGATAATAGTTTCGGCTTGTTAGCGGCCCGTGGTGCATCTGGGCCATTGTCGGCCCGGTTTCATTTTAGGCCATTTAACGGCCCATGCAGAAACTGGGCTATTTCTTGTCCGAAGTAACTTTAGGCCTCTTAACGGCCCGTAGTCTTCGTGAATAAATTTCAGCCCTACTGGCCTATCGGCCTGTTAATGGCCCGTGTAATAGTTGGGCCTAATTATAGCCCGTGTTGAATCTGGCCTGCTTACAGCCCATCTGTTAATGGCCCGTGACACTGTTGGGCCTACGACCCGCGTTGATACCGGCCTGCTTAAGGCCAATATTTTTATTCGGCCAAACAGGGCCAAAGATATATTTTGGCCTGTTAACGGCTCGTTCTATTTGGGCCAAACATGGGCCTTAGGCAATTTCGGCCTGTATTGCCCCGTGAATTTTTCGGCTCAACGCTAGCCCAATTTAGTTTTTAACCTGTTAAAAGCCCATGGTATTCTCTAGCCCAGCTGGCCAGAACTTTACTCGGCCTGTTAAAGGCGGAAAACTACTATACGTTTAGACCTGGTAATGGCCCAAGATGATTATAGGCCCACGTTTTGGCCCTTATATAGCGAGTTACGGGCCGGCCTGAAGACCGACAACATTGAGATCCATTGAAGCTTCCGACCTAAATTACATCATACCGACCAATAATAAACCTAGACTATAAAATAAAGAAATTACGGCATATTACATCCACTGGGCATCAAAGTTCGCCACCGGTGATAATAAAGCGCAACGTGACCGCGGATTACGTACACTGGGCATCAAAGGTCGCCACCAGTGCATATAAACGCACCGACAAAAGAATATACAAAACTGAGAGCACTTCAGAGGCATTAGGCCTGGCCTGGACGTGCACCGCATGCAGCCGAACAAGCTGATGAGACCTCAGTTGTGTCAACGATAGATGCTCTATCCCTAGCTGTATAGCACCAAAGCCCGCAAGGCAGTCCTCTGAGATCTTCTTTGCATCATTGACATCAATTCAGAGCTGAGCTGAAGCAAGCTTTTCCGCTTTAAGTTGAGACTGAAGAAGTCGAACTGATTGAGGCAGCAACTGCACAGAGGTTGGCTCACAGCTGCTGGTGAGTAGCTTCAACTCACTGTCTTCATCAAGACATGACCTTGGGGTCATCTCGCTCCCTTCAAGATGGTTTGGCTCACTATCTTCCCTAAAATTCTGCTGGCATAAGAGATACGACTCTGAAAGAGAAACAAGGAGACACGTAACAGGCTGCACGATTATATAAGCAAATAAATGGATATGTTCTGCATAAGGAACATGTTTTTACAACTACAATTTAAAACTGGTAGTTGTTGCAAACATCAAATCAGATGTAAACACCAAAGTAAACAGAAGTGGAGGAAATGATGCCTATCCAAATCTATACTAGAACAAAGTTTGAAGGCTTGAGAAGGATGAACTTACATTACATGTTAACACAGGCTGGACAAAGCCCTTCTCCATATCGGTGGAAGGATAATTCAATAAATTCCCCAAAGAAACTTCTTTATAAGCGTTTCCATTATTCTACATTTTGTAAAGAGTAAATATAGATCAAATAATATTGGAAGAAATAGAGGATAATGAAGCTCAGGTGCAGAGTGATGATACATACTCAAATAGCAATTAATTAAGTACAGCGTTACAAGGCAAAAGGTACTGACAAGAGGAATGCAGACATCAATGTGTGCAGTGGCATTGGCTTTATTTAACATTTTGGTAAGAGTAAATGTAGATCTGATAATTTGGAGAAAGTGGAGGGCAGGGCAGATAAGATGCAGAGTAGTGCTAGACAATCAACTATCTCGCAATGCAAGTACAATAATACTACCACCGTCCGTTATTACTTGTTGCTCAAATGGATGTATCTAGCACTATTAAGTTCTAAATACATCCAATTGAGCAACAATTAATTCGATACAGAGGGAGTACATGACAACAGGTACTTACATGAGCAATCCAAAACTTCATAACCATTGTGTTAATTCTACATTTATCTAGGAGTAAATATAGATCTTATAATTTCGAGCAAAGGGAGGATAAAGAAGCGAACATTTACAGTGATGCTACATAATCAAACAACAATGAGTGTAAGTATGCTGACAAAGGGCAAGAGGTACTGACAAAAGCAATGCAGTGCCCAGTATTGTTGTGAGATCCTATGATCCTTTGAGAAAGGAGATTCATCTGAAATTAGTTTTCATACAAGAGAGAAGGTAAGGCACATGCAGAAATTTAGGAGTTCAAATTTTGAATTGATATCATAGACAGTACCTGACGCTGGGCTCTCTGCAGTTCTAATAGGGGTTTGGCCAGTCGAGTAGGGGTAAAGTGTGGTACAATTGGGTTTGTGTTTTCTGTGGCTGCTGATCTATCTGATTTAACAGGTATCACTACTTTTCTAAATACCTAGTTTGTACTCCTTGAGGATCTGCACTCACCCTCTTCCTTTTGGACATCTATTACAAAAGAACAACATTTGACTGGAAAAACATAGTATGATGACACATGGAATAGGTACAGAAAATGGATAGGTATGGCATAAACTCATATATGATGCTTAAACTAAGCAGATGGTGGTGTAACAAAGTAGAAGTAATGCAAGAGGTCATATGCAAAATATGTGCGACCAATACAACCTTGCCAAGTTAGAGCAAGCACCTTGATGGGTGAATAAGATAGGCCATCCTGCACCATGCCAAGTTTGTTAGCCAGTGGATTGTTCCGCAATATTCCTCTCGTGCGCCCATTCTCATATTCATTTTGATCATGTTTAATACCTGACATGCATGAAAACATAAAAACAAGTGAGATTATCTTTGTAATGCAGAAGTGATTCTAATCCAATACTGCCTCCCTGTAAACCCCTTTGTGCTATCTCTGCAATTCTTCTGAGAGATGCCATGCATGCTGTAATTTGGTGTGTGCATTAATATAATGTGGCCTACTACTCAAAATATGAGAGCTCCAGAAGTGATGATACTTCACAGATGACAGCTTCAACATATAGTAAAGAAGAACAAGTCGACCTGACCTGACAGATTCAAAATATACTAAGGGAGAACAACTCGACCTGACCAGTCGACCGCAAATGTCTCTGCTACTCTTCCCAAGAAGGAACATACTTATTAAAGAAGAGAAGAGGATCATGTTAAAGAAGAGCAGAAGAGCAAGTAGATTGAAGATATCACAACTCTTTCTATACAATGTCTGCTGACCACCCATGATGAACCAGAGCGCACAGAGAAATACTATTCCTTCCGGTCTCTCCATATGTGGCTCACATGCCTTTCGAAACTAAAGTAGGAACATTTAGCTGACCAATTAAACATATCTCAGTTTTACTAATATCAGAATAATATCATATTCGAATTTGTACAACTAAGCTTGTTTAGCTCGATGGGTGGAGCAGTGCTATTACGACACGAACCACGTAGGCTAATCGTGGTCATCATAAAATGGGGAAACCATAAGCATGATGAGTATGGTGTTGACAGTGGCAGTGGGATGGAAGATCTGAAGCTGCAAACCGTGCAAAGGGTAGTTAGCAACCGATGTTTGCTTTGAAATAACAACTAATATTTGGTATGGACAAGAAAGTACAGTCAACAAGTGACAAATAAATGCAATTCTGTTGTCTCTTTATATGTCGCGACATGCATTTGGAAACTCAAGTGGGACCTTTAGCTAACCAATTAAATGTGTCTGTTAACTTATATCAGTATCATATCACAATCATATTTGAACAACTAAGCTTTGAAATTATGAGTGTTGTGTTGTTTAGCTTGAAGGGTGGTGTACTGCTAGTACGACAGAAAGCACCTACGCAGATCATAGTAGGGTTGATAAAAGGGGAAAACCCTAAGCATCAAGAGTAAAATCAGGAAAGTGGAACTAGCTGGACCATATGGGCTTGTATTGCCGGTACGGAAAGAAAGGGTTCGGCCCCAAAAGGGGCAGCTCTATTCAGCTGAAGGCACAATACTGTTACTATCAGTCTGGACTATCAAAGACGACATAGATCCAAGCATTTCCCGGATATTATGGCAAACCATCTAGAATCGTTGAAAGCATCCATCTGAGGCGACCCAATAGACCTGTCGACTGCAAATGTCCATGCTCCACTTCCCAACAAGGAACACATTGTACTACTCCCTCCGTTCTTAAATATAGATCTCTTAGAGATTCGAATGCGGACTACATACGGAGCAAAATGAGTGAATGTACACTCTAAAATATGTCTATATACATCCGTATGTAGTTCTTATTGGAATATCTAAAAAGACTTATGTTTTACCGAAAAAGGCTTTCGCCCCGCTTTATAAATAAAGCAACGATGAACAACACCCGGTACAAACGCACGCCACCACAACACACGCACGCACCCAAGGCAGTTTAGGAACGGAGGAAGTAATATACTTATTAAGAAGAATAGAAGAGGAACATGATAACAAAGAGCAAGCAGATTTATCTACTTTTTTCTCTACTCTTATTTGTATCTACTCTTATAAAAAACAGAGTTGGTGATGATGGTGTGCCTGCTATCCTGCAATATAGGCTGTCTGATTTATATCTGATGGATAGGAAGGAAACTATGGCAATTTTGCAAAAAGATACCCACACCCCTCTCCACATTTGCAAATAAGGCCTTCCCACGTTCATCTTTTTCTCCCACAAGATAAACTACTCATACAAATGCATCTTGATGTTCCATGCAACGCACGGGCATCTTGCTAGTTAGATAATACAATGTGTGTTGCCCACCCATGATGAACCAGAGCGCATAGAGAAATGCAAATCCCTGTTGTCTCTCTATATGTGGCGCACATGCTTTTCGAAACGAATGTAGGAACATTAGCTGACCAATTAAACGTTCTCTGTTTTAGTAATATGAGCATCATATCAGATTCGTATTTCAACAACTAAGCTTTGGAATTATGAGTGGCATGTTATTTCGCTTGATGGGTTGAGGTCTTGAGGAGCAGTGCTAGCACGACCCGAAGCACCTACGATGTCGGTAGTGAATATAAAGGGGGGAAACCATATGCTTTATGAGTATAGTGACCGTGCCATGGCAGATCTCAAGGTGCAAACCGGACAAAGGCTACTTCGCAACCAATGTTTGCTTTCAACTAGCCACTACGATTTGGTACGGACAAGAAAAGTACAGTAAACAAGTTACGATCTATTTTCCGGGTGAGATCAATAACTTAAGCAGATATCAAAGAGTACCACCTCTCTTGTGACGCCTTGTAGGCCCCTGCTGATACATTGAGGGTGCTGCGGGTGCGATGGCTATCGGCGGCATGGAAGAAGACTTTAGACGGTAGATGGCCGGGTCAGGGGATAAGTCATGTTGCCGTGGATGAGGCGGTCATAGGAGCGGCAACAGCAAGGTGGACGACGGCGCCGATGAAGCGAGAGGACGCGATGAAAGGATCCTGGTCCGGCGCAGTGGATGAGAGATGTCCATCTCTTGCAGTGGACGACGGGGTAGGGGTAGTAGCTCCGACAAGGTGGAGGATGGGGTGGCGGACGGAGGTGGCTGGCCGGAGTGGGGAGGTTGTTGTGGCGCCGACGGTGTATGAATGGGGAAATGGAGGGGGGGATCTCAAACCTTGGGACGCGCTTGTCTGAAATGTGTGAAAGTTACGGACTTATCCCCCGTTTAAAATTTTGGACATCTCGTCGGTTGGGGATATGACGGTAATCTCGCATCTCCCCAATATTTGCCAGTAGCGATTTCGAGCAAGGAGAGGATGTTTTGACGCCCACGGTGTATGAACGGGGCTGACAGGTAGGGCGGTTGTGTCACATCTGAGGGAAGTTACACATCTGCCCCTATTTAAAATATTTGCCTACATCGATTTCGAACGAGGAGAGTTTGTTTTGCCGCTCACCGTGTATGAATGGGGAAATGGAGGGAGAGACATAGGTCTTTCGGACGAGCTTCAATCAAATGTGTTTTGCCGCCCACGTTTGGCACCCACCATGTCTAAATGGGCTCAGAGGCGGTTGTGTCATGTATGATTGAAGTTACTAGTCTACCCCTATCGACAGCAGTGGAAATAGGGTCGATTAGGATGTGAAGTGTCAGGGGTAGACAGTAATTTCCATCTCGCAAACACTTGCTGCGGTCAGCTGACAAATGATAGTGGGTGTTTTGCCGCTTCATTCAAAATTTGGGAGAATTAGCATTCACGTTTACCCTGGGCCCTGGCAATTAAATTCAAATCCAATTTGTATTCGATTACGAATATCCATACATCATTCTAAGTTTTGTTATTTATTGTTTCAAAACCGCGACAAAGATTTATTCCACCTTTATATATGAATATGATTTAGAAATGCCGTGATCTTCGAATTCAGTAGGTTGGATACACTTTGAGTCAAATAGTTATTTCATCCAATACAATATGCTCAAACGAAAAACAGTTCACCCTATGTCAATCATACAAGTACTGTGGATTACCTCGCCTAAAAAATTCAGATCATTACAACACAACATAGGGAGTCTTACATCATAATCCATTCAGAGACATGACACAACATGCAAGTATACTAATCTAATGACAATTTCAACTAGTATCTAAAGAAGAACTGGGATTACCCTGTGCTTCAGATAGCAGAAGCAGCAGGACCTCCTCCGTCTTCAAATGCAACATTCTTACTTCCTCCAATTCTTGGGTTGCTTGCACAATGTGTGCAGCTAATTGCATAATTTCCAGCCTCAAGATCAAGATTACCTCATTCATGGCAGCCACACCATCTCTTTCTGCCTCTAGTAGAGCCTCAAGAACTATAATATCTGTGCTCAGAATGCTCTCTGGCGGTGTTGCCTCTGAACTGCTACCATCTGGTAACATGGATGGTGCACTGCTCCACAAATAGATTCTGGGGTTGTACATTGTGTCCTAGTGTGAACGGCATCCTGAAAGGTTTCCGCTGGACATAAGTAAGAGATAGTTATCGCATGATCTAGGCAGTAAGCTTACATGGTAAACGACATACGAATTATTGCCGAGCATGGCAAGCTATATTTAAACTAGTCGTCAACCCGTGCATCCGCATGGGCTAGTTATCTTGGGAAGGCATGGAGATATTAATAGCTTATTGGATACATAGACTCTTAAATATTTAAACATAGAGAAATCAAGTATTTACATATTAAATATTATGATTCAAATCATTAACATTTTCTTACCATATGTCAATATGTCTGAGATTGATTAGTTCGGGGAAGAATATAAGTAAATGTTAGGCGAATTTCGGAGAAATATCCAACTTTGAACATACACTAATCATATATTCATGTTTCATGATCAAAATGTAAGGGAAAATGCATTCTCAACTATGTTTGCAAAGTAGCATAAATATATTGGAAAATAATTTAATTGTTTTGGCTTTTATGAGATATTTTTCACTCTCAAATTTTTGCTGGAGCCTCATTTTAGATATCCTTATTTTACTTGGCCCCATCATGTGGAAAATAAACAAATTTTTTCTTGATAATGCAAATAGTAGAGAACCATAAAATTGTTTGCGGCCAAGAATATCGAAGATACAAAGCAAAATGAAGATAACTTATTTGCAGCCACTGGAGTATTAAGATTTCAAAGGTACATATGATTTATTGTAAAAAAATTAGGCAATAAATTGAAAACATTTGATCACGTGATGTACCAACACATGTACCTCATTTATTGTATTATGTTTTCTTGCTTGGCAAATGAGCAATGACACCTTAATTGAGAGGTACTATGATACAAAAGTTACCAGGTGATTCCACATATTCATTTTTACCATCTGAATCATATCAAATATATGAAAAATTGTCGACAGAAAAGCAAATCAGACATTAGTTTGTGCGAACATAATTAAGAAGGCAACTATTTACCCATAGCATCCATATTTCCATAGTTGATAGAACCAGATGATTTTAAAACATTTAATTGATATTTGGAAAAATATATTAGGTAATTGTACTCGCTATATACTCAAAAAAATTGAACTGTTTTGACTCGTTATCATCATCAAGTAAAAGATCCACAAAAGGCATTTACAAAAACTAAATAAACTACCTGAACAAAATTTGAAAGTGCTATCTCTGAAAACAAAATGTAAGTAGCATTAGCAATGTATCAACATTACAAACCATTTTTCCTAAAACAATAGTGTACCGTAGATAGGGACCGACAATCAATTAGTAAGTTACATAAACTATTATACCTATGGTCAGATCAATTGACAAAAAAAATCTCCTTATTAATCTTTCAGTACCCCCAAGCCTGAAATAAAATGGAAGCTAAAGCAACAGTTTTAATCCGGAGCATAGCTAAAATAGCAGGAGTTTTGTTATCCAAAAGGGAATTTTTCTGTATTGAATGACAACAAAAAACATGATAAGTGTTGGCTAATAGAAAAAGAGTAGACCAGTTAATAATCCGAGCAAACTCCTAGCAGGTGTAGCAGAACACGCTAGCGTTAGCATTAGGTAGAATAGCTTCGGCATGGATGTTGTTTCTCCGTCAAGCACATAGGTCTATAAATATCTCAATGCAGCATGAGAAAAGTAAACCAATGAAGCTAGTACGTGTGCCAGGGCTATTTGGTAGCACTGTCCGCAATACACATAAATAAATAAAAAATAAGAAAGTACACCTCTTGTACGGATTGCTTTATTTATGTTCCTGAAGTCAGAACTAAACTACTGAAATGACATCCTCTATAACCTGAAGAGTACACATGATGGATCAAAATATAACTTTGGTACTGTTACAAATTATCATCTAAATATCTTTTAACTGAACAGAGCATAACAATAAATCTAATGGAGATATTTATAAAAGATAAATCTGTTTTCATCTATCCAACGGACAAATACTCGGTACATATCTATTGTACTTCACGGGAAAACAAAATAACCAAAAAGAGAGAAGATTCGGTAGAATTTATAGAACAAACACAATGAACATTCACCTGGTGGCTGCCCGACGCATTGGTTGTGGAGGCTCTTTTTCACACAGGAGTCAACCTACCTGCCTGCTTGCACAGTTGGCTTGTGTACATGTCCATCTCAATGTTGCTGCTGACTAAAGCATCCGCCGTCAACCAATTCTAGGATTGAGCCTTGCTACATACCTGCAGAAAGTTGTGCCTGTGCAAGTTCTGCAGCGGGCAAGTAATCAGCAGAGTAATCGGCAAGGGCAATAATATATGCTTCACGTCTGCTACATGGCTACATCTATATGTTTCCTTTAGAGACCGAGATATGTACAATGTAGTGAGGCAATTGCGTACCTATAGCCTGGAATACGGACACTGAAAAACCTCTGGCTTGATGGATGCATGGATCCTCATGTGTACGTCGGCGCATGGCCGGATGGCCGTAAGTAAAACCTGTAGTTAATCTTGATTAGATGGAAAGTCCTGATGGTGCTGATGAGGAAAGAGGAGAACGACGACAACAGCTAGACGCACGCCATGCATAGGAGAAACTGAGATGAGAAGGGCTTCAGAAAGGAAAGAGGCACAGTTGGCTTGCATCGCGACATTATGGGAACCGTATGTTTTTTTTTCTAGGTTTCCATAAGATAGAAAATCATTTTTTTCCCGTGGGGGAAATAGGTTTCTCAGATCAAGGAGATGTATAAAGAGGGTAAATTGGTTGCAACCGCTCCCCAAAGGCAGGATACGGCGTGGCGTGGCGATCAAAAGCTGGTTTGTGCAACTACGTAAGAAGCATTTCCAACAAACAAAAAACTGCAGTATTTTTTTGGGCCGTTTGAAAACTGCACTAATTAACTTCAAGAGATTGCATGAAAAAAGAATATTAACATGAGAACTCCTCCTGTTAATTCGGAAAAAATAACATGAGAACCAAAACATCTCATGCTATATCAGCACCTAGACCTAGAGGCATTAAGAATAATTTATGGACTAATAACTAATAAATTTGATTATTTTCTAACTCTTTACATAGGAAATACCTACACCATGGGCAAAGCAAGCAGAAAGCTACAGCAAAGAGGCAAGCACGGGTGATAAGCTTTATAATAGGGGCCGGAAAGACTCAGCCGTCAGGGAGCCATAGTAAAGTGGATTGAGAACAAAATAGATTACAGCAATATATGATCATGTTCCCAGGATTCAGACGTAGATGTGGCTGCAGATTTTGATTAACCATGTTAAAGCGGCAGCGGTTGGCTTGACCAAGGCAAGGGCATGGGCCACAGCCGGACTATGCATGAAGCTCCAGATAGATCGATGGATTCTCCTGAACTAACATCTTGTAAATCATCAGAAAAAATTCAACCAAAATTGAAAATGTAATTTTCTTTGCCTTGATTCATGACCTTCCGGAAGAAATACCTGAGGTGTAGAACTTGAATGAAACAAATATCCACCATAGAAGGCCAAGCTCGACAGGGTGCGGCAGGGCGGCCTCAACGCGCTCGCCGCGCTGCATGTAGAGCTGAACTACAAAAGCAACAAAATTCTGTACCAGTCTGCAATGATATGAAAATAGTACTAAGAAGCATATGAAAAAATATCCCGGTTTTACAAATAGATTATTACAGAACCACACTATTCATGTTGTTATCCATGTAGTAACCTATCGGCAAGTAATTCTTTTGCATCTATTGTAAATCTCTATCCTATACATGCAGTCAGCAATTTTTACATGCCAATAGAGGCAACACAAAGGTAAAGAAGGTGTGAAAAAAAAAGACATTATTCTGAATTAGCACGCCTGCTTGCCTTACACCAAGAACATATCCCAGGCCATGGCCAGAGCCTCGACGCTTCCGGAAACTCTGGCCGTCGCCGGCATGTAGCCCGGCATCTCAGTCGTCCATGTTGCAGTGATGCGTTTTGCTTCTGGACAAAATCCTCAGCCGATCTGACTGACGGAATTGATTATCAAGGCTGTAGTACATACATGTCTTTTCTGCTGATTGAAAAGCTAGCTAGCCTTGGACCAAATTGAGCCAGATCGTGTGTTTATGTTTCCCGGCAGAATCAAGCTTAGTGTGTATGCGTACACCTGCGCCGGCGCCGTGCAGCCGAGGGAAGTTCCCGGTACAGGGCCATCCGATCCAACGCCCGCATCTTCAAGCAATGCTCGCTCACAGTAGGACAGGCCGGCATGCAGTCCCGCGTGTGAGGTCGTCCAGTCCCATATATGCGTCTGCCTCAAGGCTGTTCAGTAGGTTTGGAGGATGATATGAAGAAGAGCAGCGCTAGGGTTTGTAGAGGATGCTTAGGTGCGTACGTGAAACAAATCTTCGAGGGAGATTGTTTTTCTCGGTTGTTGAATACTAAGATTTATTGGACAACATGTCCTGCACGTGAGAGGTTGAGGGAGTTGGTTCATCGGAGAGACATACGTGGGTTGAGAGAGATACGTGTTTTTTCTGCGAGTCGATCTACACCATAATAATTTGGTTCCACCAGATTAACGACTTATAAAATCTAATTAACATGGTAATTTCTAGGGAGTCTGTAATTAGTATAGGTATAGATAGATAGATGGTTCGAAGCAGCATCAGCCGAAAAGAAATTAAAATGGTAAGATGAAACTAGGGATGTAAGTGCAAATAAACGGCATCCGCCAGTCCCATCTAGTTAGTTTTTGCTAGCTTGCTAGTTCATTTTCCTCAAAAAATAAAAACTCTTTTGAACTATCATACCATTAGTGGACTTTAATCAGGATTAAACGGGACCCAATTGACATCCCTAGTTGGAAGGGAGTGTACCACCGCTATATTTAAGTAGCCAAGGCATCTAAGCAGTTGAAATAATCTGAGAAAGCACCTAACAGTGTGGCCTCATATAAACTACCAAGAAGGTCTTGTGATGAAGTTCATATGAAAAGTTAAGGAGTCAAATGAACTACGCATGCATTTCTTTACGATAGTACAGCAGGCACTGCTAACATATTGGCCAACTCAGGTATAGCCTAACAAGTAACAAACAAGCATTCGAATCAAGCAATACAGCAAAGCAGACAACTGAACTATTTGTAATTCTGTAGGATTACAGGTTGAGGGCACAAGCCAAGAAAGCAGCCCACACGCATTACATTTCACATGTACTAAACCACACTGGCTTACCATATGTTGCCGTGAAGCCTCGCTGCTGTTGCAATGTTCTTTGAAGATATCGTCAGCATCCCGTGGTTGCAAATCTAGTTGTTGTAGTTTATTCTGCACCCTCTATTTAGGTAAAATTAATTTTAATCGCATGCACTGGTTCGAATTGATCATCAATGGTTCATCTAAACTAATGAAAGAAGGGTGTGTGCTTACACGACACTATATGTGCTTCACTCTACTTTTATGCTTGTTCGAGGTGCCAGCCCCAAAAGAACAAATATTTTGCTTGATGGGGTTGGTAGCTCCATAATTAATAGAAGCATCAAATTAGTCAATCAACTTGGGAAGATCAAGAACGCACAAAAAAGTAATGAACAGAGGCTCGGAGTAGTGATGTAATAGCTAGCATCAGAAAATGTAGGGTAAAATGAACATAAAGCAGCGGAACCACATGCTAGTTTGCTGATGTGTAATTAACCATAGAGAACATAAAGCTGTCTGATGGAACCAACAGGTGGCATCAGAACAACACCATCGTCATAAATATAGCATGCAAGAAGTAAAATAGTAGGCAGTGATATCTAGGAAGTACAGTAATACTTAGGACAGAGAAAAAGCATTGTAACTATATGTGCACTGGTTTGTAATTTAGCACATGTAACATGTTCACTGCCAGAAGTATGACCCTACAGGTGCAAGCAGAATAACGCGTCTCATGAAAAATTGAATGATGCCCTGAAGAAATTCAAAGGTGCGGTGCTTATGCTAAGAAAGTGAACGTAGGCACCGGCCGTTGGATAATAGTACCTGATTCTCGGTGGTGTATGGGTATCATTTTCATACTTGATAGCTAAGGATCGTCGATGGTGCTCGTGTTGCGGTTGAGTTTGGGCCGGCTGTCGCCGTTGCTGAAGCAGCTCTGGTGCCTCGGTTGCGGCACCTGTCGACATACAAGAAAGCTCATTTGTGCTAAGTGAACAGTTCCATGATAAAGAAATGAAAAACCAAAGGAGTACAAATTGAAATAACCTGATGAAGCTGCGGTGTCAGTAAAGCAGGGCTGGTGGAGTTGAATATGGTGTCCGTGGAGCAGGTCCGGTGCAGTGGACGAAGGCGTCGGCGAAGCACATCCGGCACAGTGTACAGTGCTTTCGGTGAGGCGGATCTGTTGTGGCGGACGAGGGCTTGTATGATGGGCCAGCGATGGGGCGGACGAGGGAGACGGTGAAGGGGCTACACTGTGGTGGACGAGGGCGCCGGTGAAGCAGATCCGGTGCGGTGGACCATGATGGCGGTCAAGGAGATCTGGAGCGGTGGACAAGCCAGTCGCTGAAGCGGCTCCGGTGAAGTGGTGAGTTGGCAGTTGGGGGTTCCAAGATGCGGAAGGTAGATTCGGCGGGTTGTGAGGTCCACCGCTGCGGTGGAGGACTAGATTCGGCGGCTTGGCATGGTTGGGGGGGTGGGGACAGGGAGGGGAAGGGGAGGGGCTCTTAGGAAGAATGTTGGGGGCAAAGAGGGGAAAACAATGGAGATACCACAGCAGCCCTTTTCCCTTCATGTGGCAGGGGTAAAACAGGAATATCGCAGCGCTAAACTTTCGGGCGCGAGATATTTCGATGTGAGCGGGAAGTTTGAAAGCTTTTGGCGCCTAAAATTAAGTGTTCTGCTCTTGTAGGGCCGACTATGATATCATGGCCGAGAATTTATTTGTTTTGCACGCAAAAAAAGTGCAAGTTTTGAAAATCAATATCTCCAACTCGAAACTTAGATTGTCCATTCAATTCAAATATGGATCATTGAGCTAGTGGAAGCAAATACCATCATATGGTCCAATTCAAATGAAATTCCAAATGATTTTATCCTAAATATAATGACAAAAACAAAAGTGTGTATGTGTATGAATAAAGTGGATGATTATAAAGTTTGAACATGTCCGTATGTGTATATCTCTAGGTTTGATATATGGATTTGAAATCACGAAATCCAGGCTTAAAAAATGTACCTCCGTTTAAATGAATTACAAAAGCTAATGATGGAGTCGAATTCCAAAATTTAAATCTTAGGTTTGTAATTCTGGTACTTCAAAGTATATCACGCATATTCAAAAGTATCGTTATCTCATAGTCCAAACTGTGAAACAAATTGATCAACTATGAGTGCACACACTATTGACCATATATATCTCAATTACGCTAAAGTCTCTCAAATATAGACACCTCACTCTTTATCTGAAGCCACCAACCCCGTCCCCCGCCCATAAGTCGTTCTCTCCCCTGGACACGAACACAGGAGCACATTAACACCCCCCTCTCTTCTAAAGACCGGACCCCAATATAGGTCTCTATCACTTTGTCTCTCGGGCATGCACACATCTCTTTCCCCACTCTCTAGGTCTCCCGGCATCTCTCTTTTCCAAGCACACACACTATATAGAGTGTATCTTTCCCATACACACAAAACATCACCCCCAAACATCTATCTCCCTAGTTATGTGGTTCTCGCACACTCACCTCGCTCACCACCCCCACTGCAAACAAGCACCCTTTGTCTCCTTGTGCACCACTCTCCTCTTTCTATCTCTCCCACATAAGGACCCGCCCCAGCTCCTTCCCTATATACATATATGTCGTGACTCTTTTCATAGCTCCCTAACATATCATCGTTCTCAATCTCGCACGTTATTCTCTACACCATCTATTCTAGATCTCTCATGAAGTCTCTATCACACACACGATGACTCGCTTCCCTTGCGTCTCCGTACATAGGCCACTTTCGAACAGCATCAACCTTGTCTCCCTAACTATACGCCACTTCCGCATACAAACGACCCCTATCTCTCCCCCTCTCTTCCTCTCTCTCTCCCTCGCTAGCTCTCTCTCTCACTCTCACACCCCTCTCCCACACACACTCGATGTCTCTTCCAAATAGTCTGCTCCCCGCCCGCACCCATGCTATCCCGCTACTACACATTGCTTTGTCTCTCTTTGACACACATGTCACACCATTCCCCCTTCCCTACTAGGTTTACATCATTAGTGGTCTCTCTTCTCCATATACACACACTCCCTCTCACACACACACGCGCGCACAAACACACACAGACACGCACAAACAGCCATCTATCTGGGTCCTTCTTTTAAGACACACACCCTTGCATATTCTCTCCAGCTCTAGGTATGTATATATCCCCCCTCTCTCTAGCTCACATGCACACCAAAATTCTCCATCTCTCTAACTCACACATCTCTCCCCATGTCCGCATGTGTATCTCACACACTCACTCTCTGATTATGTCTATGTGTCTCCACGTTACACAACACAAAGCCCCATGCACATGTCTCTCTCTATCCTCCACACACAGAGACACAAATAATCTCTTATCATTGCCTCAGTCTCTACACATATCACACACGCACGCTGTCTCTCTCTCGCACACACACTCAACAAAGGTTTCCTGTGAATAACTTACCATCTATTCATCAACAGTCGTGGCAGTACGGCAAACATGAGACGTGAAAAAGAATAAATCTACACGTGTGTAGGCCACCTAGTATGACTACTAGGACTAGAGCAAGCCGAAAGTGCGCCGCCGTCACCCCCTCCTTATCAGCGACGGGAAAACCTTTAATTTACACAGTCGAGAAGTCATCGTGCTAAGGCCCCACATGCTCAGCCGTTGAATAGAATGTAGATCCGAGTTTATGGAAACAAGTATCGATTATACATTTGTATCTCCATACTTATATCTCTTCTCTTATAAAAAAACCGAGTTGGTGATGATGGTATGCCTGCCATCTTGCAATATAGACCGTCTGATCTATATCTGACGGATAGAAATTAAACTAAAAGATACCCGCACCTCTCTCCACATTTACAGACAAGGCCTTCCCTCGTTCATCCTTATCTCCCACAACCTCATTGTTGAGCAATTAAAAAAGGAAGCCTCTGGAACAAACTGGCATGGTGGTCGCTGCCGGCGTCGTCCATCCCCATGCCTCCACTCAGTCCGACCACCAATCACCACCACGCCCCACTCGTCCTCACCTTATCTCTCCTCTTTCTCGAGATATCATTAGTTTTTACACATGGGATTACTCCCACATGGGTCAATCACAACAGGTGTTTTATAAAAAAATGCATCTTGATGTTCCGTGCAATGCATGGGCATCTTGCTAGTACTCCAACAGAAGAATTAGTTGGTGATGATGGTGTGTCTGCCATCCATCATTTCTGATCATTAGATCTACATCTAACGACTGTGAGGTAAGTTGTTGCCTTTTCTCAACAACATCCCACTTCTCTACCAATTTGCAGAAAAACCCTTAATTAGTATCTTAAAACCAACCACATCCCTCTCTCACCTCACCAAAACAACCCAAGGAATATATTCTGATTGAAACATAATATATTTCTAGTGATATATGTATATCAAAATTAGAGTGTTTTCTATCAAGTTTGTGAATAAGTATTATTCTAATTATGATCCGTTGCAACGGACGTCAACATTGCTAGTATATCCAACCATGAAAAAAAATGCTAGTATTTCCATAGTTTCGAGTTTTCCATCAAGATATTAGTCACTCATGGTTGATATTTAGTATGAATTACGTACATATAGGCACTATATAACTAGCCATGCTTATTGGCTTCCAAAGCATAACTTTCACTCCTACTTATAGTATGTAGAGTATTTAACAAAAAACTACCACTTTCAACCAGCCCTAGGAAGAAACTATTGTACAAAAATTAGCAAAAACAAGCCCAAAATTTCTTAATCCGCGCCAAAAAACTACAACCTAGTGCCGATTAGGCTCGTTTAAACCCATTTATGACAGGGTTGGCCCACACGTCCGTGCTGACGAGGCAGCTTAAACCAACATATTTTGTTTGACCATTGACACGAGGGACCCACATCTGACCTTCTATCTTGTTCTTCCTCCTCCAATCATTATTGTTCCTGAACATTACTTCAAACAGTTCTTATGCGTGTTCGTTAGTGGCGCCGCTGATGAGCGAGCTGGCCGCCGCTCCGCCGGACGGGCCGGACGCCGCGCTGGCCTCCGCACGGGTTGGCTGGCTGGCCCGAGCGTGGCTCACGCGCGAGCAAGCCGCCGCGCTGGCCTTCGCTCGAGCAAGATGGCAGACCTTAGCTCAGCACACACGAGCAAGCCGCCGCACTGCCGTGCCAACCTAGCTGGCAAACCTTGCAGACAAGCAGCTGGATGCATCCAGCAGGGTGTGTGTTATCTTGGCTAGCTTGCGGCCGCGAGCGCCGGAGGGAGCTGGCATCCGGGCTGCCGCAAGATGGGCTCCGCGCCGCCGACGCTTTTTACCTCGCCTTCTGCTGGCAGCGGTAGTTGCGTCCCATGGCCGAGGATGACAAGGTGGACGGGCCAGAGGTAGGAGGTCACTCGGGGATTTTTGTCCAGACTAAGATGTAGGTCCCACAAGTCATAACGCCTAACTTGCCGGTCGAATAGAAGGCGTTGACTTAAGGGGCGACATGGGTTGAAACGTGCCTATAACGGCACTTTGTAGAGTAGTCGTTTCTTGGTAGGGCTGGTTGTTAAGTGGTAATTGTTTCTTGGTATTAGTGGTTTCTTGTAAGGAACAATGTACTAGCGACAAAAGGTGATTCTAGGTTGCGTTGTACTCCAATGAGTACTACTAGTGGTTGCGGGAGTGTATAGCTCGTTTTGTGGGTTCGATCCCGGCCGAATGCACGGCCGCCCATTTTTTAAATAGTAACCTCGCTGCGAGCCAATATTGTACACGGGTAGTCTGACTTTTGAAGTTGAACGAACGTGTCGCACCACAATCTGAGTGCACTGGATAGCCCAACCACATGAACGAGTTTTCCCTCCCATCATCTCGTGGCTCGCGTACTAGAGTAGTTCTCCTATTTATCAATTCACACCATGCAAAATTTCTCGCCTGCGTGCTCGCCCTAGCCGCACCTCGCTTGCAGCTTCCTCATCAGCTACCATATTTAAACTAGTGCCTCCCAATTAAGCCCGAGGAGCCGGAAAAGCCTGGCGCGGCATTGGGAACTATGCAATATGGCTCTGTACGTAAAGTGCTACTCTACTACTCTGTAGCTTGTGGCGTTGCACGCATGGACTTCGCTCCATTATCGGCTCTATAAAAGAAATTCCTCTTGACGTAATTTTTTTTTGTTTTGAAACGGAGGCAAAAGCTTTGCCTCATCTCATTCATAAAGAAGGAACTAACAAAATTCGACGAGATCCATTACACCTCCACAAATGGAAGCGAAAAGCCTAGTCTCGCTGTATCAAAGAACTCAAATGTTCTGTCCCCGCAGTAACCGTCGCTGATAAACAGGCTCCTAGTGTGTGCATGAGAGGAGCGGCTGAGTAGGCCAGCTACACGCTTGAATAGAGCATGTAGAGTACGCACTACGCAGGTGTACTTTCTCTACATTGATAGTACATCGATGGTTCTAGAGAACAGTAGTACCCTCCACTTGCAACTGTAGCTCCTTGGCCTTGAGATTCAAGAGTTCAAAACTGGTGCACTATAGAAGGACAGTACATCACACTACTAGTTGGGAAAGTAGTACTACTACTGCTACAGTATGAGTACGTAGTAAATAATAGCCTCACCATCGCGGGGCACTAGGCACTACCACTATGCGTGCCCGCATAACTTCTTTATCTCCTCCTCGCCAGTTCCCCTCCCCCCGAAGAGACCAAGGCAGTTCGTCGCTGCTCCCATGGATTCGCCAGGCGGTTCTCCTCCTCGTCGGGGCTGGGAGACCTTGGACGACGATCCTCTAGGAGAAATCGCATGCCGCTCCGACGTCCTCACCGCCGCAAGACTCGGTGCTTCCTGCACCAACTATTTTAAGACGGTGCTTAAACAGGCTTGGGAAAAGGCCATGCTTGTTGGTCTTCCATGCGTCCTCGAGGAGAAGGTTATTCTATGTGACAATCCATCGAACAGTCCACCGCTCCCTGGCGATGGTTGCACGTTGACTCCGCTAGAGTTGCCGACGTTGAGAGGTAGTCGGATTTTGTCCGATGAGCAGGTCAGTCATGGAGTTTGATCATGTAGTGTATTTTCTAAATATAGTACTTAGTTATTCCATCCCGTAATTTCTCTGCTGCCCACCGTCTTATATATAGGTCTGGGTTGGTGCCAACGAAGATTGGCTTGCATACCTCCGGCCGGATACCACCATCATTTTGCACAACATCCAGAGCAGTGCGGCCGTTCCCGTAGACCCCTTCTCCACCATTGGGATCGGCCTTTCGGACTGGCTGGGCTTGAATACGTATGATGATGCCTACATGAGATTGAAGAAGATAGCAATTGCGGACCAGCCGCAAAGCGACGCGGCTACGACGATTACTATCTCATCACGGTGTTCGACATAAGGATTTGCATCAATACAAGAGGCAGTAACGGCAGAGGCTGGCACATGTTGGCCGCGGCAGATTTGTAGCCCTACATGTTCGAAGATGCATGTGCCATGCAGGCCGCATCTTCGCGGTGACAAGCCATGGGGCTTGTTTGATCTGGTTGCCATCCTACAGTACGGGAGATTACAAACGGAATGCACAAACCATCATTTGCATCCCTAACGGTACTCCATTATTTTGCAGGGACCAGTCATCCCCCGATCAAAATATGATCGCCGATCCTGGATGTGCATTTGCATCCGCGATTCGGTCTAACCTGGAACCTTGTAGCTGACTTTGGCATATTGGGATCAACTATCTTAGTAGTCGTTACCCATGGTACCACTGATGTGCAACATGGTCACACAATCTACCACGATCGGACCATCACCATCTACCCAGGTATTCCAATTTCTCATTGCTGTGTGTTAGAGTAGTAGTACTTGTTAGTTATTTTCTTTTCTTGACTGGGACATGTTGACTATACTAGTACTACAATTTAGTATTATATCTTTTTAACCCTCTCGCCTTCTCTTTCATTGTAGTACTACTTACTAGCACTAGTACTTTTTACCTTGGAGGACGCGTATAGCTAGCTAGGCCCTTGAAGACTTGAACCCACTAGCTCCCACCATTTTTGTTTTTCCATGTCTTACTATCTCATCCATGTAGCCAAGAGTGGCTATATATAATAAGCCGGTTATTTTACTTCCTCTATACCGGAGTAGTACTATTTGCTGCACAATATTTCTGACCGCCATATTTGAGCACAACATTATTATGCATGGACCTTGACCATGTACGTCACCATGTGTCCAGATCTGAGATGCCGCGTGTACCAGATGAACAGCGCCGAGTTCGACCCCCGTGATGCTATGTGGGTGCCGAGGAACACTCTTGGAGAGTACTCGCTTTTCATGGGGACAGCTACCCCATTGTGAAGCGGATGCCACCTTCCGTGCACGACACCGAAGGCCTGCTGTTCATGAAGCATGGTTGTGTCTTCAGTGCACATCGTCGGATGAACGACATGCTGGGACACGTTATCCCTGATTTATGCCGCTTCAGCTTGGATGAGTCTCCATCGTGTGGAACCAGACTAGAAAGCTGCGACAATGATTCCCGTTGCCCACCGCTATGGATCGTGCCATCTATGAAGAACACCTGGGACTGGAACCTGGAGGAGGACATGGAGCCCATCTACAACGTGTAAGTGGAGTATGATAAATTGTGAATGGTAGCACTGTGAATATATGTAGACTAGTCATGCACAAATTTATCACATGAAGTGGAGATGAACTTGTGTGATATACTGGCATTTGTCCTTTAGAATTTATTACTAGTAAATGTGTTATGTGTACGTGCAACTTGTGTGGCTGTTGCACGGGCTCCAACACGCTCTGTGAGAAAAAAAAGGTGACACAGCTTTGGATATAGGTGACGTGGCGGCATCATACAGTAGCATCGGTCGCTACAATTGTAGTACTCCTACTAGGACGACAACTCCTATAAAACCTTGCGCTTGGCTCTTTGCCTCTTCGGGAGGTTCAACAGTTCGTACTCCTGTGAACCTTGAACTTGGCTCTTCGCCTCTTTGAAAGGTCCAACAATGATGATACTACAGTACAATATGCTTCTGGCAATCTGACACCGAATAAACTGCTACACATCCAACGCGAGGGCGAGAGGGAGAGGGAGCTGTAGTCAAAACCCTCTCCTCGTCCTGCGAGCTACCACGCGTGTGGGCGAGGGAGAGGGCGTAGGCGTACGTAGTAAGCAAGCTTCTCCTCGTCCTGTGAGCCACCGCGCGTGCGCGAGGGAGAGGGCGTAGTAAGCAAGCTTCTCCTCGTTCGGCGAGTTGACGGGACACATCAAAGTAGTAGTACTAGTCCATACCGCATCCTTTCCGGTTAATATGGCTTAATTTGAAACCAAAAAAATACACTGGCGGTCAACGTATGTAACAATATGCTCATTACGGTCACTATATAGTTTTGCCGTGATTATATGGTCACTAGCTCACCGTAGAGCACCGTATTGCACCCTACTGACCAGCCACATGGTCGACGTGGCACTTTGTTGACTCGTTAAATTGACACCTGGTTTCTGGGTCCCACCTGTCAGTTGGCAGAGCAAAGAAATCAGTTAAACAAAACTTTACGCAGGCGCGAGAGGAGTCCAACCCTTGTGCGCGAACCACCCTGGCTGTGTATGTGAGTGCATGCACATGTACTCCCTCGGTCCGTGAAAAACTGTACTTCATCTAGCATTAGAAAATTTTCTAACAAAGAGTATACATCTACACTTCCAATGCACTTAGCCTTTAATCTAATCAATATTGATTGACTAATGCATCAACTTGTGCTCTAGCTATAGGCTACGTGTCTATCCTTAATTACAGCATGCAACAACCTTCATTTAATCTTCTTCTCTCAATGGACGCATGCACACATAAGTCTGCTATTTTTGGGTGTTAATTATGCCATGAAGTTCAGGTTCCTCTTGGTCAATGTGTAAATCTCTATATGTACAGTCTTTCACGGACGGAGGGAGTAGGTTGAGCACTTGAGCGTGAGCGTGTGTGTTGCGTCGTGTGCTGTGTGCCGCATGGATGCGTGAGTGTTGCGTGCGTGCATGTGTACATATGAGTGTTGCATGTTGCATGCATGCATGAGGCTTTTACTCCCTCCCATTGACATGTTCATATTTCAAGCTTCATTAAAACGTTGCATGCAAGAATTAAGAGAAAACTCATCAATGCGTGTAAAAGTTCCGGTCATTTGTTCCTCACGCATGCATTCCAATTAATATGTTCGTAAACACAATTTTCTTGAGGAAAACGAGCCCATTATTTAGTACTTTCGGAAAAAAATCCTTCGGGCACTCATCATTTACTACTACCTTGGTTGATGATTTTTTTATTGACCTGTATATAAACCTCCGTCCTGGTTTAATGGTTCCCTTCGTACTTAGTGTAAAATTTTGACCGTAAATTTAACTAACAAAGTGTCAATGCATGTCATAAAAACTATACCATTAAAAACTATGTTCAAATACGAATCCAGTGATATGATTTTTGGTGACATGCATTAACATTTTATTAGTTAAATAGATCGTCAAAGTTTGACACAAAATACTACTAGTACTCCTACATTATTGGCGCCGGGTGCCTTGGGCAATGTTTCATCTTATTGGATAGGATGAGAGTAGAGGCATAGGGATACTGTAGATAGGAAGTCTTGGCGATCCATTATTCCCCATCTCGGTCAGAGAGAACTATTCAACTAGTCTTCACAGTGAAGTGACAATACACGCTACAGCAGATGGGACACTTAATTAATAAGCCGAACCAGCGTGTTGGTGTAACTAAATCAGCCTTACCCAGTACTGCCATCATGTTTGCCAGTGGAGCACGCTTCCGCAAATACGCCTACACACCTCTCTCTTCCATTAACTGACATATGGGCCCTCTTGAGGTAGACCCACATGTCATCGGCTTAACTATTTACACTCTGAAAGACGGTATATCCTGGTAGTAGTACTAGTAGAATTGAGATTTATTGCACTTTCTTCCCCGTCTTTCCCTCTTCTTCTTCCTCCTCTCTTCCCCATCATCGGCCGCACACCATTTCCCCCCGCTCACTGCTCGCCCGCCCGCGCCATCTTCCTTGGTAGCTCGCGCGTACCATATCCCCCCGCTCACTGCTCGGCCACACACGCCATCTTCTTCGCTCGCCCTCACGAATCCACTTCCCCGCTCGCTCGCAGGCACCGAAAACCCCAATCACTCAGCGCCCTAAGAAACCCTATGGCAGAACTTACTGACATGCAGAGCCGCGATTGGAATTCCCTCCCTGATGTTCACTTGGAGCAGATCTGTAATCGTATGGACCTACTCAGCACAGTGCGTCTGGCCGCATGCTCGATGTCTTTGTACCGTCTACTCGTCTGCAACCGGCCGGCCCTTTTCAAGACACCCTGCTTGCTGATTCCCGATCCTCGCAGGTGGCCCAGACACCGACTTGATGATCCTACAGAGGTTGTCGTGGTACCCCTCGACATGCTACCACTACCCGTCCACCTGTCCTTCATGCGCGGCCACTACTGGGCGGGCATGAAGGCCAACTGGATCGTCCTCATCCACAAATCCGGTAGTCCGTGGCGTCTTGTGGATATCTACACCCAGCGAGAGATCACCCTTCCATCGTTGGATACCACCGCCATCGAGCCTCGCGGCCCGCCGGACACTCCTGCCTACTACGCACGAGATGCATCGAGCTTTTGGTGCGACCTCCGTTTGCTGAAGGTTGTAATCTGCGAAGTGCCCACACCATGAGAAGACTACATGGATTACAAGCTCATTGCCTTGTTCGACATGGGATTAGTCTATCTGGAATCCGGTCGCCATACATGGTTATGGCTCATCATCAATCCTGTTGAGCCTCCATTTCTGTCTGATGCTATAGTGCACGATGGCATCGTTTAGGCGGTCAACGCACAGATTGGCTGCCTATACTGGTGGAATCTATCATCGTGTAATTGTTCTATCTCATCTCATCTTTACCTTATGAATACGACTGCCTGTTGATTGTTAGAAATTTAGAATAAATAGTATGTCTATAACCACATCATTGCTATATATTCCTCTCATTTCCTAGATTTTTATGACCACACATGTTATTGTTAGAGTTGATATGAGAACAATTGGCATCTAATGATTGTTAGAATAGATATTATGAGTATAACCTCATGATTGCTATATGTTACTCTCATTTCCAAGCTTTTTATAACCACGCATGTTATTGTTAGAGTTAATATGAGAACAGTAGTAACAGCTACGGTAGAATATGAGTAGACCCTGTCATAGCTGTTTTCCTCTCATTTTTACATGATGTTTGAACCATGACATATTGCTAGATTATGAAAGCCATTGGCTTAATTTTTTTAACTTGGGGTATGGCTATGACCACGGCATTGCAATTATGTCTATGATATGTGTCACTGTTATAATAATCTTAATTCCACACAAACTCTAAACATGATTGTATATTTTTGTCCTTTTGGTCTCCAATTTGATTTGTTGCAGCAGACGCAAATGCGCAGGCCTTCATGATTCCAGGACCTGAAAATATACAAGTGAATGGGTGGTGGTTTATCGCTCGTTCAACTAACGGCGGTCATTTGATGCTCTTTCGCACGTACCAAATTGACCAAACCATTTCATCAAACCACATGCAGTACAATGCCTGGGGCGTTCGTGACTTTGATGGCTATGGCTGCTTCGTGTTCGAGAAAGGTCCCAGCTCCGTTGGGCCAGGCGTATTCAACTGGAGGCAGGTTTACAGCCTCGGCGACCACTCCATGTTCCTCGGGCTCAATTATCCGATCATCCAACCAATCATCGATCATATCGCCGGCGATGATTACCGTGCTATGCAACTTCCATTCGCCACGGGGAACTGTGTTTACACATCGTACCATGGGTTTCATGAATCACAATATCCAAAGATTCGTCGACACAGCTTGTTGCCAGATAATCTTCAGTGTATGAAAGGCATCAAGCTTCCATGCGATGAATGACTTTTGCAAACCCGACATGCGGTGATGTGGTTCATGCCAACAACAAATATGCACAACTTGATTCGTAGTGATATCTAGACTGAGCCATATATCCTGCTGTTGTAGCATGACCCTCTTTTGTTGGATATTATGTATTGTAGTTAGTTTGAAGGATATATACCTTTCTGGGATCAAGTGCATCCTAACTCACCTGCGTAGGATGTACTGATAATGATGATGGAGATGCTATGCAGAAGCCATATATATATATATATCAATTAGGCTTCAAGTGCGTACTTGTTGGTGAAAGTGTTGTCCAATGGGAATTATATTTTGTATTACTCATGTAGGCTACAAAGTCTGTCGCACAGCCTTGTAACTTCGTACTCCATTTCTAAATTTGTACTAGTCCTCTATACCGTATATTGCGCTACTCGTACTACTACCTCCCTCCTGGTTTATTGGTCCCCTTCGTAATTTGTGTCAAATTTTGACCATAAATTTAAATAACTAAATGTTAATGCATGTCACAAAAAATTATATCGTTGGATTTGTATTTGAACATAGTTTTCAATGGTATAATTTTCGGTGACATGCATTGACATTTTGTTAGTTAAACCTATGGTTAAAATGTGACACTAAATACGACTAGTAAGTAGTACTAGTATACGTCGGTCAAATTATTCATCATGTCCTCACATTGAATTGATGTGACAACACGCTGCGCATGAGGTGACACAAGAGTCCCGGTGGCGTCTTCGGTTCACCAAGGTGACACAAGAGTCCCCTCTCGTACTGCAACAACACTCTCGCATTCTCTACAAAATCACTCTCCCATTCTCTCCCGGTCTCCCCGCCTCCCAGCCGCCGCCTTGTTCCGATCCATTTGGTACGATGAGCGATGAGCTACTGGAGTTGATATACTTCATTGCAAGTAGTCAAAAGGACGACGCTGAAAAAATCGATCTCAACAAGGATGCTCTTCAAGCTTGTCGGATGAAGGAAGGAACCAGCGAGGCCACTCCTGTGAGTATTCGTCCCGTCGCCCTGTATTATGATTTCGATCTTTATGGGGGTTTTCAAGTCTTTAGAGTCTACATGTAGTAATGAAGCCAAGACCCCAGTTTGTTCGGGTATTATGGACTTCAGATTTGGAGTACCACTTATCTGTCGAAATCTTTCATCATTTACTTAAAATAGTTGATTGATCATACATTGAGTACCATTTAACTGGAATTAACAGATGCATGTCCAAGAAGGATTGGCTGGTGCTGCCGGCTGGTGTCAAGTTCGATCCCACGGATTAGGAGCTGATCCAGCACCTTGAGGGCAAAGTGAGTGCTGACAGCGCGAGATCTCACCCTCTCATCAATTTGTTCATACCAACCATCGACCGCGAGCACGGCATATGCTACACCGATCCTGAGAAACTTCCAGGTGAGACACCGATCAGCCGTCTACTTGCACAAACATATTCCTTTGTTTATAGCTCTATGTTTCTTTTTAGACGCAGACCTAGTGAAGCAATTACAATTTGACAGTTAATAAAAAGTGAAACAAGTGACTGCAACATGCCAAAGATGTTATGAAAATGCCAACTACGTACACTAAAACCTGTATTCGACAATACTGCAGGTATCACACTGAGTGGCCTAAGCAAGCATTTCTTCCAGCGCAACTCCAGTGCGTTCAAAAGGGGCACGCGGACACGTCGCAAGATACAGTCGGAGTGCGGCATGCACGCGATGTGGCACAAGACCGGCAATACCTTGCCGGTGATGGTCAACGGCCGGCAGACGGGCATCAAAAAGGTTCTGGTGTTGCACACCAACAAGAACTTCGACCAGCAGAGGACCAACTAGGTGATGCACCAGTACCACCTCGGGGACCTGGAGCAAGAGAAGGAGCGGGAGCTGGTCCTCTGCAAGATTTTCTACCAGACGAACACTAGGGCCAGGACTAAAAATATTATAAGTTAATTTGGTATTGGTACTTGTACTACCTGGTCGTCTGCAAGTTGGTATTGTTGTTAAGGATCTTTCGGTATGAACTTGGCATTTGCTTCCAACAATCATGTTGAGGGTCGATGTGGATATAAAGCTGAATCATTTGTTTCGAAACGAATTTTCAGGCACCTGATTTTTATTTGATGGGTAGCATAAGCACCTGCCGTTCGAATTCCCAGTTCTCCAATTTTTTTACATCTTCGAAGTACGCAGGGGATCCATCCGGTTTCACAGGCTGATAGTTGGACGCAGCACGTCGGAACTGGGCTGTGGCATGCCAAGCCCAGCTGCAAATTGTTAAAAGAGAGGAGCGATGGATTTGGGCCTTCCAGAACAGTTAAGTGTCGCGACCTCGATGGTGAAGCGCCTCCCATGGACTAAAAAAAGGCCTAGTCCGTTATTATTAGTTGAAACATGTAAAATATTCCATAATGAAAAGAAATATGTAATATGCAATGAATTTAGTTCGCTTTCACTGAAAACCATCCGATTTGCATGAAATTCATCCGTGGAACCACAAGACGGCTGTCCATACAGAGCCTAACCGTACGAAACTAGCAGGTCCATGGCCGTATGCAAGCAAGTGCATGCACTTATTATCACGATGGAAAAATAATGCTGACGACTGAGACGATGAAACCCATGAAGTTTTCAACGTAGTCAATAAACGAGAGAATTCTGCAAGTACAGATTGATAACTGGGATCCACCAGGTATATTGTTTTTTCAAGTCGAGCAAGTTTCAAATGGGATGTAGATTGCCCAGGCTTGGTTTTGTTTTTAACAAGCCCAGCCCATGACGACAACGGGGCACAAAGATCCAGCAGGTATCAACTGGCCTCTGGCCCGCCAGCCTTAGTTATATTTTCTCTTAGAACATCCACAAGCAGTTTTTTTACTAAATCAAACACACAGCCCAGTTCTATTTTCCTCCTGAAACGCCATGTCCTACTTCCGTTTTCTAATCTCTACCTATAGTTTTAGTAGTTCATATACATGTATTATTATATTGAAAATACATAAAGTTCCCTTTTCATCTTTACATCCTTATATTTTTTTTGTTGTTTTCCCTCCCAGCGCTGATTTTTTTACCACTGGTTTTCCCTAAAACCAACTCAATTGTCCCATGTCTTATTAGCTTACAAAAACAAAACGGTATTTTATTTGGCAAATCAATAAGTTCTTAAAAAATAAATGTTTATCATTTCTGGATTAAAACAGTTCGGACTCCACCGAAATATGCAAAATAAGGTTGAACTTTTTGACCGTGGTCCTGGGCAGAAAATGGGCTGTAATAAATTCCTTAAGAATTAGCAAATGGGCTGCAAATTATTGAAAATAGCAAATGGGCTCTATGTTGTCTGCCATAGATTTGGAGGCTGACTTGTGGGCCTACTAAGTTCATGCGTACACAAGGTTTCTCAAAAAAAATAAACTTAGTCAACAATCATCTCTACCAGCGTTAGACCGTTAGATGTCAATCTAATGGCAATCGTGCTTCTTCAGTCTCTGATCTTCCTGCTCCAGCCGCCCAAACCAGCGCCTACTACACATGATGATTTTGATGAATATAATATGCATGTGCTTGCTGCTCCTACTTGCAATTATTATGAGAGAGGAACTACATCTCCACCTCTCTAAGTTTCCAATACAATAAAATTGCAAGAAACTATTTATACTATGTATCGGCCTTTACTTTGTGTGCACGAATTGTTCTTTTATGATATGCCGATGCATAGGAAGAGAGTTAGACTTCATTGTTGCATGATATATGTTACTTTGTGCTCACTACTAAATAACAAATCATTGTTAATTAAAATTGGCTTTGATATACCTTGGGATCTGGGTGGATAAAGTACTTGAGCACTTTATGCCTATCTTAATGGTTTAAAGAAAGCGCTGCCAGGGAGACAACCAGGAAGTTTTGGAGAGCCATTTTATTCTGTTGAGTGCTTTTAAAAAGTTTAAAAAATATATATAGAGGGGAACCTAAAACTTTTCAAAAAGAAAAGTGAAAGTAAGAAAGACGAGCACCGTTGAAGTGGGGAGATCCTTGAACTTTGTTCATGCCCATGGAAACTTTGCAAATCTTGAATTACAGAAAATTTTCAACAAAAATAATTATCCACTAGTACAAGTTCATTCTATTATAAAAATAATGTGCCAAGATTTGCCTTTAGGATGATTAAATTGCTTGTTTGGTTTGTGCAGTGCAAAAACAAAAACTTTGGCTGTAGCGCGTGAATTTACAATTTTTACTGGAATGTCAAAAGATTCTGAAAATTTTACACAGTACTGCTAAACAAATTTTTTTGTCCTAACTATTCAGAATTTTTGGAGTTACAGAAGTATGGTGAATGTTCAGAATACTACAGACTGTCCTTTTTAAGACAGATTCTGTTTTTGATGCATTGTTTTGCTAGTTTTGATGAAACTATCAATTTTATCGGTGGTATAAGCCATAGAGAAGTTATAATACAGTAGCTACAATGCAAAAATAAAATGTCAATGGGTTCGCAACAGTACCTAAAGTAGTGATTTGTTTTATACTAACGGATCTCACGAGGGTTTTGTTAAGTTTTGTGTGATTGAAGTTTTCAAGTTTTGGGTGAGATCACGATGGATGAAGGAATAAGGAGTGGCAATAGCCTAAGCTTGGGGATGCCCGAGGCACCCCAAGGTAATATTCAAGGACTCCCAAGCAACTAAGCTCTGGGATGCCCCGAAAGGCATCCTCTCTTTCTTCTAACGACCATCGGTAATTTTACTTGGAGCTATATTTTTATTCATCACATGATATGCGTAAATTCTTGGAGCGCCTTTTGTGTTTATTTTTCCTTTTTATTTTATGCACCATGCTGGTATGAGATAGTCCTTGGTTGATTTATTGAATGCTCTTTGCACTTCACTTATGTCTTTTGAGTATGGCTTTATAGAATGCTTCATGTGCTTCACTTATATCATTTGAAGTTTGGATTGCCTGTTTCTCTAGACATAAAAAACCGCCATTTGTAGAATGCTCTTTTGCTTTACTTATATTTGTTAGAGCGTGTGCATATCTTTTGTAGAAAGAATTAAACTCTCATGCTTTCGCTTATATCTATTTAGAGAGTTGACAGGAATTGGTCATTCACATGGTTAGTCATAAAATCCTACATAAAACTTGTAGATCATTGAATATGATATGTTTGATTCCTTGCAATAGTTTTGCGATATAAAGATGGTGATCTTAGAGTCATGCTAGTGAGTAATTGTGGATTGGTAGAAATACTTGTGTTAAGGTTTGTGATTCCCGAAGCATGCACGTATGGTGAACCGTTATATGATGAAGTTGGAGCATGATTTATTTTTTATTGTCTTCCTTATGAGTGGCAGTCGGGGACGAGTGATGGTCTTTTCCTACCAATCTATCCCCCTAGGAACATGCGTATTAGTACTTTGTTTTGATGGTTAATAACCTTTTGCAATAAGTACGTGAGTTCTTTATGACTAATGTTGAGTCCATGGATTATACGCACTCTCACCCTTCCATCATTGCTAGCCTCTTCGGTACCGTGCATTGCCCTTTCTCACCTCGAGAGTCGGTGCACACTTCGCTGGTGCATCCAAACCCCGTGATATGATACGCTCTATCACACATAAGCCTTCTTATATCTTCCTCAAAACAGCCACCATACCTACCTATCATGGCATTTCCATAGCCATTCCGAGATATATTGCCATGCAACTTCCATCATCATCATATACATGACTTGAGCATTCATTGTCATCTTGCTTTGCATGATCGTAAGATAGCTAGCATGATATTTTCAAGGCTTGTCCGTTTTTTGATATCTTTGCTAGGCTAGATCATTGCACATCCTGGTACATTGCCAGAGGCATTCATATAGAGTCATACATTGTTTTAGATAACGAGTTGTAATATTGAGTTGTAAGTAAATAAAACTGTGATGATCATCATTATTACAGCATTGTCCCAGTGAGGAAAGGATGATGGAGACTATGGTTCCCCAACAAGTCGGGATGAAACTCCGGATGAAAAAAATAAAAAAAAATGAGAGAAAAAGGGAGAAGGGGCAATGCTACTATCCTTTTACCACACTTGTGCTTCAAAGTAGCACCATGTGCTTCATATAGAGAGTCTCTTGAGTTATCACTTTCATATAGTAGTGGGAATTTTCATTATAGAACTTGGCTTGTATATTCCAATGATGGGCTTCCTCGAATGCCCGAGTTCTTCATGAGCAAGCAAGTTGGATGCACACCCACTTAGTTTTCAGTTTGAGCTTTCATACAATTATAGCTCTTAGTGCATCCGTTGCATGGCAATCCCTACTCCTCGCATTGACATCAATTGATGGGCATCTCCATAGCCCGTTGATTAGCCACGTCGATGTGAGACTTTCTTCCTTTTGTCTTCTCCACACAACCTCCACCATCATATTCTATTCCACCTATAGTGCTATATCCATGGCTCACGCTCATGTATTGCGTGAAAGTTGAAAAGGCTTGAGAACATTAAAAGTATGAAACAATTGCTTGGCTTGTCATCGGGGTTGTGCATGATGAAATACTTTGTGTGGTGAAGATGGAGCATAGCCAGACTATATGATTTTGTAGGGATAACTTTCTTTTAGCCATGATATTTTGAGAAGACATGATTGCTTTATTAGTATGCTTGAAGTATTCTTGTCTTAATGCCAAATGATAGACTATTGCTTTGAATCACTTGTGTCTTAACATTCATACGATGATTAGATTATATGATCAAGATTATGCTAGGTAGCATTCCACATCAAAAATTATCTTTTTTATCATTTACCTACTCGAGGACGAGCAGGAATTAAGTTTGGGGATGCTGATACGTCTCCATCGTATCTATAATTTTTTATTTTTTCATGCCAATATTCTACAACTTTCATATACTTTTGGCAACTTTTTATACTATTTTTGGAAGAACATATTGATCCAGTGCCCAGTGCCAGTTCCTGTTTGTTGCATGTTTTTTCTTTCGCAAAATATCCATACCAAACGAAGTCCAAACACAATAAAAACTTACGGAGATTTTTTTTGGAATATATGTGATTTTTGGGAATTGGAATCAACGCGAGACGATGCCCGAGGGGCCCACAAGCCCTGGAGGCACGTCCCCCTCCCCAGGGAGCGGCCAGGAGGCTTGTGGCCACCCCGTAAGGCGATTGCTGCCATTCTTCTGCCGCAAGAAACGTAATATCCGGATAAAAATTGTGTTAAAATTTCAGTGCAATCGGAGTTACGTATCTCCGGGAATTTAAGAAACGGTGAAAGGCCAGAATCTGGGAACGCGAAACAGAAGGAAACAGAGAGAGAGAGATCCAATCTCGGAGGGGCGGGAGCCCCTCCGCTGCCATGGAAGCCATGGACCAGAGGAGAAACCCTTCTCCCATCTAGGGCTGGGGTCAAGTAAGAAGAAGAAGGAGGGGGGCTCTCTCCCCCTCTCTCCCGGTGGCGCCGGAACACCACCAGGGCAATCATCGTGTGACGGTGATCTACTCCAACAACTCCGTCATGTTCACCAACACCTCCATCACCTTCCCCCCATCTATCTACAGCGGTCCACTCTCCCACAACCCGTTGTACCCTCTACTTGAACATGGTGCTTTATGCTTCATATTATTATCCAATGATGTGTTTCCATCCTATGATGTCTGAGTAGATTTTTGTTGTCCTTTCGGTGATTGGTGAATTGCTATGATTGGTATTAATTTTCTTGTGGTTATGTTGCTGTCCTTTGGTGCCCATCATATGAGCACGCGTGTCGATCACACCTTAGGGTTAGTTGTATGTTGATAGGACTATATATTGGAGGGCAAGGGTGACAGCAGCTTCAGCCTAGCATAGAATTGATGCATACGGGATTGAAGGGGGACCAATATATATTTTAATGCTATGGTTGGGTTTTACCTTAATGAAAGTTAGTAGTTGCGGATGCTTGCTAATAGTTCCAATCATAAGTGCATATAATTCCAAGTAAGGGATGACATGCTAGCAGTGGCCTCTCCCACATAAAACTTGCTATCGGTCTAGTATCGTAGTCAATTGCTTAGGGACAATTCCGCAACTCCTACCACCACTACTGGAATCAGCTTCTTTGCCGTCCGCCATGCCGGACGGCAAAGGCATAGATCACGGACGGCAAAATGCTTTGCCGTCCGCTAGCGGATGGCAAACTGTCCGGATGAAAGCCTGCCAGCAAAGGATTACGCCGTCCGCCATCCGAGGCCAGCAGACGGCAAAGACAGCTGACGGCAGTGCGGTGGCGTGAGAGCCGTTAGGGGGTTAACGGCGCTCTTTGATGTCCGCTGGCGGACGGCAAAGAGCCCCGCTAGGCAGCACTGGGAAGATGCCACGTGTCCAGATATGCCGTCCACTAGCAGACGGCAAAGAGGTTTGAATCATTGCCGTCTGCTGGCAGACGGCATAGATGGTCACTTTGCCGTCCGCCAGCAGACGGCAAAATGACCAAATAGGCAGCCAGTGTTCCCAGTTTGCACAGGTGACTGCCACGTGTCCTCTTTGCCGTCTGCTAGCGGATGGCAAAGAGGCTATATATCCCCTGTTTTTATTTAAATCCCATTAATTAGACATGGTTTCAGACACAGATATACATGCATACATATCCAACAGCATGTCCAACAACATAGTTCAACAAAGTCCAACATATCCATATATACATAACCAGAAACAAGTTTCCAACAACATATCCATATAGACATACATATCCAAACAAGTTTTCATAAACAACAAGGAAGCACCACAAGAATAGTACACTCCATGAATCCAAGCTTCCTCATGTAAAGCAAATCTGCAAATTGGGAAAGATGAAAGTTAGAAGAAGAAGAAGACTAGTTAGAAGGAGAAGAAGAAGATTTTTTTTCTTCTCTTTCTTTTTCTCCTCTCCTCTTCTTTATCTTCTTCTTCTAACTAAGGTAGGTAAAAATGTCATTTTATTGCTAAGCTAGGTAAAAATGCTAAGTGTAGGTCATTTTAGAGCTAAGGTAGGTAAATAGGTCATTTTGGAGCTTAGTAAGGTTATTATGTCATTTTCGAGGAAAATAAGCTAAGTCTATATCATTTTGGAGCTAACAAAGATTATCATGCCATTTTTTACCTAAGTATGCTAAGTATGTCATATATGAACTGAATAAGCTAAGTATAGCTTATTTTTTATCTAACTTAGGTAATTATTCCATTTAGGAGGAAAATAAGCTAACTATCCATTTGTAAAGCAAAACACTAGAGAAAACTTACCCTCATCACAACAAATGTGATGAAGATCGCAACTAAGGTAACAATTGATCCAACGGCATAATGATACCAAGCCTCATTATCAATGGCATATTTTCTAATCTTCTTAAGCTTCAGGCGCATTGCATCCATCTTCAAGCGCATTGCATTCATCTTCATCTTGTGATCATCGATGGCATCGGCAACATACAACTCCAATGTCATGTTCTCTGCTTCAATTCTTTTAATTTTTTTCTTTCAAATACTCATTTTATTTTTCAACTAAATTTAACTTCTCGACAAGAGGGTCCGTTTCAAATTCCGGTTCACATACCTCCTAGATTAAAATATCTCTATGTCAACTTGATGGCCATAATTTGCATAAATGCGAAATGCAACAAATAGTTATGAAAGAGAATTTACCACATCCGAATCATAAAGCGGGCGAGGGCCGACCGGGACGGAAATCAAGACCATGGCACTATGTATAAGAAACAATCATACAAAGTAAGAAAATTATAAATACCAACTATATAAATCATACAATCATACAAATAACTATATAAATCAAGTACAACATAAAAATTTGAATACCTAATAATCATTATCGGTAATGACGTGCTCGTCATCATCATTAATAAAAGCATCATCATCATCACTATCGGTAATGATGTGCTCATCATCATCATTAATAAATGCATCATCATGTGGAAGGCCACCTTTACGTAATCGTTCAAGCATTGACAGGTCATCTGCAGCAGTAACTTCTTCTTCTTCCGGCTCTTCTTGTTCCAGCTCAGGGGTGATGTCGGATTCACTATCGTTGTCTACTTCAATGTTCTGGGGTGGAGTAGAGCGGTTCTTGAAACGTTTTTTGGAAAGACGTGTTTCTTGGAAGAATTCTCCTTCGTCATATGTGTCTTGGTTAATGTGAGGTTCATAATCCTTTTCATTGGGGGGAGGTGGTCTAACACGTGGCGGCACTTCATAAACGACGTCCCAACCACTGAGATTTGGATCACTTTGACAGGCCCACGGTAGATAGAAAACTTGGGTTGCCTGTTGAGCCGTAATATAGACATCGGGAACATCCAAATGGGTGCTTTGTTTGATTTTGACTAGCCCTATATGTTCATGGGTCCTTCTAGTCTCCCTCGGCTGGAACCAATAACATCTGAAGACTACGACGTTTGGTGGGTTTTCACCATAGAATTCAAGTTCATAAATTGCTTCAACTCTTCCATAATACTCGATACCTCCTTCGCCGATAGCAGAGACACAACAATTTGTAGACTTTCGGTCGGCCATAGATAGCTCTTTGCCATAGGTACGAAAGTGATACCCGTTGATGTCGTATTTGTCAAATGAACGGACCTTATAGTCAAAACCATTAGCTACTTGTCTCAATTCGGCATCCATAATCTCTGAATTAGCCTACAAGTTTAATACAAAAGGATTGTTGCATTAGTCGCAAATTAGCCAAAGAAAAAAAGTGTCTAATGGAAATTACCATTTTTTTTAACCAAGAGATGAAACCGGGAAATTCGGCTCCTTGTTTTGCCAGAAGCTCATACTCTTCGACGGAATCCTTTTGGATCACCGCTCCATACGAGAATATGGTGACGTATCAACTGCATCAAAAATCCAGGAATAAGAGAAGTTCAAAGGAATTAGAAGTTGTGAAACAATGTACCGAGATCTTACTCGATGTACGGCCACACTTCTGTTAGGTTGTTGAAGAGATACAGCGAAATGGTCCGCCATTCTTCAACATCCAACCTTACTGGTTTCCAACCACCGGCTGGTGCGAGATTCCCTTTGAATAGGCTGAGGTTGGATTGACCCTTTTGAGGTTCGTCAGCATTGTACCGAGGCTTTGGATTATGCAAATGACGATTTTTGGCTTCGTAGTGTGCGGTCACGAAGTTTGCCGCCTCCTCAGTGATGAATGCCTCCGCCATCGATCCTTCTATTGTACGTTTATTTTTACATTTTGCTCGAAGCGTCTTCTGCATCCTCTCAGTTGGGTGTTTCAAGTTTCAACACTTGCCTTTTAATCATCATCGCAGAGGCTGCCAGACAAATTCGTAATGGTGTTCGACCGCCATCGACGCCGAGAACTGTTGCTGTGGGACGCCGGACGCGGGCGTCACTTGTGGGACGTGGATGTAGTGTTCGACACCGACGGCCACATGTATCTCGCACCGACAATACTTGCTATTTAGGGTTCCATCGACAACGACCCCCTAACCCGCTCGTCCCCGGGTAAACTAAATAGCAACTACCATCGGTGCAAGTTACATGAGGCGGTCGGCGTTGAACACTAGATCCACATCCCACAAGTGAAGCCGGCGCCCGGCGTCCCACAACAATAGTTCCGGTGGCCGATGACGGTCGAACACCTTGGCGAATTTGTCTGGCAGCCTCTGCGATGAGGATTGAAGCCAAGTTTTGAAATTTCAAACAACCAAACCGACTTAAGTTAGTTTGGGTGTTTCAAGTTTCAACACTTGCCTTTTAATCGTCATCGCAGAGGCTGCCACACAAATTCGCAATGGTGTTCGACCGCCATCGACGCCGAGAACAGTTGTTGTGGGACGCCGGACGTCGGCGTCACTTGTGGGATGTGGATGTAGTGTTCGACACCGACAGCCACATGTACCTCGCACCGACGATACTTGCTATTTAGGGTTCCATCGACACCGAGGAACCCCCTAACCAGCTCGTCCCCGGGCACCCTCTTTTCCTACTTCTTTTTTTCATCTTCAACTTCTACTTCTTTTTTTCATCTTCTTCTTCTTCTACTACTTATTGTCGGGGGTCGGGGGTCGGGGGTAAGGGTGGGTGTGGTGTCAGGGTGTCGGTGGTCGGGGTGTCAGGTGTCGGGGTGTCGGTGGTCGGGGTCGGGGCGGGTGTGGTGCTGGTGTAGGGTGTGTAGAGGGGTGTTCGGAGTGTCGTGCCGGGGGTGTGTCGTGGGTCGTGGTGTCGGGGTGTCGTGCCGGGGTGTCTGTCGGGGTCGTGGTGTCAGGGTGTGGTTGTGTCGGGGGTCGGGGTTGGGGTGTGGTGTTCAGGGGGGGGGTGCGGGTTGGGTGTGGGGTTCGTGCCGAGGTGACCGGTGTTCTGGGGTGTCGGGTGTCGGGGGGTCAGGCGGGGTCGGGGTATCTTTTTTTCCTTTTCTTCCCCCCCCTCCCCCTCCCCCCCGGCTCTATGGTGATATGATGCTTATAAAGAACGATAAACAATACGAGACGGCGGAGGCGGATGGGAGGAGGAGGGCCGCCACTGCGCGTGCGGCGGCGGCTGGGAGGCGGCTGCTGCTGGCGGCGGCTGAGGGGCGGCGTCGTCGTGCTCGGCGGCGGGGGCGGTCTTCTGCTGGGGCGGCGGCGGGCGGAGCCGCCGCCGCCTTCCGCCGGCCGCTCCGGCAGACGTCTTCTCGCATTCCTTCAGTGGCGTGCGGTCTGCTAGGCGGTCGGACGCGATGCGAGGGGCGTGCGCGTGCATCTTGCTTGTCGGCTGGGGCGTCGCGGCTGCGCGCCCGCGCCGTCTATTGGCCCTCCCGCCGCCTGCGACTGGCTGCTGCAAACTAAAACAAAACAATCTAAAAAAATAAAATAAAATAAACTAAAACTAAAAACTAATCTAAAATAACTAACAAAAAAACAAAACTAAAACTAATCTAAAATGAACTAAACTAAAACATAACTATAACTAAAACTAAAACAGAAACTAAACTAAAAAAACAAAAAGAAACTAATTAAACAAAAAAAAGAGGAGGAGCTCACCTGGTGGAGGGGGCGGCCGGACGGCTGCGGCGGCCGCTGGAGGAGGCGGCGACACGGTGGAGGGGGAGGCAGGACGGCCGCGGCGGGACGGGGCGGGACGGCCGCGGGCGGGATTGCCCGACGGTGGAAGAGGCGGAGGCTGGGGGGTGGAGGTGGGAGGGGGGGGGCGAGGGAGGAAGGCATGGGACGGGTACGGAATGGGGGGAGTGTGGGTGGGATGGGAGAGGAGGGGAGGGGCGGGTGGGGGGGCGGACAGGGAACGTGGAAGGGGAGACGCGGTGTGGTGGAGGTCGGAGGTAGGCCGGGGAGGGAGAAGGGGAGGGGTGCGGGGCGGCGGCGGGGCGGCCGGCTACGGCAGACGGGGTCGGCGGCGGCGGCACGGGTGTGGGTGGGGAGGAATGAGAGAGTGGAGAGAAGAGAGGGGGGCGGGACGGCCGTTAACATACCCGCCTCTTTGCCGTCAGCCAACGGTCGGCAAAGTTTCTTTGCCGTCCGCTTGCGGACGGCAAAGAGGTGGGGCCGGTGGGCTTGAGTTGGTTAAACAATAACTGGACCCACCCACCTCTTTGCCGTCTGCTAGCGGACGGCAAAGATTCTTTGCCGTCAGCCAGCGGACGGCAAATAACAGGCTAATGGCAAAGACTTTGTTTGCCATCAGCCACATCTTTGCCGTCCGTTTTCTTGTGGCTGACGGCAAAGACCTTATTTGCCGTCAGCAAGCGGATGGCAAAGAATTAGCAGACGGCAAAGAAGTGGATTCTAGTAGTGCACCACTTTTCCACACTCGCTATACTAACTTAATTGTTTATTTATCTAAACAGCCCCTTGTTTTTATTTACGCTCTCTTTATTATCTTGCAAACCTATCCTACAACACCTACAAAGTACTTCTACTTTCATACTTGTTCTAGGTAAAGCGAACATTAAGCGTGCGTAGAGTTGTATCGGTGGTCGATAGAACTTGAGGGAATATATGTTCTACCTTTATCTCCTCGTTGGGTTCGACACTCTTATTTATCGAGAAATGCTACAATCGATCCCCTATACTTGTGGGTTATCATGGAGCACCATCAATTGCTTCATTTGGTTGCTGAGGAGCCGAGGGTGTTCGGGCGCCTGGAATTGTGTCCAGAAGAGCCGCCGTTCCGAATTCTCCTCCCGCGTCGCATAGTGCTCCGCCGCAGCTGCCGCACTTTTTGGAAGCTCGGCAAAAATGCCTGCGGAGCGCCAGACCCGCGTCAGCAAGGTGAACCTGTTGCCTCCAAACACACTCTGCAGTAAGTACTTCTTACCATCTGCGATTTGCCCCACTTGGCGGAGCTCTTCTCGGACACCTCATACTTCGTTCCTCGCCTCCTGGAGCTCCTTCTCGATCTTGGACAGTCCGGAAGACCGCCCCTCCTGTTCCTTCTCAAGGGCCTCAAACTTCTTGACGGCATCCTTGAGCTCCACCTGCACCTCGGCTACTCGAGCCTCGTGCTTCTCACCAGCAAGCTTGGCCTTCTCAAGCTCGGCCATCGCCTTAGCGGCGGCCGCTTTCTCTGCAGCCGCCTCGGCCTTGGCCTTCTCCAAAGCCGCCTTCAAGCCCTCTACCTCAATGTCGGCAGCTGCAATATCAGCATATTCCATGATTAGCATACAGTCCGGAAACTAAACATCCGGCAATAAGCAATCATACATCTTAACAAGGGCTTACCTTGCGCCTCATCAAGCCGCTTGTTGACAAGGTCAAGCTCTCCATCGGAGCACTTGAGCTTCCGATCCATCTCCTCTAGTGCCGCGGCATTAGCAGCTGCGGCCACGGAAGATGCATGGGACATCAGAAATAGTTCACACTACTTTAAATATTGGCCTCGAGAAATTGGATCCTCTGCAAGTTTTCTTTGTACGTCCTACAGAGTCTGGGACTGCTATACATACGGCCTATTTAAGCAGTAAAACAAGGGCTAAAACCACTTTACGAGAAAAGGGTATTACTTGACTGACCTCAAGGCCAGCTAGCATGCCTTGGACAGCGTCGTTCAGTCCGAATTGGACGGACCGAACACCCTGTAAAGACGCACCCATAAGGGTGCGGAGCCCGTCGATGATGACGGAGTTTTTCACCAACTCCTCCAGTACGTCCGGCCAGCCTACCACCGCCTGGTTGGAGGTGTTCGGCGTGGGCATCGGGCCCTCAACCCCTCCCTCTTCGGAGGAAGGGACCAGCACCATCGAGTGCCTTGGGGGCTCAGGTACGGACGACTGAGGGGGTCCGGATGGTCCGGACATCCCTCCCGCATTCGCCAGAAGGGTTTCACCCTCCTGATCCTTGGCAAGCGAGGCGTCAGCCTCGGCCATGATAGCATAGCCCTCCTCCCCTGTGTTCAGAGGGGGAGGGGTCTTTCGAGACAGCACTTCCCCGGCCTCTTCGGGGATCAGGGGAGGTGCGGAGCGCGACCCGCTGTCCGCCTGTTCGGGGGACGGGACGTCCCTTCCGAGGTCTGCTCCGCGGGATGGCCGCGCGGTGGGCTGTGATGACACATGTCCAACTTCCAGGAGTAAGGGATTGATAAAAATAAAGTAACTAAAAACGCCAAAGTACGCACCTGGCAGCTGGGGGCTTGACCCTAGGTTCCTTCTCCGGAACCTTTTCGGATGCTTCGGACTCCTCATCAGAGTCCGAGCTGTCAGGCAGGATCACCTTAGGCCGACACTGCCTCTTCAGGGCCTGACGGGGTTGTTCCTCCTTGGCATCTTCGGACGTCGCCCTCTTCTTGGAGTGCGAGGAGGCGCTTTCCTCCTCATCCTTTTCTTTGTCCCCGTCCTGAGCTGACAGGGCTGCAACACTTCCGCACAGGGTGTCCGGATGAGCTCTTTGGCTGAGGCCCTCCCTGGCCTCTGGCACATCCTTCTTCTTCTTGCCCTTCTTGTCGGGCGCCTTGTAAGGCACTACAGCTAGCAGCTTTTCTAGCTGAGCCGATTGGGGCTTCTCGGGCAGCGGCGCCTCACTGCTGATCTTCTCGGCCTTTTTGAGCCAGCCCTGCAAAGATCCATAAAGAAAGGTTTAGAACAAATTATGCACAGTATGATTATCCAAACACATGTCAGGGGAAAGACTACTCACCTCCGTCGGGGGGGTCGCCGCGTCGAGGCCGATGTCCTCCTCCTCTCCCGGCCACTCTTCTTAAGGCTTGAACAGCAGACCCCACGCCTTGTCGTGGGTTGTGCCGAAGAGGAACTGCACGGTGGCCGGGTCTTCGGGCTTGTATGCCCACATCGGGTCGGCCCTTTGCTGGCAAGGGAGGAGCCGGCGCTTGAGCATTATCTGGACCACGTTGGCCAGTTTGGCGCCGATCTCCATCACGTTGATGACGCGCTTCTACAGCAGCTTCACGTCTGCAGTGGACCCCCCAGTCCAGCCTCTTTGTAGTCCACGAGACTAATCTTTTCGGCGGTTCAGATCTGAATTCGGGAGCTGCCGTCTAGGTAGCTTCCCTTTGTTCCATGATGTAAAACCACTCTTTTTGCCACACCTTGACGGTGTCGATGAACCTGCCCTCCGGCCACTGGACCCGAGTCAGCTTGCTGATCATAGCCCCGCTGCAGTCTGCCTGGGCATCGCCAACCACCTTGGGCTTGACGTTGAACACCTTCAGCCACAGGCCGAAGTGCGGCTGGACTCGGAGGAGGGCCTCGCAGACGATGATGAAGGCTGAGATGTGGAGGAGGGAGTTGGGGGCTAGATCATGGAAATCTAGCCCGTAGAAGAACATCAACCCCCTCACGAAAGGGTGTAGGGGAAATCCAAGCCCCCGAATGAAATGGGGGAGGAATACAACCCTCTTGCCCGGCTTGGGCGTGGGGATGAGCTGGCCCTTTTTCAGGGGCCCGGTGAGCGATGTCGGCCGACAAGTAGTCGGCCCGCTTCAGCTCCAGGATGTCGTTGTTGGTGACGACGAAGACATCCCACTTTCCGTTTGCACTGGTTCTGGCCATGGCTGGGGAGGGCAGTATGGGATTTGCCGCGGAGTAGAAAGACGGGGCACTGGAGCTCTGGAGGATTGTGCAAACAACAGCGGAAGGTGGAAGAAGGCGTAGGATGCTAACTGTAGCAGTCCCCCTCTTTATAGGCCACGGAAGAGCCAAGGGTTCCTCTTTTCACGCCGTGGGCTTATCCACTTCCCGATACTCTCGCGACATTATGCGTGGGTGGGGAATCGAGAACATTGATTATATCCCCTAAAAACGGGGCACGATCTCTGCCTTAATAGGACGTGCCAATAGGGGGGCGACCTTGAGCCGCGCATCGAGAGGTCAAAACTTTAACTAGTGATGTGCCCACTCTTTTGGATTACAAAGACTTTAATTATGATAATTTTACTTTGATTGATTGTATTTCTTTGTTGCAATCCATGATAAATTAACCCCATGCTTATGAATAAAATAAAGCTTTCACTAAACATATCGTAGATACCATGATAAAAGCTTTGGAAGAAAAGTTGGAATTAGAGATCTCAATTCCTAGAAAATTACATGATGAATGGGAACCCACCATTTAAGTCAATATTAAAAATTATGATTGTTTTGCTTTGTGTGACTTGGGTGCTAGTGTTTCCACAATTCCGAAATCTTTATGTGATGTGCTTGCTCTTACCAATATTGAAGAGTGTTCTTTAAATTTGCACTTGGCGGATTCTACTATTAAAAAGCCTATGGGAATAATTAATGATGTTATTATTCTTGCAAATAGGAATTATGTGCCCATAGATTTTATTTTTCGTGATATTGATTGCAATCCGTCTTGTCCAATTATACTTGGTAGACCGTTTTTACGTACAATTGGTGTCGTGATTGATATGAAAAAGGCAATATTAAATTCCAATTTTCACTAAGAAAGGGAATGGAACACTTCCCTAGAACAAGAATTAAGCCACCATATGAATCAATCATGAGGGCATCCTATGGATCTAGAACTAAAGATGACAATACTTGAATCTATGCATTATGCCTAGCTAGGGGCGTAAAACGATAGCGCTTTTTGGGAGGCAACGCAATGAATAAAATTTATTTTTGCCATTTTCTTTCTGTTCTTGAGTGTTTTCACAATTATGCCTCCGTTATGATTGTGTTTTTTATGTTTTAATTAGTGTTTGTGCCAAGTAAAGCCTTTGGGATAGCTTTGGTGATAGTTGATTAGATCTTGTTGAAAAACAGAAACTTTTTCGGCCAGTAAAATAATTGTTTAGGTTAACAGAAGTGACAAAAAATTCTGAATTTTTTACAAAAGTTTGATATACAAATTACCTATGTTTTCCTAATGTTTCAGAGGTTTTAGAGTTAAGGAAGTATGAGAACAATTCGCATCTTTACAGATTGTTCTATTTTTGACAGATTCTGTTTTCTTGGCATTGTGTGCTTATTTTGATGATTCTATGGTTTGTATCGGGCGGTATAAGCCATGGCAAAGCTAGAATACAGTAGATATAATGCAATAAAAAAAATTAATGTGTTTTATACAGTACTTAAAGTAAAGATTGGTTTTCCTATACTAATGAATCTCACGAAGGTTTTGTTGAGTTTTGTGTGATTGAAGTTTTCAAGTTTTGGGTGAGATCACGATGGATGAAGGAATAAGGAGTAAGAAGATCCTAAGCTTGGGGATGCCCCATGGCACCCCAAGGCAATATTCAAGGATAAACAAGCAACTAAGCTTGGGGATGCCCCGAGTGGCATCCCCTCTTTCTTCTAACGACCATCGGTATTTTACTTGGAGCTATATTTTTATTCATCACATATCATGAGTTTTGCTTGGAGCGTCTTGTATTATATGAGTCTTTGTTTTTTTTGCTTTTTAGTTTGTCACAAGTATCCTTTTTGGACACACCTATTTGAGAGAGCCAAAATTATACTATGATTTGTTAGAATTGCTCTTTATGCTTCACTTAAATTTTTTGAGCTATGGAATTGCTCTAGTGCTTCACTTATATCTTTTTGACCACGGTGTGCTTTAATATTTTTGAAGAAATGCTCTCATGCTTCACTTAGATTTATTTGAGAGTTAGTAAAATTTTGAAGAAATCCTCTCATGCTTCACTTATATTATTTTGAGAGATGAAAATTTTTATGCTCATGTTCTTCACTTAAATTTGTTTGAGCTTGTCAAAAGCAACACATGAAACCAGTCCCAAAGTGATAGATATTCAAGAGGGATATAATAAAAACTTTCATGAAGATCAGTGGACAAATTAAACCTAATTCTTTGTAATAGTTTTGAGATATGATGATAATGATATGTGAGTCATGTTGGTGAGTAATTGTGCTTTAGTAAGAATATTGGTGTTAAGGTTTATGATTCCCGATGCAAGCACGAAAGTCAATAGTTATGCAATGAAATTACGTCCTACTTGTGGTGCATTGTTCGGTGTTAGTTATGCTTAATGCTCGCTTTTGTGATTTTTCGTTTCTTGGTTGGATGCTTCTCAATCTTTTTGCTAGCCTTGACTTGTACTAAGTAGGAATACTACTTGTGCATCCAAAATCCTTAAACCAAGTTTTGCCATATGAGTCCACCATACCTACCTATATGCGATATTCCCGTGCCGTTCTAAGTAAATTTGTATGTGCCATCTCTAATTTTCAAAAGAATTTCCTTTTTGTGTGCTCGTACCGCTCATGAAACGGTAGGGGGTGACTGATATTTTTCCACGCTAGATGTGTTATTCTCAAGATGAGTGTTTATTCTCTTGTCATTGCACGAGAGTACGGCAAAGGTATTAGGGATGCCTAGTCCCGAAATGAAAAATGAATTTACTTTATGTTGTCAAATAATAAATTCCTTGGAAAGTGTTGGTATGGACGGTACCCATGGATACGGCTAGCCGTGGAATGTGAAAGTATGATGGAAAAAGGAATAAACTTTATTTTCTGTTTGGGAACCGCCTATGATATATCTAGCATGGAAAGTATTGGGAACTACTAGATCGTTTTCGTTGACAGGAAAAGCATGCCACCCAAAATGTTTTATCTCTATTTTTTTTTTTGCTTTGAGCTCTGGCACCTCTACAAATCCCTACTTCCCTCTGCGAAGGGCCTTTCTATTTACTTTACGCAATTTTTATTTTTATTTGAGTCTCCATCTTCTCTTATAAAGCACCAACTAAGGGGCACTATGATCGTACTTGAGCATTGGATGTAGCTAATATGTGAGTGTGTTTCATGAATGGATCAATGATTGAGCATGATGGGCTAGGGATAACTTTCTTTAGAATTGATATTTTGAAAGACATGGTTGCTTGTTGATATGCTTGAGTATTGAAATCTTCATGTCAAAGCTAGACTATTGCTTTGAACCATATAAAAATCCAAATGTCCATGCTACAAAAGAAAAGAATATGTGATGAACATGTTAGGCAGCATTCCACATCAAAAATTCTGTTTTTATCATTTACCTACTCGAGGACGAGTAGGAATTAGGCTTGGGGATGTTGATACGTCTCCAATGTATCTATAATATTTGCTAGTTCCATGCTGTTATATTATCATTCTTGGATGTTTTACAATCATTTTATAGCAACTTTATATCATTTTTTGGGACTAACCTATTGACACAGTGCGAGTGCCAGTTGTTGTTTTTTGTTTGTTTTTTACTTCGCAGAATATCAGTACCAAACGGAGTCCAAACTGAGTGAAACTTTTTGGAGAATTTTTCTGGACCAGAAGACACCTGTTGGGCCAAAGAAGTACCAGAGGGGGGCTCCGAGGGGAGCACAACCCACCTAGGCGCGCCCTGGTGGGTTGTGCCCACCTCGGCTGCCTCCCGCACCACCTCTTTGCTCTATAAATACCCTGAAAATGCAAAAACCCTAGGGGAGTCGACGAAACACAATTCCAGCCACCGCAAGTTCCAGAACCACCAGATCCAATCTAGACACCATCATGGAGGGGTTCATCATCCTCATTGGTGCCTCTCCAATGATGCGTTAGTAGTTCATTGTAGACCTACGGGTCCGTAGTTAGTAGCTAGATGGCTTCCTCTCTCTCTCTCTTTTGATTCTCAATACAATGGTCTCTTGGAGATCTATTTGATGTAACTATTTTTGCGGTGTGTTTGTTGGGATCCGATGAACTTTGAGTTTATGATCAGATGTATATCCATGAAAGTTATTTGAGTTTTCTTTGATCTCTTATATGCATGATTATTATAGCCTCGTATTTCTTCTTCAAATCTTTGGTTTAGTTAGGCCAACTATATCGATTTTTCTTGCCATGGGAAGAGGTGCTTTGTGATGGGTTCGATCGTGCTGTGTTCTTTCCCAGTGACAGAAGGGGCAGCAAGACACGCATGTATCGTTGCTATAAAGGATAACAAGATGGGGTCAATTCCTACATGAATAGATCTTGTCGACATCATGTCATCGTTCTTATTGCATTACTCCGCTTCTCCATGAACTTAATACACTAGATGCATGCTGGATAGCTGTCGATTTGTGGAGTAATAGTAGTAGATGCAGGCAGGAGTCGGTCTACTAATCTTGGACGTGATGCCTATATAATGATCATTGCCTGGATATCTTCATAATTATTTGAGGTTCTATCAATTGCCCAATAGTAATTTGTTTACCCGCCGTATGCTATTTTTCTCGAGAGAAGCCACTAGTGAAATCTACGGCCCCCGGGTCTATTCTTTATCATATTTGATTTGACATCTATTTTTATTTGCTTTTGTTTACAGATCTATTATTCTGAAAATCCAAAAATACCTTGGTGCACTTTTCGTTTATTTATTTTATTTTGTTTTATCACGAGATCTATTTATCCAAAATCATACAAACCAATCTATCTTTTACCCGAGAGGGATTGACAACCCCTCTTACGTGTCGGGTTGCAAGTATTTGTTCTTTGTGTGCAGGTACCGTTTACATAGTGTTGCTTGGTTCTCCTACTGGTTCGACAACCTTGGTTTCATAACTGAGGGAAATACCAACCGTAGCTGTGCTGCATCATCCCTTCCTCTTTGGGGAAATACTGACGCGTTCACGAGCCATCAGGTGTGAGGTTGCCGGACTCAAGCTCTGGCGTTGGAGGCAAGTTCGGGGGCTACTGAGGGAGTCCTGAAGGAAATATGCCCTAGAGGCAATAATAAAGTTGTTATTTATATTTCCTAATATCATGATAAATGTTTATTATTCATGCTAGAATTGTATTAACCGGAAACTTAGTACATGTGTGAATACATAGAAAAAACAAAGTGTCCCTAGTATGCCTCTACTTGACTAGCTCGTTAATCAAAGATGGTTAAGTTTCCTGACCATAGACATGTGTTGTCATTTGATGAATGGGATCACATCCGTCGGGGGTTCGAATCCCTCCTCGCCCACAGCCTTCCAAAGGGGGAAGGACCTTTACTTTCCCCCTGAGGGTAGGAAAATCATGATCGGGATAGCGGACGTAAAGCTATTGAACTTAGGTATGCTCTTTCCTTTTGTCGAAGTGGAATCGTAGAACAGAATGTGATACGATGAGATAGAATGCAATAGAAATAGAAACAAGGATAGCGAACGGGTTACCTACTCCTAAGGGTCAAAGCAAGCCCTTTAATTCAATTATTTATTCTTACATTAAAATTCTTACATTAAAGAATGAATAAAATCTCCCCAGGTAGGATTCGAACCTACGACCAGTCACTTAACAGACGACCACTCTACCACTGAGCTACTGAGGAACAAGGGGGGATTCGACCTCCTAGAGTTCAACTCCCGCTCTCAACCCATGAACAATATGAGTCCGAAGCTTCTTTCGTAACTCCCATAATTTCTTCTTAGGAGAATGATGTGATGGACAAGACCCATCCGTTAGCTTAGCAGAATGATCGTTAAGTTTTATTGCTATTGCTTTCTTCATGACTTATACATATTCCTCTGACTATGAGATTATGCAACTCCCGAATACCGGAGGAACACCTTGTGTGCTATCAAATGTCACAACGTAACAGGGTGATTATAAAGATGCTCTACAGGTGTCTCCGAAGGTGTTTGTTTGGTTGGCATAGATTGAGATTAGGATTTGTCACTCCGAGTATCGGAGAGGTATCTCTGGGCCCTCTCGGTAATGCACATCATATGAAGCCTTGCAAGCAATGTGACTAATGAGTTAGTTGCGGGATGATGCATTACGGCAAGAGTAAAGAGACTTGCCGGTAACGAGATTGAACTACGTATGATGATACCGACGATCGAATCTCGGTCAAGTAACATACCGATGACAAAGGGAATGACGTATGTTGTTATGCGGTTTGACCGATAAAGATCTTCGTAGAATATGTAGGAGCCAATATGAGCATCCAGGTTCCGCTATTGGTTATTGACCGGAGATGTGTCTCGGTCATGTCTACATAGTTCTCGAACCCGTAGGGTCCGCACGCTTAACGTTCGATGACGATTTGTATTATGAGTTGTGTGTTTTGGTGACCGAAGATCGTTCGGAGTCCCGGATAAGATCACGGACATGACGAGGAGTCTCGAAATGTTCGAGAGGTAATGATTGATATATTGGAAGGATACATTCGGACACCGGAATGGTTTCGGGAAGTTTCGGATAAGTTTCGGAGTACCGGGAGGTTACCGGAACCCCCCCGGGAGAGTAATGGGCCAACATGGGCCTTAGTGGAGGAGAGAGGGCCGTCCATAGGAGGTGGCGCGCGCCCCCCCTTGCCAATCCGAATTGGACAAGGGGTGGGGGCGGCGCCTCCCCTTTTCCTTCTACTCCCTCTCCTTTCCCCCTTTGCTACTCCGGAAAAAAAGGAAAAGTGGAGGGGGTGCGAATCCTACTATGTTTGGAGTCCTAGTAGGACTCCCCCCTCCATGGCGTGCCCCTGGTGGCCGGCCTCCTCCCCCCCTCCTTTATATACGGGGGCAGGGGGGCACCCCAAAGGCATAACATTGTCTTAGCCGTGTGCGGTGCCCCCCTCCACCGTTTAGTCCTCCGATAATATCATCGTAGTGCTTAGGTGAAGCCCTGCGCGGATCACATCACCAACACCGTCGCCACACCGTCGTGCTGACGGAACTCTCCCTCGCCCCTCTGCTGGATCAAGAGTTCGAGGGACGTCATCTTGCTGAACGTGTCCTGAACACGGAGGTGCCGTACGTTCGGTGCTTGGATCGGTTGGATCGTGAAGATGTTCGACTACATCAACCGCATTAACCTAATGCTTCCGCTTTCGGTCTACGAGGGTACGTAGACACACTCTCCCCCTCTCATTGCTATGCATCTCCTAGATAGATCTTGCGTGAGCGTAGAAATTTTTTGAAATTGCATGCTGCGTTCCCCAACAGTGGCATCCGAGCCAGGTCTATGCGTAGATGATATGGACGAGTAGAACACAAAGAGTTATGGGCGATAATAGTCATACTGCTTACCACCAACGTCTTACTTTGATTCGGCGGTATTGTTGGATGAAGCGGCCCAGACCGACATTACATGACCTCGTTCATGAGACTGGTTCTACCGACGTGCTTTGCACATAGGTGGCTGGCGGGTGTCTGTTTCTCCAACTTTAGTTGAATCGAGTTTGACTACGGCCGGTCCTTGTTGAAGGTTAAAACAGCACACTTGATGAAAAATCGTTGTGGTTTTGATGCATAGGTAAGAACGGTTCTTGCTAGAAGCCCGTAGTAGCCACGTAAAACTTGCAACAACAAAGTAGAGGACGTCTAACTTGTTTTTGCAGGGCATGCTGTGATGTGATATGGTCAAGACATGATGTGATACACGTTATTGTATGAGATGATCATGTTTTGTAAAAGTTATCGGCAACTGGCAGGAGCCTTATGGTTGTTGCTTTATTGTATGAAATGCAATCGCCATGTAATTGCTTTACTTTATCACTATGCGGTAGCGATAGTCGTAGAAGCAATAGTTGGCGAGACGACAACGACGCTATGATGGAGATCAAGGTGTCAAGCCGGTGACGATGGAGATCATGACGGTGCTTTGGAGATGGAGATCAAAGGCACAAGATGATGATGGCCATATCATGTCACATATTTTGATTGCATGTGATGTTTATCTTTTATGCATCTTATTTTGCTTAGTACTGCGGTAGCATTATAAGATGATCCCTTGCTAAATTTCAAGGTATAAGTGTTCTCCCTGAGTATGCACCGTTGCTACAGTTCGTCGTGCCGAGACACCACGTGATGATCGGGTGTGATAAGCTCTACGTTCACATACAACGGGTGCAAGCTAGTTTTGCACGTGCAGAATACTCGGGTTAAACTTGACGAGCCTAGCATATGTAGATATGGCCACGGAACACTGAGACCGAAAGGTCGAACGTGAATCATATAGTAGATATGATCAACATAGAGATGTTCACCATTGAAAACTACTCCATCTCACGTGATGATCGGACATGGTTTAGTTGATATGGATCACGTGATCATTTAGATGACTAGAGGGATGTCTATCTAAGTGGGAGTTCTTAAGTAATATGATTAATTGAACTTTAATTTATCATGAACTTAGTACCTGATAGTTTTTGCATATCTATGTTGTTGTAGATCAATGGCCCGTGCTACCATTCCCTTGAATTTTAATGCGTTCTTAGAGAAAGCTAAGTTGAAAGATGATGGTAGCAACTACACGGACTGGGTCCGTAACTTGAGGATTATCCTCATTGCTGCACAGAAGAATTATGTCCTTGATGCACCGCTAGGTAAAAGGCCTACTGCAGGAGCAGATGCTGATGTTATGAACGTCTGGCAAGCTCGATCTGATGACTACTCGATAGTTCAGTGTGCCATGCTTTACGGCTTAGAATCGAGACTTCAAAGACGTTTTGAACGTCATGGAGCATATGAGATGTTCCAAGAGTTGAAGTTAATATTTCAAGCAAATGCCCGAGTTGAGAGATATGAAGTCTCCAACAAGTTCTATAGCTGCAAGATGGAGGAGAATAGTTCTGTCAGTGAACATATACTCAGAATGTCTGGGTACCATAACCACTTGACTCAGCTGGGAGTTAATCTTCCTGATGATAGTGTCATTGACAGAGTTCTTCAATCACTGCCACCAAGCTATAAAGGCTTCGTGATGAACTATAATATGCAAGGGATGGAAAAGACCATTCCCGAGCTCTTCGCGATGCTAAAGGCTGCGGAGGTAGAAATCAAGAAGGAGCATCAAGTGTTGATGGTTAACAAGACCACTAGTTTCAAGAAAAAGGGCAAAGGGAAGAAGGGGAACTTCAAGAAGAATAGCAGGCAAGTCGCTACTCCCGGGAAGAAGCCCAAGTCTGGACCTAAGCCTGAAACTGAGTGCTTCTACTACAAAGGGACTGGTCACTGGAAGTGGAACTGCCCCAAGTATTTGGCGGATAAGAAGGATGGCAAAGTGAACAAAGGTATATTTGATATACATGTTATTGATGTGTACCTTACTAATGCTCGTAGTAGTGCCTGGGTATTTGATACCGGTTTGGTTGCTCATATTTGTAACTCGAAACAGGGACTACGGATTAAACAAAGATTGGCTAAGGACGAGGTGACGATGCGCGTCGGGAATGGTTCCAAGGTCGATGTGATCGCCGTCGGCACGCTACCTCTACATCTACCTTCGGGATTAGTTTTAGACCTGAATAATTGTTATTTGGTGCCAGCGTTGAGCATGAACATTATATCTGGATCTTTTTTGATGCGAGACGGTTATTCATTTAAACCAGAGAATAATGGTTGTTCTATTTATATGAGTAATATATTTTATGGTCATGCACCCTTGAGGAGTGGTCTATTTTTGTTGAATCTTGATTGTAGTGATACACATATTCATAATATTGAAGCCAAAAGATGCAAAGTTAATAATGATAGTGCAACATATTTGTGGCACTGCCGTTTAGGTCATATTGGTGTAAAGCGCATGAAGAAACTCCATGCTGATGGGCTTTTGGAATCACTTGATTATGAATCATTTGATACTTGCGAACCATGCCTCATGGGAAAGATGACTAAAACTCCGTTCTCCGGAACAATGGAACGAGCCAATGACTTATTGGAAATAATACATACCGATGTATGCGGTCCGATGAGTGTTGAGGCTCGTGGCGGGTATCGTTATTTTCTGACCTTCAAAGATGATTTGAGCAGATATGGGTATATCTACTTAATGAAACATAAGTCAGAAACATTTGAAAAGTTCAAAGAATTTCAGAGTGAAGTGGAAAATCATCGTAACAAGAAAATAAAGTTTCTACGATCTGATCGCGGAGGCGAATATTTGAGTTACGAGTTCGGTCTTCATTTAAAACAATGTGGAATAGTTTCACAACTCACGCCACCTGGAACACCACCGCGTAATGGTGTGTCCGAACGTCGTAACCGTACTTTATTAGATATGGTGCGATCTATGATGTCTCTTACCGATTTACCACTATCGTTTTGGGGTTATGCATTAGAGACAGCTGCATTCATGTTAAATAGGGCACCATCTAAATCCGTTGAGACGACACCGTATGAACTGTGGTTTGGCAAGAAACCTAAGCTGTCGTTTCTTAAAGTTTGGGGCTGCGATGCTTATGTGAAAAAGCTTCAACCTGATAAGCTCGAACCCAAATCGGAGAAATGCGTCTTCATAGGATACCCAAAGGAGACTGCTGGGTACACCTTCTATCACAGATCCGAAGGCAAGATATTCGTTGCTAAGAATGGATGCTTTCTAGAGAAGGAGTTTCTCTCGAAAGAAGTGAGTGGGAGGAAAGTAGAACTTGATGAGGTAATTGTACCTTCTCCCGAATTGGAAAATAATTCATCACAGAAATCAGTTCCAGTGATGCCTACACCAATTAGTGAGGAAGTTAATGATGATGATCATGAAACTTCGGATCAAGTTACTACCGAACCTCGTAGGTCAACCAAAGTACGTTCCGCACCAGAGTGGTACAGTAATCCTGTTCTGGAGGTCATGTTACTAGACCATGACGAACCTACGAACTATGAGGAAGCGATGATGAGCCCAGATTCCGCAAAATGGCTTGAGGCCATGAAATCTGAGATGGGATCCACGTATGAGAACAAAGTGTGGACTTTGGTTGACTTGCCTGATGATCGGCAAGCCATAGAAAATAAATGGATCATCAAGAAGAAGACTGACGCTGACGGTAAAGTTACTGTCTACAAAGCTCGACTTGTTGCGAAAGGTTTTCGACAAGTTCAAGGAGTTGACTACGATGAGACCTTCTCACCTGTAGCGATGCTTAAGTCTGTCCAAATCATGTTAGCAATTGCCGCATTTTATGATTATGAGATCTGGCAAATGGATGTCAAAACTGCATTCCTTAATGGATTTCTCAAAGAAGAGTTGTATATGATGCAAACAGAAGGTTTTGTCGATCCTAAAGGTGCTAACAAAGTGTGCAAGCTCCAGCGATCCATTTATGGACTGGTGCAAGCCTCTGAGAGTTGGAATATATGCTTTGATAGTGTGATCAAAGCATATGGTTTTATACAGACTTTTGGAGAAGCATGTATTTACAAGAAAGTGAGTGGGAGCTCTGTAGCATTTCTGATATTATATGTGGATGACATATTGTTGATTGGAAATGATACGGAATTTCTGGATAGCATAAAAGGATACTTGAATAAGAATTTTTCAATGAAAGACCTCGGTGAAGCTGCTTATATATTGGGCATCAAGATCTATAGGGGTAGATCAAGACACTTAATAGGACATTCACAAAGCACATACCTTGATAAAGTTTTGAAGAAGTTCAAAATGGATCAGTCAAAGAAAGGGTTCTTGCCTGTGTTGCAAGGTGTGAAGTTGAGTAAGACTCAATGCCCGACCACTGCAGAAGATAGAGAGAAAATGAAAGTCATTCCCTATGCCTCAGCCATAGGTTCTATCATGTATGCTATGCTGTGTACCAGACCTGATGTGTGCCTTGCTATAAGTTTAGCAGGGAGGTACCAAAGTAATCCAGGAGTGGATCACTGGACAGCGGTCAAGAACATCCTGAAATACCTGAAAAGGACTAAGGACATGTTTCTCATTTATGGAGGTGACAAAGAGCTTGTCGTAAATGGTTACGTCGATGCAAGCTTTGACACTTATCCGGATGACTCTAAGTCACAAACCGGATACGTATTTATATTGAATGGTGGAGCTGTCAGTTGGTGCAGTTCCAAGCAGAGCATCGTGGCGGGATCTACGTGTGAAGCGGAGTACATAGCTGCTTTGGAAGCAGCAAATGAAGGAGTCTGGATGAAGGAGTTCATGTCCGATCTAGGTGTAATACCTAGTGCATCGGATCCAATGAAAATCTTTTGTGACAATACTGGAGCAATTGCCTTAGCGAAGGAATCCAGATTTCACATTAGAACCAAACACATCAAAAGACGCTTCAACTCCATCCGCGATCAAGTCAAGGAGGGAGACATAGAGATTTGCAAAATACATACGGATCTGAATGTTGCAGATCCGTTGACTAAGCCTCTTCCACGAGCAAAACATGATTAGCACCAAGACTCCATGGGTGTTAGAATCATTACTATGTAATCTGGATAGCTGTCGATTTGTGGAGTAATAGTAGTAGATGCAGGCAGGAGTCGGTCTACTAATCTTGGACGTGATGCCTATATAATGATCATTGCCTGGATATCTTCATAATTATTTGAGGTTCTATCAATTGCCCAATAGTAATTTGTTTACCCGCCGTATGCTATTTTTCTCGAGAGAAGCCACTAGTGAAATCTACGGCCCCCGGGTCTATTCTTTATCATATTTGATTTGAGATCTATTTTTATTTGCTTTTGTTTACAGATCTATTATTCTAAAAATCCAAAAATACCTTGGTGCACTTTTCCTTTATTTATTTTATTTTGTTTTATCACGAGATCTATTTATCCAAAATCATACAAACCAATCTATCTTTTACCAGAGAGGGATTGACAACCCCTCTTACGCGTCGGGTTGCACGTATTTGTTCTTTGTGTGCAGGTACCATTTACATAGTGTTGCTTGGTTCTCCTACTGGTTCGACAACCTTGGTTTCATAACTGAGGGAAATACCAACCGTAGCTGTGCTGCATCATCCCTTCCTCTTTGGGGAAATACTGACGCGGACACGAGCCATCAGGTGTGAGGTTGCCGGACTCAAGCTCTGGCATTGGAGGCAAGTTCGGGGGCTACTGAGGGAGTCCTGAAGGAAATATGCCCTAGAGGCAATAATAAAGTTGTTATTTATATTTCCTTATATCATGATAAATGTTAATTATTCATGCTAGAATTGTATTAACCGGAAACTTAGTACATGTGTGAATACATAGACAAAACAAAGTGTCCCTAGTATGCCTCTACTTGACTAGCTCGTTAATCAAAGATGGTTAAGTTTCCTGACCATAGACATGTGTTGTCATTTGATGAACGGGATCACATCATTAGGAGAATGATGTGATGGACAAGACCCATCCGTTAGCTTAGCATAATGATGGTTAAGTTTTATTGCTATTGCTTTCTTCATGACTTATACATATTCCTCTGACTACGAGATTATGCAACTCCCGAATACCGGAGGAACACCTTGTGTGCTATCAAACGTCACAACGTAACTGGGTGATTATAAAGATGCTCTACAGGTGTCTCCGAAGGTGTTTGTTGGGTTTGCATAGATCGAGATTAGGATTTCTCACTCCGAGTATCGGAGAGGTATCTCTGGGCCCTCTCGGTAATGCACAGCATATGAAGCCTTGCAAGCAATGTGACTAATGAGTTAGTTGCGGGATGATGCATTACGGAAAGAGTAAAGAGACTTGCCGGTAACGAGATTGAACTAGGTATGATGATACCGACGATCGAATCTCGGGCAAGTAACATACCGATGACAAAGGGAATGACGTATGTTGTTATGCGGTTCGACCGATAATGTTCTTCGTAGAATATGTAGGAGCCAATATGAGCATCCAGGTTCCGCTATTGGTTATTGACCGGAGATGTGTCTCGGCCAAGTCTACATAGTTATCGAACCCGTAGGGTCCGCACGCTTAACGTTCGATGATGATTTGTATTATGAGTTTTGTGTTTTGGTGACCGAAGATTGTTCGGAGTCCCGGATAAGATCACGGACATGACGAGGAGTCTCGAAATGCTCGAGAGGTAAAGATTGATATATTGGAAGGTTACATTCGGACAACGGAATGGTTTCGGGAAGTTTCGGATAAGTTTCGGAGTACTGGGAGGTTACCGGAACCACCCCCCCCCCCCCCCCGGGAGAGTAATGGGCCAACATGGACCTTAGTGGAGGAGAGAGGGCCGGCCATAGGAGGTGGCGCGCGCCCCCCCTTTCCAATCCGAATTGGACAAGGGGTGGGGGCGGCGCCCCCCCTTTTCCTTCTCCAACTTGCTCTCCTTTCCCCCTTTGCTACTCCGGAAAAAAAGGAAAAGTGGGGGGGGGGCGAATCCTACTAGGTTTGGAGTCCTAGTAGGACTCCCCCCTCCATGGCGCGCCCCTGGTGGCCGGCCTCCTCCCCCCCCTCCTTTATATACGGGGGAAGGGGGCACCCCAAAGGCATAACATTGTCTTAGCCGTGTGCGGTGCCCCCCTCCACCGTTTACTCCTCCGATAATATCATCGTAGTGCTTAGGTGAAGCCCTGCGTGGATCACATCACCAACACCGTCGCCACGCCGTCGTGCTGACGGAACTGTCCCTCGACCCTCTGCTGGATCAAGAGTTCGAGGGACGTCATCGAGTTGAACGTGTGCTGAACACGGAGGTGCCGTACGTTCGGTGCTTGGATCGGTTGGATCGTGAAGATGTTCGACTACATCAACCGCGTTAACCTAACGCTTCCTCTTTCGGTCTACGAGGGTACGTAGACACACTCTCCCCCTCTCGTTGCTATGCATCTCCTAGATAGATCTTGCATGAGCGTAGAAGTTTTTTGAAATTGCATGCTGCGTTCCCCAACAAGTCCTGGATTAAGAGGTCCGGGCTGCCGGCCTGTTATGCTTGGGCCGGATTGATGGGCTATTATGACTGGATAAGGTATCTTCGGAGCCGTGGTGTCCTCCAAGTCAAGTTTAGGTAGGATCTTCCTCTCTTTGTAACCGATCGCGTGTAACCCTAACCCTACTGGTGCCTATATAAACTGGAGGGTTTTAGTCTTTAGGTCTAGAGCTACATTCATCACCTCATTGCCTTAGGGTTTAGCTTGCCTGATCTCGAGGTAGATCAACTCTGTAACCATACCATACATCAAATACAATCAAGCAGGACGTATGGTTTTACATCTTCGAGAGGGCCCGAACCTGGGTAAATATCGTGTTCATCGTCCCTTGTTCCCCATCGATCCTAGATCCACAGCTTGGGACCCCCTACCCGAGATCCGCCGGTTTTGACACCGACACCCTGGGAATGGCAACTTTAGTTACCCGGGATGGCAAATGTAGTTGTAAAAGCATGGCAACTTCTCTGTTTTGGTTAACTATAGTTGCCGTGTGTAATCAAACCATAGTTGCCATTTGTGATTAACTACTTGCCCTATGTGGTCAAACAATAGTTGCCATGTGTGATTAACTAGTTTCCACGTGTGATCCAACTATAGTTGTCATGTATGGTTAATCATAGTTGCCATGTGTGTTGACCTAGTTGCCACGTACGCACAATTGCAGTTGCCATCTACCAACGAATCATAGTTGCCATGTATGTTAACCTAGTTGCCACATACGCGCAACTACAGTTGCCATCTATCACCATACGATTGTCGTGTGGGCAAAGAGTAGTTCACCCACACACGCGTGGACTGCATGGTGACTGTGTGGGCGGGAAGTGGTTCGCCCACACGGCGCAGCTGGCAACCGCGTGCTACGGGTCGTGTGGGCGAGCGCTCTAACGCCCAGACAACACACTATGCCTACGTGGCACTGAAATTCCAACAGATTCCTTTTAGATTCGTGCAAAACATACCAGACGAAGATCAAAGCGTGTGGGCGAAGTGTAGATATGCCACACGTGTGGGTGTTATCATTTGGGCAAAGATTTTGGAATAGTGGAAATACTAGCAACCAAATAACACAAAGCATTGCACTCATAATCTTTAAACTTAATCTTAATAGTAGGTTCCCATTCATCATAAAGCTTTCTAGGGATTGAAACTTCCAACTCAAGTTTTTCTTCGAAAGATTTCATCATAGCATCAACGATATGTTTAGTAAAAGCCTTATTTTCATTATAAGCATGAGGTGCATTGAGCATAAATTATAACAAGGAAATACACTCAATTAAAGAACAATTATCATAATTAAAATTCTTAAAATATAAAAGAGTGGGCTCATCACTAGTTAAAGTTTTGACCTCGCCAAACCCACTTTTATCTTTTTTTTCATTAAGATCTTCTCCCTCCAAATTATTGCGACGCCTTCTAGCTAAAGTTAACTCCTCTCCGGTCCCTTCTTCATCAAGTTTTATATTAGTAAACAAAGATACAATAGGAGTCACACCAATCACTTTAAGATCTTCATCATGATCATCGCGAAAACTAGAAGAACATACTTTTTTCTAGCCATTCTCTCTTAGCTCGCATCCTAGCGTTTCTCTCCCTACTTTCATTAATAAAAATTTGAATAGATTTCAAAAACTAATTAATATCAAGCTTGGGTGGCATAGATCTAATCTTGAAGGAATCAATCTCATGAGAAATTCTATCAACGTTTCTAGCCACATCATCAATCTTAAGCAATTTTTCTTCTACCGTAGCATTGAAAATCTTTTGGGAGTTAATAAAATATTTAATATTATTCTCAAGATCAGAGGGTATAGTATTATAATTTTCATAAGAATTGTTGTAGAAATTACCATAATTATTAGATGAATTACTAAGAAATGGCCTAGGATTAAAATTACCTCTATATGCGTTATTACCAAAATTATTCCTACCAACAAAATTCACATCCATAGATTCATTATTATTCTAAATCAAAGTAGACAAAGGTATATCATTAGGATCAATAGAAGCAATCTTGCTAGCAATCAATTTCATAAGTTCATTCATCTTTCTACTCAAAGTATTAGTTTCTTCAATAGCATGTACTTTTTTACTAATAGAAGATCTTTCGGTATGCTATTGAGAGTAATTTTCCATAATATTATCTAGGAGTTTAGTAGCTTCTCCTAATATGATTTCCATAAAACTACCACCCACGACAGAATCTAAAAGATTTCTAGAAGAAAAATTCAATCCAGCATAATTTTTTTGTATGATCATCCATAAGCTTAAACCATGAGTAGGGCAATTTCTTAGCATCAATTTCATCCTCTCTCATGATTGTGCAACATGTTTATGATCAAGTTTCTTAAAATTCATTATATCGTTCCTAAGAGAGATGACCTTAGCGGGAGGAAAATACTTGAAAATAAAAGCATCCTTACACTTATTCCATGAATCAATACTATTTTTTTGTAAGGATGAAAACCAAGTTTTAGCACAATCTCGTAGTGAGAACGGAAATAGCTTCAATTTAACAATATCATTGTCCACATCTTTTTTCTTTTGCATATCACACAATTGAACGAAAGTATTAAGATGGGATGCAGCATCTTCATTAGGATTACCAGAAAATTGTTCTTTCATAACAAGTTTCAACAAAGCAGCATTAATTTTATAAGATTTGGCACTAGTGGCGGGACCAATCGGGATACTTATAAGATCATTATTATTAGTGTTGGAAAAATCACACAACTTAGTATTTTCTTACGAAATCATGACAAAGCAAGCAATCTAGCACATAAGCAAATGAAAAGACGAACGAAAAGAAGGAAAATATTTTCTTCGAACAGGTTGCGGGCGCCGGGGAGCACGTTGGCTGGCATCTCCCGCGGGCGTTTCCTTGCCCCTCAGGATGATGGGGCACCGGCCACCGGCGTGGCGTTGAGGTCGAAGGACACGGGCGCGGGCGTGGAAGGCGCAACCACGCCCACCTCCGGCGAGCATTCCCCGGAGAGTCGAGAGGCTTGCGGATAGACGTGGAAGCCGGGAATCGGCTGCGGCGCAGACGTGCGCAGCGACTCTGGCAGCACCATCCGAGGAAACGCGGACGAGCCTGTGTCGGTCGCGGCCACGACGGCACTGATGAGCCCGTGCTGGCTAGGGTTTAACCGTAGGTAGATCAGGGTCTCCCTCGTTGCCGCCGCGACTCGGGCGTTGGTTTCCTCCCGCTGCGCGCCGGCGGTGAGGGCGACGGCCGCTGCTTCGTCCCTTGCGTCCGCCGCGTGCCTCCGGCCCTTCCTCTTGGCAGACTGCACGACCTGCTCCTCGGGCATCAGCTGCTTCTTCTTCTTGGGCGGCGCGGCGGTCTTGTGGGGGGGGGGGGGGGGGGCTTGTCTTTGCCGGAGGGGGCGGAGGTGAGGCCCGACGAGGCAAGGGTGGCAAGGCCGGCGGCGGCATCGAGGGCGTCGTCCATGGCGAGCGGACGGGAGCGCGAGCGGGCGGGAGGTTTTGGGAAAGTGAAGGGAAATGATGGACGATTTGCCACCGACTGGCGAACCAAGGGGAGTAGTTGGCGCGTGCTACGCGCGTCCGCCTTGTGTCCACACCGACGCAAATCAGACTCAAAATTGGGCCGGAAATGAGTCGGCATGTGGACGAAAACGAGAAAAGGTAAAAATAAACCAGAAAAAAGAATCCTAGCTAGGTTTAGTATATCTAGAATGAGCAAACAAAACAAATTCTGAGAAAAGAAGTCCAACGTGTGTATGCATGCACCCAGTATAGCCAACGTCCTCTTCGCGCACGTAAGAACGATGTTCCAGTTAATCCCACCGACCGCCAACGCCGGCCGCACGGCCGGCATGCATAATTCGTATCAGCGCCGCGTCAGCGGCGACCGAAAAGCGTCTTCCCTGCAGTCCATCCGAATTAACTCCAAATTAACCGACGACGGACGGAGGAATCAACCGACGCACGCGACGGAATGGAAAGGAAACAGAAGGAGGTGAGAAAAATGGGCGGGGCCGGGAAACGACAAGGTGAGCCAAACGGAAAGCGCGAGGCGATCGATCGAGCAGCACGTCAGCGAGCGGCGCGAGACGGAGCCGACACGTATAGTATGCAAGCGCGATGCTGATGCTGACACTCGCCTTTCCGTTTCCCCGGATACGCCGCCCCCATCTAAGCAGCTCTCTCTCTCGCCTAAAGCCTAAAGCTCCATCAGTCCCAACACCGGAGAAGAGAACGACCAGCCGATCGACCCCGGCCAAAACCTCTCTCGATTCGAGGCCGTCCTCCGCTCCACTGGGCCGGCGCCTTCCTCTGTCCGGGCGGGGGCGGCTGACCACGCGATTTAGCCAGGTAATTAAGGCAATCGCCCAGCTCATATCTTTGCTGCAATTCTCGCCGGAGTTCAGTGATTCTGCGTCGCCGTTGCTTGCTTGGCCTGGTATAGAGCTGGGGCGGTTCGCGCGTGCTCTTAATTACAAGTTCTGAGGGAGTGCTGCTTGTCCAGTCAACGCTGAAGTTTTTGGCTCCAGTGGGGAATTTATTAGTTTCTTTGTGTGCTGCTTTGCTCCTGGTTGTGGGGATTTGGTGCCCTGTTTGTTTCTTCTTCCCTCCAACGGAGATCTTTGCCGCAGATCCACCCAGACCAACATTCACTTCATCATGCTCGGAGTTGAATGTCTTGATTGCTGACTGATCGGTTATTTAGTTGATTTATTATTGATAGATCCCACTTTCCCCAAATTTACTCCATCACAATAGCTACATGACAGTCGCATGAGTTTTGGTTTTGGGTCAGTCGATTTCGCTAGAAGGAAGAAACTGCCGGAGGGGAGTTAGAAGCTCGCTGGCAGGCTACCCATCATCTATCTTAGGGTGTGGGGGAGGCAGCACAGCAGCGGTGGCGCGCGGCATCACGGCGGTGGTACAAGTTCGCCTGAGAAAAATTGGTCATCGCCCGGGCTGGAGGGATGGCCGGGGCGGCGGCAAGACCGACGGTGGGGGCAGTTCAGGGGAGGGCGGTGCAGCGAGGCGGTCGCGAGAGCGCCGCCGGCCACGCGGGCGGGGCAGGGGGTGGGGTGGGGGGGGGGGGGCAGCAGGCGGCCCGGCCGGTGGTACGCGCGGTGGTCAGAGGAGGACGATGAGCCGGAGGTCGAAGACGATCTGCCTGTTGATTTTGCATCCAACAGTGCAGAATGAACGACTGACCCAAAACCAGTTTTCAGTCGATTGTTTGTTAGCCATGCCTTTACTAGCTCTATATATGGTCGAAAATATCCTACGGAGCGATTGGGGGATTCTTATTCTGATGCTGATACCGTCGGTGTAATTGTTGTGTGCATAGTTATTTAGTACTAGTAGCAGATTCATGTCTTAGCTTATTCATTGTTGCATGACTGTATTTCTTGTATGTCTCTTCCATGTTTACCACACATATATGTATAGTCATGGCATTAGTCTGTGAGCCTTTTGAGGGATTCTATGTGTCATCTGTGTCTTCGCACCAGGCCCGGGCATACAAAGTACGAGCGAGCAGTATCGGTGGTTGTTATCCCGACAATCCTTGACATACCTGCTACATTACATATCAAGAAATGCTTATAGTCATTCGTGCTGTGCGTGCAAGCTTTTTTATGGTAATATATTATGATCCTATTCCTACTCGATTGGTACAAGATAGTACTTGTTGGTTGCCGATCATCTCACTGAACCACACTTCAGCGATCGAATATGCTGTGCCTCTCCCCATCTGAGAAGGGAACTTCATCCATTTCATTGACCTTTAATTGAACCACACTTGCCCTCACCAGTCATGTCCCATAGTGGTCTTTTATGGCCAGCCCACTCATTTCACACTCAAGGCCAGTCTCTAAGTGACATGCTGTAAATATTTCATATTATTCATGATCAGTATATCCAGCGTAACTCGTGTTTCACCAGTTTCAATCAACTTGTGTGTTGTGTTTGAACTACAAAATTGTTTACTAAATCACGTATATCGTTTCTCTTGTTTTGGGATAGTGAAAATGGATGGGAACTCCAGAGGAGGCGGACATACTGAAGCATTGAAGAACTACAATCCGGGCAAAACATTAGGTCATGGCACATTCGGAAAAGTGATGATTGCAGAGCATAAGCTTACAGGACACAAAGTTGCTATAAAGATTCTGAACCGTCGTCAAATGGAAATTATGGAAATGGAAGAGAAAGGTATGCCTCCTTCTCCTTGTACAATAGTCTAGGATACATCCGACTTGCTTGCTCAGGATTTCGAGTTATCTCCTTACAGAGTGCTGCTCAGACTTGTGGGCGTGTTCCTAACTCCCACTTAAATCAATTAGTCGAGATAAAGTACATTAGCAGTTCACCTTGTTTTGCTGCTGCGAGTTAGTAAAATTTGCAGCTGGAATTTCTTCATAGGCTGAATGTCTAACGCTTTACTTCTATTGTTTTCTCATATCTCGTTTCCAGCAAAGAGAGAAATCAACATATTGAGGTTGTTCATTGACTTAATTCACCCTCATATCATCCGGGTTTATGAGGTCATTGAGACACCTAAGGATATATTTGTTGTGATGGAATATTGCCAGAATGGTGAGTTATTGGATTACATTGTTGAGAAAGGGCGGTTACAGGAAGATGAGGCTCGTCGAATCTTCTAGAAGGTGCCTTTCCTGCTATTGGCATGTTGGGAATAGCAATAGTTGTTCATTAATGAACTTTGCTGAGCTTCTTATTTTAATCGTGAAATGTATGGACATCCTGGCCAATTGTCCAGTGCCCACATTCTTCACGTGCTTACTGTGTAAATCATGATCAATTTGCTTGGTTTGCATTCGTTGACTAAGTTTTAGCTAAGGATTTTTTTCTCGACTCCGGAAAAATCGGTTTCAGGAAAATCATAGAATATTCATATATTTTTTGGCACAAAATTTTCAAACAAATTTCGAATTCAGAAATTTCTATTGTATAAATATATTATATTTAAAACATAGTGCACGCTAAGTTGTTGCTGGTCCAGTGGTCAGCTACTTTCTTTCCTTGCCGGTACCCAATGGCCCTGATTCGACTCTTCATCATCAGCACCATAACTGATACTCTTTATGCACTAAAAATATGAAGTTTACAAAAAAAATGGAGTTGACTTCTGGCGACCTCTAGCAGAGAAGTCAGGCTCTGTAACCACCTGGCCGTGGACAGTTTTATGGTAGCCCAGGCATACCCTCTTTTGGCACGATCGTGACGTTTGTATTCAAATGATTTTTTTTTCAGATGGTAACCGGTCATGTTACCAGAAAATTCGACAAAAAAAGACATTTTAGGTTTTAGCTCAAGACTTGTACCACATATTGTTGTAAGCTTTCAAAGGTGATTGCTTTGTTTTTTGGATTGAACTGATCAACCAGTTAACGTCTTCTTGATGCGTCGAAGTTTTAGTATCACTCTGGTGTTTCATCTTTTGATGCCTTCATTATCTTTGTATCAGTAATTAAATCAATTCTTGTTTAAATGACATCCTATTCTTCATGCCCTGATTGTCTTAGTCTCTGTGCTTAAATCAAATTGTGCTTTCAAACATACAGAGATGGTAAATCCTTCTGAAGGCGAATATGTAATTTCAAGGGTTCTTTCTGATTCACTGCATGAATATTGACGTTTTGTCTCAATAGTTTTTTTGTTAACTTTTTCTTCAACAGATTATATCTGGTGTTGAATACTGTCACAGAAACATGGTTGTTCATCGTGATATAAAGCCAGAAAACCTGTTACTTGATTCTAAATATAATGTCGAACTTGTTGACTTTGGGTTAAGTAATGTGATGCATGATGGCCATTTTTTGAAGACTAGCTGCGGGAGTCTAAACTATGCTGCACCAGAGCTATTCGCCTATTTGTATTATTTGACTCCTTATTCTCATACTTCTTCGCACACATCGTCTGCGGTAATAGCTTTAACGAGAATTTCTGCGCAGCTTATCTCAGGTAACTTGTACGCTGGACCTGAGGTTGATGTCTGGAGCTGTGGGGTGATACTTTATGCTCTTCTTTGTGGCAGAGTTCCATTTGAGGATGACAATATTCCCAACCTGTTCAAAAAGATAAAGGTGAGACAGAACGTATGTAGATCAATTTGGATCTGACAAATGTACACCTTTTGTAAATTCATTGGACTTTAGCATTCCTTTTTTGTCTGGAGATTTGACGCCCCCTTGTTTGGTGTTCCAGGGAGGTTTCTACATCCTTCCAAGTTACTTATCTGATCTTGCAATTGATTTGATCCCAAGAATACTTATTGTTGATCCCATGAAGAGAATCACAATTCGTGAAATTCGAGACCACCCATGGTTTCAGAATCGCCTTCCTCGCTACCTGGCAGTGCCTCCACCAAACACGCCACAGCAAGCCAAAATGGTACCCCGTCGATTTCACATTTCAAGCGACTACCATATATACAGGATCTTGGATGGATGATAAGAAAACTAAGATCAACACTTTTTTCATGAAATGCTCTGTTTTATGGGTATAATATTAATGTAATATTTACAAAACAAATATTATAGAAATCAATGACCAAAGTTGTGCCCTGGGTTTCATAAAGGTAGCACATCAAGTCTCCTTGCAATGCTACTCTTTTATTTATCAAAAATTTCGTTTACTATCAAGCATTCAAATGCTGTTTCTATGGCAATGATATGCTGATTTGCTATATGTTCATTTCTGAAGATTGATGAAAAAACACTTCAAGACGTTGTCAATCTGGGATATGATAAAGATCATATGGGTGGTTCGCTGTGTAATAGGCTGCAAAATGAGGTATATTCAAACAAAAATTAGTGGTTCATTCCATTCAGTTTTCATAACTGACTTTCGACTATATGTTTCCAGGCAACTGTTGCATATTACTTGCTCTTGGACAATCGGTTCCGGGCTACTAGTGGCTATTTGGGGGCTGACTATCAACAACCAATGGTTAGTCCACATTTGCATCATCTGTGACTTGTTTAATGCATTAAAGGTTTAAGCACTATTAACTTTATGAATGGATGGTTCTCTAGGGTAGGAGTTTTAATCAGATTACTTTATCGGAATCAGCAAGGCCAAGTACCACGAATGAACTTCTAGGAAGCAATGATTCTCAAGGCAGTGGCTTGCGGCCATATTACCCCGTTCAAAGGAAATGCGCTCTTGGGCTCCAGGTCTTGCACATTGTCCACTTTAGTTGGCTTTGTTTTGCACATTCAGCTGTGGAGCTAATGCATTACTTATCCAACAGTCACCAGCTCAACCTCGTGATATAATGATTGAGGTTCTAAAGGCACTTCAGGAATTAAATGTCCACTGGAAGAAGAATGGACACCACAACATGAAATGCAGGTGGTGCCCTGGGTTTCCTCGGGTCAGTGATATGTTAGATGCCGACCACAGCTTTGTTGATGGCTCTACCATCATGGATATTGGCGATGCTAATGGGAGGCTACCTGTCGTGATCAAGTTTGAAATCCAGGTGTGCAATCTCACCTTCTATGTACTACTCATTGTCGAACCATCAACAAAGCTAGATAAAATAACAACAAAAAAAGAATTTTCTAGTCAATATTGCGTTCAGTTGCATCACTAGACATTAACGTTTCTGCTGGAGCAAAGACTGGCCAACATATATATTCGATTCATAATTGTTACCAAGCGACCATTATTATGTCATGCATGTGTTTGCTATTGCCAACAAGTACTGTTTAGTGATTCATATTGATAAAACTAACACCCCAAGTTTTAATGTTGTGCAGTATTGGTTGGTACTGTATATTCACTGGCATGGTACTGTATATGTTATCTGTTTGGTTCTAAATTTCTTTTACTTTTTCTCCAGCTTTACAAGACCAAGGATGACAAGTACCTGCTGGATATGCAGAGAGTTACTGGACCTCAGCTCCTCTTCCTGGAATTTTGTGCTGCCTTCCTTACCAACCTTATGGTTCTATAATGCTTGTTCTCGGAGTGGTGAATAGCAAAACTTATGATTGTCCCCTAAGTGATTGTGTGTAAATATATAGGCGGTGTGTTTCATCTTCGTTTTACCCAGTCCCTGACAGCGAACCATGTTGTTTGAGTGACAAGTCATGTGTCAAGCACCAAAAGGTTAAGTGGTTGTTAACTTATATGGTAAATAGGCTGTGGTGAACCTTTTCTGATTCTGCAGGCTGCACCCCTGCTGGTGGTGATGCTGCACCACAAGCTTTTGTGACATTATTGCAAGATCTGGCTTCTATTTGCCTTGTTGTTGAACATGGTGACGCGTCGTGTATCTGCAATTTTCTCAACCGCTAAAAATTAGCAAGAGTGCCGTACTGTAGGAGTGGAAAATCCTTTGCTTTCATGAAGAAAGGGAACCATAGTTATCAAGCAATTAACGAAGAGCCAAGTGCGCTGAGCCATTTTATGGACCTGTAGCGTCGGCTTGTTTTCCTTTCCTAGTACTGTACTTTTTTTCATGAAACTATGAGAATACACCGTGGGAATAAATTCCTACGGCTTCAGATCAAAATTGTATGCACATATATAGCTCCAGCACTACACACATCTGTATGTCAAAAATGGCTATCCGGGGCGAAGCGACGTCATCTCCACGAACAGGATCTTCACCAACATCTACGTCAACAAAGGGGTGCCACCTGGTTCACAAGATGGACATCTTCAACGTCACATCATCAAAGATCAATGGCCCGCATCATAATGAAAGCGTTGACCATGTGTGACATGAATGCATCGACATGGCGTCACTTTAGTGATGACACCTCATGGCCACACGGTTCGGCAAAACCGATATTTGCTCGATGGTTTTTTTTTGTCCTGGCAAAATTGGTGGTCCCATCACTAACAGACACTCTCTAATTCCGCAAGGTGCATCGTCCATGGCTGTATCTTTATCATTTACACCGTATCGCAAAAAAACCCGCCTTCAACTGTGCGCGGCTTTCTCATCCATGATGAATTTACCATCGACCACGGCTACATCATCATGATTGTCTATCTCTATGTCGCCATCAAGGGCTATGTCTATAGCTACACATCAGCAACTACTCCGGCCAGTGTCAGGATCGTCACTAGCATCAACAACACTCACGGTGTGACTGTGAGAGGAAATATAGGAGAGAGGGAAGGCACCAGAAGGGGACGCGGTTACCGCCCTAGGTATCGATCTAACAACCATTAAAACGCAATTGATGATGGCGAAGCAGAGAGGATGGCATAAGTGGAAGACTTCAAATTCAGTCTCAATCGTTCACTTGACTCCTACTACAACTAAGGAAAGTTGTAGATTACAACAAGATTAAACTAGAGATAAGGAATGAGATAGAAAGGGTTAAAAGGAACTTGTCTTGTACTTCAGATCTCTCTCTCTCTCTCTCTCTCTCTCTCTCTTCCTCATTGTATTCTACTAGCAAATGTGCCCGTGCGTTGCAAGTAGAGAAAAAACATGGGGTCCTTTAGGATTCAGTGGTATTGGTCGTGTCGGGGACTGTCGGATTAGATGCATGATGGTCAACCATGTCGCGGTGCACCCAACGAATTATTCGACGTCGTCCACTCCTTCCATGTTAGGATGTCTCGAGCCTTGCATCTTTGAAGAATAGAATATGCAAAGCAACCCTTTAGTAGGATAATGCCACCATGGAAGAGTTGCAGCATGCCCATGGTATCTGGTGCAAAAAGGCCCCCGCGTTGTCTCGGCTGAGGCGACACGGGCGAAACCCCGCCCACGCCGCCGGGCCGCCGTCCCGCTCCCCCTTCCTCCCCTCGCCATCGTCGGAGGAGGCCGCTGGCTAAGCCCGGGTGGCGGACGGCGGCGGTGGGGTCGACTTCCATTCGCCGGGCCGCAGGAGCTCGGGGTGGGGAGGCTCGATCCCCTTTTCTGCATCGAGATGGATCAAATCGAGGGCTTCGGCTGCGTCGCCAGCGGGCCTCTGGGCTTCTTCTCCGGTGGGACGCCCCCCTGGCAGCGGCTCTCGCGGGTGGCAGTCGCGGCAGCGTCGTTGACGGGCGACTGGTCTTCGGCTAGCTGCTCCTGTCCGGTGGTCGGGTCGGGTTCGGCCCCCCGCCTGCCTTGTGGGGCGCGTCCTTGGTGGGGCCAGTGGCGTGCTAGCCTCTGAGTGGCTCCTGTTTGGTGCAGCAATGGTGGGATGCCAGATCAGCCGGATCTGGCCCGTCTGTGTCTTCTTGACCAGCGGGGAGGTGTGGTGCTTGGTGGCTCTCTGGTGTTGCTGGCGCGATGGCTCTGCGAGAGGAAAGCTTGCCCGGTCTTGCCGGCTGGCGGCGTCGGCGTGTGTGGACGTCGTTTAACATCCTTGGAGGTGTCGTTGTGGAGTTCTGCATCGTCTTACACCCTCGGATCTTACTCTTCGGGTGAAAGCCTAAGGCCCGGTTGGGTCGGGCGACGGCATTGTCATCGTCGCTTCCCTCTTTGGGGCGTCGCCTTGAAGAGCTTCGGATCCCAGTTGCATGCTTCATAGGCTGGACGCTTGCGGCATTGCGGTCGGCAGGTGCCCGTCTAGCAATGTGGATGGTTGCGCGGCTTCCTGTATGTGGCAACGATGGCGGCCTCGGGTGGAGTCAGGTTTGCTGATGGTTCTTGGTAGTCGGTCTTTTCCGGCGTGTTCGAGCAGTCGTCGTGCCTCGCTTTGTCTTCCTGAAGTCGGAGCTGCTGAGGAGGATCCCTTGCGGTGACGATGACCGAGACAGGTGGTCGGTTCTAGCGCTGGCTTGGCGCAAGCCCAACGCTTTTCTCCTGCAATGTTCATCGACAGAGTCGGAGCTGTCTGGTCGCTGGTGCGTGTGGCTGACTGTTTGGTATCGACCGGCGCAAGCCTCGACGCTTATTTGTGGTGAGGGCTTCTTCGGTGGTTGTTGATGGTGGAGGCGGAGTCGCCCTCGTGAGGACGATGACGCCGGGCTGCAACCTCGACGACGCTTTTCTCCTCGGCAGCGTGTGTGCGTTCTTGTGTGGGTTGCCAGGTCGCCCGGTGTGCCTTGTTTTTGCGGGCATGTTGTGACAGTTTTCGCCCAGTTTTCCGTTTATTAACCGGGCAATTCTCTTCAAGCTTTTTTAATGAATCGGGCCCTAAGGGACGCACCACCGGAGACACACCTTCACTCGCCCACCGATGGTGCGATGCTAGATGCACCACGGGGACGGGGGCTAGTCGGGGAGAACCTTATTTCTTCTTCAGGGAGCCGTTGCCATCTCGTCTTTCTGAGCAGGACACAAACCCTAAAAAAAAACTCAAAGAACCAACTAAAAATGAAGCCCTCCCGTCGGCAAGGGCTAGGATCCACCGCGCCCCCAGGGCCCTAAGGCCACCGGAGACGAGGCAGACTGACGCCAACACCGGCGGCAGTCAGATGAACCCTAATCTTTCTTTGATTATAGTGAATTTGACTCTCACACAACATAGTGAATTTGATTGTCAAACAGCGTACGATAACTAGAAGTTTCCTTGTTCTTCGGATTTTCATGCTGCTTGATGCAACCGACCATATCCTGACCATGATGGATGTTTTTTTCAAGAAAACTTGCATGAGCTCGGAGTCCCTCTCAAACTAGGCTTTCGCACCGCTTTATAAATAAGGCAACCATCATGTCCATACAACAAGTGCCCGATCAGTGAGATAAAATAACACGCCCAAAGAAAGCATAAGAGAAAGAAAGAAAAGTGGCCACATCATCAGGGGGCTCACAACGAAGGGGAGGCACGAGCGGTGACATGTAGCGCATCCAACATCTGCCCAGTTGATCGCGGTCCCATTGCATAGATAATGGGTGCCAATGCTTCAAGAACACAAGAAAATTGAAGGAGTATGAGGCCCATCTAAGGAAGTCCCACTCGATCACCATTTTATTACGCGTCATCCAATGCGTCCAACCTAATGACGAAAAAACTAGCCAAAAAAGGCGTCTCTTCCTACCAGTCTAGACAGCTCTGGCATTAGGGAATGCGGCTAGGTCTGGAGCCTCACAATCAGGCCGGAGTGCCTCCTAGACAAAACTCCAAAGCGTGCGATCCGCCGTGCAAGAGAAGAGGATTGATACGTCCATTTTGCATCATGTTTTCCTATTGTTATTCATAATATTTTGGGTTAATATTTCACTTCATGAGGCAATTCTAGTGACTTTTCTCTCTTATTTTGCAAGTTTCACATGAAGGCGGAAATTGCCGGCAGCTGGAATTTTGGACCTGAAAAAGCTACAGTAGAGATAGCTATTCTCTGGAGCTCCAAATGACCTAAAATTTACGGAGATTTATTTTGGACATAATAAAAAACTGGAAGAAGAATCACCAAGAGGGGCCACACCAGTGAGCCACAAGCTCAGGTGCCCTCCCACCTCCTCCCACCCCCCGAGGCGCGCCATGTGAGCTTGTGGGCCCACCAGCAAGCCTCCATGCCCCCTTCTCCTATATGATGTCATTTTCCCTAGAAAAAAAATGAAGAGAAGACTTTTGGGATGAATCGTCACCGTCTCGAGGCGGAACCTGGGCAGGAGCAATTTTGCTCTCTGGCGAAGCGATTCCACATGGGATACTTCCCTCCAAGAGGGGGAAATCGAAGCCATCGACATCACTGACGATCCTCTCATCGTGGGAGGACCAATCTTCATCAACATCTACACTAGCACCCTCTCATCTCAAACCGTACTTCAGCTCTTGTATTCAATCTTTGTCCCAAAACCTCATATCAGTACATGTGGGTTGCTAGTAGTGTTGATTATATCTTGTAGTTGATGTTAGTTGGTTTATTTGGTGGAAGATTATATGTTCAGATCCTTAATCATATACAATACCCCTCTGATTTTTAAGATGAATATGATTTTTGAGTAGTTACTTTTGTTCTTGAGGACATGGGAGAAGTCATGTTATAAGTAATTGTGTTAAGTTGGTATTCGTTCAATATTTTGATGATATGTATGTTGTTCTTCCTCTAGTGGTGTCATGTGAACGTCGACTACATGACACTCCACCATGTTTGGACCTAGGGGAATGCATTGGGCAGTAATAAGTAGATGATGGGTTGCGAGAGTGACAGAAGTTTAAACCCTAGTTTATGAGTTATTCTATAAAGGGCTTATTTGGATCCATATGTTTCATGCTATGGTTAGATTTATCTTAATTCTTATTTCGTAGTTGCGTATGCTTGCGAGAGGGGGTAATCATAAGAGGGTTGCTTGTTCAAATAAGAACAACACCTTAGCACCGGTCCACTCACATACCAAATTATCAAAATAGTGAACATGAATCAACTAAGCATAATGAATGTGACTAGATGTGTGTCCTCGAAAACGTTTTGCTTAATATAAGAGAACTTTCTGGCTTGTCCTATGCTATAAAAAGGATTGGGCCACCTTGATGCACTCTTGCTACTATTGTGACTTGTCACGAATTATCTTGCTATCAAACTACTTGTTATCGCTACTTCCAGTACTTGCAAAGAATACCTTGCTGAAAACAGCTTGTCATTTCCTTCTACTCCTCATTGGATTGCGCACTCTTACTTATCGAAAGGACTATGATTGATCCGAAATACTTGTGGGTCATCAAGGATGTGTGTCCCCGTCTTAGGTACACCACAAAGGGCACATAGCCCATTACTTGGGCCATTGCTCTTGAGCGCCTCTGTCCCCGATGGGAGCCGATCTCTCAACAATTGCCACTCACAAAAAGTATCCTTCCGCAGGGGCGCAATCCAAGCAACAGATGGTCTACAACACAACATGTGGTAGTCTGAGGTGACGAAGAAATCTCCCGAGGGAGTGAGGGTCCAGGAGGCAGTGTCCGAAGAGTCTATGAGCATCGGCGGAAGGGAGGCCCGCAAGTTAGCCCATTCCAACATCTCCACTGGCCCAAAAGTGCGATGGAACAAGATGTTCCAATGGCAATTTTGAGTCGCGCCGGAGACCAGTTGTTATGGATCCACTCAAATAGCAAATAGGTTTGGAAACCCCATGCATAACGAGGCTCCACCAACCCAATGGTCAAGCCAAAACATGGCTCCTTGGCCATTGCCGATAGAGAAGGACAACCCCAAGCGAATCTCATGTTTGATTTTCCGGATGGACTTCCAAAACTGGGAACCCTCCGAGCAAGAGTAGACAAAGAGCGGCCAGCCCCAAAGGTACTTTGCCTAAAGAGCTGCAACGAAACGTCCCTCCCCCCCTATGATCCTTCAGACCCACCTAAGCATGAGGAAGACATTCATACGATGGGAGGCAAGGATGCCTAAGCCTCCTAGGTCCTTTGGCAAGCGTGTGGTATTTCTGACGGCCGTTCATTACTTACCAGAAGAAGCATGAGAGGTCTTTATCGAATGGGCTATGCACTCCATCCAGTAGGATATACAACACCATCATATACATGTGGAGGATAGAGAGATTGGAGTCGATCAGGATCGTCTTACATCCCTTAGAAGTAAACCGCCCGCACCACGATTTTGCCCGAGCGGCGAACCTCCCCATAAGATGGTCGAACCCACTTAGTATAACCCTCGAGTCATAAAGCGGCAACTCCAAATACTCTACGGGGAAGGCGGCCAACCTGTAATTCACGTTTTCCGCAATCCACTGCTGCTCGGCTTCAGAATAGCCTAAAATGACCACCTCGCTCCTCTTGAAATTTATCTTCAGCCCTGAATGGCTTCTTAGCAGAGGAGGAGGAACTTAAGGTTAACAATATCCATGTCCAGACCCTCTACCATAATTATGGTATCATCCACGTATTGAAGATGTGTGACCCCACCCCAAGGGATTAGGTGCCCTGCCACACCTGAGAGGTGGCCGGCGACCCTAGCTTTATCCAATATGGTCGTGAGGGTGTCCACCGTAAAGTTGAATAGGAGGGGGGATAGGATCCCCCTACCTCACCCCCCTCGAGGAACGAAAGAAGTGTCCAACCTCCCCGTTAATGTTAATGGCCGTGCTCACGGTCTGTACTAGCTGCATGATCCAAGCGCACCATCGGTCATCGAACCCCCCCACGCCCAAGAACCAAGCTTAGGAAGGAGCAATCAAGGCGATCGTATGCCGTCTGAACGTCAAGCTTAAGGAAAATGCCCTTATGACGTCTCCTACTAACCTCAGGCGAGAGTTTTATTGGCGACAAAGATGGTGCCCACCACTCTTCAGATCTCTTCGTGGCACATGCCACAAGCCCCTTGGAATCACCCCCATTACATTTGCATGTTGCTTTGATGATCGTCCTTCGGCAAGTATGGAATGTTCTCATCTTCGAATCACCCCCATTACATCTGCATGTTGCGTTGATGCTTGATACTCTTTGTCGTGCCATGGCTAAGATGGTTCTGGTATTCTTTCAATGTAACCCCCTCCTTCTCATTAGTTTTTCCTCTTTCTCATTACTCATACTTTGAGTTTCCTTGTAATGGCCCCAGCTTCAAAGATTGCAGTATGCCATATTGATCACGTTTGAGTTCATGAATCAAACCATGGGGATTCTATCTCCCTTGATTCCTCAAAAAAAAAACTTTACACCACAAGAGCCTATACATGAGTTGCCACTATATGAGCACTTATACAGTTTGCTAGAATTTGATCACCTGACACTAATAATTTATTTTGTTTGCTCTACAAAGTTTTTTTACCATTACAAACTAGTGTTTAAAGGTGGGTATTCTCACTATATTAGTACATTTGGTATAGTCAACATTTCGACCCGTTCTCCAAAAAAAATGTGAATAACAGAACCACTAGTACCATCCTGATTTTCACACATACATACACGGTACATGATGTAGAAATGTACTAATATAGTGAGAATACCCACCTTTAAACACTAGTTTGTAATGGTAAAAAACTTGCAGAGCAAACAAAATAAATTATAGTGTCAGGTGATCAAATTCTAGCTAACCGTATAAGTGCTCATATAGTGGCAACTCATGTATAGGCTTTGCGGTGTGTAAAGGTTTTTTTTTTGAGGAATCAAGGGAGATAGAATCCCCATGGTTTGATTCACTAACTCAAACATGATCAATATGGCATACTGCAATCTTTGAAGCTGGGGCCATTACAAGGAAACTCAAAGTATGAGTAATGAGAAAGAGAAAAACTAATGAGAAGGAGGGGGTTACATTGAAAGAATACCAGAAACCATCTTGGCCATGGCACGACAAAGAGTATCAAGCATCAGCGAACATGCAGATGTAATGGGGGTGATTCAGAAGATGAGAACATTCCATACTTGCCGAAGGACGATATCAAAGCAACCTGCAAATGTAATGGGGGCGATTCCAAGGGGCTTGTGGCATGTGCCCAAGAGATCTGAAGAGTGGTGGGCACCATCTTTGTCGCCAATAAACTCTCACCTAAGGTTAGTAGGAGACGTCATAAGGGCATTTTCCTTAAGCTTGACTTTCAGAAGGCACACGATCGCCTTGATTGCTCCTTAATACGGTTGGTGCTTGAGCGCAGGGGGTGGACGAGCCATCCGTGGCTGCCGGCGGTTGATCTGATTGAGCGAGACGAGCAAAGAGTTGTTGACGTTTTCGGGCATACAAAACAGGCAATTCTGGTCTCACTATTGGGCCACTATAATAATTTTTTTAGGTAATGTTGGGCCACCATATGCAATTGGGTTTTCTCCGAGTAGATACACAACTTAAGGAGAATTAAGCAGGCCAGCAATAAAAAGTAGCAGCGTGTGTACACATAGGCGGCTATTGGATCTGGGGCCCCGTCTCACATTGCAACAAAGGCAATATTGTAGAGCCCTTTGCAACAGAGCTCATGTTGTCGAAATATTTGCAACAGGTTACATTGTAGATTTGTTTCAACTTTACCTTTTTGCAACAAAGATGATGTTGCGGAAGGACTTTTGCAACATGGACGATGTTGCGAAATTGTTTGCAATGGAAGATGATGCCGCAGCAGCACTGCCGTCCTTGTCGTCGCTATTTGCAATTTTTCGTTATTGTAGAAACTCGCATCAGCAGCAGCACCATGTCCCTTGGCGCGCATGTCGTCTCTGCTCTTCCTTCATCGCGCCGCCATTGCATAAGAGCCTTGTTGCAAAACCGCCATGGGCTACATGGTGAGATGCTGAGTTGCCCTTACTAGAGTTGGGAAAAAGCTATGCATGGCGAGATGGGATCCAGAAAAGGATGCGGGTGAAGGATAGGGTGAACGCATGCATAGGAAAATAAACTATGCGGCCAGCATATGATGCAATGGATGTGAGAAAAAGATCTGTCGGTTGAGCATCAACTTTTCGTAAGAAGTAGGGCAAGTCTATGTCTCCTAATTTAGCAAGACGGAAGCGAGCTTGCCTACATGGAGCTGGCCGTCCCAGTAGGCATGGTTTCGTCAATGCGAAGTACACACATATGTGTTTTTTTTTTATTTTGTTTATGTTATGAGAACAGCAATACATATTATTTTAGTAATGTTTTTCAAAGTGTTCATCGCATATTACAAAAATATCAATGCAGTGTAAAAAGTTTGCTTAAGTTTTACAAAATGTTTGTTCCACTCAAATAAAAAAAATTAAGCATTTAAAAAATGTACATCAAATTAAAAAAATTATAAAATCTAAATATTCATGTAATTCAAAAACTGGTTTGTACCATTCCAAAATATGGTGGTACATATTAAAAATATTCACACATTTCAAAACAAATAATCTATGTACACTTTTTTTAAAACTGTTATACAAAGTAAAAATGGTTTGCATAGTTATTTTTCTTTTCCATTTATTAAAAAAATGTGTCAACTTGTATGAGAAAAATGTAACTCGTATTAAAAACATGTTCAAAAGTCATATTGGAAAATATTTAAAGTATACAAAAATTGTTTTAGATGTATACAAAAAATTTACAAGTGTATGAAATATAGACATCAAATAAATATTTGAAAAATATAAACGTATAAAAATATTCTATGATATGATTAAATATAATATTTATAAAGAAATTGAGAGTGTTGAAAAATTGGGAAAACGAGAAAAAAATAAAGGAAAATAACAAACCTGAAGAAAAACAAAGGAAACTGATGAAACCCGAAGAAAGAAACAAGATTAAAACGAGAAAAAGAAAAAGGAAAAGAAAGAAAGAGAGGAAAAATGAAAAACGAAAGAAAGGCCAAGAAAACCAAAGACACCTTGAACAAACCGATGCGAAACTGTAAGCCGAATAAAAAAAACTCGCGTGCTACTAGATTATTGGTCTATGCCGCAGTAGCACCGCATTGTATGTGAGACCTGTTACAGCTCGCATTGAGCGAGAAATAGCTTTTGCGTGTAGAAAGTAAGTTGCCAACGCTGGAAGAGGATCATAAATGAGCTAGCACAGACACAGACCGTAACCTAATACTATTTGCTCGATTTTATTGGACAAAACACCACTTTCCTATTTTTAAATAATAATATTGCCAAAATTACTTTAATAGGTCAAGAAAAGAATATTCACTATTTAATTTTGTTCATTAGTTGGAATTTTGCTAGTCATACTGTATTAAAATAAATTTAACTGATTCTTCACATGACCCCTCAATGATTTCTTCAATAATGAAGACGCGGTTTGCCACTAATTTAAATTAAAGATAGTTGAGTCCTTCCTTTTTACTTTCAGCCTCTCCTTTTGCCTTGCCCTGAGTAAATATAGATTTCTTGCTAATATGTAAATTTTGCATTGGGGATTTTTCATTTTTACACATTTTTTCTTCCGAAAAGTTGCAAAATCCTAAATCATTTATTTGTTTACCGAGACATTATACAAATTAAAATTATTTATTTATTTAAAAAAGTCTGCATGGCTATAAAGGTACATTTCTCATCCAAAACAGAATTTTATATATTTGAAAACATACATCAATGTATTTGAAAAAAGAATATGCACGAAGATAAATGAATGTGTTCAAGAACAGGAAAAAATGTTCATGTATTTACCACAAAAGTAAAGTAAAAGAAAGGAAAGACATAATTAATAAATAAATTGTTAATTTTCAAAAAAGAAATGGAACAATAACAAGGTAATAGTAGGGTGAAATGGGAGGGGGTGAGAAATATATCCAATATATCATAAGTAATATAAAATTAAATAGACCAAATATTAGAAAAAGAAAGAAACAGAAAAAAATTAAGAAAATAAACACAATTATTGGGTCTGATTTCCAATCCAAAAGTCGTTTGCTTTAGGCGATGCTCCCTTTGGTCCGGGTAAGCATATGATAAATCTATACCTAATAATAAAAAGACTATTACTTCTGGCTGTTCATCGTAAGATTGTCCCCAAAGTTACCAATAATTAGCCGCCATCCCACTGGTAAGCGGAAATAAGACGATTCGTTTTTTCCCTTCACAAGTCGCCGTAGACTTTACATTATTTCGAGCGAGCCCTTTATGTGTCACAAGCATCCAAGTAGCATAGTGGTTTGAGCTTTGCTGCTCCACACTAGAGACCCAGATTTGAATCCCACTTCCTTCCCTTTTCTGCTTTTCTTTCTAATAACCGCTAGAGTAGGATAAGTTTGTCTCGCCCACTCGTGGCTTAGGTGATGGGCTGCGCAATGGTGCAGTTTCGGCCCAGCTACTCTATTGTTCACTTTTTTTTGACAGATGCAAATGCTAGAAAAAAATCATAGCTTTTAAACCCTAACTTCAAATTAAACATGTTATATATGGAAAACCCTCAAATAATAAGTACATTCCAAATATGCTATAATTTTTCATGTTAATTATTTCTAAAATTATTTTAGGATGCACTCCTAATTAATACTCTTCTTTATGTGTCGTATTTTGGAAATGCCTATTAGATCTATACCTACTTAACATGTGATGCACACGTGTGGCTTCACATGCCAATAAAAGAAATAATGACCCGATGAAGACATAAAGTGTGATGCGGTCCCAATAAAAGAGAGAAAGACCCGATAAAATTAAACTGATTCTGGGTTGCATGGCAGGTCAATAAAAATTAAAAATCCAATAAAATAAAAAAAAGGACGAGAAGGTTCGGTGGGCAACATGCAATTAGATAAAAATGACCCGATAAAATTAAACCGATTGTGAGCACTATTGTTGGTCAATAAAAGAAGAAAAACGGGTAATATAAAAAAAAGGAATGCGCGAAGGTTTTTGTGGGTTACATACAATTAAGAAAAAAATGTGTGTCCAAAACTGAGCTTCAAAAGTGCTCTAATTTTATCACAACAGCGTTGGAAATTAAGCTCCGTAAAAATAGATGAAGGGAGTACGAATATGCAACTTAGTGACTTCGCTGCGCTTTTATTTATTCATGTTTGGTGTGATCAGAAGTGCCATACAAAAGGCGGCCAAAGGTTCGAATGGTTCTTAATGCGTCCTCAATATACGCCTTCCTGCTACCATCACGTGGCACTGTTCGGATGTTAGCGTGCCGCGCTGATCGACGTTTTCATGGACACCTCCCTGTCTCCGGGTGGCACTGTCCGGATGCTGCATCTCGTGCTGATGGACGATTTTGTAGACACACTAATCATCTCTCTCGGTGCAACGCACGGGCTTATTTGCTAGTCTTAACAAAAAAGAAAAACATGTCATAAGATGGATGTAAGTACTTTGCATGTACGACACCATATTTTGACTTTTTCGTCTGTGTTGCTACCAGGTCTACTCATCATCATCGATAGGTCAAAGAATCGTGTATGTTATTTTGCTATGCAAATTTGATTAAGTTTATGTTTCGCTCTTTTGTTGTGAGGGCATCTATAACGCCGACCCTCAAATCATCCGCATACGTCCAAACCAAGCTATCCAGACGTAGTTTATCACCCAACAAGGTAAGTTATCACAGAACGGTCTGGATATTTGAAATCCCGAGAACCGAACGCAAGCCAGGGGTTTTGCGGACGTTCGTAACGCTGCCGGTACGTGTCCGACACCCATGCCCACCCAAAACGAACTCGCGTGCCCGCGCCCTCGCGCTTATGAAGCCCACATTCATGCCGGTTAGCGCCACTCTAGAGCGTCGCGCAGCATTCACGCCGGGCCACAACAGATGTGACCACTCACTACAGTTGACATTGAAGTTGCATGTCAGCCAAGAGCGGCACCCGCCCCGCTCCCGGTCTTTGCGCCTATTGAATGTCGCCGCAGTCAAACCGCTTGCCCGTCTGTCCATCCGCCGCATAAAACAGGCGCGGCGGCTGAGAAACACACTTTGGCGTCCGCGACACAGTTCACCGCTTGGCCTGACCGGCACCTGCTATTTAAAGGTTGCCTCCTCTCCTGTACAACCCGCACCGCACCACGTCCACATGACCGCGAGCTCTAGAGCGACGTGGGAGAGCGTCTCGACAGAGCAGAAGCAGGAGTTGGCGGGCATTACGGCCGACTGGCAGGCCCATCCTGCCTGACGGATAGAGGCCGACTTCCTGGTGACCTAGACGAAGGGGAGCCACGAGGAACATATGATGGAGACGACCCACGACGAGCCGAAGCCCCCGCCCGCGCAGGAGAACTTCTATGTTGTCATGCCGGAGGATCATGCCGGCCTGTCCACATCCGACGACGTCCACACAGTGAACTCTGGCAAGGAAGAGTAGGACATCGATGTGGGCACGCCTTGTGTCCCATGTGGGCCCTGTCCCATGTCTTATTCTTATCCTCCGGCAGCTTCACTTCTCAGAGCTCACGGCCGTTGAGCTTGCCAGACATGATATGGAACACGGACGCTACCGCGGCCTCTGAAGATTTAGATTAGAGTGCCGTCTAATCATGTTAGCTGAAATATGTCGAAAATGTAATGAATTTGGTTCGATTTAAATGAAAATCGTCAGGTTTGCATGAAATTTACCAAGTTTGTCAAAATTACGTTTTAAATTTGTCTGGACGTTTGATGTCTATGGTTTGATGGCCGGATCCCGAATCGATGTCCTTGAACTGGTCTGCACCACTCCGTGGACGGATAGTGTATCCGTTTTAGGTGACAACGTTAAGAGATGCCCGTAGAGGACAAACCTTTCGACTATGTATCCCCGTCCTGGTTTTTTCATTTGGGCCAAAATGGACAAGCTGGGAGTATATGGTGTTTTGATCACGTGTATCTACAGCTCGTGATGTTGAGGATTATCGTCAGGGATTTGGCTTGAGCTACAGGCAGTGGCGAAAATGGTGACACGCACGTGTGGGGCAATCTTGCAACTATTTGGGCAAGCCTCCGGACTTGCAGTGAACATGAATAAAAGTGCGGTGATGCCTATCAGATGTTCAAGGAGGAGTTGGTTGCGGTATGTGACACACTCGGCGGTGCAACTTTAACGACTGGGGATCAGCTCGCCGGCTGCCTCCCTACTGGAAGGAGGCAATGCTACCGAAGAGCGGATGCCTCGTACTACTCATGTCTGTGCTATGCGCAATCCCAATACATTTGATGCTGGCAATGAACCTGCCGACGGCGCTTGTCAAAATCTGTCGGGGATTTCTATGGTGCGGCAAGAAGGAGGCGACAGGAGGTAATTGTGCAGTTGCGTGGGACATTGTGTGCATGCCGAAGTGGGCCGCTGGCCTGAGGATTCCTAATTTGCATTGGTTAAAGACAAGGCGCTCCAAGCACCGTGGCCATGGCTCAAGAGGTATGACAAATCCAGGCCATTGGCGGAGTTCGCCATCTCTGTTTCGGTGGAATCGCTAGCCCTGTTTCATGCGGCGGCAAGAGCCTCAGTGGGAGATGGAAAGACCCCACTTTTTTGGGAGGATCGTTGGGTAGATGGCTACAGGATATGTGAGCTGGCTCTGAAAATTTATGAGAGGATACCTAAGCTCATAAGGATGACAAGGGTGGCCGCGGACGCAATCACGGATGATACATGTGGAAGAGACATCGGCCCGGACTTCACGGCCGTGGCACTAGATGAATTCCTGAGACTTTGGCCATGAATAACGGCGGTGAAGTTACAGGAGGACGTGGACGATTCGCTGTGTTGGGCTTGGGGAAAAGATGGCCAATTCTCTGCGTGGTCCGCATACGTGGCCAGATTCATGGGACTAGAGGTATCACCAACAACATCGTTCACGTGGAAGTCGAGAGCACCTTTGCAGTGCCGCTTCTTCAATTCGCTAGCCGTCAAGAACCGATGTTGGACATCCGACAGATTGGCTGGGCGCAGGCTGCCGCATCAGGATAGATGCCTGTTCTGCGATCAGCAGGAAGAGACAATACAACACCTCCTCATCAGTTGTGCTTTTGCGAGGCAAGTTTGGCACTGGTTCAGTATGGCCAACGGCAGAATGGAGTTTGAGCCAATACAGAACGAAAGCTTGGGTGAATGGTGCATCCCGCAAGACCAGAGTAGATAGCATCGGAGGTCGACACGCGCCAAGTGCCTCCTCGGTATGTGAATGATGTGGAAGCATCGGAACGACATCGTTTTCAATGGAGCAGACCCGGAGAAAAGAAATGGTGGTGTCAAGTCGTTTTGATCAGCATCTCTCTTATTTCGTCCTTTCCTGCTCCCGTATTTCTATCCATGTAGTGCACGACGAGGCAAACATTAGATAGTCTACCTTGCACAGAGTTTATCTTAGGGTATCTCTAGCTGACCACCTATATAATAGAGAAGTAAACCTTAGTGGAGTATATTTATTCCTCTACAGAAAAGCCGTTTCTCGCCGAACTCCCAAATTTAGTGGAGTAAAACAAAATTGATGCAAATCCAGTGCAAATTAAACCACATTCGGTTCAAATTCGGCTACATAAACTTAAATGGGCCTTGCTTCGGTAGACCCCCCCCCCCCAAACAAAACGTAGAAGGGCAGAATGGTCATACGGAAGAAACATATGCCCACCTCGTATTGTACAGTTCTGCCAGGCGTATGTATACCGCGCGCATGCCAAAAAAAAACTGCCAGTTGCACGATCTACTCGCCCGCCCCATCTTCTCGCCTACCCCATCTGGTCGCCCGCCCGGTGATCACGGTAGTTCCAAGTGGCCGATCGCCGCCGCCGCGGATCGCCGCCGTCCGAACCACGTCAGACGCTGCCGTCACCGTCCCAACGGTGTCCGTCGCCGCATCTCACCGTCGTCGTCCGACGCCGCGGACGTGAAGGGCCCGACGTCCGACGCCGCCTCCGCACCACTGTCGCCCCCCCGCCGCGGATCCTACCAAACATCCGGCCGGTTGCTCGTCCTGCACGTCGCCGCCTGAAGGCCGTCGTCGAACGCCGGCGACGTCTACACCGCGGGCCAAGGTTTGTCATCTAAACCTAGCGGGCATGATGGATAGAAGTGAGGGCTAGTTCGTGCATGTACTGATTTAGGGTTTAGGGTTCATCAAAACCTCCCGCCGCAGCGCCGCCTCTACGGACTACCGCATGATTTAGAGAACTAGCGTTGCTTTGGGCATGATGCAGTGTACTAAACTTAACACATGATGTTTTGCAGTTCTGTGAGTTAGGCGTGTTGACGTGGACGAAGAAACGGCAGTCGGGAGGGATGAGAATGATACTGATAAGGTGACTAAGACTGATAACGATAATTTTAACGAAGATGATGACAGCAGCGACAACGATTCCGTCTCGTCATATGATATCTTACCTCTGGAGGATTTTGATAATAATGAACATGGCGCAAATAGTGAAAACGTAAGTGGCGTATATTTTGATTTTATTTTTGAATTTGCAAAGTATGGCATGGCTAACTATTTATCTTTGTGTACAAATTTGCAGGAAGATGTGGATGTTGACAATCTGCAACATAGTTGGCAGGAATCATTCGCAGATAACTTGAGCTAGGTTAGTTGATAGATGTTGTACATCGATCAATAGTATGAATTAAATGATAGTAATTGACATATATATTTTCAAATGAATGTTGTAGGAGGAGTCAGATGGTCCTAGCGGTGATCACGATGAGGGAGAGATCGACATTGAGGAGGCTCGAAGGCAGCAGAAGATGCTGGAGACACATTGGAAGGTCATGGCTATGACCTTTCGGTCGCAAGGGGATGCATACATATTCTACAACAATCACGCCAAAGAGCACGGGTTTAGCATCAGGAAACAGAAGGTGAAACGAGGTGCTTCAGGAATGATACGGTACCGGCGGTTTCTTTGCTCCAGGGCAGGGAGAAGGCAGAGCAAGTTCATAACCATGGAGGGTCGCAAGCGCAGGCTTAGACCGGAGACTCGTTGCGACTGCGGTGCACATATGGTGGTGAAGCTGGACAGAGAACGTGGCGTTTGGTTCGTCGCATCATTCGTGGATGATCACAACCACGCGATGGCGCGGCCCGACGAGGTTTGTTTTTTGTGGTCACACAGACGGATTGGAGATGGCAAGAGGGCCGAGATATTGGCGATGGAAGCGACCGGGATAAGAAAGCATATAATAATGGACAACTTCATCAGCAGATACGGTTCATACGATAAGTGCGGGCTTATCAGGAGGGACATTTACAATCTTTGTTGTAGAGAAAAAATGAAGCTCATTGCAAAGGGTGATGCAGAGACGGCAGTTGGCATTATGAGGAGCAGGAAGGAGAAGGACCCTGAGTTTTTTTTGAGTATGTGCTTGACAAGGAAGGGCGACTGAAGAGTATGTTCTGGTGCGATGCACAGTCGCGGAGGGACTATCAGGACTATGGAGACATGGTCGTGTTTGATAGCACGTATAAGATGAATAGATATGGTATGCCGTTCGTCCCCTTTGTCGGAGTTAACAACCACCGTTGCACCACAGTGTTTGGTTGTGCCATCATTGCTGACGAGACCGAAGGGACATACGTGTGGCTGCCGCAGACATTTATGAAGGCAAACTGTCAGGTGAAGCCAAAGTCAATAATCACAGATGGTGACGCTGCAATGATCCGGGCTATTCGGACTATCCTTTCAGATGTTTTCCATCGTCTTTGCTCCTGGCATATCGAGAAAAATATGCAGAGGCACCTGCATTACAAGTCACTGGATGAGTTCAGATCGCTCCTGTACTATGCCACCTCTCAAGCCAACTTTGAGCAGAGATGGACCGCTTTCTATGATAAGTGGAAGATGGATAGAACTGAAGAGTGGCTTGACAGGATGTACAGGAAGAGGAGACTTTGGGCAGCTTCATATCTTTCCGATGGTTTTTTTCTTGGTATGCGAAGTAACCAGAGGAGTGAAAGCCTCAACTCCTGCCTTCACCTTCACCTGGACTACGGTATGACAATTGTTGATTTGGTGGTGCATTATGAGAACTGCATAATTCGCCTGCGTGAGAACGAGGCGTACGATGACTGCGAGGCACACCAGAAGGAACCACCGTCGGTTACTGAATATAAGGCCCTTGAGGAGCATGCCGCCAAAGTATTCACACCTGCTAATTTCTACATCCTGCAAGATGATTTGCATAAGATGGGTCAGTTGGAGATATTTGAGACGCTCGTGGGAATTGGGCGTCAGACATTCATGGTGACATGGAAGGATAACCACAAGTTCAGGTACAATGTTGTTTATGAACCAGGTAACTCAGAAGAAACTATTACATGCAGTTGTCTTAAGATGGTTCGGAAAGGGCTGCCATTCAAACACATTCTGTTTGTTCTCCATCATCTGAACTTAACTGAAATACCAAAGTGTTGTGTCCTACATCGGTTGTCCAAACATGCGAGAGATGGGTTGCCTGTGCAGCGGAAGAGTGATATGTTTGGATGGGGTTGGTCAGGGCCATTGGAGAGAGAACGGTATAGTGCAATAACCATTAAAACCGCAGAAGCTGCTCATGTTGCAGCAAATGATCCCTTCTTGTTCGACGAGTTGATGAAGTGTCTGGACAACATAATAGTGTAGAAAAAGATTTTAGAAGAGGAACTTATAGGAAGTAGAAATTATGCTATGCTTAAAAAGAAGGCAAGTCAGGCGCAACAAGTTGAGCCTGGTATTGGTGATCCTCAGAAAGTTTCGACGAAGGGTGCACCTAAGAAGGGGCGGTCAAAGGGGGGCCCCGACGTTACAAAGAATGGTAGGACAAAAGATTTTACAGAGAAGAAAAGTGGTCCTTTGTGCAGCATGTGTAGTCTCCCAGGTCATAACAAGGCTACATGTAGTCTGAACGAAAAGTGAGTTGCTACCTTCTTATTTTTGTTATGTTCCCAATTTGATTTCACCGACTTTATTTTCTCACCCATTTTTTTATATTTTGTTCAGGAATCGGGCGTAGAGAAGCTGCTTGGTTTGTTGGAAGAATAAAAGTGGTCGCACGAGTCATGTCTGAATAAACTATGTTGTTTTTTATTCGTACGTGTGTGCTAGAAAACTTGATAAGTGATTTGTTTAAGTGATTTGCACTGTTATGTGATGATTTGTACTGTTTCTATCTGCAGTTTCGAAATTCTGTTTATTTTGTTTGATGATGACTTGTATGCCTTTGTACTGTGATGAAATGCGGCCGGCCGCGGCTATTTTGTACTGTTTTATATGCCTTTGTACTGTGCTGAAATGCGGCCGGCCGCGGCTTTCTGTCCAAAAAGCAAGTTAGAAAAAAAAATTGCCCAACCACCGCTGCTGGGCCCATACTAGCGGGCAGAACCTACCCAAATCAAGCCTTAAGGCGACTCGGGCGGCTGATTGAGCCCACTAATGGGCACAGAGACGGGGTTCAACGGGGCTGCGGGTGGTAATAACAGAGGAGCTCGGTGGAGGGGGCGGAGGCAGGTATTTAAGCCGCTCCTCACGCGCCCCCGCTTCCGAGGTGGGACTAAACACTGAGGTGTGTGTCGCGCGGGCGAGGGGACTGGGCGTGGGCCGGGGGAGGGGTTGAGTGGCGGCCTGCCTCCATTGGGCCGAACTGGGCCGGCGGGTGACAGCGCAGAATAGGCCCGTGATCCATGCGGCGACCGTGTGCAGTGCAGGGCGCGATGGGGGCGCCATCTTTAGTCCCACCTCGGAAGCCGGGGGGCGCGAGGAGCGACTTAAATAGCTGCCTCCGCCCCCTCCATCGAACTCCTCTGTTAGTACTACCCGCAGCCCCGTTAGACCCTGTTTCTGGGCCCATTAGAGGCCTCAATCAGCCGCCTGAGTCGCCTTCGGGCTTGATTTGGGTAGGTTCTGTATGCTACTATGGGCCCAACGCCGGTGGTTGGGCATTTTTTTTTTACTTTTATAACTTAATTTTTTGACAGAAAGCAGCCGCCGTCCGCATCTCACCATAGTACAAAATACAAAACAGTATGAAATAGCAGCGCCAGGCCGGCCACGGCGGCGTAATCATCACAGTATATAACAAGTTGAAAAATCATCACCCACAATGATGCAAATAAGAGTGACACCCAATACCTCGCTTCGGTAGACCCCCCCCGCTGATTTCTGTCAATAAGAGTGACACACAATTTTTGACAGAAAGCAGCGGCCGGCCACGGCGGCCAAATAATTTTTTGACAGAAAACAGCGGCCGGCCACGGCGGCCAAATCTTACAGTACCTACAGCATCAAAACTGCGAATATAACTGGGAATATAAAAATCATCACCCACAATGATGCAAATAAGTGTGACATTGGAGAATATATATTGTAGCAAATACCGACCACGGCACATTTATTTAGTTCCGAAAGATGCAAAACCATGCCGCATTACAATAAAGAGATGTCCTAATATGAAAATTGTATCAACTAGCGACAACGACACGTTTATTTAGTGGAGATAATAGCCAACACCCCATCCTCTGACTCATTTCTTCTCCATGATCTTGAGGATTTTCTCTTTCACTACTTCCATCGTGTTGCATTCTGAAAAAAGTATTTCAGCTAGAATGCGTCCCCTTGAAGCATTAACCTCAGCTTGATCAAAGTCAAATATCCAATCATCTCCATTCCAGTTTTGAATGCATTTCACGACAAAAAGACCACAAGAGACTCTGCAAGAAACCGCGAGTCAGGCTTTGTTGGATCAGAGAAGTGCATACAAATTCAACATTTGAACATACCCATCGGCTTGTAGCGGCATTTTATACTCCCTTATTGGCCAGGAAGATACGTCAGGATGTTCCGTATGTATAAGGGAGTTCACCTCCGTCGTATCTTTAGCTATTTCTGCCCTGTGAAATAAAAATGTGAAATTCATATGAAGTACGTTTCGAATAACTATATCTTGTTTTATATAATGTTGTAATCTTACCAGCTTAGTAATCTTTGCAAGAACTCCGTTGCTGCATTTACCAGTAGAATTTAAAACTTGAAACTTTTTTTTCTTGTTGTGCATGAGAACTGTTATCCAATGATTTTCTTCCACATGAAAAGGAAAGTATGCCTACAACAAAGTATATTCATGTTGGTGTACACACACATAGTTATGTAGTACGATGGATCATACTAAACAGAAGTACCTTATCTTTGATGAAATACTCTTCAGTAACTCTAGACACCATTTTACTTTGGTTTGTGAAATGTTCCATAAAATGCTTCTTAGAGTTCTTAACCTTTCCATCAGCACGAAGAATTAGCCAGTGGGACACCCAAGATGATAATATATGACAGTCAGCACGAGGATTATGGGTCTGCATATGGTTGCAATAACTATTGATGACCTGAAAATAACATAACAGCAATACGCCTATTAGAAAATTTATATAAATGACATGGAAAACTTAATAAATTAATGCTAATACTTACACCGCCATGCAACCACTTTTTGGATATGATGGCTTCAAGCATATCAGGTGTACATGTTTCCCCACCAATTCCCTTCATGTGCACGACAGTTTTCCTACAAAGCTTCGCCGAGCCTGCTAGTGTCGGGATATAAACCGTCGCGGCCTCTATGTGTTCCTCATTAATGTAATCAGTACTAACCATAGCGGCTCTTATACCAAATAGATCTAAAATAGTAACAAACATTGAGTTAATAAAGTGCGCATGAAAGGACAGAAATATCTTACAATAATAAATTACCTAGCACTTACTTTTCTTTGGACGTTTACGTCCACCGTTCTGCTCGTAAGGTGAACGACAGTATTTTGACTGTTTCCTCTTGCGTTTCCCATCATTCTCCTTAGTGCCACTTTCTTTCGCATTTTTAATACGGGTGTCCAGACTATCCATACTAATCTCCTCAGATTTATCGGCGCTAGACCCGTCTGACATTGTATTTATATTCTTGGGGGTTGCAGTAATAGCTGGAAAGTCATTTGTGTCTACCGTTGCTAGAGATGGGTCGGTTGAATTACCATTCTCCTCAATAACGAAGGGGTCGCCTTCATCTCCTGTACCGGGTGTGTTGTGATGCACACCTTTCTCACGCGCCAACTTCTTCCCGTTCGCAGTGGTGAAGGATGCCTCCATCATGTTGTCCATGTCTTCTTTTGCAGGAGTTGATTTGACATCTGTCCAATATTTTGATGGACCATACTTCCCCACCCAGTCTTCACTATGCTCCACAAACTCAACGTCATCATGAAACCCCATGTTTGGCTTGAAGAGAAGACCTTTCTTCTCCAGCTTATCCACTACTATCTGCAATGACACATCGAAAGCATTAACTCCATGCAAACATTATGAATAATCCCATGTAAATTTGAGTACACATCGCTCATTACCTCAGCACATCTTTCAGGGAGAAGTCTAATATCTTTTTGCATATCTTTGATGCATTTCATTGTAGGAGATATGCCCTAGAGGCAATAATAAATGTTATTATTTATCTCCGTGTTCATAATTAGGTTTATGTTCCATGCTATAACTGCTGTGGTTCCCGAGCCCGTATATCCATAAAGGCTCTGGGGAAAACCCATGTGCACGTGTGGAATAATAAACGGTATAATGTATTCCTAGTCATGACTCTAAGACTAGCTCAAGTGTTGCATGATGATTATGTTTTCCCAATCATAGGCATGTCTATGCCAGCAACTTTGAGGGCACAAATGTTAGAAGAACATTTGTGTTGAATCGACCCGATTGATGTTATGCTATGAGATACATTCGTCACAAGTTAATGGTTAATAACGCAGAGATGGTAAATGTTTGCATAATTCCTTAGACCATGAGAGTATCGAGTTTCTTCATGCTTGCTTCATGAACTTTGGGGTTTGTTAAACGTCATCCGTAAATGGGTGGCTATTATGGCGGCTTACGGGTTCATGGAAAAGTATGTCAAGTAACTTGATAGCTCAAGATTGGGATTTGCTCCTCCGGCGATGGAGAGATATCTCTGGGCCCTCTCGGTGTTACGGTATCCATCATCGTCTGGCCAGACACTTTGTGATTTGATCACGGGGATGCCGGAACACGGTAACGAGAAAAGAGAACAATACCGGTAACGAGGTAACTAGCATAGTGGACAAGTTGTTGATCCACGGGAATGCCAACATGTCTCACCTTGGGTATTTGTAACATATCGCGAAGCAACAGGAATAGCACACGGCAACTGGAGGTTCACTCGAATATTCATTCGTGTGGGTATAGGGGTCAATATGGGTGTCCACGGCTCCGATGCTGATCATTGATCGGAAAGTGTTCCGGTCATGTCTATACTTCACCGAACCTATAGGGTCACACGCTTAAGGGTCATCTATCTGTTGAATGCTAGACAGGGAGTCTGAGAGAAAGTCACCGAAAATGTTTCGGAGACAACGGAAGAGTTCCGAGAGAGAGAACACCGAAAGAGTTTCGGTAAAACCAAAAAGTTGTTTCGGAATATATTATTTGGTCAAAAAGGGTTTCGGCACCGCCTGGAAATTTTCAGAGGATGCCAGAATTGGTCTGGGAACTTCTGGGAATTTTCGGAGAGAAAAACCGGAAATGTTCCGAAACTGCCGTAACCGCTGTTAATGCTTTCCGCTGATGAAAACCACCGCATCGAAAATGTTTCGGATCATGCCCAGAATAATTTTAGAGGGTGCCGGAAATGTTCTGGGACTTTTTGGAATTTTTCAGAAAAAGTTTCGCGGAAAACATCTTGTCTCAGCGCGAGGGGACAAGATCCCACGAATCGGGGGTTGCTTGTTTGGTGGCTTTTTGTCTAGGGAGCATGCATGTTTCATGGAGACATGTTGGTGGCTTGTTGGGGGGGCCCTCCCCCATGGGGAGACAAGGTGTGGGCCGGCCCAAGGGCTGCCATGGTGGTGTCCCCTTGGTGCCCCCCTTGTGTTACCATTATGCCCTTTCATGTGTGACATAAAGCTTGGGTATTTTGGTATTTCAACATCCCACCCCACCCCTTGCCTTGGCCTATAAAAGGAGGAGAAGGGGCTGCCATTCTCCCCATCCCTTGCTCTCATACACATGCCAAGATGTTATCTGGCTTCTCTCTCCCTCCCACGAAAAGAGTTTCGTAGAGCCGAAAGGCTGTCTGGGTTCCGGCAGGAACTAGTTCTGGACGGCGAAGCCCTGCCGGATAGGTGACACCGTATGTGTGCAACTCTGTAGAGAGGTCGTAGTTTCGATCTTAGTGCCCGAGGGGCTGTTCGAGAGTGCCTCCCGAAGGGCTGTCCAAGTGACGGTCCGAGTTCTGTGAGTCCTCCCGAAGGGCTGTCCGAGTGACCATTCGAGTTTCGAAGGTCCTCCTGAAGGGCTGTCCGCGACATCGTCCGGGGGACTGTTCGACCGCCTCCCGGAGGGCTGTCCGAAGGGAAGACGAGGGTATACATCCTCGCGGTTGGGAGGTTGTAAATCCTAGCTGCGGGGATCTGCACCGCCGATCGTCATCGACTCTACTTCCGCTGCGCTACGAGTCGGTAACGAACATGATCAAACCTTGTATGCAGTCTCCATAGTGGTCCTGGGCTGGTGCGTAGGGCGGAAAATTTTTGTTTTCTGCTGCGTTACCCTACAGTGGCATCATGAGCCGTGCTATGCGTAGATGCAGGTTGCGATCTAGAATACATAGAGATGTATGGGTGTTGCACAATATAATTAGGTAGTAGATGAGTTCTATTACTGAAAATTATTTGTGCGGGTAGCAGATGAAATCTGTTACCCGATGTTCTTGTTGCTTCCCTTGAATTTGCGTAGTCCTGATCTTGACAGCATTGTGGAATCTCACAAAGTTCTGGCAATCCGCGATCCTTTCATGCTGCTCCTGAGTATGCTGATTGACAGATCAACGAAGTGCTAACAGTTCTTTGGGTTCCACTTTAGTTAAAGAAAGATGGATGTTTCGCAGACGAAAGGGCAATGCAGATATGATCTGCACGGGGGTCATGCGTATGACGAAGTTCATTATGGGGCTCGAGATTTTATTATCTCATGTTTCATACACCCCGCATTGTTAATCTAGCGACTTGAATTATCATACTTGATGATGGACGTTGGTAGCTTCGGTTTGTTTCGAAACCTTAGAAGCCACGAAAAACAAGTTTTTGCATGATCCAATTAGAGGCGTCTAACTTGGTTTTGCAGGAGGGTTTGCATGTGCATATGATGTGGTATAGCAGTGCTCATAATAATTTGATTATGTATGAGATGACTATATAATGTAAATTTATTAACATGACCTGCGTGTCATGATTCGGCATGATGGCTAGAGCCATATGATTGCACTTTAATGACCTGCGTGTCAACCTTGTTGTAATGCATTATTTTATTAGCTATAAAGATAGCAATATTATCTGGTGCATCGACATGGTGGTGGCAATCTTCGCGAAGGTGAACACCGACGCGAATGCCGAAGACGAAGAAATACAAGACTTCTCCGTCAGAAAGGGCTATACCATATCATGCTATTATGAATTGCCTGAGATGTTTATCCCTTATGATGCACCCTTTTTGATTGCGCGGTAGTCGCTTTTATTAGGGTGATCTCTCACAAAAATATCAAGTAGTTAGTGTTCTCCCAAGTGTAGCACCGTCACGGCACCTAACTTTTCGGGGCATCACATGGACACATGGGTGCGAACGATTAGGGAAGTGTGAGGCGGGTGAGTTGAGACCTCGCAGCAAGATCACTTGGTTGTCTTGACGTTCTGGAGGAGCGTCCTGAGCTCGGAACACGCCCATCGAAAGATGAACAAGAGTCACATAGAGATGTGATTGGCAAGTTGGCCTACCGATTGCAATTTTCGTCACTTGAGATGGACACATCCTTGGCGTTGAATTGTAATATGGATCTTGAATCGCTCACAATCAATTATGAGAGATATTGATTTGAGTGGGAGAGCACTGTTGAATTAACTTGTTTAATTCTCAGTGCAATTAAATTTGAACACTGTCTAAGTGTGATTTGCATAATAGTTGTAGAATAATGGCTCGCATTTCCACCTTCCCTATTAAAATTGAATAGCTGTTAAATATCTGGTTAAATCTTTACGGTTGGTAACATAATGTGAGGATTGTTCTCCAGAGTGCCGAGAAGGACTCTGTCCTATCGCATACTTTCGGTATTCTCTCGCTTATGCTATGGATCATGTGACTCTCGTCCTTCGATCCAAAAGCTAGAATTCCGTTTCAGTCAAGTGCAATATGTTTGCTTCCATCAGACCTGAACTTCGAAAGTTTGGATAGTTATGTGATATTCATGGAATCTGAAAATCATTTTCAGAGACAGACAAAGGCTAAAAGATATGAGATATCCAAAGCAATGTTTGTTTGCAAACTATTAGTAAAGGAGTTTACTATGCATTAGACTGATAAGAGAGGGATCCAGTAGAACGCCTGTCATATGATGAAAAGTGAATAAAACAACAACTTAAAGAGAAAGGAAGTGTCCGAAGGGTGTTAGTGTGACTTACACGCCTAGGAAGTCCGGGGCTAACGCCACTCTTAAGTTGGGTGCTTCTTCTGAGAGTAGGAGAAATACTGAAAGTTAAACTGTTAGAAGTATAAAGGCAATAAGATAGAAGACTGGAATATCCAGCTCATGTATGAATGTCATGCAAGTTTTTGATGTATAGAAGGCTGGTCAAAGATATAGTTCTTGGGAATTATGGTTAAACATGTTAATCACTAATTCTTGGGTATTGTGAGTTAATCACAAAGATACCCGCTCGATTGCATTCTGTTGCAACTCGATGTAAGAACTACTATGGCCTGAAAGACTAGCCAGGAATGAGGTTTAGGTATACACAGGGAACATAGTAAATGTTACTATACCTTCCATCGGTGTATTACCGTCTGTATTCATTTTCATAATTCATTTAGAGTTTCACGAACTCTAGCCCATTGCATAAGGTATCTTGCAAGAAGGTTGTTCATAAGAGAACTTTTGATGTTCGATGTTATGAATAACATAAGGGCCATACTTTCATTATGAATGAGATGTATGTTATGAATATTGATAATAATATATTACCTCTGGGTTTACTTTCATAATTCATTTTAGAGTTTCATACACTCTATCCCATTGCACAATGTTTGTTGCAAAAGAGTTGTTCATAAAACAACAATTGTTGTTCAGTATTATGAATAACATGGAGGGCCATGCTTCCATCCAAAATTGGACGTATGTTATGAATATTGATGGTAATATGATACATCTATAACACTGACGCTAAATGTCGCAAGACTAAAAGAATACCACACAAGTGTGGCACTGCATTTGGTCACATTGGAGAAACCCGCATGGAAAACTCCATTATGATGGATTTTGAAGTCGTTTGATTTTGAATCATCTGACACTTGCAAATTTCCTCCGAAAAGTGAAGTGACTGAAATACCGTTCACAGGCCATAAGGAATGAGCAACAAACTTATTGGTGATCATACATTTTGATGTGTGTAGTTCAATAAATGTTGTTGCAAGTAGTGGATTTATCTATCTTCAGAAATTACTCAAGTAGATATATGGATATTTACTTGATGAGACGTAAGTCTGGATCTTTTGAAATCATTCGAAAGGTTTTCAAATATGAAGTAGAAGTTATTATAACAAGAAAATTATGTTTCTACAATTCGATTGCAGAAAGAAATATTTGAGTTACAAGTTTAGCGAATGTCTGATGAGTTGTGAAAAGAGTTTCATAACTTACACCTCCCGGAACACCACTGTGAGTGGAAAGTCCGTGAAGATGTAATCGAACCATTTATGACATGGTAAGATCAAAGATGACATAAATAAATTTGCCATTATCCCTTTTAAAAGGTGATGCTTTAGAGACTGCGGCTTTTACACTGAAAAGAGCTCCATCGGGTCTGTTGAAATGACAGCATGGTATGGTACGCCCAACCATGTTATATCTTTTCTTAACATTTGGAATATGGGGCTTGTGTAAAAGGTTACAAACCTATTCCAAATCAGACAAGTGCTACTTTGTAGGTTATCCCAAAATGTTGGGTATTCCTCCCTCACTATACCGAGGCAAATAGGTTTGCCACAAAGAACGGTATGCTTTTTGAAGAAAATGGTTCTTTCAAAAAGGTGAGTGGGAGAATAATGCAACTCGACGAGATAACCAGTATCTCCGTCATCAGGTCAAAGGAAAGAGACCTTGGAAGTAATTCCAGAGTTTCCTACTGCGACTGATACGGAAGTCTCTACAATAAAATGTATGGACTTCGGTCGAACTTGCAGCTGAACCATGTAGGCAAGGCTCGTGCAAACCTCTCAGGTGCGCAAATGAGATATTGTTGTTAGACAATAGTATACCTACGATACACAAGGAAGCATTGATGGGCCCTGACTCCGGAATTGGCTAAATGCCAATACAATCCGAGATAGTTTCCATATATGTGATTCAAGATTAAAACCTTGATACACCTTTCGGAAGACTTAGAGTCTGGCGAATATTTATGGAACTATAACTGATACGAATAAAAATGTTTTATCCATAAAGCTCGACTTGTTGCAATATACAAGTTCAAGGAGTTGACTATGATGAGGTTGCTTCACCGTAGCGATGCTTAAAGTCGGTTCGGGTTGAACTAGCAATTAATACATATTTCATATCATGAGATATAAAACAATGGATGACAAAAGGATTTCCATTTGATGGAAATGAAACCAAGGACTTGCATGTGTTACAGTCCAAGGTATTTTGTCAATCCAGAGGATGCTAGTAAGGGTGCAAACTTCAGAGTTCCAGCGATGGACAGAAGAGAGCAAAGAGGAGTTGGAATCTTCGTGTTTTGATGAAATGGTCAAAAAGGGTTTTGACTTCATCAATGGGTAACGAAGATACTTGTAATTCAAGAAAGTAAGTGGGAGCATAATAACATTTCTAAAAACCTTGTGTGCTTGACACATTGTTAATTGGAATTAAAATTCTTGACACGAATTAGGACTTCATTTGAAAATAGTTTTTCAATGAAGTGCTTGGGGTAAATAGCCTTTATATTAGGCATGATGATCTATGGAGATAGATTTACCTAATAGGGCTAAGCAAAGATACATATTGACAAGATGCTAAAACCTTTTAGCATTAAAAACGTCAAGGAGTGATTCTTGCCGAAGTCACATGGAAAGAGTTTTTGCAAGACTCGGTGTCCCAAAACACTGATGAGCAAAATACATGATGGAGATTCCACACACTCTTGTGTTTGGATTAATCATTTATTCCATGGTATGTAAAGACAACCAGATATGTCCAATACTCCCAAAGTTGTTGCGAGTATAGATACCAAAGTGATCAAAAGTACTGATCATGGGACAACAGTGAAAAAGGGTCATTGAGTACTATAGTAGCACTGATGACATGTATTCTCGCAAGCAGAGATCATGAAGATTTCGTTGTAAAAGGTTACATCGATACAGTCTTCATCCATGCTCCAAGCGATTTTCGATTTAAGTTAAGGGTTTTGTGCAATACACAATATGGTGGCACGGTAGTTGGAAATTGTTCCAAACAAGTTACTGTGGCGAATTCTATAACAGAGGCGAAGTATGTTGCCGCTTTTAAAAGCGACAAAGAAGATGTTGAATCATATAGTTCATTCATGAACTTAGTATGGTTCCAAGATGGCTTTTGTCAATGGGACACTACTGCAGATAGTTGCTCCATAACTCAGTCTGAGAAATCCAAGTTCGACCTGTGATTCACATACATACAAAGCCAAGTCCACACAAAATATGAATTTTGTGAAAGCGTGAAAACGTGAGGATATGCAAAGATACACACGGAGCTGAAGTCGTCAGATCCGTTGGACATCAGGCTATACCACAAGCGAAGCATATTTACACCGGTGTGCCACAGGTGTGAAGTGCATTAGCATTAACTAGATTATTGACTCTAGTGCAAGTGGGAGTCTGTAGGAGATATGCCCTAGAGGCAATAATAAATGTTATTATTTATCTCCGTGTTCATAATTAGGTTTATGTTCCATGCTATAACTGCTGTGGTTCCCGAGCCCGTTTATCCATAAAGGCTCTGGGGAAAACCCATGTGCACGTGTGGAATAATAAACGGTATAATGTATTCCTAGTCATGCCTCTAAGACTAGCTCAAGTGTTGCATGATGATTATGTTTTCCCAATCATAGGCATGTCTATGCCAGCAACTTTGAGGGCACAAATGTTAGAAGAACATTTGTGTTGAATCGACCCGATTGATGTTATGCTATGAGATACATTCATCACAAGTTAATGGTTAATAACGCAGAGATGGTTAATGTTTGCATAATTCCTTAGACCATGAGAGTATCGAGTTTCTTCATGCTTGCTTCATGAACTTTGGGGTTTGTTAAACGTCATCCGTAAATGGGTGGCTATTACGGCGGCTTACGGGTTCATGGAAAAGTATGTCAAGTAACTTGATAGCTCAAGATTGGGATTTGCTCCTCCGGCGATGGAGAGATATCTCTGGGCCCTCTCGGTGTTACGGTATCCATCATCGTCTGGCCAGACACTTTGTGATTTGATCACGGGGATGCCGGAACACGGTAACGAGAAAAGAGAACAATACCGGTAACGAGGTAACTAGCATAGTGGACAAGTTGTTGATCCACGGGAATGCCAACATGTCTCACCTTGGGTATTTGTAACATATCGCGAAGCAACAGGAATAGCACACGGCAACTGGAGGTTCACTCGAATTTTCATTCGTGTGGGTATAGGGGTCAATATGGGTGTCCACGGCTCCGATGCTGATCATTGATCGGAAAGTGTTCCGGTCATGTCTATACTTCACCGAACCTATAGGGTCACACGCTTAAGGGTCATCTATCTGTTGAACGCTAGACAGGGAGTCTGAGAGAAAGTCACCGAAAATGTTTCGGAGACAACGGAAGAGTTCCGAGAGAGAGAACACCGAAAGAGTTTCGGTAAAACTGAAAAGTTGTTTCGGAATATATTATTTGGTCAAAAAGGGTTTCGGCACCGCCTGGAAATTTTCAGAGGATGCCAGAATTGGTCTGGAAACTTTTGGGAATTTTCGGAGAGAAAAACCGGAAATGTTCCGAAACTGCCGTAACCGCTGTTAATGCTTTCCGCTGATGAAAACCACCGCATCGAAAATGTTTCGGATCATGCCCAGAATAATTTTAGAGGGTGCCGGAAATGTTCTGGGACTTTTTGGAATTTTTCAGAAAAAGTTTCGCGGAAAACATCTTGTCTCAGCGCGAGGGGACAAGATCCCACGAATCGGGGGTTGCATGTTTGGTGGCTTTTTGTCTAGGGAGCATGCATGTTTCATGGAGACATGTTGGTGGCTTGTTGGGGGGGCCCTCCCCCATGGGGAGACAAGGTGTGGGCCGGCCCAAGGGCTGCCATGGTGGTGTCCCCTTGGTGCCCCCCTTGTGTTACCATTATGCCCTTTCATGTGTGACATAAAGCTTGGGTATTGGTATTTCAACATCCCACCCCACCCCTTGCCTTGGCCTATAAAAGGAGGAGAAGGGGCTGCCATTCTCCCCATCCCTTGCTCTCATACACATGCCAAGATGTTATCTGGCTTCTCTCTCCCTCCCACGAAAAGAGTTTCGTAGAGCCGAAAGGCTGTCTGGGTTCCGGCAGGAACTAGTTCTGGACGGCGAAGCCCTGCCGGATAGGTGACACCGTATGTGTGCAACTCTGTAGAGAGGTCGTAGTTTCGATCTTAGTGCCCGAGGGGCTGTTCGAGAGTGCCTCCCGAAGGGCTGTCCAAGTGACGGTCCGAGTTCTGTGAGTCCTCCCGAAGGGCTGTCCGAGTGACCATTCGAGTTTCGAAGGTCCTCCCGAAGGGCTGTCCGCGACATCGTCCGGGGGACTGTTCGACCGCCTCCCGGAGGGCTGTCCGAAGGGAAGACGAGGGTATACATCCTCGCGGTTGGGAGGTTGTAAATCCTAACTGCGGGGATCTGCACCGCCGATCGTCATCGACTCTACTTCCGCTGCGCTACGAGTCGGTAACGAACATGATCAAACCTTGTATGCAGTCTCCATAGTGGTCCTGGGCTGGTGCGTAGGGCGGAAATTTTTTGTTTTCTGCTGCGTTACCCTACATTCATCACTTGATCTAATGTACTGTCCCTGCTTGACGAAGCCTCGTCTCTATTATCTTTTCTTTTTTGGGCACGACCTGTTGGATCTTCTGGCTCAAATTCTTCCTCCGCCTTTCTTCCTTGTTGAGCAATTAATGTGTGTCTGTACTTCTCACTTATCACGTCATCAATCTGTGACACGTTAAATCAATTTAAATTGCTCAACATATATATAGTAACATAAGTGCATGCAGTACGAACCATTAAAACTTACCGTCCCATTACCACGGCCGTATGATGTGTCGTACGCGTCATGCTTCTTAGCCTCATCTTCTGACCAATTAAGCATCAACGGATATTCATGAGCCAGTGGATCAAATGCCTCTTCATCCAGTGGCTGCACTTTCTCCCAAAACAAGTACTGCATGAACATGAAGTATATTAGCAAACTTTTTTTCACAAACTATAGTTCGAAAGAAACAAATATAACGTAAGATTTACCTGTATGAGGGCAAGGTTTCCGACCGGCCAAGTAAATTTTGTAAGATCTGATAAGGTCTTTGTGATGCCTTCAACGCAAACACGTAAAGTAAACGCGTTCCAATTAAATGCTTTGATGGCCTCCACATCCTCCACTAACTTGTAATAAGCATTAGGAACTTCTTTCGTGGACTGCGGTGCAAGAACCGTGCCTAGAAGAACCAGAACAATTCTACGGAGAAAATCATCATCGTACGTGCCACTGGCAACGATGTTCTCAATCAGCTCGTCTATCATCATTTCACCCGTACTGGAATCTAGAAAACGACTAGGCACCTTCACCTTCGCCTTTAACCCCCCTTTACCTAGCGCTTTCATGGCATCTTTGCCCTTGTTCTGTAGCCCGAAAATGTCAAACACATCTTCAGTGCGCAATGATATCGCACCGTTTTTTGATGGCATGATGAACCTATTTCTGTCCAACGCATATGATTTAACAATGAACTTCAGCAAACACTTTCGCATGAGCACACTAGGAATCATCAACATTTTTTCAAGTCTAGTGCTTGCAAAACGCTTTTTCTGCCTAGAGTTTAGTTTGCTGACCAACAGACACCACTTCTCAACCGAACAATAAATCTCTCCGTACTCTTCCATCACTAGGAATAGGAGCAAAAATAATATTAGCTACTTTCTATGGGTACATGATAAACATGATGAATGCACAGTACCTCGTGCCATGGGATCGGGGCCGGCCCTGGGGGACGACGGCGCGGTGGCGTCGGTGGCAGATGGCCTCGGTCGCTAACTGTAAATAAAATTCATAGATATATAAGCTCATTCACATTAGACATAGTCAAATTAGACATTCCAAGGTGCAACTTATTGTGTTAGCTGATATGTGCTCATCAGTCCTAAATGAAAATCCCAAACCAGACAAACTGCCAAAAAATTAGAGTATTCTGAAAGTATTTTCTAAGTAGACAGTGTACTGACCTAGGGACAAAAAATTCAAATATCAAGGTTATGCTTATATTTTAAGGCCCTATTTGATAGCACAGTATTTTCTAAGTATTCTAAAAATACTACTGATTTTTTAGATACCATAGTTTTATTTATGGTGACATGTTTGGCTAGCACTAAATACTGTGTTATTAAAACTAGAGTATTCTCGCTCTTACACCATCGCGTCCACCGCCGCGGCCGTCTCTGAAGATTCTCCATCGGCTACGTTCAGTTTTTTCATGCTCTTGTTCTTATGCACGTGTATGGTAATGGCTACCTAGCTAGCTGCCGAGAATAACGGATCATAAATTGTAAAGAAGCCAGCTACGTGTGTTTGCCCTGCTAATGGTAAGGTATATACTAGCTAGCTCCATCTGCATGGCCGATTAGTTGAATGCACGGGCTAGTTAGGTGCGAGTGTTTGCAGCGCTAACAGCTAGCCATCTAAACTTAAAGCACTGCGCCGATGGACGGTCGTCGGCGTCAGATCGCGTCGGGGGCGGCGTCGAGGGGCAGGGTCTGGGCGTCGGCTTGAACGTGGCGTCGGGGACGTCGGCGCCTGGGGCGTCGGCGTGAGGTGGCGTCGGGGGCGTCGGGACGTCAGCGTCTGGCCCGTCGGCTCGAAGGTGGCGTCGGGAGCGTCGGCGTGAGGTGGCGTTGCTGGCAGATGGCCTCGGGGCCGTATGGGGCGTCGGCGTTATGTGGCGTCGGGGGCGGCGTCAGCCGCAGATGGCGTCGGGGGCGGCGGGCGCAGATGGCTAGGGTTGGGCCGCGTGTAGTGGCGATCGTGGAAGCGGCGTGGACTGGCGATCGTGGAGGCGGCGTCGACTTGGGTTTTGACCCCCGATGGACATGCATATATACGCCGGGCCCATCCATTAATTGCGTTTGTTTAAAAAAAAACATTATCGAAAATACATGATTGATAAATGGGTTCCCACCTACGTTTTTCTTTCACTCCGCCAAACGGCACGAAACTTTTTCCAAGCGTTGGCATCACCGTCGACAGCACCCACGCCAATTTGCATATTTTTCCGACGATCGATGCATTTCCTAGGATTTTCCTGGTGAAAAAGCCCAAAAACACTGGCCGGACGTGACGCAACATTTGTTTTGTGTCCGTTATCGTTCCAACCTTGCGTGGGGCCATACGTCGGCCGTGCCCACATGTATGCACACTTTGGTGCAATTGCATGCATGCGATCACGTAGACCAAGTGCAACCAGCTCCGGTTCGTTCTGCCGGAGGGGGGTTCCCAACTACGATTTTTTTTTCACTCCGCCAAATGGCACGCAACTTTTTCCACGTGTTGGCATCACCGTCGACAGCATCCACGCCAATTTTCATATTTTTCCAACGCTCGATGCATTTCCTAGGATTTTTCCGGTGAAAAAGCCCTAAAACACTGGCCGGACGTGACGCAACGTTCGTTTTGTGTCCGTTTTTGTTCCAACCTTGCGTGGGGTCCTACATCGGTCATGCCCACATGTCTGCACACTTTGGTGCAATTGCATGCATGCGATCACGTAGACCTTGTGCAACCAGCTTCGTTTCGGTCTGCCGGAGGGGGGTTCCCAACTACATTTTTTTTTACTTCGCCAAATGGCCCGAAACTTTTTCCACATGTTGGCATCACCGTCGACAGCTTCCATGCCAATTTTCATATTTTTCCGACGCTCGATGCATTTCCTATGATTTTCCCGGTGAAAATACCCTAAAACACTGGCCGGACGTGACGCAACGTTCGTTTTGTGTCCGTTTTCGTTCCAACCTTGCGTGGGGCCCTACATCGGCCGTACCCACATGTCTGCAAACTTTGGTGCAATTACATGCATGCGATCACGTAGACCTTGTGCAACTAGCTCCGGTTCGTTCTGCCGGAGGGGGGTTCCCAACTATGTTTTTTTTACTTCGCCAAATGGCCCGAAACTTTTTTCACAAGTTGGCATCACCATCGACAGCATCCACGCCAATTTTCATATTTTTCCAACGCTTGATGCATTTCCTAGGATTTTCCCGGTGAAAAAGCACTAAAACACTGGCCGGACGTGACGCAACGTTCGTTTTGTGTCCGTTTTTGTTCCAACCTTGTGTGGGGCACTACATCGGCCGTGCCCACATGTCTGCACACTTTGGTGCAATTGCATGCATGCGATCTCGTAGACCTTGTGCAACCAGCTCCGTTTCTGTCTGCCGGAGGGGGGTTCCCAACTACGTTTTTTTTTACTTCGCCAAATGGCCCAAAACTTTTTCCACACGTTGGCATCACCGTCAACAGCATCCATGCCAATTTTCATATTTTTTCCGACGCTCGATGCATTTCCTAGGATTTTCCCGGTGAAAATACCCTAAAACACTGGCCGGACGTGACGCAACGTTCGTTTTGTGTCCGTTTTCGTTCTAACCTTGAGTGGGGCCCTACATCGGCCGTACTCACATGTCTGCAAACTTTGGTGCAATTGCATGCATGCGATCACGTAGACCTTGTGCAACCAGCTCCGGTTCGTTCTGCCGAAGGGGGGTTCCCAACTACGTTTTTTTTTTACTTCGCCAAATGGCACGAAACTTTTTCCACAAGTTGGCATCACCATCGACAGCATCCACGCCAATTTTCATATTTTTCCAACGCTCGAAGCATTTCCTAGGATTTTCGTGGTGAAAAAGCCCTAAAACACTGGCTGGACGTGACGCAACGTTCGTTTTGTGTCCGTGTTCATTCCAACCTTGCGTGGGGCCCTACATTGGCCGTACCCACATGTCTGCAAACTTTGGTGCAATTGTATGCATGCGATCACGTAGACCTTGTGCAACCAGCTCCGGTTCGTTCTGCCGGAGGGGGGTTCCCAACTACGTTTTTTTTTACTTCACCAAATGGCCCAAAACTTTTTCCACAAGTTGGCATCACCGTCGACAGCATCGACGGCAATTTTCATATTTTTCCAACGCTCGATGCATTTCCTAGGATTTTCCCGGTGAAAAAGCCCTAAAACACTAGCCGGACGTGACGCAACGTTCGTTTTGTGTCCGTTTTTGTTCCAACCTTGCGTGGGGCCCTACATCGGCCATGCCCACATGTCTGCACACTTTGGTGCAATTGCATGCATCCGATCACGTAGACCTTGTGCAACCAGCTCCGTTTCGGTCTGCCGGAGGGGGGTTCCCAACTACGTATTTTTTTTACTTCGCCAAATGGCCCGAAACTTTTTCCACACGTTGGCATCACCGTCAAAAGCATGCATGCCAATTTTCATATTTTTCCTACGCTCGATGCATTTCCTAGGATTTTCCCGGTGAAAATACCCTAAAATACTGGCTGGACGTGACGCAACGTTCGTTTTGTGTCCGTTTTTGTTCCAAGCTTGCGTGGGGCCCTACATCGGCCGTGCCCACATGTCTGCACACTTTGGTGCAATTGCATGCATGCGATCACGTAGACCTTGTGCAACCAGCTCCGTTTCGGTCTGCCGGAGGGGGGTTCCCAACTATGTTTTTGTTGACTCAGGCAAATAGTACGAAACTTTTTTCACCAGTTGGCATCACCGTCGACAGCACCCACGCCAATTTGCATGTTTTTCCGACGCTCGATGCATTTCCTAGGATTTTCCCGGTGAAAATACCCAGAAACACAGGCCGGACGTGACGGAACGTTCATTTTGTGTCCGTTTTCGTTCCAACCTTGCGTGGGGCCCTACGTCGGCCGTGCCCACATGTCTGCATACTTTGGTGCAATTGCATGCATGTGATCACGTAGACCATGTGCAACCAGCTCCATTTCGGTCTGCCGGAGGGGGGGTTCCCAATTACTTTTTTTTACTCTGCCAAATGGTACGAAACTTTTTCCACATGTTGGCATCACCGTCGACAGCACCCCCGCCAACTTGCATATTTTTGCGACGCTCGATGCATTTCCTAGGATTTTCCAGGTGAAAATACCCTAAAACACTGGCCGGACGTGACGCAACGTTTGTTTTGTGTCCGTTTTGGTTCCAACCTTGCGTGGGGCCCTACGTCGGCCGTGCCCACATGTCTGCACATTTGTGCAATGGTATGCATGCGATCACGTAGAACCTTTGCAACCAGACTCGTTTTCGGTCTGCCGGAGGGGGGGTTCCCAACTACGTTTTTTTTTTCACTCAGCCAAATGGCCCGAAACTTTTTCCACATGTTCGCATCACCATCGACAGCACCCACGCCAATTTGCATATTTTTTCGGCGCTCGACGCATTTCCTAGGATTTTTTCGGTAAAAAGGCCCTCAAACACTGGCCGGACGTGACGCGACGTGTGTTCGGTGTCCGATTTCTTTCATATCTTGTGTGGGAGCCTACATTGGGCATGCACACACCCTCGCAAATTTTGGTTCCGTTTCGTGCATGCGATCACGTATCCCTAGTGCAACCAGCACTGTTTGGGTGTGCCGGCAGGCCTACTGTCAAATACGTTTTTTTCTCACCTACACCAAATGAACCCAATCTTTTTCTACGTACTCCAGGCGCCATCGGGAGCACGCACGACAATTTTCGGTATTTTTTGACATCTGATGCTTTTTGTATGGTTTTCCCGGTGAAATAATCCTAAAACACTCCGCGTTACTCCGTATTTTCTCAAACAAGCGCGTGGTGCCCTCCATTCTGGGTTCACCCATTCCTTTTATATTGCTATTTCATTCTTTCCTCTTTTATACATTTTGATGCGCCATTTTTTCAAAATAATTCAACTTTTTTCTACAGTTATTTTTTAAGATTACGTCAACTTTTGTAAAATTCAAAAAATGTTTCAAAAATTCAGTTAACTTTTTTTGGAATTTGTTAACATTTTTCGTAATATTCTATGATTTAATTTACAATGAAACAACTTTTGATTGTTTTATGAAAAAATTCTTAGCTTTTTTTCTAACTATTTTTAAATTTTTACAAAACTGTTTATGTTATCAACTTTTTCTAGATTATTGCTTTCATATTCTTTTGCAAATTTGATTATTACTTTTTTCATTAAAATTTTATGATTTTTTTACCAGGCGGAAGCGTTCTTAAACCTGGAATTTCTTTATTTTTTCTTCAATTATTTTTTAATATTATTTTTATACTCATCCAAATATTTGAACAACTCATAATAGTCGAACAGACAAACTTCATTCAAACTTAATTATATCATACATAGTTTCTTAACATAATAAAATAAACATAAAATAAACCCTAAACTACGTCGTCGTCATCCGACGCGACATCGATGACCGCGCCCATGCCGCCGCCACCTTCGCCGCCGCCGTTGCTGCTGTCGTTGCTCATGTCGTCCAGAAACGCGAGGTCGTTATCGTCGTCCTCAGCCGCCGCAACAGACTTGCGGAGGGTCTCCATCAAGCCCGGCGTGTCCTCTGGGTCCTCCGGGTCTCTCAGCTCCGGCGGCGGCACGAGGCCGGGCTCCATCGACGCGACGACGGCGAGGAGGAAACCCGGAGAGTCGTCCGGGTCCCCTTCCTGACGCAGCGCCTGCACCTCCGGCGGAATCTCCACGGCCGGGGCAGGCGAAGGAGGGGCCACCGGCGCGGGAGGGGGAGGTGGGGCAGGGGCGCCCATCGCCGGTGGGGGAGGGAGGACCAGCCGCCCGGCACGGCAGTCGCGGAGGACGTCGTGCCAGTACCGGCCCCGCCAGAATCGCCAGCGGCTGAGCTGGTTCCACCTCCCGCCGGGCTAGTTGACGACATCGTCGTGGGGTGCGGCGGGGCTAGGCACGGCGTAGCCGGCGGCGCTGATGTGCCACGAGCCCGGAAGGCGGCTGGACGGCGGCACGAGGATGTTGTACCGCACCAACTCCATCGCCTCCGGGATCCCGATGTTCGACGGCCACCATCCGCGAGAGCTGCCGGCGCCAGACATGGCGAGCGCGGCGGGGGAAGGGTTGGGGGAGCGGGTTCGGGGGTCGGCGGCGAGAGGGAAATGTGGAGGGGGTGGGGGAGCGGGTTCGGGGGTGTGCGGCGAGGTATGCGGCCGGCGCGCGGTTTTTATAGCACCAAGGGGAGGTGGGGGGCGGCGGGGGCGGTTGAGGTCGCTAGACGGCCATTTTATGGCCCCGTCATAATGGGGCGACGGGACGCGACGGCGGGGGCGGCAGGCCTGCGCATCCGCGCCGGTGGTAAATGGCGGCCAGGCGACGCGTGCGCATCCGCACCGATGCTTACGGTGGGCAGGCGACACGACTGGGCGGCAGGCGCGCAGGGCGCGGTTTGACCGCGCGTGCGCATCTGCGCCGGTGATTATGGCGGCCAGGCGACACGACGGGGGCGGAGGCGAGCAATTAGGGCCGGTGTTAATTGCGGCCAGGCGACGGGACGCGACGGCGGGGGCGGCAGGAGCGCAGTAACGCCGTAATTGACGGGGGACGTGGGGTGGGGTGGGGTGGGCGCGCGCGCGCGCGACGGGACGATGGGTGGACTCTGCGTGCGGGCGTGACGACTGGACCGAAAAAAAAAGTATTCGTATACGTACACGTTTCGGGCGGGGCAGTAGGCGGGCGGCCTCTTTTCAAATTATGTCCATCATGCCCTCCGTTATGAAGGGGTATGGGACAATCTTAGCCGTCCTTGTGTTGGAGGGGGTCTACCGAAGCAGAAGTGAACTTAAATTTGGTGCATATTCTTAGTATTTTACATAGAACTTAAAATAGATTCGACATATTCGGTAGAAATTTAACCTAATCCGATTCTAATTGGATTCTTCTGCGAGTTGCTTCAATTCCCTTCTAGTCATACCTCTGATCATTGGGTCCAGCCCATCGCTGCTGCCATCGTTGGAGCCGTTCACGTGGCCATTTCCGTCGCCTTCGTTGTCGCCATCTTCATCACTGCTACATAGGTCGATCAGCTCGGTCCTCCGAGCAACATAATCCGCGTAGAGCCGTCGTTCGGCTTGTACGCGCCCCGGGAAGGGTCGGTGGAGCTCAGCCATGTAAGCCTCACATGCAGAGGTCCCGCCTCTCCCATGTGTTGGCCAGCCAGTTGTCCACCGGCGGCTCCGCATGCGGCAGATATCCATCGGGGAAATTGCGGCGGCCGGCGGGGCCGTAGAGGTGCACCGACTTGATGTCGTATGCAGGCGCCACCACCTTCGCCGAGTTGAACGAACCTAGCCTATAGGTCTTCCTGGAGTCGCGGTCGTAGATTTTCACGATCCAAGTCCCCCGTTGGCGTTGCTGCATGCTGCGGTACCTTGTCACCGGTGGCGGGGCGGTGGGATCTCAGGGATGGCGTGTGATGAGGAGGCGCCGCCGACGCGGGAGGAGGATGAGCGGGCTGAGGAGGTGGAGCCACGACGTCGATCCGCTGGCCACGCGCTGCGGATTGGCCAATCCAGATCCGTACATGTCGTCTGTAGGGTGGGTGGATAGGTGACGAGTACATTGGGGGCGTGGATTGGGCGGCGGGGGAGGATTGAGCGGCGAGTGGGAGAGGAAAAGACGGGAATATTTAACTCCGAGGCCGAGCTGGCGAGTATTTTTACTCCTCGACCGCCGCTCGGAGTAAAACGTTTTAGGCCATTGGCTAGGTTCAGTTTAGAAGAGTTAACCAAGATTTTTACTCTTCTAACCGAATTTAAGGGATCGGCTAACAAACGCGAAAAGGTCTCTTTAACTAACAATCTGGCGTCCCTAGAAAAAAACCTGTGGTATCATCCGTCTCTTATCATGTTTAGAGCATCTCTAACAGACCCCTTAAACCGTGGAACTGAATCGGTTTGAGCTGCGGCCGAACAGACCTCTTAAACTTAAACTGTAAAACCAAATATTCCCATATATTTTCCCCGCGTCTTTTTCTTCCTCTCGCTCGTGTCCACGATTAGCTAGCTCACTTCTACAAAACCGGCGGACAGCACACGAAGCGGCCAAATACGAAGCCGCCGCCCTCCAGCTAGCTCGAAGCCACCAAATACAAAGCCGCCGGCGACCAAATACAGTGCACGAAGCCGAATCAATCCAGCACCTAGCTAGCTCCTTCATTCGCCGATTCGAGCTCGTAGCTAGCTAGCTCCTCCGTCGGGCGGACGGCTGGCGGGCGCGGCGGTCGGGGCGGACGGCCGGCGGCCGGGGTCGGGCGGACATGAGCGATTCATGAAGGTTCCGTTGGCAGTTGGATTCCCGCCAACAGTCTTTCGCATATACAGGGCACCCTCGGGTTGCCTCCAAAATCCTTATTTTCGCGGGTTTGACGGGGATGTTTTCCACGCCCCTTAAATTTTTTTACGGGTCGGAGTCGTTTACAGGTTCTATTCGGGTCGTTTTTTCCGCCTAAAACTGTAAATTGGCAATTATTTTACAGTTTCGTGCGTTTTAAGGGGTCTGCTAGAGATGCTCTTACCATTCTCCGCTTGGCAATTTCACATGCACCCACGTCGAGAATGGAAAGAGGAAACTTAGATCGAGCTCGGTTGCTAACTGTCTAACTCCAGATGTTATTGTCCGGTCATTGTTGTGAAAGGACACCCATTTCTTTGTCAAATGAATAAATATAGAGTCCTTTCAATTTTGCTTTGCTTAATTTGGATGCAAACGATCTTCATTTGGGGCGTGTTTGGTTCCCTGTGTTGCATGTGGCTCGCACCCACCCTGCAAAATTTGGGTTGGTTGGTGTGCTGCATGGGCTCTTCGGCCTAGCCTGCGGATGCAAAAAAGGCCCTCTCAACCAGGCTGAGGGAAACGTGGGAATCGGGCGTATCTCGCGTCCAAGCTCGCCCTCTGTCTCTGCGCAGCATCCTCTCTGTAGCCCGTGGCCACTGTCCTTGACGAATCCCGCCGCCGCCGCCGCCATCGTCAAGCGCCACCACCACCCTCGTCAAGCGCCGTTGTCCTCGTCCGCCTCCACCAAGCGCCGCCGCCGCCGTACTTGAGCAAGGGCCGATGCCGCCGTACTTGAGCAATGGCCGATGTCGCCGTCCTTGTTCGCCTCCACCAAGCACCACCACCGCCGTCCTTGACCTAGGGCTGACGCCGCCGTCCACGTCGGATCCTGTCATCTCGCGCCGCCCCACACCGGATCCTGCCGCCGCACGCCGGATCAGGCCGCCTTGCGCTGCCGCAAGCGAGATCCCATCGCCTAGAGCCGCTGAGTGATCCCCGTTTCTCTCTGATTTCAGTGACATTCAGAAGAATCTGCACCTCGTGCAACTATATGATACAGGTTCACCAAACACCCATCTCAGTACATTCTTGCATCGGCTCAACCAGGCCACACTCGCCCAGCATCCCCGTGCAATGCAGCCTGAATGTACCCAGGGAACCAAACACGCCCTTGATGCATGCTCACGTGCAAGAAAGACTAAACAAAGATGTGCACATTGATCAACACCAAACAAATTAATAACGTCTCTCTCTCTCTCTCTCCCCGGTACAACCATGCGTGTGTTTTATTTTTCTGCAGCCACAACCAAACCAAGAGATTTTTTATTTGGAAAGCAAAATTTCTCCGCTGATGTTTTATTTGGAAAGCAATTTTTTCTGCAAGCATTGAAGGCAGGCAACGCACGGATATCTCATGCACGTACGTCGTACACGATAGCTTCTCAACAGCGCGCTTGCATGCACAACTACGTACTCTGACCAATTCTAATCAATACGCATCACGAGCGAATTACACCGAGTACGTACTGCCGGAGATGCACTGGCCGGGGCACGGATCGGTTTATTTATTAGTCGCCGGAAAGGGTGGCTGGGACTAGCCATATTCAGCTATGCCACCGTCCAGCTGGGATTAACCAGCACTTAGATCTAATTAATGCTGGCTGGTGACATCTGACATATATGCATGCACATATGTGACCACCCAAAAAGAGCAACGAATTTTGAAGACCTTTCCACGGAGTGTCTTAACAATGCTGTCCAAGCTTTTATACGTTTTAGGCGATCGTGTTTTTTAGGAAAATTCGCGTCCTACTCCACCACTCATCATATGCTTTGATTGAGGAGACTCTTGAGTTGGCCTCTTTAAACCCTAAAAGAGAGATCGACACAATCAGTTGTTCTCGATTACTGGCTCTTGTCCCACTTTATAGTTAAAGTACAAATCAAAGTACATGGCCAAACAATACAATATAGTTAGGAAGCCCTTACAAAACGGATCATGGGATAACCGAAAAACATGAACGTCCGCGACTATGCTGACGTGAGACGACGCAGGTAGGCCGGAATACAATGCAACACCATGTCGTAGGACACCTAAGCTCCACGACAACGCCTTAAGTATGGAATACGGCGCGAAGCGTCACCGCTGCCGAACCCGAGATGGACAAGGGTCTTCACCCAAATCCTTGTTACGGACAGGAACCACAACAACGTCCTCGGGAAGAGCGGCACCCGCAGCCCCCCCCCCCCTCTCTCCCAGCGTTGGCGCCAAAGCGCAGAGCTTTTGTTCGGCAGCTCACCCATGCCACCATGCCGCACCGATACCCATGCAACCTGCCGTTGCACCCCTCGCCGCCCACACGATCAAGTGGCATAGTCACCACCACCGCTATGCTGCCTGCCAGAGAGACAACCATGTGGATCGCCATCCAGGGCCGCTGCCATAGCATTCATGTCCGAGACACCGCCAACCATCCATCGCAGCACACTAACCCTCAGAAGGAGTAGAGGGCACTCCTTCAACTCCTAGCCCAGCATTGGGCTCCGGGTCGGTGTCCACACCTTCATCGTAGGAGGCGACGACGCTAGCATTCTCACCTAGTCCCGGTGGACCAAGGGAAACACAACTTTGAGACTGCCGACGGTCGCCGCCGAGCAGGCCCAACCAAACCATCATCATATATATCCAATTATCATGCACGAATATACTTGTCAGTTGCCAGGTCACTGGCTGTACGTATTAATTAACTGGGTCCTGCGGACAAGTAAAACATACACATTGCCTACAATATCTTTTACTCCCTCCATCTTATAATATAAGACGTTTTTGCAAGCTCTATATTACTCCCTCCGTCCTAAAATAAGTGACTCAACTTTGTACTAAAGCTAGTACAAAGTCGAGTCACTTATTTTGGCATGGAAGGAGTACTATATAAGACGGAGGGAGTAGTTTGCCCACATTCTTCACATTTCACAGCAGCAGGACACGGTTGCATATGCACGCATATTAGCTAACCCCTGGCTCTAGCTAACCATGGAAACAACTCAAAGTGTATACTACTAGTACAACCATACAACCAACGTGTAGGTACTATATGTAAGTATCATCTACGTATATTACTTCCACGCTAGCGGCTAGCCATAGCCGAGATCGATCTGTATATCACAGTGCGTGCTCACTGCAGTAGCTAGCTGGCACATCGATCGGTACCTGCTGCACGCAGTCACTACACCTTGTACGATAGATATGGATACACGCATCCGTTTGATTCAATCTGACGTGCAAGCAAGCTGCTAGTCGCCCGAGAATGAAGCCTGTGCGGTTGGAAAAGGGTAAGAGCATCAACGCCCGGCCTCATCGATCGTTTAGAGGACACAAGCAGGAATGTGCCTTGATCTACCCGATCGTCGGTGCACGCATGTCGTTCCTGTAAAATAGGCCGTCTGGAATGCAAATTAAATTCAGGTGTGTGGTCACAAGTTGTTTGGGATATTTTTGTGTGAGTCCTAAAATATTTCCACTACGGAAATTTTACCCTTACTTTCTAAGATTTTTTGTTTGTTTCATTCAACATTTCAGTTTAAAATTTACTGATTTTAGTCTGACGCAATACAAAGATAAACTAACCTACTACGTACTAATTAGTCTGCCAGTACAAGTCTTTTTTTTTACGTCGACTTTGTTGTGGCGGAGTACATGATTTACTACACAATACCAAGTTCTCCTCATCCAGCTAAGTAGATCCCTCTTTGACCAAGTAAAATGCATAGAACCATCGCTTAACTCTCGAAAAAACACCACTTTACAAAATGTGACATTTTGCACCGAACCGAAAAATGATAGTGGCAAAAAGAGACTAATGAAAACTTGAATCACATTTTGACGTGGCAAACCACTGACGCAACAATGGGATACAAAACGTTGACTGACGGACGTTAAAAAAAATTGGGTCGCACTCGCTAGTCAACTTCTTTCTCTCTTTGACGACCGTTCCCTTCCTGTTAGGCAGGAGACGCCTGATCCAGAGCCGTCGCCGCCCTTTGTACTGCCCGCCGCGCCTGGCGTAGTCTTCGCCCCCGGCCTCGCGTACTGGGGGGGGGGGGGGGGGGGGGGGGGGGGGAGGGTGCCCGGCGTCGTCTTCGCCGCTGGCCTCGCATACAGGGGGTCGAGGGGCCAGCGCGCTCGCGTTGTAGCAAGGGGGAGGTTGGCACGGCATCTCGAGCCCCCGTGGATCCCGCGCCCGGACGTTGTTCTCTGACGCGGGGCGGAGCTCAACCCCAAGGGCACGCACGCTGGTTGGCGGCGCAGAGCAGGCCGCCCAACCGCGGGAGTTCGCCGTGGCTCATGTTGCTCGTCCAGCTCCTGCCCGCTCATGCCGCCGCTCGACGCCAGCTGGTCGCCACCAGAATTTCGCCGCCGCACCCTCTCCTGAACAGCTCCTGCTCGCTCCAAGCTCTGGGATACGCCCGGAGGCTCACCTCCTGTCCATGTATCTCCTGGGGAAGGGATAAGGAGGACAGAAGGATGCCGGGCGGGCCGGGCCCAACATTCAATCCAAACGTCCGTTAGTCAACGTTTTATATCCTTTTGTCTACTTAAAAACGAGATTTAAATTTTCGTTAGTGTTTTTGTCACTATCATTTTTCCGGTTCAGTGTAAAGTGTCATATTTTGTAAAGTGATGGTTTTTCGAGAGTTATGACGCTAATGTGGTGGTTCTATGCATTTTACTACTCTTTGACCACAAGAGTACATGTCCCAAATGGTAGGGATTCACGATTATTCACGTCGCAGTCCGACCCTATCCTGGACCTCAAGCTAAAATGTCCGACGTCTTCATTAAGCCGTGCAATTTGTTTAGAGACAAAAGCAAATGAACAATAACCGTGATCTTTATTACTGAAGATGATTACAGTATGGGTGTGGCTAGGTCTCAGTCGACTGAGACATAACCAAATCTAAGTCAAAATGGTATAGTATGTAAGAAGAAAAAAGAAAAACTGAAAAAAAAAATTTGCACGAATCTTCATGCAAAATCAAAGGAAGATACTATCGACAAAGACATAACGAAGTCTAAGTGGACTGATACTTAGCAAAACTGTTACAGTATATATATCTCCAGAAGAGATGCTTCCAACCGATGCGACTCTTCGGAGAGACACAAACGCAAAGGGATGCGACGGTTAGCATGTCCGTCGGTTACAAAGAGGGAATTCTCTTAATTAATTACAATTTATTAATTTCTAACACAATTAACTTCGTCACATGTCCACCTACCGATGGATCAGATCACGTCCCCCTTACGCTACACTGCACTATAAATACATGCAACCCATGCTTTGCATCATCATCCAGTCAGCCTCAGCTACTTCACCACCACACGGCTAACTACCTAGCGCTGCACCAACGAACCAGTAGTCAATTAAGCAGCACTTGACCATGGCGCCCAAGCAGCTCCCCGCTGTCCTCCTCGCCGCCTGCGCCACCCTCCTGGCCCTCGCCGTGCCATTGCTCGCCGGAGACTCCGACATGCTCCAGGACTTCTGCGTCGCCGACTACAAATCCCTCGACGGCCGTAAGTAATGCTAGCCCTTCCGTTCATACTATCGTGCGCACACGCATAGATCATGCGTGGACAGAGAGTAATGCGTGCATGATTGTGTACCTGCAGCACTTCGTCTGAATGGGTTCCCGTGCAAGAGGCCGGAGAAAGTGACGGCGGACGACTTCTTCTCCTCCGCGCTGGCACTCCCGGGCAACACCGGCAATCCGGTCGGCTCCGCGGTAACGGCGGCGAATGTGGAGAGGCTCCCGGGGCTCAACACGCTGGGCGTCTCGATGTCCCGCGTGGACTACGCGCCGTGGGGCGTGAACCCGCCGCACACCCACCCGCGCGCCACCGAGATCGTCTACGTGCTCGAGGGCTCCCTCGATGTTGGCTTCGTCACCACCGCCGGCAAGCTCTTCGCCCGCACCGTCTGCAAGGGCGAGCTATTCGTTTTCCCCCGCGGCCTCGTCCACTACCAGAAGAACAACGGAGGCGCGCCGGCCGCCGCCATCTCGGCCTTCAACAGCCAGCTTCCGGGCACGCAGTCCCTCGCCCTAGCGTTGTTCGCAGCCTCACCACCGGTGCCCACCGACGTGCTGGCCAGGGCGCTCCAGATCGACGGCGGCCTGGTGGATGCCATCAAGTCCAAGTTCCCGCCAAAGTAACCAGCATGCATGCATGCGGTTGGTTGGGTCAGCTGCTAATAATGACGAAGGACCACGTAAAAGTGCAGTTTCAATTCATTTGCTTGACAACATCTTTTGTATATTCTGATTATTTTGTGTCGGTGCATGTTTTGTGAAGGGCCTTGTCGGTTTTACTGTTAATTGTTGCTTTTTCTTCATGAACGTATTGGTGATTAATTTGTATGTGTCCATTATTGGTGAACGAATGAATGTGCCTTATAGCTTGAATTGTCATGATATTTTTAGGCAATGAACAAGATATAGTCTATTCCCTCTCTTTGCAGATCTCCCAAGACTTTATTTCAAAGTTTCACTGTGTTGCCACGAGTTGGGCTCCCAAGGTTCAGCCTTAATCTTTCGTCTAACAGAAATATTGTTCGGGTGGGTTTTTGCCCCATGTACACCTTTGAAAAAAATCTCCGTGGATCAATCTTTTCGTATATTCGTCGTAGCATATTGAGTATAGCTGGCGTTATTTCGGTGGAGTTCTGCATTAGCATTTGGTTCCAAAACATACTTTTCACCTGTCTACCCAATATATAAAAAAGGCTTTGAAATGTGTCAAAAACTCCAAGTATAAATTATGATAGTTAATATACTGACGTAAGATTGTATGCAAAATTATGACCATATGTGTCCTCCACATAAAAGCCACTTGATGCATCCTAAACATGTACGCTATATTGTAAGTACCGGTTAGCTGGATGGTTTCGGTCCTGTTGGTTGCAGCTTGTATCCCCAATAGATATTACGCTCTCTGGCCTTTGGCCCTTATCTAAAAGTATATGTAAGTGGCTATTTATTTCTTTTTTTTTTCCATGACATTTTGTTTCTAAACATTGTGAAGGCTAAAATCCTTCTTATGCTTAGTTCCAACCTCACATTGTACAACAACATTCCAGTGGGCCGTTATGTACTCAGGAATCTTTGTCTAATAAAATTTGCTATTGCTTAGTTAACCGAGATTTTCACAAGGCAATCGCCTGAGATTTTTTCCTGCGATTCATGCTTTAATTCTCTCTCGGGGCTAAGGTAATTCTTGTGCTGTCTAAATCTGAGCCCCCGACTTAGTAGAAAATTATAAATTTTGGATTATGGAAATATTTTTCATGTTTTTTTGGGTAGTATTTTTATCCTTTTTGAGAGGGTTGTATTTTGATCTTACTAGTCTAAATCATGTTATACTCCCTTCACTCCTTTTTATTAGGTGTATTTTTTTTTTTAAGTTGAACTTGTTCATGTTTGCTCAAATTTACCGGAAAAACTATCAGCAGCAACAATACTAAATAAATAAAATATGAAAATATATTTCATGATAAATGTAATGATACTAAGTTGGTATAGTAGATGTTGTTAGTTTTTCTATATACTAGATCAAAGATAAAGAAAGAGTTCAATGTTTTAGAAAAACTTATAAACCTTATAGAAAGTAAGATATACGAGAACCTATTAGTCTGTGTACAAATCACGTGATAAAGAAAAGAAAATGCATGCAGTTGAACAATTAAAATATGTGTCATTTTTTGACACTGGTATAATTAAATTGCATGCTTGCTAGTTTGCATGGATAACACGATCATCATTTGGACCGACAGTTAACGTATTAAGCAACACTGTTTGGTCTGAAAAAGATGCCCCCAGGATCGGGACACCATCGACACACTAGTAGAAAACAGGGCTTTGGTTTAGGCCAGAAAAGGGCATTAATCCCGGTTCTCCTACGAACCGGGACCAATGGGTGCATCAGTCCCAGTTTGTGAGGCCAGGGCGCCGGCCGAGCCTCGGGGGCCATTGGTCCCGGTTCGTCTGACCCCTTTGGTCCCGGTTCCAGACACGAACCGGGACCAAAGGGCCTCGCTCCTGGCGCTGCCCTTTAGTCCCGATTGGTGGCTGGAACCGGGACTAAAGAGCAGGCTTCTGTCCCGGTTCTAGCCACCAACCGGGACTATATGGATGCCTATATATACCCTCGCCCCTGCCCGCTCACTCCTCTGTTTTTTGGCCGTGTGGGAGGTGTGTGCATGCGCTGCTCTGTCTCCCTTCTATGCATGCACATGAGGTGTTCGATGAAATGCCCGAGCCACACTTAAGCTTTCTCCTCTCGAATCTCGACCTCCAAGCTCCATTTTCCTCAAGATTTGTCTAGGTTTGGCGGTCCGTCCCGTCCTCACCGCCGTCGATCGCCCACGCCGATCTCGTCGCCGGCACCACCGTGGTGAGCCTCTTGTTCTTATCTTCTTTCTAAAAGAAAAAAAATTCTTACTTGTATGATTTAGATAGATACTTGTATAGTTTTCTTAATTTTATTATTGTTTGTTATTATATAGTGCCATGGTTTTGGTATCTGCCCCTGTCGGCCCTCGTCCCGTCTATGATTCGGATGTGGTATATCATCTTTTATAACTATTTGTTTCATTTAGTGTTTATGACAATTATGCCGACCAACGTGACATAGATGTTTTTATCTAGGAGATATGTGAACCGGAAATTCCAACCGACCCTCTTGTCGAGAGGTTAAATTTAGTTGAAAAAGAAAACAATTACTTGAAAAAAAAGTGAAAAGAATTGAAGAGGAGGAGATGGAATTGGAGTTGCATGTTGCGGATGTCGTCGATGATCACAAGATCACGATGGATGAATTGCGCTTGAAGATTAGAAAGATTAAAAAATATGCCATTGATACTGAGGCTTGGTATCATTATGCCGTTGGATCAATTGTTACCTTAGTTGCGATAATGATCGCATTTGTTGTTGTATTGAAATGTTTTACATCGTTTCAACGTATGTTTTAGTTAGATGCTCTAGAGAGTTATATGTTGTTCAATGAGAACTATGTATGAACTTTATGTATTTATTTTTTCAGTAATAACATTTGATCACTACTATACTTTGGTTTTAATGTGATGATGAACTTGTATTAATCTGGTCACTTCTCTATTCATGATGTTCTGTAATGGTTTTTGATACACTTAATTATATAATGCACGCAGATGAACCGGCAATGAATGTACGTGACAGACGCACCTCCGAGTACATTGAGGGCCTGCATAATTTTCTCGAAGTGGCTGAGGCAAACAAGCATAATGGTTTTATGTATTGTCCATGCCCTATCTGTGGGAATACGAAGGATTACTCTGACTCGAAAACCCTTCACGTCCACCTTCTTGAGAAGGGTTTCATGCCACACTATAATGTTTGGACCAAGCACGGAAAAAGAGGGGTTATGATGGAAAACAATGAAGAAGAAGAGGATGATGACAACTATCCTCCCCCTGAATACGGTTATACTGCAACGGGGGAAGCTGAAGATCAAGAGGAACCAGACGATGTGCCCGATGATGATCTTCGCCGGGTCATTGTTGATGCAAAGAAACAATGCCAAAGTGAAAGGGAGAAGTTGAAGTTCGATCGCATGTTAGAGGATCACAAAAAAGGGTTGTACCCAAATTGCGAAGATGACAACACGAAGCTCTGTACCACACTGGAATTGTTGCAATGGAAGGCAGACAATGGTGTATCTGAAAACGGATTTGGGAAGCTACTGAAAATATTGAAGAAGAAGCTTCCAAAGGATAACGAATTGCCCGACAGCACGTACGAAGCAAAGAAGGTTCTATGCCCTCTAGGATTGGAGGTGCAGAAGATACATGCATGCCCTAATGACTGCATCCTCTACCGCGGTGAGTACGAGGAATTGAACGCATGCCCGGTATGCGGTGCATTGCAGTATAAGATCAGACGAGATGACCCTGGTGATGTCGAGGGCGAGCGCCCCAGGAAGAGGGTTCCTGCCAAGGTGATGTGGTATGCTCCTATAATACCATGATTGAAACGTCTGTTCAGAAACAAAGTGCATGCCAAGTTGATGCGATGGCACAAAGAGGACCGTAAGAAAGACGGGAAGTTGAGAGCACCCGCTGACGGGTCGCAGTGGAGAAAAATGGAGAGAAGGTGGGGGGACTTTGCAGTTGACGCAAGGAACGTATGATTTGGTTTAAGCGCAGATGGAATTAATCCTTTTGGGGAGCAGAACAGCAATCATAGCACCTGGCCCGTGACTCTATGTATCTATAACCTTGCTCCTTGGTTGTGCATGAAGCGGAAGTTCATTATGATGCCAGTGCTCATCCAAGGCCCTAAGCAACCCGGCAACGACATTGATGTGTTCCTAAGGCCATTAGTTGAAAAACTTTTACAGCTGTGGAATGGAAAAGGTGTACGTGTGTGGGATGAGCACAAACAGCAGGAATTTGACCTACATGCATTGCTGTTTGTACCATCAATGATTGGCCTGCTCTCAGTAACCTTTCAGGACAGACAAACAAGGGATATCACGCATGCACGCACTGTTTAGATGACACCGAAAGTATATATTTGGACAAATGCAGGAAGAATGTGTACCTGGGCATGGGAGGACCAGCAACGTGTGCACGAAAAAGACGGCATGCATCCAAAGCAGTATGAAGGTCCTGCCAGCTACACTCTTACCAAAGAAGAGAAGGAAGTATTCTTTGAATGCCTGTTCAGCATGAAGGTCTTGTCTGGCTTCTCGTCCAATATAAATAGAATAATAAATATCCTAGAGACAAAGTTTCAGAACCTAAAGTCTCATGACTGCCACATGATTATGACGCAACTGCTTCCGGTTGCATTGAGGGGGCTTCTACCGGAAAATGTTCGATTAGCCATTGTGAAGCTATGTGCATTCCTCAGTGCAATCTCTCAGAAGGTAATCGATCCAGAAATCCTACCAAGGTTAAAGAATGATTTGGTGCAATGTCTTGTCAGTTTCGAGCTGGTGTTCCCACCATCCTTCTTCAATATCATGACGCACGTCCTGGTTCATCTAGTCGACGAGATTGCCATTCTGGGCCCTGTATTTCTACACAATATGTTCCCCTTTGAGAGGTTCAAGGGAGTCTTAAAGAAATATGTTCGTAACCGTGCTAGGCCAGAAGGAAGAATCTCCACGGGCCATCAAACAGAGGAGGTCGCTGGGTTTTGTGTTGACTTAATTCCTGACCTTAAGCCGATTGGTCTCCCTCAATCGCGGTATGAGGGAAGACTCACTGGAAAAGGCATGCCAGGAGCGGACTCAATAATATGTAGGGACGGGCATTCTTGGGGTCAAGCACACTACACAGTTCTACAGAATTCTACCTTGGTGACCCCATATGTCAATGAACACAAGAATATTCTGCGCTCCAAACACCCGGAGCAGTGCGATGATTGGATTACATGTGAACACATCAAGACTTTCGGCAGTTGGTTGCAAACACATCTCATGGGTAACAAGATTGTTGGAGATGAGTTGTACTAGTTGGCCAGGGGACCATCTTCGACTGTATTGACTTACAAAGGGTATGAGATAAATGGGAATACATTTTACACGATCGCCCAACATCAAAAGAGCACCAACCAAAATAGTGGTGTCCGCTTTGATGCAGCAACCAACAGGGGAAAGGACACATATTATGGTTACATAGTGGACATATGGGAACTTGACTATGGACATGATTTTAAGGTCCCTTTGTTTCAGTGCAAATGGGTCAATCTGTCAGGAGGCGGGGTACAGCTAGACCTGCAGTACGGAATGACAACAGTGGATCTGAACAATCTTGGGTACACAGACGAACCATTCGTCCTAGCCAATGATGTGGCGCAGGTTTTTTATGTGAAGGACATGTCTACCAAACCAAGAAAAAAAAGATAAGGAAGCGAATACATCATACGATGAGTCAATGCGCCACATAGTTCTTTCAGGGAAAAGAGACATCATGGGAGTGGAGGGCAAGACAGACATGTCTGAAGATTATGAAAAGTTTCATGAAATTCCTCCCATCAAAGTGAAGGCTGACCCAAGCACCCTGTTAAACGATGAAGATTATCCATGGTTACGGCGCAATAAGCAAGGGTGACACGCGAAGAAAAACTGAAGACTTTCTCTCCAGAACTATTCGAATGATGGCTTTTATCTAGAATATCACTACAGTTACATGTCAAGAAATGAAATCCCTTTTGTAACAGATGAGTTTTCGTCCGAAAGCCTGATACTTCGAAAGAGATTGTCCATTTTGTACACGAAGTGCATCCAGTTTTTGCCGTAACCCTCTCAACTTTTTAGCACATGCGATGTGGGTGAAATGATGATACCATGCCAACTTTCAACCTTTTCAGAGTTCATTTGTAGTGCTTTTCAATTTCAGGGTCATTTAGCTATAAAATCAGTAAATGCATGAAAAATACCAAATGAAGTCAGAAAGGGTTGAAAATTGATGATGTGGCTTTGAATGGTGCATGTTGAATGCACAAAAAGTTTGGAGTTGAAATAAGTTCAAGAAAATGAAATCCCTTTGTAACAGATGAGTTTTTGTCCGAAACCCTGATACTTCGAAAGAGATTGTCCATTTTGTAGACGAAGTACATCCGTTTTTGCCGTAACCCTCTCAACTTTTTAGCACATGCTATGTGGGTGAAATGATGATACCATGCCAACTGTCAACCTTTTCAGAGTTCATTTTAGTGCTTTTCAAAAGAATGAACTACAAAGCTTTTATAAAACTCTAATAGCAAAAAGAATGAACTAAAAAGCTTCTATAAAACTCTAATAGCAAAAAGAATGAACTAAAAAGAATCAATTAAAATATTTTGTTATGATCAACTAAAACAAAACTATAATATTCTTCAATAGCAAAAAGAATCAACTAAAAAAGCTTTTATAACCTCTAGTTATTATCAAAATAATATTAACAAAAAATTATATAAAATTTATGCAACTAAAATTATCAAAGTATTTTTGTTAAAAACTTTAATAGCAAAAAGAATTTTCATAAAGTATTTTATGTTAAAAACTTTAATAGCAAACTAAAATGACATAAAAAATAAAAATATATTATCAAAGTAATACTAACTTAAAATTATATAAAATTTATGCAACTAAAATTATCAAAGTATGTTTGTTAAAAACTTTAATAGCAAAAAGATTTTCATAAATTGTTTTATTGTAAAAACTTTAATTGCAAACTAAAATGACATAAAAAATAAAAAAAGCCGCCTACGGGCCACACGGCCTGCATACGACTAGAAACCCATCTGTACATGGGCCAGGATGCAGGCCCACGGGCCCGACAGGCCCAACATGGCAGTGACAAAGTTTAGGCAAGTACTGCCTGCATTAGAGAGGAGCTCGAAAGCTCAGCCGCAGCGCGCCTTATAAACCAGTCCTGCCCTCTCTCAACTAGGGAGGTGGGACTAAACTCCCACCACACCGCTGTGCCAGGCTATTGGTCCCGGTTGGTGGCTCGAACCGGGACGAAAGCCAATGCCACCCTTTAGTCACCAACCGGGACTAAAGGTCTCTGCTTCCCGCCCTTTGGGCTGCTGAAAATAGACCTTTAGTCCTAGTTGGTGGCACCAACCGGACGAAAGGTGGCCTTTTGTCCCGGTTGGTGCCACCAACCGGGACCAATACTTTGTATATATAAGCAACACTTAGGAATTTTTCAGATTTCATCTGTAGTTGCCCCCGACGACGCCGAGCACATCGACGCCGCCAGGCTGCTCGAGCTCGCCATCGACGCCCTCGCCGTCAGGCTGCTCCACCTCGCCGTCGACGCCCTCGCCGACGCCCTCAATGCCCTCTGCCCCGACGCGCGCCCTGCCCCGACGCCGGCGCCGCAACCCGCGCCCCTGCCCTGCCCTGACGCCACCGGGACCAAAGGGCCTCGCTCCTGGCGCTGCCTTTAGTCCGATTGGTGGCTGGAACCGGACTAAAGAGCAGGTTCTGTCCCGGTTAGCCACCAACCGGGCTATATGGATGCCTATATATACCCTCGCCCCTGCCCGTCAATCCCTGTTTTTGGCGTGTGGGAGGTGTGTGCATGCGCTGCTCTGTCTCCCTTCTATGCATGCACATGAGGTGTTCGATGAAATGCCCGAGCCACACTAAGCTTTCTCCTCTCGAATCTCGACCTCCAAGCTCCATTTTCCTCAAGATTTGTCAGGTTTGGCGGTCGTCCGTCCTCACCGCCGTCGATCCACGCCGATCTCGTCGCCGGCACCACCGTGGTGAGCCTCTTGTTCTTATCTTCTTTCTAAAAGAAAAAAAATTCTTACTTGTATGATTAGATAGATACTTGTATAGTTTCTTAATTTTATTATTGTTTTTTATTATATAGTGCCAGGGTTGTGGATCTGCCCTGTCGGCCCTCGTCCCGTCTATGATTCGGATGTGGTATATTACTTTTATAACTATTGTTTCATTTAGGGTTTATGACAATTATGCCGACCAACGTGACATAGAGTTTTTATCTAGGAGATATGTGAACCGGAAATTCAACCGACCCTCTTGTCGAGAGGTTAAATTTAGTTGAAAAAGAAAACAATTACTTGAAAAAAAAGTGAAAAGAATTGAAGAGGAGGAGATGGAATTGGAGTTGCATGTTGGGATGTCGTCGATGATCACAAGATCACGATGGATGAATGCGCTTGAGATGTAGAAAGATTAAAAAATATGCCATTGATACTGAGGCTTGGTATACATTATGCCGTTGGATCAATTGTTACCTTAGTTGCGATAATGATCGCATTTGTTGTTGTATTGAAATGTTTTACATCGTTTCAACGGATGTTTTAGTTAGATGCTCTAGAGAGTTATAGTGGTTCAATGAGAACTATGTATGAACTTTATGTATTTATTTTTTCAGTAATAACATTTGATAATACTATACTTTTGGTTTAATGTGATGATGAACTTGTATTATCTGGTCACTTCTCTATTCATGATGTTCTGTAATGGTTTTTGATACACTTAATTATATAATGCACGCAGATGAACCGGCAATGAATGTACGTGACAGACGCCTCCGAGTACATTGAGGGCTGCTAATTTTCTCGAAGTGGCTGAGGCAAACAAGCATAATGGTTTTATGTATTGTCCATGCCCTATCTGTGGGAATACGAAGGATTACTCTGACTCGAAACCCTTCACGTCCACCTTTGAGAAGGGTTTCATGCCACACTATAATGTTTGGACCAAGCACGGAAAAAGAGGGGTTATGATGGAAAACAATGAAGAAGAAGAGGAGATGATGAAAATATCCTCCCCCTGAATACGGTTATACTGCAAGGGGGAAGCTGAAGATCAAGAGGAACCAGACGATGTGCCCGATGATGATCTTCGCCGGTCATTGTTGATGCAAAGAAACAATGCCAAAGTGAAGGGAGAAGTTGAAGTTCGATCGCATGTTAGGGATCACAAAAAGGGTTGACCCAAATTGCGAAGATGACAACACGAAGCTCTGTACCACACGGAATTGTTGCAATGGAAGGCGACAATGGGGTATCTGAAAACGATTTGGGAAGCTACTGAAAATTTGAAGAAGAAGCTTCCAAAGGATAACGAATTGCCCGACAGCACGTACGAAGCAAAGAAGGTTCTATGCCCTCTAGGATATGGAGGTGCAGAAGATACATGCATGCCCTAGACTGCATCCTACCGCGGTGAGTACGAGGAGGAATGAACGCATGCCCGGTATGCGGTGCATTGCAGTATAAGATCAGACGAGATGACCCTGGTGATGTCGAGGGCGAGCGCCCCAGGAAGAGGGTTTGCCAAGGTGATGTGGTATGCTCCTATAATACATGATTGAAACGTCTGTTCAGAAACAAAGTGCATGCCAAGTTGATGCGATGGCACAAAGAGGACCGTAAGAAAGACGGAGGAAGTTGAGGCACCGTGACGGTCGCAGTGGAGAAGAAAAATGGAGAGAAGGTGGGGGGACTTTGCAGTTGACGCAAGGAACGTATGATTTGGTTTAAGCGCAGATGGAATATCCTTTGGGGAGCAGAACAGCAATCATAGCACCTGGCCCGTGACTCTATGTATCTATAACCTTGCTCCTTGGTTGTGCATGAAGCGGAAGTAGTTCTTATGATGCCAGTGCTCATCCAAGGCCCTAAGCAAACCGGCAACGACATTGATGTGTTCCTAAGGCCAATTAGTTGAAAAACTTTTACAGCTGTGGAATGGAAAGGTGTACGTGTGTGGGATGAGCACAAACAGCAGGAATTTGACCTACATGCATTGGTTTGTACCATCAATGATTGGCCTGCTCTCAGTAACCTTTCAGGACAGACAAACAAGGGATATCACGCATGCACGCACTGTTTAGATGACACGAAAGTATATATTTGGACAAATGCAGGAAGAATGTGTACCTGGGCATGGAGGGACCAGCAACGTGTGCACGAAAAAGACGGCATGCATCCAAAGCAGTATGAAGGTCCTGCCAGCTACACTCTTACCAAGAAGAGAAGGAAGTATTCTTTGAATGCCTGTTCAGCAGATGAAGGTCTTGTCTGGCTTCTCGTCCAAATAAATAGAATAATAAATATCCTAGAGACAAAGTTTCAGAACCTAAAGTCTCATGACTGCCACATGATTATGACGCAACTGCTTCCGGTTGCATTGAGGGGGCTTCTACCGGAAAATGTGATTAGCCATTGTGAAGCTATGGGCATTCCTCAGTGCAATCTCTCCGAGAGTAATCGATCCAGAAATCTACCAAGGTTAAAGAATGATTTGGTTGCAATGTCTTGTCAGTTTCGAGCTGGTGTTCCCACCATCCTTCTTCAATATCATGACGACGTCCTGGTTCATAGTCGACGAGATTGCCATTCTGGGCCCTGTATTCTACACAATATGTTCCCCTTTGAGAGGTTCAAGAGAGTCTTAAAGAAATATGTTCGTAACCGTGCTAGGCCAAGGAAGGAAGAATCTCCACGGGCCATCAAACAGAGGAGGTCGTGGGTTTTGGTTTGACTTAATTCCTGACCTAAGCCGATTGGTCCCCTCAATCGCGGTATGAGGGAAGACTCACTGGAAAAGGCATGCAGGAGCGGACTCATAATATGTAGGGACGGGCTTCTTGGGGTCAAGCACACTACACAGTTCTACAGAATTCTACCTTGGTGACCCCATATGTCAATGAAAACACAAGAAGATTTGCGCTTTCTGCGTCGGACTACAAATCCCTCGACGCGGCGTCGAAGTAATGCTAGCCCTTCCGTTCATACTATCGTGCGCACACGCAAGAGACATGCGTGGACAGAGAGTAATGCGTGCATGATTGTGTACCTGCAGCACTTCGTCTGAAAGGGTTCCCGGCAAGAGGCGGAGAAAGTGACGGCGGACGACTTCTTTCCTCCGCGCTGGCACATCCCGGGCAACACCGGCAATCCGGTCGGCTCCGCGGTAACGGCGGCGAATGTGGAGAGGCTCCCGGGGCTCAACACGCTGGGCGTCTCGAGTCCCGCGTGGACTACGCGCCGTGGGGCGTGAACCCGCCGCACACCCACCCGCGCGCCACCGAGAGTCTACGTGCTCGAGGGCTCCCTCGATGTTGGCTTCGTCACCACCGCCGGCAAGCTCTTCGCCCGCACCGTCTGCAAGGGCGAGCTATTCGTTTTCCCCCGCGGCCTCGTCCACTACCAGAAGAACAACGGAGGCGCGCCGGCCGCCGCCATCTCGGCCTTCAACAGCAGCTTCCGGGCACGCAGTCCCTCGCCCTAGCGTTGTTCGCAGCCTCACAACCGGTGCCCACCGACGTGCTGGCCAGGGCGCTCCAGATCGACGGCGGCTGGTGGATGCCATCAAGTCCAAGTTCCCGCCAAAGTAACCAGCATGCATGCATGCGGTTGGTTGGTCAGCTGCTAATAATGACGAAGGACCACGTAAAAGGGCAGTTTCATCATTTGCTTGACAACATCTTTTGTATATTCTGATTATTTTGTGTCGGTGCATGTTTTGTGAAGGGCCTTGTCGGTTTTTAGTTAATTGTGCTTTTTCTCATGAACGTATTGGTGATTAATTTGTATGTGTCCATTATTGGTGAACGAATGAATGTGCCTTATAGCTTGAATGTCATGATATTTTTAGGCAATGAACAAGATATAGTCTATTCCCTCTCTTGCAGATCTCCCAAGACTTTATTTCAAAGTTTCACTGTGTGCCACGAGTTGGGCTCCCAGGTTCAGCTTAATCTTTCGTCAACAGAAATATTGTTCGGTGGGTTTTTGCCCCATGACACCTTTGAAAAAAATCCGTGGATCAATCTTTTCGTATATTCGTCGTAGCATATTGAGTATAGCTGGCGTTATTTCGGGTGGAGTTCTGCATTAGCATTTGGTTCCAAAACATACTTTTCACCTGTCTACCAATATATAAAAAGGCTTGAAATGTGTCAAAAACTCCAGTATAAATTATGATAGTGTTAATAACTGACGTAGATTGTATGCAAAATTATGACCATATGTGTCCTCACATAAAAGCCCCTTGATGCATCCCATAACATGTACGCTATATTGTAAGTACCGGTTAGCTGTGGTTTCGGTCCTGTTGGTTGAGCTTGTATCCCCAATAGATATTACGCTTCTGGCCTTTGGCCCTTATCTAAAAGTATATGTAAGTGGCTATTTATTTCTTTTTTTTTCCATGACATTTGTTTCTAACATGTGAAGGGAAAATCCTTCTTATGCTTAGTTCCAACCTCACATTGTACAACAACATTCCAGTGGGCCGTTATGTACTCAGGAATCTTGTCTAATAAAATTTGCTATTGCTTAGTTAACCGAGATTTTCACAAGGCAATCGCCTGAGATTTTTTCCTGCGATTATGCTTTAATTTTCTCTCTGGGGCTAAGGTAATCTTGTGCTGTCTAAATCTGAGCCCCGACTTAGTAGAAAATTATAAATTTTGGATATGGAAATATTTTTCATGTTTTTTTGGGTAGTATTTTTATCCTTTTTGTGAGGGTTGTATTTGATCTTACTAGTTAAATCATGTTTACTCCCTTCACTCCTTTTTATTAGGTGTATTTTTTTTTAAGTTGAACTTGTTCATGTTGGCTCAAATTTACCGGAAAAACATCCAGCAGCAACAATACTAAATAAATAAAATATGAAAAATATTTCATGATAAATGTAATGATACTAAGTTGGTATAGTAGATGTTGTTAGTTTTCTATATACTAGATCAAAGATAAAGAAAGAGTTCAAGTTTTAGAAAACTTATAAACCTTATAGAAAGTAAGATATACGAGAACCTATTGTCTGTGTACAAATCACGTGATAAAGAAAAGAAAATGCTGCAGTTGAACAATTAAAATATGTGTCATTTTTGACACTGGTATAATTAAATTGCATGCTTGCTAGTTGCAATGGAAACACGATCATCATTTGGACCGACAGTTAACGTATTAAGCAACACTGTTTGGTCTGAAAAAGATGCCCCAGGATCGGGACACCATCGACACACTAGTAGAAAACAGGGCTTTGGTTTAGGCCAGAAAAGGGCATTAATCCCGGTTTCCTACGAACGGGACCAATGGGTGCATCAGTCCCAGTTTGTGAGGCCAGGGCGCCGGCCGAGCCTCGGGGGGCCATTGGTCCGGTTCGTCGACCCCTTTGGTCCCGGTTCCAGACACGAACCGGGACCAAAGGGCCTCGCTCCTGGCGCTGCCTTTAGTCCCGATTGGTGGCTGGAACCGGGACTAAAGAGCAGGTTCTGTCCCGGGTTAGCCACCAACCGGGACTATATGGATGCCTATATATACCCTCGCCCCTGCCCGTCAATCCTCTGTTTTTGGCGTGTGGGAGGTGTGTGCATGCGCTGCTCTGTCTCCCTTCTATGCATGCACATGAGGTGTTCGATGAAAATGCCCGAGCCACACTAAGCTTTCTCCTCTCGAATCTCGACCTCCAAGCTCCATTTTCCTCAAGATTTGTCAGGTTTGGCGGTCCGTCCGTCCTCACCGCCGTCGATCCACGCCGATCTCGTCGCCGGCACCACCGTGGTGAGCCTCTGTTCTTATCTTCTTTCTAAAAGAAAAAAAATTCTTACTTGTATGATTTAGATAGATACTTGTATAGTTTCTTAATTTTATTATTGTTTGTTTATTATATAGTGCCAGGTTGTGGATCTGCCCTGTCGGCCCTCGTCCCGTCTATGATTCGGATGTGGTATATTACTTTTATAACTATTGTTTCATTTAGGGTTTATGACAATTATGCCGACCAACGTGACATAGAGTTTTTATCTAGGAGATATGTGAACCGGAAATTCAACCGACCCTCTTGTCGAGAGGTTAAATTAGTTGAAAAAGAAAACAATTACTTGAAAAAAAAGTGAAAAGAATTGAAGAGGAGGAGATGGAATTGGAGTTGCATGTTGGGATGTCGTCGATGATCACAAGATCACGATGGATGAATTGCGCTTGAGATTAGAAAGATTAAAAAATATGCCATTGATACTGAGGCTTGGTATCATTATGCCGTTGGATCAATTGTTACCTTAGTTGCGATAATGATCGCATTTGTTGTTGTATTGAAATGTTTTACATCGTTTCAACGGATGTTTTAGTTAGATGCTCTAGAGAGTTATAGTGGTTCAATGAGAACTATGTATGAACTTTATGTATTTATTTTTTCAGTAATAACATTTGATCAATACTATACTTTGGTTTAATGTGATGATGAACTTGTATTATCTGGTCACTTCTCTATTCATGATGTTCTGTAATGGTTTTTGATACACTTAATTATATAATGCACGCAGATGAACCGGCAATGAATGTACGTGACAGACGCACCTCCGAGTACATTGAGGGCTGCTAATTTTCTCGAAGTGGCTGAGGCAAACAAGCATAATGGTTTTATGTATTGTCCATGCCCTATCTGTGGGAATACGAAGGATTACTCTGACTCGAAACCCTTACGTCCACCTTTGAGAAGGGTTTCATGCCACACTATATGTTTGGACCAAGCACGGAAAAAGAGGGGTTATGATGGAAAACAATGAAGAAGAAGGGGATGATGAACAATATCCTCCCCTGAATACGGTTATACTGCAACGGGGGAAGCTGAAGATCAAGAGGAACCAGACGATGTGCCCGATGATGATCTTCGCCGGTCATTGTGATGCAAAGAAACAATGCCAAAGTGAAGGGAGAAGTTGAAGTTCGATCGCATGTTAGGGATCACAAAAAGGGTTGACCCAAATTGCGAAGATGACAACACGAAGCTCTGTACCACACGGAATTGTTGCAATGGAAGGCGACAATGGGGTATCTGAAAACGGATTTGGGAAGCTACTGAAAATTTTGAAGAAGAAGCTTCCAAAGGATAACGAATTGCCCGACAGCACGTACGAAGCAAAGAAGGTTCTATGCCCTCTATATTGGAGGTGCAGAAGATACATGCATGCCCTAGACTGCATCCTACCGCGGTGAGTACGAGAGGAATGAACGCATGCCCGGTATGCGTGCATTGCAGTATAAGATCAGACGAGATGACCCTGGTGATGTCGAGGGCGAGCGCCCCAGGAAGAGGGTTTGCCAAGGTGATGTGGTATGCTCCTATAATACATGATTGAAACGTCTGTTCAGAAACAAAGTGCATGCCAAGTTGATGCGATGGCACAAAGAGGACCGTAAGAAAGACGGGAAGTTGAGGCACCGCTGACGGGTCGCAGTGGAGAAAAATGGAGAGAAGGTGGGGGGACTTTGCAGTTGACGCAAGGAACGTATGATTTGGTTTAAGCGCAGATGGAATATCCTTTTGGGGAGCAGAACAGCAATCATAGCACCTGGCCCGTGACTCTATGTATCTATAACCTTGCTCCTTGGTTGTGCATGAAGCGGAAGAGTTCTTATGATGCCAGTGCTCATCCAAGGCCCTAAGCAACCGGCAACGACATTGATGTGTTCCTAAGGCCATTAGTTGAAAAACTTTTACAGCTGTGGAATGGAAAGGTGTACGTGTGTGGGATGAGCACAAACAGCAGGAATTTGACTACATGCATTGGTTTGTACCATCAATGATTGGCCTGCTCTCAGTAACCTTTCAGGACAGACAAAACAAGGGATATCACGCATGCACGCACTGTTTAGATGACACGAAAGTATATATTTGGACAAATGCAGGAAGAATGTGTACCTGGGCATGGAGGGACCAGCAACGTGTGCACGAAAAAGACGGCATGCATCCAAAGCAGTATGAAGGTCCTGCCAGCTACACTCTTACCAAGAAGAGAAGGAAGTATTCTTTGAATGCCTGTTCAGCAATGAAGGTCTTGTCTGGCTTCTCGTCCAAATAAATAGAATAATAAATATCCTAGAGACAAAGTTTCAGAACCTAAAGTCTCATGACTGCCACATGATTATGACGCAACTGCTTCCGGTTGCATTGAGGGGGCTTCTACCGGAAAATGTGATTAGCCATTGTGAAGCTAGTGGCATTCCTCAGTGCAATCTCTCCGAGAGTAATCGATCCAGAAATCTACCAAGGTTAAAGAATGATTTGGTGCAATGTCTTGTCAGTTTCGAGCTGGTGTTCCCACCATCCTTCTTCAATATCATGACGACGTCCTGGTTCATAGTCGACGAGATTGCCATTCTGGGCCCTGTATTCTACACAATATGTTCCCCTTTGAGAGGTTCAAGGGAGTCTTAAAGAAATATGTTCGTAACCGTGCTAGGCCAGAAGGAAGAATCTCCACGGGCCATCAAACAGAGGAGGTCGTGGGTTTTTGTTTGACTTAATTCCTGACCTAAGCCGATTGGTCCCCTCAATCGCGGTATGAGGGAAGACTCACTGGAAAAGGCATGCAGGAGCGGACTCATAATATGTAGGGACGGGCATTCTTGGGGTCAAGCACACTACACAGTTCTACAGAATTCTACCTTGGTGACCCCATATGTCAATGAAAAACAGAAGATTTGCGCTCCAAACACCGGAGCAGTGCGATGATTGGATTACATGTGGAACACATCAGACTTTCGGCAGTTGGTTGCAAACACATCTCATGGGTAACAAGATTGTTGGAGATGAGTTGTACTAGTTGGCCAGGGGACCATCTTCGACGTATTGACTTACAAAGGGTATGAGATAATGGGATACATTTACAACGATCGCCCAACATCAAAAGAGCACCAACCAAAATAGTGGTGTCCGCTTTGATGCAGCAACCAACAGGGGAAAGGACACATATTATGGTTACATAGTGGACATATGGGAACTTGACTATGGACATGATTTTAAGGTCCTTTGTTTCAGTGCAAATGGGTCAATCTGTCAGGAGGCGGGGTACAGCAGACCTGCAGTACGGAATGACAACAGTGGATCTGAACAATCTTGGGTACACAGACGAACCATTCGTCCTAGCCCATGTGTGGGCGAGGTTTTTTAGTGAAGGACATGTCTACCAAACCAAGAAAAAAAAAAAAGAAGGAAGCGAATACATCATACGATGAGTCAATGCGCCACATAGTTCTTTCAGGGAAAAGAGACATCATGGGAGTGGAGGGCAAGACAGACATGTCTGAAGATTATGAAAAGTTTCATGAAATTCCTCCCATCAAAGTGAAGCTGACCCAAGCACCTGTTAACGATGAAGATTATCCATGGTTACGGCGCAATAAGCAAGGGTGACACGCGAAGAAAAACTGAAGACTTTCTCTCCAGAACTATCGAATGATGGCTTTTATCTAGAATACACTACAGTTACATGTCAAGAAATGAAATCCCTTTGTAACAGATGAGTTTTCGTCCGAAAGCTGATACTTCGAAAGAGATTGTCCATTTTGTACACGAAGTGCATCCAGTTTTTGCCGTAACCTCTCAACTTTTTAGCACATGCGTGTGGGTGAAAATGATGATACCATGCCAACTTTCAACCTTTTCAGAGTTCATTTGTAGTGCTTTTCAATTTCAGGGTCATTTAGCTATAAAATCAGTAAAAGCATGAAAAATACCAAATGAAGTCAGAAAGGGTTGAAAATTGATGATGTGGCTTGTGGAATGCATGTTGAATGCACAAAAAGTTTGGAGTTGAAATAAGTTCAAGAAAATGAAATCCCTTTGTAACAGATGAGTTTTTGCCGAAACCCTGATACTTCGAAAGAGATTGTCCATTTTGTAGACGAAGTACATCCGTTTTTGCCGTAACCCTCTCAACTTTTTAGCAATGCTATGTGGGTGAAATGATGATACCATGCCAACTGTCAACCTTTTCAGAGTTCATTTTAGTGCTTTTCAAAAGAATGAACTACAAAGCTTTTATAAAACTAATAGCAAAAAGAATGAACTAAAAAGCTTCTATAAAACTCTAATAGCAAAAAGAATGAACTAAAAAGAATCAATTAAAATATTTTGTTATGATCAACTAAAAACAACTATATATTCTTCAATAGCAAAAAGAATCAAACAAAAAGCTTTTATAAACCTTAGTTATTATCAAAATAATATTAACAAAAAATTATAAAAATTTATGAACTAAAATTATCAAAGTATTTTTTTGTTAAAAACTTTAATAGCAAAAAGAATTTTCATAAAATTTATGTTAAAAACTTAATAGCAAACTAAAATGACATAAAAAATAAAAATATATATTCAAAGTAATACTAACTTAAAATTATATAAAATTTATGCAACTAAAATTATCAAAGTATGTTTGTTAAAAACTTTAATAGCAAAAAGATTTTTCATAAATTGTTTTATGTTAAAAACTTTAATTGCAAACTAAAATGACATAAAAAATAAAAAAATGCCGCCTACTGGGCCACCACGGCCTGCATACGACTAGAAACCCATCTGTACATGGGCCAGGATGCAGGCCCACGGGCCCGACAGGCCCAACATGGCAGTGACAAAGTTTAGGCAAGTACTGCCTGCATTAGAGAGGAGCTCGAAAGCTCAGCCGCAGCGCGCCTTATAAACCAGTCCTGCCCTCTCTCAACTAGGGAGTGGGACTAAACTCCCCACACCCGCGTGTGCCAGGCTATTGGTCCGGTTTGTGGCTCGAACCGGGACGAAAGCCAATGCACCCTTTAGTCACCAACCGGGACTAAGGTCTCTGCTTCCCGCTTTGGGTGCTGTGAAATAGACCTTTAGTCCTAGTTGGTGGCACCAACCGGACGAAAGGTGGCCTTTGTCGGTTGGTGCCACCAACCGGGACCAATACTTTGTATATATAAGCAACACTTAGGAATTTTTCAGATTTCATCTGTAGTTGCCCCCGACGACGCGAGCACATCGACGCCGCCAGGCTGCTCGAGCTCGCCATCGACGCCCTCGCCGTCAGGCTGCTCCACCTCGCCGTCGACGCCCTCGCCGACGCCCTCAATGCCCTCTGCCCCGACGCGCGCCCTGCCCCGACGCCGGCGCCGCAACCCGCGCCCCGCCTGCCCTGCCCTGACGCCGCCGTGCCCCTGCCCCTGCCCCGACGCTGCCCCCAGCTGTGAGCCCCCCTTCCCCCGTGCCCCTGCCCTGCCCCGACGCCGCCGCCGCCGCCCCAGCTGCTCTGCTTGCCGCGGCGCCGCCCCTGCTCATCTTTTTTTCATAGATTTTTTTGTCCATTGATGTATGTATGGATGTTGTATGTATGTATATGCAGATGTATGGATGATCCATGGATGTATGCATTGATGTATGAATTTTTTTTGTTCATAGAATTTTATTTGTCCATTGATGTATGCTTTTTTTTCATAGAAAGTTTTTTTGTTCATAGAAAGTTTTTTTGTTCATATTAAGTTTACTAAGTTTTACTTTGACTAAATCGGGGAGAGGCAACTTTACTAAATGTTCATGAATTTTTTTGTACAGAGAAATTTTTTTTGTTCATATTAAGTTTGCTAAACCGAGGAGAGGCTACTTTGCTAAAACTCATATTAAGTTTGAATATACGACCTCGATAACTTCGACATGAGGGGGGGGGGGGGTCGTTAAACATAACCCGATAACTTCGCCACGAGGCGGGGGGGGGGGGGGGGAGGGGGGTTGTTAAAACATAAACCCGATAAAATTCGACATGAGGGGGGGGCGGGGGTCGTTAAAACATAACCCCAATAACTTCGACATGAGGGGGGGGGGGGGGGCGGGGGTCGTTAAAACATAACCCCGATAACTTCGACATGGGGGGGGGGTCGTTAAAACATAACCCCGATAAGGGGGGAGGAGTTCTCGACGATGTTTGCCACGAATCCATTGCTCATATGCATATGATTCCTGGGGGTTATGTTTGCCACTAATCCATTTCTCATGTTTGTATATTTCCATGTTGTAATATTTGCAGAAACTATGGACAGAGACTTGGAACAAGAAGAGTTGTTGGGGGATATAATCCGTAACGGAGGTGATCCCTTGTCGTTTCTCAACGACACCGATGGTCAGGAATGAGAGGATGACGGCTCCGGTGATCCAACAATGGAGGAGGAAGGAGATTATGATGGCTCCGGTGACCGAACGATGGAGGAAGGAGATCATGATCACGGCTCCGTTGACCGAACGGAGGAGGGATCCTTAACTGCTGCAAAGTCCGGTGAGGTATATATATATTAATTAAGCTTGTGCTGACTTGATGCATTAATTGTTTTGGTATGTACATATATTAACGCTTCTTTCTTCTTTTAGCCCTCCGGATCGAGCCAAACTTCCGTAAGGAGACGAGGCCCGAAGAAAAGGTTGCACCAGGATGAAAGTTTCACGATCACAGAAGTCGCGAAAGATGGCCAACCGATTGCTCTCAAGCGGACCAAGGACGCATTTGTACATCGGTGCGGAGTTGTTGTTAGGGACAGCGTCCCGATCAGCATCCAACAATGGAATAAGAAGAAGAACCCTGAAGTTTCTTATGTCCAGGATAGACTGAAAGATGATCTTTGGACCTCGCTGATGACAATTTTCAGCCTACCGCTAGAGGAGGATCCGAATAACCCAGTTATAGAGCGAAAGGTCAAGGCGTTTGCTCTTAAGAAGATGGCAGCACTATTCAACAATGGAAGAAAGAGTTAACAAAAAGTTTGTCGAGAAAAACGAGACTCCAGAATTCATCGGTCGATATGAGAAGATAAGAGATCACTGGCCCGCATTTGTGGCCTACAAGAAATCAGAAAAGGGTATGCAAAGGTCAGTGACAAACAAGCAAAATGCTGCAAAGAAGCTGTATCACCATACCACGGGGTCAGGTGGCTATAGCAAAGCCCGGCCGTTGTGGGACAAAGCTGAGCAAGATCTGCTTGCTAAAGGGGTCCAACCAGCGACATAGCACTGGCCAGATCGGGCAAGGACTTGGTTCTTCGGGGTTGGGTGAACTTTGGACCCAGAATCAGGGAAGTGTGGTTGGACGAACGATCAACTTGCAATACCCATCAATAAGCTTGAGACAACAATCAAGGGAGCGCAGGAAGGGATGTTCATTCCCGACTGAGAGAAGGACGAGCTGACAGAGGCCCTCGGGAATCCTGAACACCCTGGACGAACACGAGGCACATCAGGCTCCGTTCCATGGGTTCATGGGTTTCCCGACAGTGGTGGTTATAGAAGCCGAGAGAGAAAGAAGAAAGAGGAAGCAAGCAAAATGCAGAAGCTCAGTGCAAGATTAGCGAACCTAGAGGAACGTGAGAGCCAGCGAGCTACCGGCCAACCATCTCAGCGGCACGAAGATCCTTCGTTCGACGCTGCCCCAGAAGCTACCCCACCATCTCAGCGGAGAAGTGGCGTGGCTTCCACGGAGCTCGTTCAGCCTGATTTCACGGCTCCTAGCTACCTCGTGGATAGTGTCACGGAGGCTAAACATTGTGTGCTAATGGCGAAATGCCAGAACCTGACCTTGAAGGCGGCGCTTGCTACTTCTTGAGCTTGCGTTGGTTTTTCCCTTGAAGAGGAAAGGGTGATGCAGCAAAGTAGAGATAAGTATTTCCCTCAGTTAGAGAACCAAGGTATCAATCCAGTAGGAGACAACGCACAAATCACCAATACCTGCACAAATAATCAAACAACTTGCACCCAACGCGATAAAGGGGTTGTTAATCTCTTCACGGTCACTTGCAAAAGTGAGATCTGATAGAGATAGATGAAGATAAACAAACAATAAAGTAAATATTTTTGGGTCTTTTGGTTTATAGATGGGAAAGTAAAAGATTGCAAAATAGTAGATCGGAAATTTATATGATGGAAAATAGGCCTGGGGGCCATAGGTTTCACTAGAGGCTTCTCTCAAGATAGCAAATAATACGGTGGGTGAACAAATTACTGTCCAGCAATTGATAGAAAAGCGCAAAGTTATGACGATATCTAAGGCAATGCTTATGAAATATAGGCATCACGTCCGTGTCAAGTAGACCAAAACGATTCTGCATCTACTACTATTACTCCACACATCGACCGACTCCTACCTGCATCTAGAGTATTAAGTTCATGAAGAACAGAGTAACACATTAAGTAAGATGATATGACGTAGAGGAATAAACTCAAGCAATATGATGTAAACCCCATCTTTTTATCCTCGATGGCAACAATACAATACGTGCCTTACTGCCCCTACTGTCACTGGGAAAGGACACCGCAAGATTGAACCCAAAGCTAAGCACTTGTCCCATTGCAAGAAAAACCAATAGTTGGCCAAACCAAACTGATAGTTCGAAGAGAATTACAAAGATATCAAATCATGCATATAAGAATTCAAAGAAGATTCAAATAATATTCATAGATAAGCTGATCATAAATCCACAATTCATTGGATCTCGACAAACACACTGCAAAAGAATATTACATCGGATAGATCTCCAAGAACATCGAGGAGAACATGGTATTGAGAATCAAAGAGAGAGAAGAAGCCATCTAGCTACTAGCTATGGACCTGTAGGTCTGAGATAAACTACTCACGCTTCATCGGAAGGGCAATAAAGTTGATGTAGAAGCCCTCCGTGATCGAATCCCACTCCGGCAGGGTGCCGGAAAAGGCCCGAAGATGGGATCTCACGGGTACAGAAGGCTGCGGTGGCGGAAAAGTGTTTTCGTGGATGCTTCTGGTGGTTTGGTAATATTTATGAATATATAGGACGAAGAATTAGGTCAGGGGGTGTTGGAGTAGGCCATAAGGTAGGGCCCCCCCTAGTGCGCGCCCCTGTGGCTTGTCGTCTACTCCAAGGTCTTCTGACTTGGATTCCAAGTCCCACAGGTGTCTTCTGGTCCAAGAAAAATCATCGCAAAAGTTTTATTCCGTTTGGACTCCGTTTGGTATTCCTTTTCTGCGAAACTCAAAAATAAGGAAAAAACAAAAACTGGCACTGGGCTCTAGGTTAATAGGTTAGTCCCCAAAATAATATAAAATAGCATATTAACGCATATAAAACATCCAAAATAGATAATATAATAGCATGGGACAATAAAAAATTATAGATACGTTGGAGGTGTATCAATCATCCCCAAACTTAATTCCTGCTCGTCCTCGAGTAGGTAAATGACAAAAACAGAATTTTTGATGTGGAATGCTACCTAACATATTTATCCATGTAATTTTCTTTATTGTGGCATGAATATTCAGATCCATAAGATTCAAAACAAAAGTATAATATTGACATAAAAACAATAATACTTCAAGCATACTAACAAAGCAATTATGTATTCTCAAAATAACATGGCCAAAGAAAGCTTATCCCTACAAAATCATATAGTCTGGCTATGCTCCATCTTCATCACACAAAATATTCAAATCATGCACAACCCCGATGACAAGCCAAGCAATTGTTTCATACTTTTAATGTTCTCAAACTTTTTCAACTTTCACGCAATACATGAGCGTGAGCCATGGACATAGCACTATAGGTGGAATAGAATATGGTGGTTGTGGAGAAGACAAAAAGAAGGAGATAGTCTCACATCAACTAGGCGTATTAACGGGCTATGGAGATGCCCATCAATAGATATCAATGTGAGTGAGTGGGGATTGCCATGCAACGGATGCACTAGAGCTATAAGTGTATGAAAGCTCAAAAGAAAACTAAGTGGGTGTGCATCCAACTTGCTTGCTCATGAAGACCTAGGGCAATTTGAGGAAGACCATCGTTGGAATATACAAGTCAAGTTCTATAATGAAAAATTCCCACTAGTATATGAAAGTGACTACATAGGAGACTCTCTATCATGAAGATCACGGTGCTACTTTGAAGCACAAGTGTAAAAAAAGGATAGTAACATTGCCCCTTCTCTCTTTTTCTCTCATTTTTTTCCTTTTTTTTCTTTTCTCTTTTTTTCTTTCTCTCTCCTTTTTTTTTCTTTGGCTTCTTTGGCCTCTCCTTTTTTTTCCTCGCATGGGACAATGCTCTAATAATGAAGATCATCACACTTCTATTTACTTACAACTCAAAAATAAAAAATACAACTCGATACTTAGAACAAAATATGACTCTATATGAATGCCTCCGGCGGTGTACCGGGATGTGCAATGACTCAAGAGTGACATGTATGAAAAAATTATGAAAGGTGGCTTTGCCACAAATATGATGTCAACTACATGATCATGCAAAGCAATATGACAATGATGGAACGTGTCATAATAAAACGGAACGGTGGAAAGTTGCATGGTAATATATCTCGGAATGGCTATGGAAATGCCATAATAGGTAGTTATGGTGGCTGTTTTGATGAAGGTATATGGTGGGTGTATGGTACCGGTGAAAGTTGCGCGGCACTAGAGAGGCTAGCAATGGTGGAACGGTGAGAGTGCGTATAATCCATGGACTCAACATTAGTCATGAAGAACTCACATACGTATTGCAAAAATCTATTAGTCATCGAAACAAAGTACTACGCGCATGCTCCTAGGGGGATATATTGGTAGGAAAAGACCATCGCTCGTCCCCGACCGCAACTCATAAGGAAGAAAATCAAAAAATACCTCATGCCCCAACTTCGTTACATAACGGTTCACCATACGTGCATGCTACGGGACTCACAAACCTTAACACAAGTATTTCTCAAATTCACAATTACTCACTAGCATGACTCTAATATCACCATCTCTATATCTCAAAACAATCATAAGGAATCAAACTTCTCATAGTATTCAATGCACTTTATATGAAAGTTTTTATTATATCCCTCTTGGATGTCTATCATATTAGGACTAAATTCATAACCAAAGAAAATTACCATCCTGTTTAGAGACTCTCAAAATAATATAAGTGAAGCATGAGAGTTCAATAATTTCTATAAAATAAAGCCACCGCCGTGCTCTAAAAAGATATAAGTGAAGCACTAGATCAAAATTGCCTAGCTCAAAAGATATAAGTGAAGCACATAGAGTATTCTAATAAATCACGATTCATGCGTGTCCCTCTCAAAAGGTGTGTACAGCAAGGATGATTGTGGCAAACTAAAAAGCAAAGACTCAAATCATACAAGACGCTCCAAGCAAAACACATATCATGTGGTGAATAAAAATATAGCCTCAAGTAAAGTTACCGATAGACGAAGACGAATGAGGGGATGCCTTCCGGGGCATCCCCAAGCTTAGGCTCTTGGTTGTCCTTGAATATTACCTTGGGGTGCCTTGGGCATCCCCAAGCTTAGGCTCTTGCCACTCCTTATTCCATAGTCCATCAAATCCTTACCCAAAACTTGAAAACTTCACAACACAAAACTCAACAGAAAATCTCATAAGTTCCGTTAGTATAAGAAAATAAATCACCACTTTTGGTACTGTTGTGAACTCATTCTTTATTTATATTGTTGTAATATCTACTGTATTCCAACTTTTCCTTGGTTCATACCCCCCGATACTACCCATAGATTCATCAAAATAAGCAAACAACACAAAGAAAACAGAATCTGTCAAAAACAGAACAGTCTGTAGTAATAAGAGAACTTCGAATACTTATGTAACTCAAAAAATTCTGAAAACTTAGGAAAACCTTTGAAATTTGTATATCAATCTTGTGCACAAAGAATCAGATCAAAAGCACGCTTCTGTTAATTAAAAACATTATTTTACTGGGTGCAAAAGTTTCTGTTTTTTAGCAAGATCAAATCAACTATCACTGTAAGCTATCCCAAAGGTCTTACTTAGCACAAACACTAATTAAAACACAAAACCACATCTAACCAGAGGCTATTTGAATTATTTATAGGAAAATAGCAAGGAAAAATATTGGGTTGTCTCCCAACAAGCGCTTTTCTTTAAAGCCTTTTAGATAGGCATTGATAATTTCGATGATTCTCACATGGAAGATAGCAATTGAAACATGAAGAGAGCATCATGTAGTAAAAACTAGCATATGCAAGGAAGAAGAAAGAAACAATAGCAACCTCAACATAACGAGAGGCAATTTAGTGACATGAAAATTTCTACATCCATATTTTCCTCTCTCATAATAATTACATGTAGGATCATAATCAAATTCAACAATATAGCTGTCACATAAAATTTTCTCTTTATGATCCTCATGCATGCAAAGTTGGCACTCTTCCAAAATAGTGGGATTAACATAGAATAAAGTCATGACCTCTCCAAACCCACTTTTATTAAAAATTTCATAAGATTGTTCAATCTCCAAAGTAGTGGGATCATTAATTCCTAAAGTTGACACTCTTCCAAACCCACTTTCAATATTATAGCAAACATATTCATCATGAGGCTTAAATAAATTTTCAAGATCATAAGAAGAATCACCCCAATCATGATCATTACAATAAGTAATGGACATAGCTAAATTAGCATCCCCAAGCTTAGGGTTTTGCATATTATTAGCACAATTGACACTAATAGAATTTATAATAACATCATTGCAATCATGCTTTTGATTAAAGGAACTATCAAGTACGGGTGCAATAGCAATAATCTCATGTTTAACATAAGGAACTATAGCAAATTCATCTCCATAAATACTGGCATCATGGCCATAAGAATAGCAAGCATCATGTTCATCAAGGGATATTTCAATCAAATCAACGGAATCATAATTATCTATAGATTCATGCATATTATTATTTTCTTCCAAAGCAACGGTCATTCTCTCAATAAATTCTTTGACATAGGCATTATGAGCATAGTTTTCATAGCAATATTTAAGTATGTCAAAATTTTCAGATTTGTAGAGAGTAATATCATACTTTTCAATCAAAGAAGCAACTTCATAAGCACCCTTAAAAGCAACAAATTCTTCAATTTGTTCGATATCATAGTAACTATAAACACCCTTTTCATAAGAAGATAAGATTTCATTGTCATTAAACTCACATAGGTAGGGAAGGTGTTTTTTAGGGTTCTTAGAGAAACAAGTAAAATCACAAAGTTTGCAAAGATTCCAAGCATAACATACCAAACAATTTACTTGATTCCATAAGAGTCTCCCTTTTTCAGACAAACGGTGACGCACAAAATGAGCATGCTCATCTAAAGATTTTCCCTCAACTAAACTAGTTGGCGTTTCAGCATGAGCACATATGGATCGAAGATGATCCAGGTAGAAAACTATAAGTGGATCCATAAACTTTGTTTCTGATTTTCAATAAACACACAATGATACCAAGCGAACAAGCAAACGAGCCAAGTAAGACATAAAGGCAAACGAAAAGACGAACGGAAGAAGGGCGAATAAAAAGGCAAATCTTTTCAAAAATCATTTTAGAAGTGGGGGGGGGGGGGGAGGAAAACGAGAGGCAAAAGGCGAATAATGTAATGCAAGAGATGAGAGTTTTATGATGGGTACTTGGTATGTCTTGACTTGGCGTAGATCTCCCTGGCAACGGCGCAAGAAATTCTTCCTGCTACTTCTTGAGCTTGCGTTGGGTTTTCCCTTGAAGAGGAAAGGGTGATGCAGCAAAGTAGAGATAAGTATTTCCCTCAGTTAGAGAACCAAGGTATCAATCCAGTAGGAGACAACGCACAAATCACCAATACCTGCACAGACAATCAAACAACTTGCACCCAACGTGATAAAGGGGTTGTCAATCCCTTCACGGTCACTTGCAAAAGTGGGATCTGATAGAGATAGATGAAGATAAACAAACGATAAAGTAAATATTTTTGGGTTTTTTGGTTTATAGATCGGAAAGTAAAAGATTGCAAAATAGTAGATCGGAAACTTATATGATGGAAAATAGACCTGGGGGCCATAGGTTTCACTAGAGGCTTCTCTCAAGATAGCAAATAATATGGTGGGTGAACAAATTACTGTGGAGCAATTGATAGAAAAGCGCAAAGTTATGACGATATCTAAGGCAATGATTCTGAAATATAGGCATCACGTCCATGTCAAGTAGACCTAAATGATTCTGCATCTACTACTATTACTCCACACATCGATCGACTCCTGCCTGCATCTAGAGTATTAAGTTCATGAAGAACAGAGTAACGCATTAAGTAAGATGACATGATGTAGAGTAATAAACTCAAGCAATATGATGTAAACCCCATCTTTTTATCCTCGATGGCAACAATACAATATGTGACTTGCTGCCCCTACTGTCACTGGGAAAGGACACCGCAAGATTGAACCCAAAGCTAAGCACTTCTCCCATTGCAAGAAAAACCTATCTAGTTGGTCAAACCAAACCGGTAGTTCGAAGAGAATTACAAAGATATCAAATCATGCATAAAAGAATTCAGAGAAGATTCAAATAATATTCATAGATAAGCTGATCATAAATCCACAATTCATCAGATCTCGACAAACACACCGCAAAAGAATATTATATCGGATAGATCTCCAAGAACATCGAGGAGAACATGGTATTGAGAATCAAAGAGAGAGAAGAAGCCATCTAGCTACTAGGTATGGACCCGTAGGTCTGAGATAAACTACTCACGCTTCATCGGAAGGGCAATAGAGTTGATGTAGAAGCCCTCCGTGATCGAATCCACCTCCGGCAGGGTGCCGAAAAAGGCCCCAAATGGGATCTCACAGGTACAGAAGGTTGCGGCGGCGAAAAAGTGTTTTCGTGGATGCTTCTGGTGGTTTGGGAATATTTGTGAATATATAGGATGAAGAATTAGGTCAGGGGGTGTTGGAGTAGGCCACAAGGCAGGGGACGCCCCCCCAGGGCATGCCCCTGTGGCTTGTCATCTACTCCAAGGTCTTCTGACGTGGATTCCAAGTCCCACAGGTGTCTTCTGGTCCAAAAAAAATCATCGCGGAAGTTTTCTTCCGTTTGGACTCCGTTTGGTATTCCTTTTCTGCGAAACTCAAAAACAAGAAAAAAACAGAAACTGGCACTGGGCTCTAGGTTAATAGGTTAGTCCCAAAAATAATATGAAATAGCATATTAATGCATATAAAACATCCAAAACAGATAATATAATAGCATGGAACAATAAAAAATTATAGATACGTTGGAGACGTATCAGCGCTCGGCACTGTTGTACCTCCTCGAGCTAAGGGAACTTTCCATTGCCGTCCGATTCCACATGGCTATGCTATTGTGACGGTGGATGAAATAATGGAGGGATTTGAGGAGCTGGAGCTTGACTACCCTACAGGTGAAAGGGAGATTCATCTGGAAAATTCTTTAAAGAGTACCTGTCTATAGAGAAAGGAGTACATCAAGCTTTCAAACTGGACGCCTCAGCAGACTCAGCCGGATGAGGCCCCTCAGCAGACTAATCAACCGGATGAGGCCCCTCAGCAGAGTTCTCTTCCGTCTCAGTTGTCTCCGGCCCATCAGCGGACTCCGCCTCCTCCTCCTCTGCCTCCTCCAGTGCATCAGCGCACTCCGCCTCCTCCTCCGCCTCCTCCGGCGCGTCAGCGGACTTCGCCGCCTCAGGAACGGCGGAAGAAAGACGCCGCCGCTACGGCGGTTAGCATTACAAGAGGCGGGAAGAAATTCAAAGCTGGTCCAAGCCTCAAGGCTCCAAAAAAGTTACCATATGAGAGGACCGACGAGGAAACCGATGACATCGTGGCAGCCGAAGTGCAGGCCCATTTTGAACGAAAACCTCCACCTCCAAAGGAAACGATAGATCCGGTGAATGCGAAGCGCACTCTGGATGCCCTTAAGCGACCACCACTGCCTCCACCACAATCCAACTATGACCGCTGTATTGAAAAGACATATGTTGAAAAGCGGCGGTCGGGAAGTACCACCAGTGCTGCAAGGGAAGCAAAACGAAGAAGTGGGAAAACAATTCCCCAGCTCGGTGAACAGGAGAAGCAATCGTGCCCCCCGCTCAAGGTGTCTAGCGATATCGCTAATCATCCGAGGCTACTGCCCGGTACCAATCTTGGTGATTACGTGGGCGATGATGTACAGTTTGAAACGTTAAGGCAGTAGAGTTCTTTAGATACGAGCACGGGAAGCATCTCGTCAAACCTGATCATCCTCCTCTAACAATGATGATGCGAAGATTGCATGAGTGGTACTTGGAAAGCTGCAGGAAGAATGGGACCGATAGTTTGATGCTGAGAATTAAAGATGAGCACGACCTCATTGGAGTTGAGGTGATGCCTGTTGAATTTGTGCAATTATGTCAGTTATTCAATCAACAAGCCCTCGACAAACAACTCATGACTTGCTACTGTCTGTAAGTATTACTTCTGTAATTAAGTCTCTAGCACAGCTTGTTCGTTGCATGTATATATAATTACCCTCACTATATTATGCATATTGAAGATCGTCGAATGCAAGAAAATACAAATCTATGACATTGGGTTCATTAGCCCAAATACCGTAAATGAATGGTCGGTAAAAAATAGAGTCGAAGATACTGAGGAAAACTTGCTACAATCATTCCTTCGACATCAAAACAAAGGGAAAATACTCTTTCATTACAACTTCAAGTGAGTGTTACTGTCTTGTGCATATTCTGTTTCGCTTACTCGAGGTTAAGTAATGTAATTGATGAGTTATGCGTTCGCAGGTTCCACTAAGCTTGACGGGGCAGTAGTAACTGTCTTAGACTCGGGAGTAAAGATCCCAAGGATTATGAGGACATGATTGCAATGCTCCAGAAGTAAGTTCAATCATTGTCGCACCATATCGGCAACTTTCGTTCATTTCCTGATATCAAGTAATCATTTTCTTTGCCTAGCAGGGTTTGGAAAAAATTCAGCGGAATGGTTCCGGGTCTGAGGAACGAGCTGCGATTTACACACCCCAAAGTAAGTAGTACTAGCTAGTTCTGTGCATCTCTCATTGATTCTAGTTTCATCAATACCATTGTCATGCTTGATTATCAGTTTGATTGAACTCTATTCTCGTAAAGTGCTTGTTGCAGGCACTCGGGACTGATTTATGTGGATATTGCGTTTGCGAGTTCATGCGCCACTCGATCTCTGAGCGGGGCTACTCTGACAAACAATTTGAAGTACGTAAACAATATTCACAATTTTATTTTGTTACCATCAATTGTGTTGAGTTTCATTCATATATATGTATTGACCCCCTTCTTTAAATTAGATGTGGCAGATGCGGGATGAACTCCTACCACATGATCGCATACGAGCAATTCAAGAGGAATTGGCGGGATTCTTTCTTGACCACGTCATACATAAAGACGGAGAATACCATGTGGAAATTCAAGCTGATTTTCGGTAGATGATGTCAGGGATCGTAAGAGATGTATATTGTATATATGTAGTAGCGTCGGATAGATATACGAAAACTTGTTGTTCGACCAAGCACGGAGAAAGAGAGGTCACTTCTCTCTATATATGTTCATGATCACGATGTTGTGTAATTAATGGTTCCTTCATTTGCTTACTAGCTAGCGTCGAGTTCTCTCTGTATGTAGTAGCTACCGTCGACCAAGCACGGAGAAAGAGAGGTCACTTCTCTCTATATGTAGTAGCTATAGCTAACACAATATGAAGCCTAAATTAACCCTCCAAAACCCCTAAACCCCCCCCTTTCAAAAAAAACCTAGCGCATGGGAGCTGCTGACGCGTGGCTGCCTTTTAGTCCCGGTCGGTGTTACCAACCGGGACTAAAGGTCCTCCTCCCTGGGCGCTCAACAGCGGCCACGTGGTGCTCCTTTGGTCCCGGTTCGTAAGCAAACCGGGACTAAAGGTTTTGGGCATTAGTCCCGACAGTTTTGTCCCGGTTCCAGAACCGGACTAAAGGCCCTCTGGAACCGGGACTAGTACCCTGTTTTCTACTAGCGACAACCTCCTCGCCAACCTTCGATCGATGGCCTTCCGTGTGGCGCCTCCACTTCCGCCTCCACCCCCGGAGCCAGACTGGTTCAGCTGCTTCCTCGCGCCGCAGGACCCTCGGCCCGCCCCTGGGGCGCCTGCTAGTTGTTTCGTTTGTTTTCGTTAGGGCTTGTTGAGTTGTGCCCTCAACAATAATCTTGCTACTTCGCGCGTGTGTGTTTCTGACTTTTGGCGTGCGTGTGGTGTGTACTTGTGTTTGGATATTTGTGGCTCGGACGGTTTGCTTTATAATATATAAAGCGGGTCAAAAGCCTTTTTGGGTAACGTATCAAGCAACACTGTTTGGTCCGAAAAAGAAGTAACACTGCTCACTGTCGCACCTGTCACGTACATCCCTTGGGTAGCTGGCTCTACCAACCTCTCACGTACACCAAGCTGACAGCCTCCTCTACTCACACCTAATTGGCTAGCTAACTTGGTCACATGATCAACCGGTCCGGTCATCAATCATGTCATCATCAAGTCAAATAAAATAGGAGTACGTACTAGGGTTTGTACATCTACTGCTATCTCGGTCCCATAATATAAGATGTTTTAGATATTCAAGTATGGACTACATATATACTGAAATAAGTGAACAAACACATTAAAAACGTCTATATGTATGATTCAGAAAATGTTAGAACTTCTTATAATTTGGGACGAGGTGTGTAGTAAATGTGTACATGCAATGCTCGTTGACATTAGGGAGTATTGATTGTGCGGAGATATCAGGTGTATGGGATACTTGATATTAGGCAGTATATTAATTGCACATATATATTCGGTAGGATATTATTTCTATGTTAATTATATGATAGCACTGGTATTGATATTTTTATGATATTAATTGCATGCAAACATGTTGAGCGCTCACCATTGGACTAGTCTGGGTTGTTGGATTGGCCTGCCTTGATGGTCGAGATTAGTTGCATCTGCTCCTTTCGGTCGTTTTATATTGGTACACATATAGATGCATACCCACCTCCCAAAACTCCCCCTCTTCATCAGACCGAAAGTTCTTGACACTACTTATGAGGAAGAGAAACAAATTATTAGCACAAACAGATGAACTATTTTATGAGGAAGAGATGTTTTGTTAGCAACAATCAAGGGTGCAGTGATCAAAAGAAGGAGACCAGCACATGACTTATTTCCACCTGAAACCCTCTTGGGAACAAATAAAAGTAATGCCACGTCTCTTCGGAATCATAATTGTCAAATGACATAAAAAGTTCCGAAACTCACTACTTCGAGACATGTATACTTCAACTCAAGAAAAAATGTATACTTTGATGAAAATGTTGATCAGTCTTGCACCATGTTCAACCAAAAATGTTATGCATGTATTTCTTTGTAAACATTTAACTAATAATAAAATTAGTAATGTCATATTCCAGGTTGGCTTGCTAAAGCCGTCGAGTACATATGGCTTTTTGGCTATGTTCTCTCAACTGGGAGGTACGACGGAGGGCATTATCTGTGCGGTGAAGCAGTTTTATCTCTTTTATTAGGCCCGAGGGAGTTCATGACATTGCCATCGGCTTAATTTGAAAAAAAATAGAAGTCTGGTGGAGCTTAAAGATACTAGGCCTTTACTTTATGCAATGTCCAATACAAAGTGATGAAAGTATACGGTGAACTGTCTATACCCGTTTTGGATGATATGATATCTCTTACTCAAACTCATTGTCTTGTAGTGATTTCATGCTCTCTATTCAACTAGAGATCCAAGATGAATAGATGATAGAACATACTTTTGTTCTTACAAACCTGACATGATGGGGTATGACTGTTTATTAGAGGAATGCTTACTATTTTGGGTTTGTCTGCTATCTTGGTGATCATAGATTGTGTTACGTCTGTTAGGTTTTTCATGCATTTTAATGGCCAAATGTTTGACTTGCTTTCCCTCATGTGAGAGAATTGCCAAATTGATTCATTTAACACCCTATCATTCTCTCTTGATACTTGATGTTTTTGCAAGGTACTCGCTTCAATAGTTTAAGATTTCCACACAAGGTCTAGTGATTTCTCACCATCTCTTTGTGAAAAAAATCCTTCTTATTATTGGATCAAAACAAGTAAGGAGGATGCATGCAATTAAGACTTAATAACAGCTTCCAAGATACGTGTTTACTTTTGCTTGGTAGCAGATGTAGTGTCGATAACTAGCTTTTTGTCATTTTAGCCCTTCAAATTGTGACAACAAGTTTTGCGGATTTGTACTTGGGCTTACCTTCTCCAAAGGGAAATATGAAAGTGGAGAAGTTTCAATGCATAAAAAGCAAGTTTATGAAGCGGTTAGCTGATTGGACAAAGAAATACTTGTCTTATGGGGGCAAACAAGTTTTGATCAAATAAATTCATCATTCCTCTAACATATGCACAACGTTTTTACAATAACCAGCATGCCTTTGTGTTGACCTAGTTCATATCTTTAATGACTTATGGTGTGGAGTGATAAAGAGCGCGGGAAAGCCCATTGGCTATCTTGGGACAAGATAACTAGACCAAAGGGGCGTGTCGGAATTTGCTATTGGGATTTGAGATTTTTCATTAAATCCCTATTGGGAAGATAAGTGTGGCGCTTCCTAGAGTTCCCAAGCAGTTTACGTGCTAATCTCCTAAAGGCTAATATTTTTCGCAGTTTGGCAATCTGTGGCAGTTGTACCACCCGCCAGACCACGGGGGTCAATGATAGATCAACCCATTAAAAGTAAGGATGGTTAGAGGGACTGTGGTATCCCCAGCCCACCAGGGTTCAAATCCTGGTGCTCGCATTTATTTCTGGATTTATTTCAGGATTTCCGGTGATGCGCATTCAGTGGGAGGAGACGTTCCCGTCGACGACGAGGTGCCTACGGTGACTTCGTAAATTTCAAGATGATATGCCGGCTCAGTCTTTCGGAGGTGCTCATAGGGGTAGGGTGTGCGTGTGTGCGTTCATACGGGTGAGTGTATGTGCGTGAATATGAGCGCTTGTGTCTGTACTGATGTTCAAAAAAAAGTGTCATGTTGAACCGCCTGACACAGAGCCCATCTCTAGATGTTCATCTCCTTTACCTGCCAGAAAATAAGTATTCTATATATGTCAACTTAAAATGTGTTGTACACTCTGCATTAAAAGAGCCTTTAACAAATTATGACTGACTAGTCGTCAACCCGTGCATTCGCACGGGCTAGTCTATAAAATACTTATAAATACTATTGTTGATTCTGGGCTCATTGTTGTTATTTGGTTGTTCTACACTTCGTAATTCTGTGCCTATTTCCATAGTTACTTTATCTTTTGCTATCTTGGAAGAACACCAGCTGAAAGAACAATCATACTAAGAAAAGCTAGTTCAGGGAGTTGCACGTCATAAAGACAATGATTAAAAAGTTCCTAGCTATTGTAGCTCCAAGATGAACTTCCCTTTGGTTAAGTACAAAGGAATTATATGATATCGCTTTCAATATTTTTCTTCTTCCTAGAAATGATTATTGTACGTTGTTCATCTAAGCAGGGGACTTTGATACAACCCTTGAGATTTTCCTAAACGCATGCTTTGGTATTAGAATGTATGTGGCCCAAGATAAGTGCAATTTTAAACTGTATGGTATGTTATTTATATTTCAGTATTATTTCTACTTACAAACACACTAAATGTTCAAAACTATAGTTCCCTGAAAACTATATATATATATATATATATATATATATGACCCAAACATTGTTGTTATAATAAACATTGTATTTGAAATCATGTTTGTATGCTTACTGTAGCATTGTAGGTATCACATCCTGTTCTTATGTGTTAAAGTTTTTCTTAGCAAAACATACTATACACATCGGCTTCTTGCACTCAAAAGGTCAGGTGCACTATCCATGTAATGCCCAGACCGCAGCCGCATGCAGACCATAGCATATCAAGGAGATGTACGTCTTTGCCGCTGCGGCTAGTAGGAGCTACCCATGGATCAAAAAGATGACGTGATTCAAGGGAGAAGTGTTTGACTGCTGTGAGTTGAAGGTCTCCAAAGGTTACCATGAGACTGTTTTAATTTATTTGTATCCATTAATTCCAGGAACCATAGATCATCCTGCTGGATGTCTTTGGCACTCCCGCAAATTTTACCTTATAAAGGATGAAGGAGGTCATAGTCACAACCAAGTCCTCCACGTCGCTATGAAATCGCTATGAATAGTGCAGCAAGTGAGCGAGCGGGCAGCGCGGGCAGCAGCGAAAAAAGGCACCACGGGCAGCGGCAGGGAAAGAAAAAGGGGAGCGAGGCCGCGTCGCCGCCTCCTCGAAACCTAGCCGCCTCCTCATAATATAAAGAGGAAACAAAAAATAATCAATATATGTTCATGCTTGTACCTCACACCCTGACACTAACTTAACGGGGTTTAAAAACTGATTATTTCATCTCAAAGAGTACCAAAAACTTGGGAAAGAAAAATATTATTAGAATCATTAGTTCCTTGAACTAACATCATACAGGTGAACTTGTATACATGCATCAGACTGAATCATCAAGTTTCCACCCCGGCTTATTGCAGCCTCACCATCCGTCATGGGCCTGCAGCCATCTAATTAAGATATAATTATCTTCACCCACGTTGGTGCTAATTGAAGCATCAGATTTGGCCGCTCAGAATGATTTAGTAAAGGCTGCAGCTAATGACGTTGGTTGCATGCACTTTGCATAGTTTAGTTTCTTTGCCCTGACAGAATACTTGTGCTTGCATATAGCTGATTAAATCCTCATCCCCGTCAGTGTCATCACAAGTGACTTTACATGCTTGTTGATGTAGTGTCAGGCGCATCCATATCGAACATCTGCGAATCATCTAGCAGTAGTAAAATAAACCAATTGGAATTCATCATTCAAACATATCCTGTTGAGAAAGAAAAATCAAACCAGTTAGCTATCTGTATGATCTAGCGACCTTGACATATGGCAGCATGGCTTAGGAAGCCGATGCAACTGCCTCTAGTTGTAAGAGAGGTGAAGGAGAAAATCTCAAAAAAGATTGGTGGTGTTTCTTATGTAAAAAAGAAGAGAGCCGTAATGTTAGTTCTAGATAAAAACTACGTAAATTACACAATAGTTTTTTTCAAGCTTGATGAGTTTGATATTTTTTTCTTGAGATGGACAAAACTGGAGAGATAGATGATTCTTGAGATGCGCATAACTAAAGTGTGATACACTTAAGTTGGGGTACACAATCATTTTGATACGTGATGGGGAATCAGAGATGTGTCGATGCAACTCACCAATTCAACATATGAAGCAATAAATAAGAAAAAACAAACTGTTTAGAACCAAGGGTGTCTCCGTGTGTGGCTGGGGCTTCAGCGTGCATGCACTCTGTCTGCAACAGCGACATGACCGCACCCATGAACGTCCGATATAGGGATCGATCATCCATCAGTTTTCATGGGCAGAAAATTCGGTGAGCTGCTCCGATGGCTGGACCATTCAGTATTCAGCCAACTTCCGGATATATCTACATGGCCGCCGGCATGAACCTTGGCTAGATGGATTGATCTGCTCGTCACGAACAGCCGAAGATCTGAAGGGTAGAATGGTGTACAGCATCTCGATCAGAAAATGGAGATTGTCCAAGATTTTAGGTTCGCTGTGGTTTGCAGGTATAGATTCGGGCATCTCACGATCAAAGGATACCACAAAAAAAATGAATTTCAATCCAAAATAAAAGATAGAATGGCCAACCTGCAAGAGATAAATTCAGCAGAAAAATATCGTAAGAAATAAACCTGATCTAGATGAGGAAAACAAATTTGAGGCGGTAAACCCCTCAACCATGCCAGATCGATGCCCCAACGTTTTGATTGCAATAGTCTGAGAGAGACAATGGCCTTGTTTTCTATGGGACTGATCAGAAGGGACGGTGGAATAATTTCCATGGGGTGAGAGAAAAAGAATAGATAGGAAGGGACGGTAGAATCTTGGATTTTCTTTCCATGGGGAGAGAGAGGGATGGCATCGTTAGGAAGGGACGCTGGAAAGATGGTTTTGTTTATCACGTGGAGAGAGATAGGGGAGGGGATGGGGTGTTTGAATATTTTACATGGGAGTAGACAGATAAAATAGGGAGGTAGGTACGGTGGAGTAGAAGAAGGAATAAAATTAGGATCCAATCTCTTTAGCATGTACGGGAGGAGAGCTTCTTTTTTTATCTCTTGTGGCATCTATCGGATAAGTTATACTTTTTGAACTGCTTTTGGAGAATGGTTCTGTGAGCCTTTAATAAATCAAGACGCACAATGAATTTTTTTTTGGTAAATCACAGACGCACAATGAAAGAAAAATTGGAAGAGAGAATCATATGTGTCAATGTACACCATAATAAACTGCTCAATTTTTTTTATTAATGTGAAAATTATACGGGTTAATCTATACCGCTATAACTTGGTCCCACCAGATGAACGGCTCTAATTTTCTAATTAACGTGGTAATTTCTTAGGAGTCTGTAATTAGTATAAGTAAGTATAAGTATAGAAGTATAGATATAGAAGTATAGATAGGGAACAAAAACTTCAGCCACCACTGGTAACAAAACCACTGATGATGTGTGCCATTGTGCGATTGCCACTTTCATAAGTCACTCCACTTACGGATACATTGGCCAGCTTGAGCGGTAAGGCCTTAGCACTAACTGGTGGGGTACCCCTGAGTGAATCACCGAGCCACTACTGGCCTTTCATTGGTGACTTGTCACTGGTAACCATTCTTCCACAAACCCTTGATCTGTGCATATACCTTTCTCCCAACTTAGAAACTTGGCATGCATTGTCATGTCCAAACTGTACGTCCAACCTCCACATGCATGTTATCGTTCGTACGTTCATATTACACTGACACGATGGTTGCATTTAGTACACATGCTTTGCTTAATTTGGATGCAAAAGATTGCCGTGGATCGAAGCCACATTAAAACCGTACGTACGTCGACCAACTAATTTCGCATACGTCCATCGATCGCGTCTCCGTTACGCTGCACGGCACTATATGTGCATGCGCGCTGCATGCTTCCATTCTCATCTCCACTCTCACTAGTCGAGCTAGCAGAACTACTCGCTACACCCACACAGCTAAGCTAAAGAGTGAAGACCAAGTATTCTAGCAGTACTTGACAATGGCGAGCAAGCAGCTCCCGGCTGTCCTCCTCGCCGCCTACGCCGCGCTCATGGCCCTCGCGGGCGACCCCGACATGCTCCAGGACCTTTGCGTGGCTGACTACAAATCACTCGACGGTCGTAAGTGTGATCGTCCATGTACACTATCTGTCCAATACTTGCTTCTATGGATAATGAACGGGTCAAATGTGCATAAGTACGTGCTTGTGTGCAGCACTGCGGCTGAACGGGTACCCGTGCAAGAGGCAGGAGAGCACGATGGCGAACGACTTCTTCTCCGACGTACTGTCCGTCCCTGGCAACACGGGCGGCAACCCGTCCGGCGCCGTGATGACGGTGGCGAACGTAGACAAGGTCCCGGGGCTCAACACGCTGGGCGTGTCCATGTCTCGCGTCGACTACGCACCGTGGGGCACGAACCCGCCGCACACCCACCCGCGGGCCAGCGAGCTCCTCTTCGCATTTAACAAATTATGACTGATAGGCAACAAAAACTTCAGCCACCACTGGTAACCAAACCACTGATGATGTGTGCCATGGTGCGATTGCCACAATCATAAGTCACTCCACTTACGGGTACATCGGCCAGCTTGAGCGGTAAGGCCTTAGCACTAACTGGTGGGGTACCCCTGAGTGAATCACCTAGCCACTACTGGCCTTTCATTGGTGGCTTGTCACTGGTAACCATTCTCCCAACTTAGAAACTTGGCATGCATTGTCATGTCCAAACTGTACGTCCAACCTCCTCATGCATGTTATCGTTCGTACGTTCATATTACACTGACACGATGGTTGCATTTAGTTATACATGCTTTGCTTAATTTGGATGCAAAAGATTGCCGTGGATCGAAGCCACATTAAAACCGTACGTACGTCGACCAACTAATTTCGCATACGTCCATCGATCGCGTCTCCGTTACGCTGCACGGCACTATATGTGCATGCGCGCTGCATGCTTCCATTCTCATCTCCACTCTCACTAGTCGAGCTAGCAGAACTACTCGCTACACCCACACAGCTAAGCTAAAGAGTGAAGACCAAGTATTCTAGCAGTACTTGACAATGGCGAGCAAGCAGCTCCCGGCTGTCCTCCTCGCCGCCTACGCCGCGCTCATGGCCCTCGCCGGCGACCCCGATATGCTCCAGGACCTTTGCGTCGCCGACTACAAATCACTCGACGGCCGTAAGTGTGATCGTCCATGTACACCATCTGTCCAATACTTGCTTCTATGGATAATGAACGGGTCAAATGTGCATACGTACGTGCTTGTGTGCAGCACTGCGGCTGAACGGGTACCCGTGCAAGAGGCCGGAGAGCACGATGGCCAACGACTTCTTCTCCGACGTGCTGTCCGTCCCTGGCAACACGGGCGGCAACCCGTCAGGCTCCGTGGTAACGGCGGCGACCGTAGACAAGGTCCCGGGGCTCAACACCATGGGCGTGTCCATGTCTCGCATCGACTACGCACCATGGGGCGCGAACCCGCCGCACACCCACCCGCGGGCCAGCGAGCTCCTCTTCGTCCTCGAGGGCTCCCTCGACGTCGGCTTCTTCACCAGCTCCGGCAAGTCTGTCGCCCGTACAGTCTGCATGGGAGAAATGTTCGTCTTCCCACGCGGCCTCGTCCACTTTCAGAGGAACAACAATGGTTCTCCCGCAGCCGCCATATCGGCCTTCAACAGCCAGCTTCCGGGCACGCAGAAGTTGGCTGAGGCATTGTACACTGCCTCGCCGCCGGTTCCAACCGACGTGCTGGCCAGGGCGCTCGATGTCAACGACTGCATGGTCGAGCCGTGCGTAATATAATCAACTATTAATGTCCATGCCCAGCACTTGAATTTACTCGACACCTTTTGTATACTTTATTTATGATGTTTATGCCAATTTTTGTCATTTCGCTGTTTACTGTTGCTTTTTCCTCATGGCGTGCTGGTGATATATATGTATGCATGGTTTTGGTTTATATATATGTACTGCCCCAAAATTATTAATTGTTATTTTTTAAATGATTGTGCTGAGAGTTTGACCATAATGTCTAACTTTGTAGAACATAGGTAGCATGTAAGATCACAGAGTATGCTCGCCATAATAGTTTGTTTTAGAAACACAATACAAACGCAAATCCAATCGAACATATAAACCTCGCACTACCGGAACAGGGCCCGATGCCGACGGCCAAATATATGCCGACGGCCCCCGTCGGCGTACTCAAGGATATGCCGACAGCCGGATCCAGGCCGTCGGCGTAGCCAGGCCGTCGGGCTATCCCGAGCTATGCCGACGGCCCCCGTCGGCACAGATGAGCCGTCGGCTTAGCCCAGGCTACGCCTACAGCGGCCGTCGGCATACATGGGCCGTCGGCATAGTTGCGGGCCCGGTGACCCCGCTCGTGGCGTGCGGCTAACGGCGTCCGATCTATGCCGACGGCCGAGACGGGCGGCCGTCGGCATAGATGAGCGTGCCACGTCATCGATCCGAGGCGCACCGACCATCATCTATGCCGACGGCCGCCGTCGGCATAGATGCCATGTCATCGATCCGCTGCGCGCCGTCCATCTGCCCCTGGCCGCAGCTATGCCGACGGCAAGTTATTATTATTTTTATTTTTTTTGCATTTCATATAGAATTTTTTATGTTTTTTTACGTATTATTATTTGATTAACTTACATGTAGCATGTGTTAATATAAGCATAAATACCTTACCTTTCGATTCTATACGGAGGGGTGTGACCCCCCTCACGGACGGCAGCGCCGCCGGCCAACACCTGGAGGGGGGAAACAGCTGCATCGGGTCTATACGGAGGGGACGTTGCTCCCAATTGTTTATATGTGATGACCTACCACAACCGGGTGGTGTGGTGGCATGTCTGAAGAGGCGGCACACGTCTCCGGGGTGTGGCCCCCCTCACGGACGGCGGCGCCGCCGGCACCTGGAGGGGGGAAACGGCCGCGTCGGGTCTGCACAGAGGGGATCTTGCTGTGGGTTTGGCCCGGATGTTGCTCCCAAGCGTTCCTATGGGCTGACCTAACACAACCGGGTGGAGAGGTCCACTGGTCAAAGCCTGTCCGTGGAAAGTCAAAGGGCTAGATCTCGTGGTCAACCGCTCCAGGGTTAGGCGGGACGGGGCCCCTGGGGGGTAGCAATGCCACCGGAGCATCGCACCGGGCCCTCATACATGCCGGGTGGTGTGGTGGGCATTGTATGAAGAGGCGGCACGCGTTCCGGGGGTGGCCCCCCTCACGGACGGCCGCCGCCGGCACCTGGAGGGGGAAACGGATGCGTCGGGTCTACCGGAGGGGATCTTGCTGTGGGTTTGGCCCGGATGTTGCTCCCAGGTGTTCTATGGGCTGACCTAACACAAACGGGTGGGAGAGGTCCACTGGTCAATGCCCGTCAGTGGAAAGTCAAAGGGCTAGATCTCGTGGTCAACCGCTCCAGGGTTAGGCGGGACGGGGGCCCTGGGTGGTAGCAATGCCACCGGAGCGTTTGCACCGGGCCTCATACATGCCGGGTGGTGTGGTGGCATGTCTGAAGAGGCGGCACGCGTCTCCGGGGTGTGGCCCCCCTCACGGACGGCGCCGTCGCCGGCACCTGGAGGGGGAAACGTATGCGTCGGGTCTAGACGGAGGGGATCTTGCTGTGGGTTTGGCCCGGATGTTGCTCCCAGGTGTTCCTATGGGCTGACCTAACACAACCGGGTGGAGAGGTCCACTGGTCAATGCCCGTTAGTGGAAAGTCAAAGGGCTAGATCTCGTGGTCAACCGCTCCAGGGTTAGGCGGGACGGGGGCCCTGGGATGGTAGCAATGCCACCGGAGCGTTGCACCGGGCCCTCATACATGCCGGGTGGTGTGGTGGCATGTCTGAAGAGGCGGCACCCGTCTCCGGGGTGTGGCCCCCCTCACGGACGGCGATGACACAGTAGTAGACGCTCTGCGGTAACGGTGCGGCGTGAATATTATTAAATACTCGGAGCGCGATAAAATCACGAGTTTTTTACACGACGTGGGCACATGTGCTATAGGACTGATGGTAATTTTTCATAATTTTTGGTGATGGAGAAGTATCTGAACACTTCCCTCTACGCGGATTGCGCTTCGCATGTCTACGACTGTGGCCGGCGGCCTCCGGGGGCTAGCATGCCGCCAATCTTGCGTACGCGGCTTCTCACAAGTCTGGAAGTGTTGTGGCGGTTGCAAACGCCCGGCACGCGTCTTCGGGGTGTGGCCCCCCTCATGGACGGCGGCACCGCCGGCACCTGGAGGGGGGAAACGGACGCGTCGGGTCTACACGCAGGGGATCTTGCTGTGGGTTTGCCCCGGATGTTGCTCCCAGGTGTCCCTATGGGCTAACCTAACAAAACCGGGTGGAGAGGTCCACTGGTCAAAGCCCGTCCGTGGAAAGTCAAGGGGCTAGATCTCGTGGTCAACCGCTCCAGGGTTAGGCGGGACAAGGGCCCTGGGGGGGTAGCAATGCCACTGGAGCGTCGCACCGGGCCCTCATACATGCCGGGTAGTGTGGTGGCATGTCTGAAGAGGTGGCACGCGTCTCCGGGGTGTGGCCCCCCTCACGGCCGCCGCCGCCGCCGGCACTTGGAGGGGGGAAACGGATGCGTCGGGTCTACACGGAGGGGATCTTGCTGTGGGTTTGGCCCGGATGTTGCTCCCAGGTGTCCCTATGGGCTGACCTAACACAACCGGATGGAGAGGTCCACTGGTCGAAGCCCGTCCGTGGAAAGTCAAAGGGCTAGATCTCGTGGTCAACCACTCCAGGGTTAGGTGGGACGGGGGCCCTGGGGGGGTAGCAATGCCACCAGAGCGTCGCACCGGGCCCTCATACATGCCGGGTGGTGTGGTGGCATGTCTGAAGAGGCGGCACGCGTCTCTGGGGTGTGGCCCCCTCACGGACGGCGCCGCCGCCGGCACCTGGAGGGGGGAAACGGACACGAGAGCTTTGCACCGGGTTCTCATACAGACGACAAACAAAAAAAATAGTAATATTTGAATTTATAAAAAACACCAGCATGCATCATGGAAAACGGACGCTCACAGTGAAACCTTCAGTGCACGGGCACCGGGCCGTGCCCGCGCACTGAAAGTTTCACCGTAATTGTCCGTTTTCTTAACGGAAGTCTAATGAATACCGGTGCTTGCTGCGTTAGGATTAGAAAACTATATAAACTGGTCATATTTCTTGTCTTTGGGCGAGGTGGGACTATTCCTAAAAAAGTTGACCTGATAACTATGCCAACGGCAAAGCCGTCGGCATAGGTTGCCACATGGCACCGTAACCTATGCCGACAGCTAAGCCGTCGGCATAGTTAGCCTTATCCTCTCGCGGGGCAACCCCCTCCACCCATTCCCCATCGACGCCCGACCCCGACCCCGCCCCCCACCCGCCCCGCCGCGCCGCCGCTCCACCCTGACCCGCGCTGCCACCCTCTCCGCCCCATCCTCGGGCCGCCGCCGTCACAGCCTCGCCACCCTGACCCGCGCCGCCGCCGCGCCCCTCTCCGCCCCCTCCTCGCGCCGTGCCCCTCTCCGCCCCCTCCTCACGCCGCGCCGCCAGAGCCTCGCCACCATGACCCGGCCATGCCGCCGCCACCAGCCTCTTCGCCCCCTCACCCCACCGCCCCCTCCTCGCGCCGCACCCCTCTCCGCACCCTCCTCGCGCCGCGCCGCCACAGCCACGCCGCCCCGAGTCCGCCCTCCCTCTCATGCTCGGGCCTCGTCCCTCGCCGTGCCAGCCGGGGCTCGGAACCTCCCTCCGCCGACGCCCTGCAGCGGCGGCCCTGCCCCCCGTCGACCATTCCACGGCCCTGCCCCCGGCCTCCCTGCTTGCCCGCTGCACCGGCTCCAAAGGTGAGATTTTTCTTTTCATTTTTTTCATTATGTTCATGTTTGTTATGTGCATGGATGAATGGATGATTTTTGTTAGATGGATTGATGAATATTGGTAGATGGATGGATTGATGAATGTTGTTATGTTTTGTTAGATGGATTTGTGATAGATGGATGGATTAATAAATTTGTTAGATGGATTTGTGATAGATGGATGGATGAAATTTTGTTAGATGGATGGATTGACGAATATTTGTAAGTTTTGTGTTTGGTCAAGTTAGTGTTAGGTCATGTTGTTTCATATGACACGTTATTTGTCATGTTTAGTGTTAGGTCATGTTGTTTCATATGACACTTAATGAAGCTTTTTTTTGCAATTTGAGATGTTGTTTCATAATGTAGTTTTAATGCTTTATGTGATATGTGATGAGCTAAATTTGTTTCACTCGGTCAATTTTACAGGATTTGTGGTGTTTCATCTCTGTGGAGTGATCTTTGACGTTGGAGGTGTTGGTCCACGGTCGTCCCTCCTCTGATCGACTACATCCTCTACATCCGAGGGTGAGCAACAATTCCATGACCTCGTCCGCTTTTTTTCCAGGTCACTAGATTTCATTTTCACATCAAGTCGCATAACCTAGGCGTCTCCCGTCCGAAAGGGTTGCATTGATAAATATGCATTCAATTGCATATTTATCACCGCAGCTCTTTCGGATTGTCCAGCGCTTTCCACGGACAGCCCGAGGATGTGTAGATTGGGTACGTTGTTCATGCTCTACCCCGTTCCGAGACAGGATTTTGGTGGCGCCTCCCCGTTGTTCTCCGGGATCACATTCTCTCAGCATTTTGCCGAGATGTGTATTTGGAGAACAGCGGGGAGGTGCTACCGAAATTTTGTCTCGGAATGGGGTAGAGCATGGACAACGTACTCAATCTACACATTCTCGGGTGGGATTAGGACCCATCTTTACCTATTAGAGATGTAGGTCAATTAAATGTCATTTCTCGTCAACCCTGTAAAAAATAAAATATTGATGTGAGTAATTTAAATGAATCCTTAATTTTGTTGTGTGGCTTCCAATAAAGCAGAGATGGCAGATGATCAGTGGATGTATAGTGGGTTTTTCCGTCGGAATCAAGTAACAACAGAGTGGGTCGAGAAAACTGATGTGTTTTTGAAAGAGATATTCCATAGTCCAATGAGGATTGTGCCAGAATGCCCGTGTGCCAAATGTAAGAGACGTATGCGCAGAGATAAGAGTGAGATGACTAAGCACCTTCGCACGCATGGATTTATGCCCAACTTTAATATGCCGATAAACTTTGCCTAGCAGGACCGTGGTATTGAGGAGGAGATACGACAACGCATCGCTGGTTATGAGGACGATGGGGTTAGAGACATGCTAGATGATGTCTTTGCTGCACAGCCGACACCTCCGACACATTCAGCGAATGAACCGGAGGAGCCGGAGGAAACCGCAGAGGCCTTCCTGGATATCTTGGCCTCGTCAAAGAAACCTCTTTACGAGGGTGCCAAGCTCTCTGTGCTGGATGCCATCTCGCAACTGATGGCAGTCAAGGCCGAGTACGGCTGTAGCCGAGGTTGCTTCGAAGCATTTCTGGGAGTATGGGCTAACAGCCTGCCTGAGGGCCATGAACTGCCGAAAACCATGTACGCTACGAAGAAAACCATGAAGGCGCTCTCCATGGATTATGAGAAAATACATGTTTGTCCAAAGAATCGCCTTTTGTTTAGGCATGAGTATGCGAATGACAACTACTGTAGGAAGTGCGGTTCCTCTCGGTATATTGAGGTGGTCGATGAGCAGGGTCAGAAGCAGCAGCTAAAAATCCCTGTGAAGGTTCTTCGGTATCTTGATTTTATAGAAAGACTGCAGCGCCTTTTCATCACCGAGGAGTCTGCCAAAATGATGAAGTGACACAAGGAAGGGAAAAGGTTCAATCCAAATAAAATTGTACATCCATCAGAAGGTGAAGCATGGAAGTCATTCGATATAGAATACCCGGAGGAAGCAGCCGAGGCTGGGAATGTCAGAATTGCTATATCAGGTGATGGGTTCAATCTATATGGTATGTCGTCTAATCCATACATCTGCTCGCCCGTGTTTGTTATTCCGCTCAATCTCCCTCCCAGCGCCATAATGCAAAGCAAGACCATGTTCCTGTCGCTTATAATTCCGGGGCCTGAATATCCGGGGAAGAATTTGAGTGTGTTTATGCAGCCGTTGGTGGATGATTTGCACCATTCTTGGTACTTCCCGAGGTTGACATACGACCGGCATCTGCAGAAAAATTTCTTGATGAAAGTTTGGCTACAGTATTGCATGCATGACTTTCCCGGCTATGCCCTATTCTGCGGATGGTGTACAAGTGGGAAGATGCCTTGCCCAGTGTGCATGCAGGCCTTGCATTTCATTTGGCTGAAGAAGGGTGGCAAGTATGTTGCCTTTGACCTGCATTGACAGTTCCTCCCCCCAGACCATCCTGATAGGGAAGACAAGAAGAACTTCACAAAAGGCCTAGTCGTCCATGAAGTAAACGAGATTCCAACGTTTTCTGGTGCGAATGTGCTTGCTCAGCTGAAAGATGTTAAGCCTGTCGGCGAAGGGAAAGGCAAAGGCAAAGGCAAAGGCAAAGGCAAAGCCACAGGCGAAGACGAGGGCGAGGACGAGGGCAAAGGAAAAGGCAAAGGAAAAAAATGTTTTGAAGGATATGGTGAGACGCACAACTGGACTCACATTACCCCCTTCATGCAGCTTCCCTATTTCAAGGACCTCAAACTTCCATACAACATCGACGTGATGCACACCGAAAAGAATGTAGCAGAGGCCATTTTTCGCACGATCCTCAACATTCCTGATAAGACAAAGGATAATGTTAATGCTAGAGTCGATCAACAGAATATTTGTGATAGACCACGTCTACACATGCAGCCTCCCACAGGCAGTCGAAAATCTTGGTTCAAGCCAGATGCTGACTTCGTACTTAAAAAGGATAATAAGATGGAGGCATTCAAGTGGCTGAAACACATCGTGAAGTTCACTGATGGTTATGCATCGAATATAAGTAAGGGGGTCAATCTTTCAACGGGCAAAGTGACCGGGCTCAAGAGTCATGACTATCATGTGTGGATTGAGCGGATTATGCCGGTGATGGTTCGGGGTTATGTTCCCGAGCATGTCTGGCGTGTGCTTGCGGAGCTCAGCCATTTCTTTCGCACGCTTTGTGCTAAAGAAGTATGTCCCGAGATGATAAAAGAAATGCATAAGAAGGCGTCGGAGTTGATATGCAAACTAGAGAAGATCTTCCCGCCAGGCTTCTTTACTCTGATGACACATCTCATTTTGCACCTCGCGAACGAGGTATTGTTGGGGGGCCCTGTGCAGAATCGTTGGCAGTACGGCCCTGAGAGACAGAACAAGCATCTGAGACAGAAATGTGGAAACAAAGCTAAGATTGAAGCTTCCATAGCTGAGGCAGTTATCCTAGAGGAGGTGGCAGACCTCAGGACAGCGTACTATCTGGACCATGTTCCCACGCTGCACAATAAGGTGTCTCGATACAATACAGAAGAACCCAAGTTTAAACCCAGGCTGCCTCTATTCAGCGGGCAAGGTGGCAGGGCTGGATGCTCGACACCTTATATCATGCCACAAGATGAGTGGGAGGATGTCATGTTCTATATCTTGCACAACATCAAGGAAGTTGAGGATGAGTGGATGAGGTAATACCTTTGCACCATTCTTGTAGTCAATTCGTTATGTTCACTTTGCCTCGTTCTAATACCGCTTTTCTTATTTTAGTCGATTCGTTGATGAAGAGTGGACAGGAATGCTGCCTCCTACTGAACCGGAGGCACTTGCTCTTCTCCGAAAGGGTGCCGATGGAAGGAAAAATTTTGTTGCGTGGTTCATGGAGAAAGTAAATTTTCACCCTACAATTCTAATTAAACTCATGCACCCTATAATTTCAATTAAACTTGTAGGGAAAAGATCCGAACACATCAATGGATGAAGATTTGAGATGGGTTTCCATGGGTTTTAACAGTCGGGTCATGACATGCGAAAAGTATGATGTGAATGGGTCTCACTTCCATACAGAGGAGTAACAGAACAGTCGGCCTGATCCCAAAACTATAAATACCGGAGTCTTCACTGAAGGAGATAATAAAGTAGATTACTACGGAAGGGTAGGAAAAATATACGAGCTTACATTCAAACATGGCCGCGAACCCCTAAGTCTCACTGTGTTCAAATGCCGATGGTTCGACCCCAAAGAGGGTCTGAGACATACACCTTCTGTTGGTTTAGTTGAAGTTAAACCATCAACCGTCTATGCCGGAGCTGATCTCTTTATCGCCGCTACCCAGGCCACACAAGTATATTATCTGCCTTACACATGCCAGAAAGAGTACCTAAAGGGTTGGGAAGTTGTGTTTAAGGTGTCGCCACATGGTAAGCTACCAGGCCCGAACGATGATGATTACTACAACATATACCCCATGACATATGAGGGAGTGTTCTTTCAAGAGCAACATGATGACGTGGTACGAAACAAGGATGATGATGACTTGGGTTATGTTGACCTGGACCCAAACGATGACGACGCACGGATTGATGGTGAGGCAGTTGTGAATTAAAGAGACATAATTATGCTTGAAAAGTTAAATGAAGACGCTGACGATGAGGAAGAGCCTCCACCTCCGTCAGACAACGAAGAAGATATGCATGATAGTGATGATGAGACTGGTCGACAAATAGATTACAATAGTGATGATTCATATGGGTTCTAGAAAATGTAAGTTCTTTTAATGATCATTACAATAGTATGCTTAATGTGCTCTTCTGTTATTAATGTTCTTTCCTGTATGCTTAATGTGCTCTTCTGTTATTAATGTTCTTTCCTGTATGCTTGTTTATTTGATATCCTTACTAATTGTTTATTCTCTTCTCAATGCAGGTTTTCTAATCATGGGCAAGTCCAGCGGCGCCGTTTTCCTCAGTAAATTCAAAGGACTTACTCGGAGTGGACGAGCCCACAAGGTTCCCCCCCGACTACGCGAGGATGACACCTCACAGGGAGGTCGAGGGGTCGGGGGAGGAGACCCTAGAGGAGGAGGGGGGGTGGAGAGCCCTAGATTAGGAGGAGGGGGGGGGAGAGAACCTAGAGGAGGAGGAGGTGGGGGGAGAGGCAGGGGGGTCAAAAAACTCCGGGCCGTGTCCAAAATAGGGGGGTCTTCTTCGATGCCCTCCTATACTGAGGCACCTTCTGAGTCTGAGGAGGAGGAGTATGTTCCTCAGGAGGAGGAGGGCGAGGAGGAGGAGGGCGAGGAGGAGGAGTGCGAGGAGGAGGAGTGCGAGAAGGAGGGTGAGGAGGAGGGTGGTGGAGGGGAGGGTGAGGAGGAGGGTGGAGGGGAGGTTGACCCCGAGTTGTGGGGTGACTTGCCGTTGGGTGCTCCGAAGGGGTGGCTGCGTGGTATTGCAGAACTACCTACACCACCTTCTATCGAGGCCAACAAGTGGCTCATTGAACCCAAGGGGACAGAGTAAGTGCCTCTCAATCATATTTTGAACACATGCCAACATTTTCTTAGTGTACACATGCTAATTCTTTGATTTTCTTTTGCAGGAACTGGATCCTTCACGGATAGGGCCGTAAACCGAACGACCTTATCACTGTCCTGTTGAAGGAGTTTTGGCCGGGCCTATTCTGCCCGAGGCCAGACAGGGACCCGGAGCTGCGGGTTTTGGCCACGAGCTGGGCCCACTACGAGGCTGCCAGCATCGCGGAGTACGGGACGGCCGCTAAGGCTGTGATCACCAAATTTTGGGTAAGTTCTCTTCAGAATCACTTGTCTTCAGTTTCGTTCATAGTTTATCATCGAATCACTCAATGCATGCTTTGTTTGCTTCTGGTTTTATGCATGATTGCCGCAATTCTATAGAGTTCTTGACGAGCACAAGGCCAGAGCCGACGTGGTCTTGTTGGCTGCGACGAAGAAGAAAGCTCGTCAGTTACAGTACAAGGTGCGCTGGGTTGCCGTCTCGCACTACTACCACACCTACCTTCATCAAAAGATGAGCAAAATTGAAGTGCAGAAGCAAGGACTTACCTTGAACAGGGAGCAGTACATGAAGGTAATATTAGAGACTTTTCATTCCAATGTATAAGCAGTCAATATCATCGTTTCGTGCTCACATGTCATGCTTCCATTATTTAGGTTATTCCTCCTTGGTGCTTTGGAAAGGATGATGGATGGGCGAGTTTGGTGGATAGGTGGCTCGGCGAGGATGTAGAGTTTGCTGCCAAGAGCAGCAAGGCCCGGGCTAACCATGGAAAAGACAGGACACACGGCCAAGGAAACAGGAACCACTGGGGCTTCAAGGCCATGAAGGTATATCTATATGCATGATGCATTTTTGTTCTTCTTTTTACTGTCATGTTCTAATGTTTGGCTAACTTCTTCTTGACGTTGTAGGAGGACAAGTTGAAGAGGCCGCTCTCGGACATTGAGTCATGGAAGCTGGCCCGCGAATGGAGTGATCGCAAGGTCGGTGAGAGCCAGTACTACGACAAGACCGAGGAGCACCTGGAGTCTTACACTCAGCAGTTTCAGAGGTTGCATCCTGGTCCGGATGCTCCTGACGTTGTCCAGTCTCAGATCGACGACACGGCGGTGGTGGCCATCCAGCCAAAGTCCCATGGCCGGTATCCGTGTTTCGATGGCTTGATCACTCCTTCGGTATCATACACATGGATTCGGGCTACCAACCCAAGCCCGTTAGAGAGTACGGGGCGTTCGCAGCCTCCCTTAGCCCGCCAGCATGCTGTAAGTACTTCCCCTTTATCTTCTTTCTCTCTAACTTTCTCAGTTTATTTTCAGCATTTCTCACTTAGAAACAACCTAAATTTTGTAGGCATATAAGGCCTTTGTCGAGCATAGGAATCTCGAGATGCAGGAGTACTTGCAACGAGTGAAGGCAAACGATGATTACAACCGTCAAATGATGACGGTTAGTTTTGCCCTCTTAAAACCAAGCTAAAATTTTGCACTTTCATTCCTTTTGACCTTCTAGTTTGCTTGTTTAACTAACATCCAGGCTATGTTGGCGTCTTGGAGTAACCGCATGGATCCACCACAAATGGGACCCCCACCACCACCTGCGGGAGAACCCCCACACGTGCCCATGTTCGATGAATGGGTGGCACTAGGCTGTGATACTCCGGTTAGTTCATTTGCCTAACTACTGACAAACTAGTTCTCGTTCATTCAACACTATCATATCATATTTACCGTTAGAATCTCTTCTCAAACATGTAGGGGACCGGTGGCTCGACTCCTGCTTCGTCGACCCCAGTCACTCCGATCTGGCAGAGTGGTGCTGGTCTTGGCGGTGGCGGTCTTGGCGGTGGCTTTCTTGGCTGATGTGTTTCGACAATGATGATGTTGAGGATCTTTAGATGATGAACTTTAGTATCTTTAGATGATGAACTTGAGTATCTATATGATGATGATGATCTTGAGTATCTCTATGATGATGAACTTGATGATGATCTATAGATCTGTCTTATTTCTGTGTGTATGTGGATATTGTCATATTTTCTGGTTTTAAATGCTGTCAAATTGAATTGAAACAGAGAAAACAGAGCAAATTTAAAAAAAAACAGGACAGATCTATGCCGACGGCTTTAGCTATTCCTTGGAGCGCCCAGCAGTGGCCATGTGGCAGAGATATGCCGATGGCCAAGCCGTCGGCATAGATGGAAATCTATGCTGATGGCTTGGCTGTAGGCATACCTCTGCTGCCAGGAGCGCCCAGCGGCTGCCACATGGCAGAGATATGCCGATGGCCAAGCCGTCGGCATATCTCTGCCACGTGGCAGCTCGTGGTTCGTCAGCGTGTTTGACGGCGCCATCGGTTGCCGTCAGGTGAGAATCATTGCTGACGGTGTAGATATGCCGACGGCCGTACGGACACCGTCGGCATACATGCCTATGCCGACGGCTTTCCTATGCCGACGGCCTGACACATCTACGCTGACGTGATCTACGCCGACGGGTATATGCCGATGGGGGTCGTCGGCATAGACCTAAGCCGACGGCAGTGGGCCTATGCCGACGGCCGGCGGCCGTCGCCTTAGAGGGGCAGTCCGGTAGTGTCGCTAGGCTACCCGCCTAGCAAGTGCACCTACGAGCACTGGCCATTCTGGATCGAGCGATTCTTTTACTGTGCTACTTTTTACCCTGGGGGAAGCTGGTCAACCGTTGGTCTCTTCCTCACGCACAATCTCATTCTGGCGCTGGATGACCGGTGGGCTCGTTAGCCTGTGAGGTCTAGCGAACGGAGAGCGGGCTACTCATAGGCTTGCGTCGGCAGTTTACTGTGTGCATCTGCCAAAAGGATAGGAACGTGGGGATGGGTTGCGTGCGTGCAGTAAAACCTAGCCACCCTCTCGCGCTACTCATCTTCACCTCCTCCCACGCGCCTTCTCGCTCGCCAGATTGTACCAACAAGATTTACGTCGCTACTACAACAGACACGTTAGAGGACGTGCCTTCCAGGAAGGAGACCTGGTCCTCCGAGTGGATCAACAAAAACCTCACAAGCTAGCACCTCCCTGGGAGGGACCATTCGCCAACTTCAAGGTCTTGCACAATGGAGCATACAGACTGTATAACTTCACCAGAGGAATAGAAGAGCCCGGAGCTTGGAACGCAGATTTTCTCCGCAAGTTTTATACTTAGAATAAAATTTCTCCATTGTAATAGTTAGTCCGAATGAATTTAGATGAACAAAAGTCTCGCTTTTCCCCATATATCATCTAGTTCGACATATGGTCGCGTTTCACTCAGGTGACTAACCGCATTCGGAAACTAACACGCCTCACGTGGGTGTAGAAGAGGTGAGAAAGCTTAGTTGCGAACCAGTTTTCACCTAAGTTAAAAAATAATCCGAGTGAGGATCTGCTCCACACTCGGTATCTTAACTACGAAACATTTTTTGCCTAAGTTAAAAAACAATCCGAGTGAAGATCTGCTCCACACTCGGGGGCTTAGCTGCGAACCAGTTTTCGCCTAAGTTAAAAAACAATCCGACTGAGGATCTGCTCTACACTCAGGAGCTTAGCTACGAATTAGCTTTCGCCTAAGTTAGAAAACAATCCGAATGAGGATCTGCTCCATACTCGGGGGCTTAGCTGCGAACCAGTTTTCATCTAAGTTAAAAAAAACAATCCGAGTAACGATATGTTCCACACTCGGGGGCTTAGCTGCGAACCAGTTTTTGCCTAAGTCAAACAAAACACGAAGCAAATAGAAGCGCAAAAGGTTTCAAATTAAAGATTCGATCCGTCCGAATGTCTCCAAGGCAAAACGAGCCCAAGGCTCGACAAAGTATTACATTACATCAACCACCCGGCATTCCGGGGCAAATTCAATCAAGTGTTTTTAAGCTTCAGGCGGAGGGCTGGCTAGATCAACGAAGGTCTCCAGGTCGATCCCGTCGGGGATATGAGTGGTGGCTTCAGCGAAGGTCTGCATGAAATCCTCAAACTTGAGGTTCTTCTTGTACACCACTCAGAGGTTCTTCAGCTTCTCTTCGTCCACGTTCTTGCAATGAATGCGGATGAGTGACAGCGCCACATCTATGCCACTCCGGGCGGCGGATTTCTTCCAAGCCTTCACCCGAGCAGGAACATCATTCAGCCACGTCAGGATCAACTCGAGGTCCTTCGGAGTCTCTTCACCTGGCTGCAACTCCTCATCAATCCGGCCTGCTGCACCTTTTGACCGAGTGATATAGCCCAAGGCATTCTCCAAGCGGTCTTCAGGCCGAAGGATGGCAAGCGCTGCTTTGTCAGCGATGAGTGACTGAGTAGGGTCCAGGTCCCTCTCTATCCTCTACAGCTCTAGTTCCTTGTTATAGCAATGCTCTGGCTGGAAGAAGGCTGTGCTTGAGCAAATGACTGAGAAGGATTTGGTAGCATACGGAATTTACTCGGCTGAGAAAGAACTTACCAGAGAGCTTTTTGCTAAACTCCTCGCACACCTCCTCCATATGGTCTTTCTACTTCTTGAGCTTGCGTTGATTTTCCCTTGAAGAGGAAAGGGTGATGCAGCAAAGTAGAGATAAGTATTTCCCTCAGTTAAGAACCAAGGTATCAATCCAGTAGGAGGCACAAGTAAGTCTCCAATCTATGCACCTGCACAAACTAACAAACACTTGCACTCAACGCGAAAAAGGGGTTGTCAATCCCGTCACGGCCTCGAACAAGAGTGGGATCTAATAGAGATAGGTATAAAAGATAAATAAAAAGGCAAACTAAAGTAAATATAAATAAATTGCAGCAAGGTATTTTTGGTTTTTTTGGTTTATAGACCTGAAAATATATGATGGAAAATAGACCCAGGGACCATAGGTTTCACTAGAGGCTTCTCTCTTAAAAGAAAACATACGGTGGGTAAAATTTTTACTGTCGAGCAATTGATAGAAAAACGCAAAGTTACGATGATATCCAAGGCAATGATTATGAATATAGGCATCACGTCCGTGTCAAGTCAACCGACTCCTTCCTGCATCTACTACTATTACTCCACACATCGACCGCTATCCAGCTTGCATCTAGAGTATTAAGTTCATAAGAACGGAGTAACAACTTAAGTATGATGACATGATGTAGAGGGATAAACTCAAGCAATATGATCAAAACCCCATCTTTTTACCCTTAATGGCAACAATACAATACGTGCCTCGCTACCCTTACTTTGTCACTGGGTGAGGACACCGCAAGATTGAACCCAAAACTAGGCACCTCTCCCATTGCAAGAAATACAAATCTAGTTGGCCGAACCAAACTGACAATTCAAAGAGAAATACAAAGATATTTAATCCTGCATAAAAGAGTCCAGAAAAGACTCAAATAATATTCATAGATAATCTGATCATAAATCCACAATTCCTCGGATCTCGACAAACACACCGCAAAAGAATATTACATCGGATAAACTCCAAGAACATCGAGGAGAACATTGTATTGAAGATCAAAGAGAGAGAAGAAGCCATCTAGATAGTAGCTATGGACCCGTAGGTCTGTGGTAAACTACTCACGCTTCATCGGAAGGGCAGCAAGGTTGATGTAGATGCCCTCCGTGATCGAATCCCCCTCCGGCAGGGTGCCGAAAAAGGCCCCAAGATGGGATCTCGCGGGAACAGAGGCTTGCGGCGGCAGAAAAGTATTTTGGAATTTATAGTGCAAGAATTAGGGTTGGAGGACTCCCAAGGGGCCCACAAGCCCTCAGGACGCCCCCCTGTGGCGCGCCTAGGAGGCTTGTGGCCTCCTCGGGAAGCTTCTGGCTCCCTCTCCATGTCCTACGGGTGTCTTCTGGTCCAAGAAAAATCATCGCGAAAGTTTTATTCCGTTTGGACTCCGTTTGGTATTCCTTTTCTGTAAAACTCAAAACAAGGAAAAAAACAGAAACTGACACTAGGCTCTAGGTTAATAGGTTAGTCCCAAAAATAATATAAAATAGCATATTAATGCATATAAAACATCTAAAACAGATAATATAATAGCATGGAACAATCAAAAATTATAGATATGTTGGAGACGTATCAAGCATCCCCAAGCTTAATTCCTACTCGTCCTCGAGTAGGTAAATGGTAAAAACAGAATTTTTTATGTGGAATGCTACCTAACATATTTATCCATGTAATCTTCTTTATTGTGGCATGAATATTCAGATCCATAAGATTCAAAACAAAAGTTTATTATTGACATGAAAACAATAATACTTCAAGCATACTAATAAAGCAATTATGTCTTCTCAAAATAACATGGCAAAAGAAAGTTATCCCTACAAGATCATATAGTCTGGCTATGCTCCATCTTCATCACACAAAGTATTTTATCAAGCACAACCCTGATGACAAGCGAAGCAATTGTTTCATACTTTTGATGTTCTCAAACTTTTTCAACTTCCACGCAATACATGAGCGTGAGCCATGGATATGGCACTATAGGCGGAAGAGAATATGGTGGTTGTGGAGAAGACAAAAAGGAGAAAGTCTCACATCAACTAGGCGTATTAACGGGCTATGGAGATGCCCATCAATAGATATCAATGTGAGTGAGTAGGGATTGCCATGCAACGGATGCACTAGAGCCATAAGTGTATGAAAACTCAAAAAGAAACTAAGTGGGTGTGCATCCAACTTGCTTGCTCACGAAGACCTAGGGCAATTTGAGTAAGCCCATCATTGGAATATACAAGCCAAGTTCTTATAATGAAAGATTCCCACTTGTATATGAAAGTGACAACATAGGAGACTCTCTATCATGAAGATCATGGTGCTACTTTGAAGCACAAGTGTGGAAAAAGGATAGTAACATTGTCCCTTCTCTCTTTTTCCCTCATTTTTTTATTTGGGCTTCTTTGGCCTCTTTTATTTTATTTTTTTATTTGGGCTTCTTTGGCCTCTTTTATTTTTTATAAAGTCCGGAGACTCATCCCAACTTGTGAGGGAATCATAGCTTCCATTATCCTTTCCTCACTTGGGACAATGTTCTAATAATGATGATCATCACACTTTTATTTACTTACAACTCAAGGATTACAACTCGGAACGGTGGAAGTTGCATGGCAATATATCTCGGAATGGCTATGGAAATGCCATAATAGGTAGGTATGATGGCTGTTTTGAGGAAGGTATATGGTGGGTGTAATGCACCGGCGAGATTTGCGCGGTACTAGAGAGGCTAGCAATGGTGGAAGGGTGAGAGTGTGTATAATCCATGGACTCAACATTAGTCATAAAGAACTCACATACTTATTGCAAAAATTTATTAGTCATCGAAATAAAGTACTACGCACATGCTCCTAGGGCGATAGATTGGTAGGAAAAGACCATCGCTCGTCCCCGACAGCCACTCATAAGTAGGACAATCAAAAAATAAATCATACTCAGACTTCATCACATAACAGTTCACCATACGTGCATGCTACGGGAATCACAAACTTCAACACAAGTATTTCTACCAATCCACAATTACTCACTAGCATGACTCTAATATCACCATCTTTATATCTCAAAACAATATGCAAGGAATCAAGCTTCTCATAGTATTCAATGCTCTTTATATGAAAGTTTTTATTATATCCCTCTTGGATGCCCATCATATTAGGACTAAATTCACAACCTAAACAAATTACCATGCTCTTTAAAGACTCTCAAAATAATATAAGTGAAGCATGAGAGTTCAACAATTTCTATAAAATAAAAGCCACCGCCGTGCTCTAAAAAGATTAAGTGAAGCACTAGAGCAAACTGCCTAGCTCAAAAGATATAAGTGAAGCACATAGAGTATTCTAATAAATTCACGATTCATGCGTGTCCCTCTCAAAAGGTGTGTACAGCAAGTATGATTGTGGAAAACTAAATAGCAAAGACTCATATCATACAAGACGCTCCAAGCAAAACACATATCATGTGGTGAATAAAAATATAGCCTCAAGTAAATTTACCGATGAACGAAGACGAAAGAGGGGATGCCATCCGGGGCATCCCCAAGCTTAGATGCCTGGTTGTCCTTGAATATAAACTTGGGTACCTTGGGCATCCCCAAGATTAGGCTCTTGCCATTCCTTATTCCATAGTCCATCAAATCTTTACCCAAAACATGAAAACTTCACAACACAAAACTCAACAGAAAACTCATGAGATCCGTTAGTATATAAAATAAATCACCACTTTAGGTACTGTTGTGAACTCATTCTAAATTTATATTGGTGTTATATCTACTGTATTCCAACTTCTCCATGGTTCATACCCCCCCCCCCGATACTACCCATAGTTCATCAAAATAAGCAAACAACACATAGAAAACAGAATCTGTCAAAAACAGAACAGTCTGTAGCAATCTCAAAACTTCATAAACTTGTGTAACTCCAAAAATTCTGAACACTTAGGAAAATCTGGGAAATTTGTATATCAATCTTGTGTAAAGAATTCAGATCAAAATCACGCTTCTGTGATTTTTTTAAATTCTAGCAATGAGCTCAAAAGTTTCTGTTTTTCACCCAGATCAAATCAACTATCACCATAGACCATCCCAAAGGTCTTGCTTGGCTCAAACACTAATTAAAACACCAAAACACAATTACTGCAGAAGTAATAATGTGTATTTATTGAAAAACAGAACAAAAACAAAAAGCACAAAAATAAAATTGGATTGCCTCCCAACAAGCGCTATTGTTTAACGCCCCTAGCTAGGGATAAAACATAGATCTAGGTATTGTCTTATTTGGTATTAAATCCATAAGTATCCCTGGCGGGAGGAAAATTTGGAGTAGTTTCAGCAGAGGCAAATGTGGAACCCAAGTTGGTAATAATATCTTCTAACTTATCAATTCTAGTAGAACCTAGATCTATTTTCTCATTAACTATGGGTTCCTTTTCCTTTAGATTCTTTAAAGTCATTCCCACCTTCAATCCAATTTGAGTAGTATGATTGTGGATCTTCTTATCCAAATTTTCAATAAGTTCTACAGTAGAAATTTTATTCTCAATTATATCAAGCCTTTGCATCACATGTTCCAAAGTTAAAACTGTTTCATTAACCATGAGTGGTGGTGAGGCTACCAAATCTATCATAGCATTATAAGCATCCAAAGTATGGATCCCCAAGAATTTACCTCCAGTAATGGTATCTAGCACATATCTATATCAAGTAGTAACACCCACATAAAAATTGCAGAGGAGAACGGTAGTAGATTTCTTACCAGTAGATCTATTTTGAGCATTGCAAATTCTATACCAAGCATCTTTTAAATTTTCTCCCTCCCTTTGCTTAAATTGAGAACCTCACTTTCAGGGGTACTAACAATGGTAGAAGGATTAGCCATGATAGCAAAACAAACTATCTAGAACACAAGCAACCAAAAAGCAAACGAAAAGACGAACGAAAGAAGGGCAAATAAAAAGGCAAATATTTTTGTGTTTTTCAAAAAACATTTTAGAAGTGGGGGAGAGGAAAACGAGAGGCAAATGGCAAATAATGTAATGTAAGAGATGAGAGTTTATTATGGGTACTTGGTAGGCTTGATGTAGAACCTCCCCGGCAACGGCGCCGGAAATTCTTCCTGCTACTTCTTGAACTTGCGTTGATTTTTCCCTTGAAGAGGAAAGGTGATGCAGCAAAGCAGAGATAAGTATTTCCCTCAGTTAAGAACCAAGGTATCAATCCAGTAGGAGGCACAAGCAAGTCTCCAATCTATGCACCTGCACAAACTAACAAACACTTGCAGTCAACGAGAAAATGGGGTTGTCAATCCCTTCACGGCCTCGAACAAGAGTGAGATCTAATAGAGATAGGTATAAAAGATAAATAAAAAGGCAAACTAAAGTAATTATAAATAAATTGCAGCAAGGTATTTTTTTGGGTTTTTTGGTTTATAGATCTGAAAATATAAGATGGAAAATAGACCCGGGGACCAGAAGTTTCACTAGAGGCTTCTCTCTTGAGAGAAAACATACGGTACGTAAACAAATTACTGTCGAGCAATTAATAGAAAAGCGCAAAGTTATGACAATATCCAAGGCAATGATTATGAATATAGGCATCACGTCCGTGTCAAGTAGACCGACTCCTGCCTGCATCTTCTACTATTACTCCACACATTGACCGCTATCCAGCAAGCATCTAGAGTATTAAGTTCATAAGAACGGAGTAATGCCTTAAGTATGATGACATGATGTAGATGGATAAACTCAAGCAATATGATGAAAACCCCATCTTTTTACCCTTGATAGTAACAATACAATACGTGCCTCGCTACCCCTACTTTGTCACTGGGTGAGGACACCGCAAGATTGAACCCAAAACTAAGCACCTCTCCCATTGCAAGAAATACCAATCTAGTTGGCCAAACCAAATCGATAATTCAAAGAGAAATACAAAGATATTTAATCATGCATAAAAGAGTTCAGAAAAGATTCAAATAATATTCATAGATAATCTGATCATAAATCCACAATTCATCGGATCTCGACAAACACATCGCAAAAGAATATTACATCGGTAGAACTCCAAGAACATCGAGGAGAACATTGTATTGAAGATCAAAAAGAGAGAAAAAGCCATCTAGCTACTAGCTATGGACCCATAGGTCTGTGGTAAACTACTCACGCTTCATTGGAAGGGCACCAAGGTTGATGTAGATGCCCGCCGTGATCGAATCCCCCTTCGGCAGGGTGCCGAAAAAGGCCCCAAGATGGGAACTCACGGGAACAGAGGCTTGCGGCGGCGGAAAAGTATTTTGGTGGACGCTTTGGTTAGTTTGGGAATATTTGGGAATTTATAGTGCAAGAATTAGTGTTGGAGGACTCCCGAGGGTCCCACAAGCCCTCAGGGCGCCCCCCTGGGCCGCGCCTAGGAGGCTTGTGGCCTCCTCGAGAAGCTTCTAGCTCCCTTTCCAAGTCGTACGGGTGTCTTCTGGTCCAAGAAAAACCATCGCGAAAGTTTTATTCCGTTTGGACTCTGTTTGGTATTACTTTTCTGTAAAACTCAAAAACAAGGAAAAAACAGAAACTGGCGCTGGGCTCTAGGTTAATTGCTTAGTCCCAAAAATAATATAAAATAGCATATTAATGCATATAAAACATCCAAAACAGATAATATAATAGCATGGAACAATGAAAAATTATAGATACGTTGGAGACGTATCAGGTCTCCAGGGCATCCTTCTTTTCAGTCCACTGGGTGACCTTCTCCTCCAGCTTGACCATCTCCTGCGTGGAGGCCTCGGCAGCAGCCATGAGGTTCTTGATTTCCTCCTCCAACCTGCTGACTGAAGCCAGCTTCTCGTCGGCAAGTTTGGCCTTGGTCCTTGCTTCCTTCTGGGCCAGCGCTAGATCATTATCCATGTTCTCCAGAGCCTGCTTCATAGTTTATAAAGAAATAGAAGTCCTGAGCCTCATTACCAGTTGGGTGTTCTCGCCACGAACATCTGTCGGAGCGAAGTGATTCGGATCAAAGAAAAAAAAGCATGTAACCACCAGTCGGAGGAAATAGCTTACCTCCCAGTGTCTTCATCTACTGCTCCAGTCAGGCGCTATTGAGTTTCTCAGCCTCCAGGTCAAGTCGAAGGGCTGTCACCTCCTTCTCCATTGCAGCATAGTGGGATCCCATCTCGCAAGTCCTCTGGGACATATAAAAAATAGTCAGCCGGAATATCCTGAAAGGAAACCAAAAGCAGTAACTCACAAGCATCCGGGTAGACACCGCTGGAAGGAACAAGCTAGACCAATACCAGATCCTGAAGTACCCCCTGACTACCGAGTGGACTTCTCACTCAGTCGTACTCCCCCAGGAGGAACAAACTTGATCAATACCAAATTCTCAAGTACGTTTTGGTTACCGAGACGACCATGCACTACCGAGTGGAACAAGCTCGACCAATACCAGATCTTGAAGTACCCTCTGTTCTATCCTCACTCGGCTGACTCCTGAGTCGGCAATGAAGAAGATAGAGGACAACAACACAAGATGGCCTAATTCACTCGGCTGACTCCCGAGTCAGTAACGAAGGAAATCTTACTTATTGTTTCACCAGCGCACGAGTGTCGTAGGGCGCCCCGAACGCCTAATGACAAGTTCTAAAGGCTACCACCGATCGCCAGGGATCAATGGTAGCCTCAGGAACTACACCCAGTGGGTGCACTCAGCGTGCCCCCACTAGAAAGTGACTCATTGATGGAGCTAAAAAAACAAACTCTAGGACTACCGCCAACTGCTCCAGTCAATGGTAGCCCTGGGGACTACACCTAGTGGGTGCACTCAGCATGCCCCCATTGGATCATGTCTACTCGACAATGCTCTGGCTACGCTCCAGCCGATAGGAGCCTCGAGGACTACACCCAGTGGGTGCACTCAGCGTGCCCCCACTGGATCATGTACACCCAGTGGGTGTGCCCCTTGCAAACCCACTAGCAGAAATCCTACTACAATCCTATTACAAGAAAAGAAGAAACTTCGACTGGAAATTATACTCACAATTGTACTTACTCGGACATTGGTCTCCAGTGCCACGCTGGCGTCGTAGGCATCCTTCAGTCGGCTACACATCAAACCCACCTGGATCAGTGCCTCCTTACTCGTCCCCACCCGATCCTCTGGGACGTGGTACAGGGGGAAAGAAGTAGCTGGAGCTGACGGAGGTGCAGGAGTTGGCCTCGGGGCTGGGATCACCGCCATTCCACTCGAAGGAGCCTAGGTAGACCCCATGGGGGGCACCACCACTGACGAAGATGCCGAACCGCCCCAAGCCAGTGTGCTCGGCCTTGCAGTTTTGGCAGCGACCTTCGCCGGAGAAATGTGAGTCGTCTGGCGAGGAGAGGCGTCTGTCATTGGCGTGTCAGCACTTGGCACTCCCTCCCTGGCGGCGCCCAGAGTCGGCGGGTCAGCACTCACTTCGTAGTCCAGCTGGATAATCTTGGGCGGGGCTGCATAAATTAGAGAAATCATCAAAATTCAGTCAAATAAAGTATAACCATTTGAGTCAATCAATACGACATACCTTTGGAGGTGGCATCATCTGTCGCGTTATCATCACTCGGGCCGGGCTTGCGGGCATGTGGGTCTGCTGATGTTGTCGAGGTGTCGTTGCTGCAAGGACAAAACAACACTAGGTCATCAACCAAATGAATTCAAAAATGAACAAGGAGTTAGTGAGAATGCTTACTTTGAGGCCACAGGCACTGCCACCTTGATCTGCGGCACGAAAGCCTTCCAAGGCTTGGAGGAGACCTGCTTGGGCTGCTTGTCCGCCGAGCTCTCAGCCTCGGTGCGAGCGCACTTGGAACTCTGAGTCGCCCGACAAGAAACAGTCGGTTGTTGAGTTTCTCCTGCCTTGCCCTTTGGGTCATGAAACACCTTGGAGCGGGGTTCTTTGGGGGCCTCATAAGACGGAGAGGACTCCGCCTCTTCCCCCTCCTCCGAACTCTCATCATCATCATCGTTGTTGTCGTCGTCACTCTCATCATCATCGTACCTCTCCGAGTACTGCTGCTCGTTGTCACTCGTCACATCTTAAGGCGAGCGGTCCACCATGGGGATCCTGGAGATCAGGTTCTGGAAGTCCTGAGAAGCAAGCACATGCAAACATGAGGATCGACCATAAAGAATACAATGTACAATTAAGCCAACTGAATCAGAGACAAATAACTCAATGGGCGGCAGGTCCTTGTGAAAGGCTGGCACCAACCGAGTCCCCCGTGGGTTGTCGTGCGCAGGTGACGGCCTTGATCTTGGCGCCCACCTCCTTCTCGGTGAGATCTTCAGGATGCACCCGAGTGGAGTCACCCGGCCCCTCGTACAACCACATGGGGTGAGCCCTAGCCTGTAGTTGTTGGATGCACCGACTAAAGAATGTCTCCAGCAAGTCCATGCCATTCACCCCAGCGTTCACAACTCTGATTAACGTGCTGGATAGGATGTCGATGCGCACCTTCTCCTTCTTCTCCACAGTGAGGGTCGGCGGAGCTCGTACCCTCTCGGTCGAGTACGGCGGGAGGCCCGACTGGCTGTTGGTGCTGGGGACAACTTTGTAGTAGAACCAGGTCCCCTACCACCCCTTAACAGAGTCGGGGAAGCTGATCTTGGGAAAGGCACCCCCCGCGAACCTGGATGCCTAGACCCCCGCATAGCTGGGTGACATGGGTTTTCTCACCAGTCAGCGAGTCCTTCCTCACTGACATCGACCGACAGGTGAAGATGTATTTGAAAAGTCCCCAGTGGGGGTGGCAACCCAGGAAGTTCTCACAATGTGAGATAAAGGCCGAATGATAAATAATGGCGTTGGGAGGAAGGTGATGGAGTTGAGCAGCGAAGAAATCGATTAACGCTCGGAAGAAAGGGTGGGGAGGCATTGAGAAACCTCGCTCAACGTGGGTGACGAGCAGGACGCGCTCGTCTGCCTCAGGCGCCGGCTCGATCTCCCCAGCGCCGGGCAACGCCATCCTTCGTGCGAAATCAGTCCCTCCTCCGCTAACTCCTCCAGTCGCCGAGCGAAAACACGTGACGGGAGCCAATCCCCCGACGTGCCACCGGCCGCCGCGTCTGAGCCAGAAGAGGTGGGCTTCCCCGCCTTCTTCGCCCTCTCTGCCTTCACCGTGGAGCCTTACGCCATCGCCACACACTCGGGTGGAAGAGAGAAGCGGGGGAGTCGGGAGGAGAGAAAGGGGATCTGAGGCCCGGAGCTCTATGCCCAAACCTTTTATACCACTGGATAAAATCACTCACCGGATCTGTCACTGCGAATCCCCGGATCGATGGCCCGCACGACAAGGCTTTGCAAAAAGCGAGCGCGGCACGTGGCGGGGCTCATGCACGCAAATTGAGGAGCCACGCCTCCCACTTTCCCACTAACGCACGACGTTACCGCTTCAGCGCGCGAACACGCGAATTCAAATCCCGAGATTTTCGGGACGAATCAATCCGATTGATTTAAAGTGATTCCTTTCCTAAAGGACGCACGTCAGTCTGACTGACCACCCTCTGTGGGGATCCATGCACTCGGCCACGTTAAACACCCGACTAAAGTCTTCTTCAGCATTGTTAAGTGACGAGCTTGGCGCCCCTCTGCTGGTTCACTTGGCCCTCTCGGTAGGCTCCAAGGCGCATGACTCGTAAACCTGGACTTGTAGAAGGCCCGCGCTGGCGTTCCCCTAGGATAAGGAGTGGCGTCTCTCTGGAGAGTTGGACCACGCGCCAGTGTCACCCCTCGAGTTGTCATGGCATGCCCTTACTCGGGTCCCTAGTCTATCTCTTCCGAGAGACAAAATGAATGCCACCGGATTTTTTCTCGATGATCAACAGCACCCGGTCGTCTGGGTAAAACTAAGGTCTAGAATCCGTTGCATTTCCGTCCAATGAACAACAAATCACGACTCAGAAACATATTCCGAGTGGCCCTGCAGCACTCAGACTTAACCGAAGGGTCGACTTGTTTGTTCTACGAAATCTCAACCGATTCGGGGGCTAATGATGTGGTCACCTAATACAGGTAGGGTCAAGGACCCATCATTTGGGACCCACATGGGGACCATCATCATCATAGGTAGGTGCCTGTACCGTGCCAGCATTCGGATGCATTCATCAGGAGGATCACTCGGACGGCTCTACAGCACTCGGACAACCACACGTCACTCGGTGGACGATCAACCACTCGGACGTACAAGGCAAGAAGGCGTCGTGGGAGATGCAACGGTCGAGGAATCCTAAGTCATCCACTAAATAGAGTTATATCTACCATTACCTATAACTGCTGTAGTATAGGCTCATTACTCTCGTAACTGCCTCATTCAATGGCATTAATTGCCACGGCGGCATGGGAGACATGGGGCTGCAGCACACTCTATATAAGCCGCACCCCTCTCCATAGTCGGGCACGTTCAACCCTTGTAACCATATCCATCAAATCAAAGCAAGCCTTATGGCACGAGATGTAGGGCTTTTACCTCCACCGAGTGAGGGGCCTGAAGTCGTTAAACACCGAGTGTTATACCTACGCTATAGCTAGTCTCTACCCCTTATTCGTACCCCTAGTACTCATTGTCATGATCATAACCCCGAGAACCAGGGCCTCCTCAAGCTCCGCTATCGCCGCGCCTGCCCTCATCCCCATCGCCGATCGACTCCACCGCTCCAACTTCCTGGTGTGGCGCGTGCAAGCCATGGCAACCATCCAGGGTGCGCAGCTCATCTCCTACCTCGATCCAGAGAGGGAGCAGCCGGCGCAGAAGCTCACCCACAAGGACGGCAAGCGCACGGACGTGCCCAACCCTGCGTATGACATCGATAGGGCTCGAGACTCCTAGGTGCTAAGCTTCATCTTCAATTCCATCTCAGCTCCTGTCATGGTCCAGGTTGCACACTGCAACACGGCGGCCGAAGCATGGGTCGCCATCACGGAGATTTTTATCTCCCAAACCCAAGCACACATCGTCAACACGAGAATCGCCCTCTCCATGACCAAGAACGGCAACTCGACGTTGGCTGAGTACATCGGGTGCATGAAGGCGCTCGGTGACGAGATGCCATCGGCGGGCAAGCCGCTCACCGACGACGACATGGTGTCCTACATCCTTGCGGGGCTCGACTTCGACTACATGTCCTTTGTCCCCATGATCTGTGCCCGGTGTAGGGTAACGCAGCAGAAAACGAAAATTTTCCGACCTACGCACCAGCCCAGGACCACTATGGAGACTGCATACAAGGTTTGATCATTTTCGTTACCGACTCGTAGCGCAGCGGAAGTAAAGTCGATGACGATCGGCGGTGCTGATCCCCGCAGCTAGGATTTACAACCTCCCAACCGCGAGGATGTATACCCTCGTCTTCCCTTCGGACAGCCCTCCGGGAGGCGGTCGAACAGTCCCCCGGACGATGTCGCGGACAGCCCTTCGGGAGGACCTTCGAAACTCGAACGGTCACTCGGACAGCCCTTCGGGAGGACTCACAGAACTCGGACCGTCACTTGGACAGCCCTTCGGGAGGCACTCTCGAACAGCCCCTCGGGCACTAAGATCGAAACTACGACCTCTCTACAGAGTTGCACACATACGGTGTCAGCTATCCGGCAGGGCTTCGCCGTCCAGAACTAGTTCCCACCGGAACCCAGACAGCCTTTCGGCTCTACGAAACTATTTCGCTGGGAGGGAGAGAGAATGCCAGATCATGCATGGCTTGTGTGAGAGCTAAGGATGGGGAAATGGCTGCCAAGATCACTCCTATATATAGGCTAGCCAAGGGGTAAAATTGTCACACAAAAACCCCAAAGTGCCCTTGGAATATCCCTTTCCAAAAGGGAATATGCCATATGGGAGTGCCATGTGGAGCACCATGGTGCTCCACCTCCTTGGCCGGCCACCCTTGGGGGTGGACCCCCCCCATGAGGTGCCATGCCCTCCTTCCCCTTCTAGAAGGCCCTTTTGGAATTTCCAAAAAGGTGCTTTCCATAAAATTCCCAAAAAGCACTTTCACTATTCACGACGACATTTTTCAGCGTCCGTTCGAACTGAAAATATTTATGTGGGCTTAGAACATTTCCAGTACCCACTAAAATAATTTTCAATGCGTTCTGGAACAATTCCAGTTTAGTGATTTCATCTGTGAAAAGCATCTGAAGCGGTTCCGGCAGCCCCGGAACATTTCCGGTTTTTCTTCCAGAAAATTCCCAGAAGTTTCCAGAATGATTCTGGTATCCTCCAAGAGTTATCAGGCATGTGCCGAAACCATTTTGACTTAATGGTATCCCCTGAAACAACTTTTCAGTTTCACCGGAACTCATCCGGTGACCTCTCTCTGCGGAACTTTTCCGCTGTCCGAAACTTTTTCGGTGATTTTCTCTCAAACTCCCTATCTAGTATTCAGCAGATAGATGACCCTTAAGCGTGTGACCCTATAGGTTCGGTGAAGTATAGACATGACACGGAACCCCTTCCGATCAATGATCAACATCGGAGCCGTGGACACCCATATTGACCCCTATACCCACACGAATGAATATTCGAGTGAACCTCCAGTTGCCGTGTGCTATTAACCATTAACTTGTGACGAATGTATCTCATAGCATAACATCAATCGGGTCGATTCAACACAAATGTTCTTCTAACATTTGTGCCCTCAAAGTTGCTGGCATAGACATGCCTATGATTGGGAAAACATAATCATCATGCAACACTTGAGCTAGTCTTAGAGGCATGACTAGGAATACATTTTATCGTTTATTATTCCACACGTGCACATGGGTTTTCCCCAGAGCCTTTATGGATATACGGGCTCAGGAACCACAGCAGTTATAGCATGGAACATAAACCTAATTATGAACACGGAGATAAATAATAACATTTATTATTGCCTCTAGGGCATATCTCCTACAGACTCCCACTTGCACTAGAGTCAATAATCTAGTTAATGCTAATGCACTTTACACCTGTGGCACACCGGTGTAAATATGCTTCGCTTGTGGTATAGCCTGATGTCCAACGGATCTGACGACTTCAGCTCCGTGTGTATCTTTGCATATCCTCACGTTTTCACGCTTTCACAAAATTCATATTTTGTGTGGACTTGGCTTTGTATGTATGTGAATCACAGGTCGAACCTGGATTCCTCAGACTGAGTTATGGAGCAACTACCTGCAGTAGTGTCCTATTGACAAAAGCCATCTTGGAACCATACTAAGTTCATGAATGAACTATATGATTCAACATCTTCTTTGTCGCTTTTAAAAGCGGCAACATACTTCGCCTCTGTTATAGAATTCGCCACAGTAACTTGTTTGGAACAATTTTCAACTACCGTGCCACCATATTGTGTATTGCACAAAACCCTTAACTTAAATCGAAAATCGCTTGGAGCATGGATGAAGACTGTATCGATGTAACCTTTTACAACGAACTCTTCATGATCTCTGCTTGCGAGAAAACATGTCATCAGTGCTACTATAGTACTCAATGACCCTTTTTCACTGTTGTCCCATGATCAGTACTTTTGATCACTTTGGTATCTATACTCGCAACAACTTTGGGAGTATTGGACATATCTGGTTGTTTTTACATACCATGGAATACATGATTAATCCAAACACAAGAGTGTGTGGAATCTCCATCATGTATTTTGCTCATCAGTGTTTTGGGACACCGAGTCTTGCAAAAACTCTTTCCACGTGACTTCGGCAAGAATCACTCCTTGACGTTTTTAATGCTAAAAGGTTTTAGCATCTTGTCAATATGTATCTTTGCTCAGCCCCATTAGGTAAATCTATCTTCATAGATCATCATGCCTAATATTGAGGCTATTTAGCCCAAGCACTTCATCGAAAAACTATTTTCAAACGAAGTCCTAATTCGTGTCAAGAAATTTATTTCCAATTAACAATGTGTCAAGCACACAAGGTTTTTAGAAATGTTATTATGCTCCCACTTACTTTCTTGAATTACAAGCATCTTCGTTACCCATTTATGAAGTCAAAACCCTTTTTGACCATTTCATCAAAACACGAAGATTCCAACTCCTCTTTGCTCTCTTCTGTCCATCGCTGGAACTCTGAAGTTTGCACCCTTACTAGCATCCTCTGGATTGACAAAATACCTTGGACTGTAACACATGCAAGTCCTTGGTCTCATTTCCATCAGATGGAAATCCTTTTGTCATCCATTGTTTTATATCTCATGATATGAAATATGTATTAATTGCTAGTTCAACCCGAACCGACTTTAAGCATCGCTACGGTGAAGCAACCTCATCGTAGTCAACTCCTTGAACTTGTATATTGCAACAAGTCGAGCTTTATGGATAAAACATTTTTATTCGTATCAGTTATAGTTCCATAAATATTCGTCAGACTCTAAGTCTTCCGAAAGGTGTATCAAGGTTTTAATCTTGAATCACTTATATGGAAACTATCTCGGATTGTATTGGCATTTAGCCAATTCCGGAGTCAGGGCCCACCAATGCTTCCTTGTGTATCGTAGGTATACTGTTGTCTAACAACAATATCTCGTTTGCGCACCTGAGAGGTTTGCACGAGCCTTTGCCTACGTGGTTCAGCTGCAAGTTCGACCGAATTCCATACATTTTATTGTAGAGACTTTCGTATCAGTCGCAGTAGGAAACTCCGGAATTACTTCCAAGGTCTCTTTCCTTTGACCTGATGACGAAGATACTGTTTATCTCGTCGAGTTGCACTATTCTCCCACTCACCTTTTTGAAAGAACCATTTTCTTCAAAAAGCATACCGTTCTTTGTGGCAAACCTATTTGCCTCGGTATAGTGAGGGAGGAATACCCAATGACTTGGGATAACCTACAAAGTAGCACTTGTCTGATTTGGAATAGGTTTATAACCTTTTACACAAGCCCCATATTCCAAATGTTAAGAAAAGATATAACATGGTTGGGCGTACCATACCATGGTGTCATTTCAACAGACCTGATGGAGCTCTTTTCAGTGTAAAAGCCGTAGTCTCTAAAGCATCACCTTTTAAAAGGGATAATGGCAAATTTATTTATGTCATCTTTGATCTTACCATGTCATAAATGGTTCGATTACATCTGCACGGACTTTCCACTCACAGTGGTGTTCCGGGAGGTGTAAGTTATGAAACTCTTTTCACAACTCATCAGACATTCGCTAAACTTGTAACTCAAATATTTCTTTCTGCAATCGAATTGTAGAAACATAATTTTCTTGTTACAATAACTTCTACTTCATTTTGAAAACCTTTCAAATGATTTCAAAAGATCCAGACTTACGTCTCATCAAGTAAATATCCATATATCTACTTGAGTCATTTCTGAAGATAGATAAATCCACTACTTGCAACAACATTGATTGGACTACATACATCAAAATGTATGATCACCAATAAGTTCTTTGCTCGTTCCTTATGGCCTGTGAACGGTATTTCAGTCACTTCACTTTTCGGAGGAAAGTTGCAAGTGTCAGATGATTCAAAATCAAACGACTTCAAAATCCATCATAATGGAATTTTCCATGCGGGTTTCTCCAATGTGACCAAATGTAGCGCCACACTTGTGTGGTATTCTTTTACTCTTGTGACATTTAGCGTCAGTGTTATGGATGTATCATATTACCATCAATATTCATAACATACGTCCCATCGAGGATGGAAGTATGGCCCTCATGTTATTCATAATACTGAACAACAATTGTTCTTCTATGAACAATTATTTTGCAACAAACATTGTGCAAAGGGCTAGAGTGTATGAAACTCTAAAATGAATTATGAAAGTAAACCCAGAGGTAATGTATTATTATTAATATTCATAACATACATCTCATTCATAATGAAAGTATGGCCCTTATGTTATTCATAACATCGAACATCAAAAGTTCTCTTATGAACAACCTTCTTGCAAGATACCTTATGCAATGGGCTAGAGTTTGTGAAACTTTAAATGAATTATGAAAATGAATACAGACGGTAATACACCGATGGAAGGTATAGTAACATTTACTATGTTCCCTGTGTATACCTAAACCTCATTTCTGGCTAGTCTTTTAGGCCATAGTAGTTCTTACATCGAATTGCAACAGAATGCAATCGAGCGGGTATCTTTGTGATTGTCTCACAATACCCAAGAATTAGTGATTAACATGCTTTAACCATAATTCCCAAGAACTATATCTTTTACCGGCCTTCTATACATCAAAAACTTGTATGACATTCATACATGAGCTGGATATTCCAGTCTTCTTTCCTTTTGCCTTTATACTTCTAACAGTTTAACTTTCAATATTTCTCCTACTCTCAGAAGAAGCACTCAACTTAATAGTGGCGTTAGCCCCGGACTTCCTAGGTGTGTAAGTCACACTAACACCCTTCGGACACTTCCTTTCTCTTTAAGTTGTTTGTTTTATTCACCTTTCATCATATGACAGGCGTTCTACTGGATCCCTCTCTTATCAGTCTAATGCATAGTAAACTCTTTTACTAATAGTTTGCAAACAAACATTGCTTTGGATATCTCATATCTTTTAGCCTTTGTCTATCTCTGAAAATGATTTTCAGATTTCCATGAATATCACATAACTATCCAAACTTTCGAAGTTCGGGTCTCATGGAAGCAAATGTATTGCACTTGACTGAAACGGAATTCTAGCTTTTGGATCGAAGGACGAGAGTCACATGATCCATAGCATAAGCGAAAGAATACCGAAAGTATGCGATAGGACAAAGTCCTTCTCGGCACTCTTGAGGACAATCCTCACATTACGTTACCAACCATAAAGTTTTAACCAGATATTTAATAGCTATTCAATTTAAACAGGGAAGGTGGAAATGCGAGCCATTTATTCTACAACTATTATGCAAACCACACTTAGACAGTGTTCATATTTAATTGCACTGAGAATTGAACAAGTTAATTCAACAGTGCTCTCCCACTCAAATCAATATCTCTCATAATTGATTGTGAGTGATTCAAGATCCGCATTTCAATTCAACGCCATTGACGGGTTCATCACTGATGACGTGAATTTCAATCGGTAGGCCAACTTGCCAATCACATCTCTATGTGACTCTTGTCCATCTTTCGATGCGTGTGTTCCGAGCTCAGGACTGTCCTGCCTGAACGTCAAGACAACCAAGTGATCACGCAGTGAGGTCTGACCTTCACCCGCCTTACACCTCTCTAATCGTTCGTGCTCATGTGTACATGGCGCACCCCGAAAAGATACGTGTTGTAGACGGTGCTACACTTGGGAGAACACTAACTACTTGATATTTTGTGAGAGATCACCCTAATAAAAGCGACTACCGCGCAATCAAGAAGGGTGCATCATAAGGGATAAACATCTCAGGCAATTCATAATTAGCATGATATGGTATAGCCCTTTCTGATGGAGAAGTCTTGTATTTCTTCGTCTCCGGCATTCGCGTCGGTGTTCACCTTCACGAAGATTGCCACCACCTTGTCGATGCAGCAGATAATATTGCTATCTCTATAGCTAATAAAATAATGCATTACACAAGGTTGACACACAGGTCATTTAAAGTGCAATCATATGGCTCCAGCCATCATGCCGAATCATGACACGCAGGTCATGTTAATCAATTTACATCATATAGTCATCTCATACATAATCAAATTATTATGAGCACTGCTATACCACATCACATGCACATGCAAACCCTCCTGCAAAACCAAGTTAGACGCCTCTAATTGGTTCATGCAAAAACTTGTTTTACGTGGCTTCTAAGGTTTCGAAACAAACCGAAGCTACCAACGTCCATCATCAAGTATGATAATCCAAGTCGCTAGATTAACTTTCCAGGGTGTATGAAAACCGAGATAATAAAATCTCGAGCCCCATACTAAACTTCGTCATACGCATGACCCCCGTGCAGATCATATCTGCATTGCCCTTTCGTTTGCGAAATTTCATCTTTCTTTTTAACTACGGTGGAATTCAATGAACTGTTAGCACGGCTCATGATGCCACTGTAGGGTAACGCAGCAGAAAACGAAAATTTTCCGACCTACGCACCAGCCCAGGACCACTATGGAGACTGCATACAAGGTTTGATCATTTTCGTTACCGACTCGTAGCGCAGCGAAAGTAGAGTCGATGACGATCGGTGGTGCAGATCCCCGCAGCTAGGATTTACAACCTCCCAACCGCGAGGATGTATACCCTCGTCTTCCCTTCGGACAGCCCTCCGGGAGGCGGTCGAACAGTCCCCCGGACGGTGTCGCGGACAGCCCTTCGGGAGGACCTTCGAAACTCGAACGGTCACTCGGACAGCCCTTCGGGAGGACTCACAGAACTCGGACCGTCACTTGGACAGCCCTTCGGGAGGCACTCACGAACAGCCCCTCGGGCACTAAGATCGAAACTACGACCTCTCTACAGAGTTGCACACATACGGTGTCAACTATCCGGCAGGGCTTCGCCGTCCAGAACTAGTTCCCACCGGAACCCAGACAGCCTTTCGGCTCTACGAAACTCTTTTCGTGGGAGGGAGAGAGAAGCCAGATCATTGCATGGCACTTGTATGTGAGAAGGAGTGTGTCTTTAGGCAGCCCCCTCCACCCCTATTTATAGGCCAAGCCCAAGGGTGGCTTCTCCAAGAAGCCAAGGGGGAAAAATACCAAAGGACCCTCAAGGTGGCTTCTCCAAGAAGCCACCCAAAAAGCACTTTCACTATTCACGACGACATTTTTCAGCGTCCGTTCAAACTGAAAATATTTATGTGGGCTTAGAACATTTCCAGTACCCACTAAAATAATTTTCAACGCGTTCTGGAACAATTCCAGTTTAGTGATTTCATCTGCGAAAAGCATCTGAAGCGGTTCCGGCAGCCCCGGAATATTTCCGGTTTTTCTTCCAGAAAATTCCCAGAAGTTTCCAGAATGATTCTGGCATCCTCCAAGAATTATCAGGCATGTGCCGAAACCATTTTGACTTAATGGTATCCCCTGAAACAACTTTTCAGTTTCACCGGAACTCATCCGGTGACCTCTCTCTGCGGAACTTTTCCGCTGTCCGAAACTTTTCGGTGTCCGAAACTTTTTCGGTGATTTTCTCTCAGACTCCCTGTCTAGTATTCAGCAGATAGATGACCCTTAAGCGTGTGACCCTATAGGTTCGGTGAAGTATAGACATGACCTGGAACCCCTTCCGATCAATGATCAACATCGGAGCCGTGGACACCCATATTGACCCCTATACCCACACGAATGAATATTCGAGTGAACCTCCAGTTGCCGTGTGCTATTCCTGTTGCTTCGCGATATGTTACAAATACCCGAGGTGACACATGTTGGCATTCCCGTGGATCAACAACTTGTCCACTATGCTAGTTACCTCGTTACCGGTATTGTTCTCTTTTCTCGTTACCGTGTTCCGGCATCCCCGTGATCAAATCACAAAGTGTCTGGCCAGACGATGATGGATACCGTAACACCGAGAGGGCCCAGAGATATCTCTCCATCGTCGGAGGAGCAAATCCCAATCTTGAGCTATCAAGTTACTTGACATACTTTCCCATGAACCCGTAAGCCGCCGTAATAGCCATCCAGTTACGGATGACGTTTAACAAACCCCAAAGTTCATGAATCAAGCATGAAGAAACTCGATACTCTCATGGTCTGAGGAATCATGCAAACATTAACCATCTCTGTGTTATTAACCATAAACTTGTGACGAATGTATCTCATAGCATAACATCAATTCGGGTCAATTCAACACAAATGTTCTGCTAACATTGTGCCCTCAAAGTTGCTGGCATAGACATGCCCATGATCAGGAAAACAGAACCATCATGCAACACTTGAGCTAGTCTTAGAGGCTAGACTAGGAATACATTTTACCGTTTATTATTCCACACATGCATATGAGTCTTCCTCTGAGCCTCGTTTTATTTGCAGACTCGAGAACCATAGCAGTTATAGCATGGAACATAAACCTAATTATGAACACGGAGATAAATAATAACATTTATTATTGCCTCTAGGGCATATCTCCTACACCCGGACCCAACCAATCAAGGTGAGTGAGCTTTACTCATAGCTGATTAGCTTTAAAAGCAGATTGGCCATGTTCGAGGGTGGCGGACAGTCCTCCCACTCTTCTGCTAACACCGTCTCTCGTGGCGGGCGTGGCGGATCCAGCCGTGGCGGAGGCCGCGGTGGCAATGGCGGTCGCAATGGAGGCGGCCGAGGCAACGGTGGCGGCAGTCGTGGTCAAGGTCGCGGCGGCGGCCGCGGTAATGGAGGAGGATGTCGTAATGATCTCCCTGAGGTCTTCTGTCAAATCTGCACTAAGCCTAATCACACTGCCATGGAGTGCTATCGCCAGTTCGACATCTGCTTCAACAAGGAGAAGAGCACGGCAGCTATCAACACCAACCCTCACTCCTCCTATGGGGTGGATACAAACTGGTATTTGGACTCAGGAGCAACAGATCACATTACCAGCGAGCTCGACAAGCTCACTGTCTGGGACATGTACAATGGACACGATCAAGTAAACATGCCAAACGGTGTAGGTATGAAGATTCCCCACATAGGTCATGCCTATGTTCGTACCCCTACTCGCAATCTTCACCTTAAAAATATCTTGCATGTGCCTAAAGCCACCAAAAACTTGATCTCTACTCATCGCTTATCCTATGACAACCATGTGTTCCTTGAAAATCACCCACATTTTTTCTATGTCAAGGACAAGGCAATGATACGTCTCCAACGTATCCATAATTTTTTATTGTTCCATGCTATTATATTATCTATATTGGGTGTTTTATATGCATTATGGTACTATTTTATATCATTTTTTGGGACTAACCTATTAACCTAGTGCCCAGTGCTAGTTGCTGTTTTTTCCTTGTTTTTAGCTTTTTCAGAAAGGAATATCAAACGGAGTCCAAACGGAATAAAACTTTTGTGATGATTTTTCTTGGACCAGAAGACACCCAGAAGACTTGGGGAGGGGGTCAAAAGACTCACGAGGAGTCCACAAGCCCACAGGCCGCGCCCTAAGGGGGCGCCCCCTGGCTTGTGGACCCCTCGGGAGTCCCCCAACCCTAATCTTTGCACTATCAATTCCCAAATATTCCCCCAACAACAGAAGCATCCACAAAAATACTTTTCCGCCGCTGCAAGCTTTTGTTCTCGTGAGATCCCATCTTGGGGCCTTTTCCGGTGATCTGCCAGAGGGGGATTCGATCATGGAGGGCTTCTACATCAACCTTGCTGCCCTAGTGATGATGTGTGAGTAGTTTACCACAGACCTACGGGTCCATAGCTGGTAGCTAGATGGCTTCTTCTCTCAATTTGATCTTCAATACCATGTTCTCCTCAATGTTCTTGGAGTTCTATCCGATGTAATCTTCTTTTGCGGCGTGTTTGTTGAGATCCGATGAATTGTCGGTTTATGATCAGATTTTCTATGAATATTATTTGAGTCTCCTTTGAACTCTTTTATGCATGATTTAAATAGATTTTTATTTCTCTCCGATCTATTGATTTGATTTGGCCAACTAGATTGATCTATCTTGCAATGGGAGGGGTGCTTTGTGATGGGTTCAATCTTGCGGTGTCCTCACCCAGTGACATAGTAGGGTTAACGAGGCACGTATTGTATTGTTGCCATTAAGGATAAAAAGGTGGGGTTTATATCATATTGCCTGAGTGTATCCCTCTACATCATTTCATCTTGCTTAATGTGATACTCTGTTCTCTTGAACTTAATACTCTAGATGCAGGCAGGAGCCGGTCGATGTGTGGAGTAATAGTAGTAGATGCAGGCAGGAGTCGGTCTACTTGTCACGGACGTGATGCCTATATTGATGATCATTGCCTGAGATATCGTCATAACTATGCGCTTTTCTATCAATTGCTCAACAGTAATTTGTCTACCCACCGTATGCTTTATTCAAGAGAGAAGCCTCCCCAGGTCTATTTTCCATCATATATTTTCAGATCTATAAAACCAAAAACCCAAAAATACCTTGCAGCAATTTATTTGTTTTTACTTTGTTTTACCTTTTAGTAATATTTTATATCTATCTCTAATATATCTCATCCTTGCAAGTGACCGTGGAGGGATTGACAACCCCTTTATCGCGTTGGGTGCAATTGTTTGATTGTTTGTGCTGGTGCATATATTGGAGACTTGCTTGTACCTCCTACTGGATTGATACCTTTGTTCTCAACTAAGGGAAATACTTATCTCTACTTTGCTGTATCACCCTTTGCTCTTCAAGGGAAAAACCAACGCAAGCTCAAGAAGCAGCTGGAAGAATTTCTGTCGCCGTTGCCGGGGAGTTTCTACATCAAGCCTACCAAGTACCCATCATAAACTCTCTTCTCTCGGATTACATTATTTACAATTTGCCACTCATTTTCCTCTCCCCCACTTATAAAATGGTTTTAGAAAAATACAAAAATATTTGCCTTTTTAGTCGCCCTTTTTCTTTCCGCTCGATCTTTTGTTTGCTTGAGCTCATCACCATGGGTGACTTTGGTATGGCAGAAATAGATGACGGCCTAACTCCTAAAATTGGACGATCTGACAATCTGGATGCTAAAACTTTTGTGTTGGGCCAAGGGAATGTTATGGGAAAAGAATATATCCAAGAATTTTTCAATTTTGTCTATAGTTTGCCTTTTGATGATGCTCCTATATTTAAAAGAACTAAAACTTATGTGGAGGCTATTTCAGCACTAGTTCTGAAATTTGAAAATAGATTTATCCGCACCCATACTACCTTGCAAAGATTGTTCTATGAGCTACCCGTTATAAAAGTTCCTAAAGCTAAAAAGATAGCTACACATGTTCTTATGAATGAATTTGATCACATAGTACAGGAAGCTAGGGAAATTTTTGATTTCTATGGTATGAGACGTGAAAACTGTGGCGCCCCGCCTGATTACCACTGTAGCCAGACGGTCGCCGCACACGCCAGCCAAGGAAATAACTCTGGCATGCGCGTTTACAACAAGTATCATGAACACAGGCATTTCTAGTAATGGATATATAAGTCTTACATGATATATTTCAAGAGTGATGGAAGCGGAAAAGCTCTATCTAAGGCAGCATGGTCTTGGTGCGGATCCAATCCACAGGGATCTGACTGGGTTACTCTTCTAGCTCGCGAACGCTCCGGCTCCTCAATGATTGATCCTTATGTGAACCTGGACATGTTAAAGGCCGCTGAGTACTTTTGAATGTACTCGCAAGCAAACCAAACTTACATATACACCAAGCAAAGCAACCCATGGCATTCAAGCATGCATTTGTTATTAGAGCAATATTAATTATCATGACATTGCGTAACTAGCTAGCAATATTGATTATCATGCCATAGCAGGGTTATTTAGCAAGATAACTACTGAAGTAAATGCAGTAAGGTAAAGCATATTAAGTAAATATTTCATACTCCGAATATTCTCCTGTTCCAATCCGATGTTGAACCAAATCCAATCCAAGTCTTTCAGTCATCCGACCATCTCTTTCATAGCCATTCCATGGCTAACATATCATATTCCTGACATCATCTGATGTCTATGCGTCTGGACTACAAGTCTGGCAAACTTACTCTCTTCCGGGTTGCCTTAAAAACCTCAGAATATTCGAGATCCACTGAGTACTAGGGACATAAGACGAGTTCTTCCATCATAATTATTACTGTTACTGTTGACCACCAAGTGAGGTCTGGATGGACTGTCCAATACCGTGGACGCGGCTATTCAAATAGATTCTTCACTCTGCAGAGGTTGCGCACTTTACCCACACCATGGAGCACCTAGCCTCGTGATCCCATTCGGGTGGAACAGTTTTGCTCCAACGGAACCTGCCTAACCCGTGACTCCTCCATCGTACCACCGACAATCATACCCTCCGAGGGTCATGTCCTCGGTGGCCCCTGTGTCACCTCGTGACACCTGCCACCGTCTTGGCCAACTAAACTGTCCCAAACGGGGATGCCGGTAAATATCTCAACTGGGCTCACAAGGTTATTGCCGCCTGCCGGGCCAGGGCAGCGCGCGCGCATAACCTTCCCTAGTTGGTGGTACCGATAAAAGAGCACGCGATCAGACCAAGTCAAGGCCGTCCCATACCGGCAAATGTGGCTGCACGTATAAGTCCGGACAGGTGACTCTGGATCAACCGACTAGGTTTAGTTTTGGCCATCATTTAGCAAGCATGGTTAACTACCACAATAACTTGAGATGATAGCATCTAGGCACTTGAATTATCACATAGCAAACTAATGCAGGTAATGTAAATAGTAAGTGCAGTCTAGCAGAGGTTTAATTATTTTTATCATAGGCATAATCATTAATTAAACATGCAAGAATAACACAGAGCAATGCTTTTAAGGCATATATCGGATGGTCGGCTTGCCTGGGGGTGAAGGAATATTCCGGGAAGAGGTGCGGTGAAGCCATGGAAGAATTCGTCGGAAAAGATCCTCTCTCGGATGGCCGATAGAGGGCAAGGGAAAAATGGTCATTTTTAGAATGTGTAAACATTATGAAAATGATACCATCGGAACGGGCTCGATGAACTGAAGACGTGGGCATTCGCTTCACCTGAATCGGAGTTACGATTGTGAAGTTGTAGCAGATTAACTATTCAGGGACCTTTCTATAAAACTTTTATTCACATCTAGGCCCCTGGACACTCTTTTCTGCGAATAAAAGAAAAGTTACTGTGTAGCTGGGCCGGCTCAGGCCAAAAGTGGCCGAGGCCTGGGGCGCCAGCTACGCCGCACAGCTGCTGTTGTTGCTGGGCCGGCCCACTTGCCCCGCCACTTTGAAAAAAACGAAGGGAGGTGGGCTGATCCACTGCTAGGCCAGGCCCGCCTGCAGGGTCATCCCCCTCCTCCCGCACGCGTTTGGCCGGCCAGAGGGATGGCTCCCGTCGGCGACTGCAGGCGCTGTGGGCCACCATTTGAGGCGCCCAGCCTACCAGCGAGATCATGGGCTCGAGACGCATCCATCCAGGTAGGAGGCGGAGCTCGGGGAGGGCGGGAGCGCGTGTGCCCACGGCTGCGGTGGATGGCGGCTACGGGCGTTGACGGGACCGCGCCGGTGGATCTTCCCCGCAGGAGATGAGAATGGCGGCGGCTCGCGGGCGCCCAGGGGATGCTCTCGGACACATAGGCGAGGTAGCGGAGGGGCCATGGGGAGGAGCTAGCCAAGGGGATCCAGCAATGGCCTCCAGCCATTTGGAGAGCAGGAGAGCTCCGGGAGTTCGAACGAGAGATCAGGGAGGCAGCTGTGAGGGAGAGGAGGCCGCCGCGGGTGGTGGGTGCTCGGGAAGGGCTCTGGCAGTGGCTTTTATAGCCGAGGCGACGGAGGGGATAGGTTCGGCCGCCGTGGCGGCCTTATTGGCATACTGGAGCTTCGGCGACACGCGGAGGAAGGGTACGAAGTCGGCAGGGGTTCCAGGGAGGTGGAGAAGGCGGCAGCAGCTTCAGGAGAGCTCGAGGAAGAAGGGACAAGCGAGAAAACGACGACTGTCACGGGCAGAACAGCGGCAGAGGTCGTCGCGGCGCAGCGAGGAAGAACCTGCAGGGGGAAGCTGCTGGAGAGGGGCTACGTGTACTCCCCGAGGTCGTTAGACAAGCTCGGCCAAGCCGGAGCTGGCCGGAGTTGGCGGCAGAGGTTGTGCATGATGCAGAGCACCATTTCTGCACGCCAACTACATGGTCACCGCGCGCACCGCACACTCTGGCCCTGCGTCTGCTTGTCAGGCCTTGTCAAACATGTGCCTCACTTCTCAATTAGATAGGATATAACATTTAGTGGACTCGAAGAGCTCTAGAGTAGTTGAGGTGATCCAGAACAGTTTCTGGACAGGAACTTGGGCATGAGGTGGTGGTCAGATGGATGTGGCAATGATCTGGGTAAGTTGTCACAGGGGAATGTGGTAGAAAGGAGTAGGTGCTGGTAAAATTTGAAGGCATTTGGACCTCATTTGCTTATACTTCCTTTGCAATGCAATTTTTGTTCCAGAAAAAGGATTTTGAAGCTGTGCTCAAATGGCTGAGTGAAATGAGTTGAATTTTGGTGGAGAGTGATGATTTGGATATATAGAGATACTGGGAAAATCTCAGCTCATTTGGCAATGCCAAAGTGGTAGTTCCTTCACAAAGCGTTGAAATGGACAGGAAATTGAGAAAATTGCTGTGGAAGCATGGATATATGAATTGAGATGATTTTTTGTTTCCATGAGTGATTTGTCAATGTTAACCACCATGAAAAATTTCAGCTCAAATGGATCAAGGGTTCAAGCACTTCCTTTGCAAACTGGAAATCTGCACAGAATTTGCAAATGGATGCTGTGCTCAAACTTTGAACTATGGAACTTGGGTTCTGATGGAAATGGTGAAGATATGGATAGGAGAAGCTCCACAATTTATTTGGGATTTTTCCTGGCTACCAAAATGGTAGTTCCTTTAGAAACTGCCCAAAATGCAATATTGGCTTTAAATAGGAAAATGCATTTTCCCTTATTTAATTATGGCCAATATTTTTGTGAGAGCTTAATATGATCATAAAGAATATCTCCACAAGTTTTCATCAACTTTGGAGATGGATAGATATTTTCCTGGATTTAATTCCTTTAACTGGCAGAAAAAGGAATTAATTATAAATGGAAAATATTGCAAATGACTTGGTAATATTTTTGCATATCCAGGGTTTACAAAGATAGGATGATCACTAGGAAAAGTTTGGGAGTCATCAGATCAAAGGAAATTAGGGTTCCTTTGTAACTGTAGGAGTTGGGGTTTCCCTTCCGATAACTCGGAAGGTAGGGTTTCAGTGGAAAAGTCCGGAGAATATATCTTGGGTGGCAAGGTTGGTCTGGAGAGAATCTTTGGTTGGATAGGGAAGGCAAGGCTAAATGACCATCTTCATATACCGAAGAGCTAGAGAAAATCCGATAACATCAAGAAAAAAGACGGGAGTCAAATCCCGCAAAGGAAAAAAAACAGGAGCGAAAACCAGGGCGTCACAAACCTACCCCCCTTAAGAAAATCTCGTCCCCGAGATTTCCGGGCTTACCTCCCAGTGAAGGGAGACTTACTTGTGTGCGACTTGGATCCATCAGTGGTCTCGTCTTCGTTGGTTCACTGATCTTTCAACTTCCTCTTCTGATGGACCATGTGTTGTCTCTGCACACAGCTTCCTTGACTCCTTCTCTTTCCTGTCAGGTGTACCTTTGTCCTGGCAGTGGTGTTGCTGGGTGGGGTAGCGGGTAATACCAACAAACAGCTCGGCTTCCATGGCCTGGAAGTGGTTGCTTCGGGTTTTATTGCGATGCTTCGTACCCTGACTGTTACGGGCAAGACATCCTTTCCTGGTACCAGGTTCACGTGCTCGTATAGCCTCGAGTGAGTGGGAGTGGCATTCTTTTTGCCGTGTCAAAATGCTCAGTTTGGCTGTGGGTTCCATACTGATATTTCCTTTTGTCTTCGGCATAATAACTTTGTCCTTAGGTGATCCACAATTCAAGGAACAACATGACCGAGCTATTGCTGCTGTATCCCCAACTGAAGGGTCGGGCACGATCACAAGGTAATCATAGACGGTGATCTCCTATTCCAATGTCATCATGACGTCTACGAGTTGTTGATGCTGATGTGCTTTGAGCCATTCTACCTGAATGTCTTGTCGCTCGTGGAGATGGCTCTGTCATATATAGCCTCTGTAGTCCTTGCCATTATCACTGAGCTGAATATAGTATGGCTGTCATTCGGTGCCTCTTTTGGTGCATATCCTCTTATCTTGGTTGATGGCCCGTATTTAGGATGAGTATGACATGCTGGCTGCATTGTTGTGACCGTATATGCAAGAGTCTGACGAGGATTGGTAATACTACTCTGTCCATGAAACTGCATCTTGTTGACCGTCACAAAGGTTGTGTTGTCCACAACTTCTTTGTTCTTGAGGACTCCTTTGATGGACTTGTCATGACCTGCCAACACGGCTTCTTGATTGTTTTCCCGGCTTGTCAGGCTTGTCTCAGAATTTACTCTTGCATATCTCATAGGGGTTGTTGTGCCCATATTCCACTCTTCAATATGGGGCCAATACTTCTCTGAACATAGTCATTCCTGTGTACGAGTGGCTCGCATGGACTGATCCACTGGACTGCAATCTCACAACATATGCAGGTGTAGGATAAATCCTTTCATAATCACTGAGTTCTAAGGCGGCGGTGTGTCTGGGCTAGTGTGTGCTTCTTAAAATCTTTCCTTCATGTGGCTTGCCATGGAAGGTCAGGTGTCATATGCTGGAAGATTTCCGCGGTAGCACGCTGAAAAAGATTGGACTGTCGTATCACAGAAGATTTTCTCACCAAGTGGCGTACCGAGGAAGATTGGCAGTCTGGTGTCATACGCTCTTCTCGGTAGCTTGCGGAGGAAGGCTGGGTTCCTTATACCGGAAGCCTTTCACTGTGTATGCAGTCGGATCCATGGCCGATTCTGGCTTCCTTCCGAAGTATCCAGAATTTACTCATAGCGGAGCCAAAACTTGGTATAGGCCATACCTTGACTGAAAATATTCCGCACACCACTTGTCCTTCTGCTGGTCTGATCATTGTTGTTGTAAAGGTTGCAAGACTGGTGCAGACCTCATGTTGTTAATTAATTCGGAATACCCTTTGTATTCAAACTAAGTGTTGCCTATAATAGGCGGTCGATGGATAATTCCATTAGGGTCAGCTAAGCTTCCAAGCATGTTAGGTGCTCCTTGATTCTGGCAACCGAGAACTTATCCATTTTCCTTGCAAACCTTGCCACAGTGCCCAGAAAATTTTGTATTTGCACCGGTGAACTCCAAGATATGCTTTGAAATGTGTATCTTCGCACCGGAGTTTTGTTGCTGTTCTTGGCATATTCACATTCTTGAAATATGTCTTCGGTGGGTAATAGATGATTCTTGAGTCCATTGAGAAAAGACTCAAGGTCACCCCACTGACTAAAATAATCCTTGTATCGCGGACGGAATAATTTGTCCTTACTGGTGTTCATTCTTGGTAGCTCATCTGACTGCTTCTTAGGTGTGATATGCCCTGAGGCCAACTTTCTCAGGTATATTCTGGCCTTGTCTGTTGCACACAGATTCTGCTTCTGACCCATTCTTCATTCTTGACAGACCCGTTGATGGTGTTCTGAATATCAGGCAGTTGCCTTGGCTTGACTCTTGTTGAATTGGATTATTGGGCATTATCCAAGTCGTGTGCTGGTCTTCTTGATGGCACTTGCGGATGGATCCATTCGGAGCGAACGGAACGGAACCGACAAAAGAAACAAGAACCACGAAAACCAAAAAGCAAATAAAACTCAAATATTTGCGGACCTTGCACACATGTCTGAGGATCCACTAGTATAACTAGTATAGCGCACTCGATGGACTCCAAGGACTTAGAAGCGAAACCACACAATGCTCCTGGTAGCAATTGGTGTCAAGCCCCTACTACTTCCTTAGGGAACATCAAACTCGATGCACGACCATAGCCAAAGTGGCCTAGTCAACAATTCTAAGGTTGTCGGGGAAAAGATGGAATTTATAATCGTTTCCCAAAGGAAACTAGAGTTAAGAAGAGAAATGCCATGGCTAGCAAGCAGGGTAAGGATATCTGGTTTACCTAGGGGTTCAGGGCTCACGGGTCGTTGCCGGGTGCGAGCATTTCGTACCGAAGGCAAAGGCCACGAGAGTTGAGGTCTGATGGAGCCAAAAACCTATGGGGTTGCCTTATGATCAATAATAGTCGTGCCAGTTGGCAAAAGATGGCTGAAATCCATCTGGGCTTTCTATTAAGCACAAGACAATGAAGTCTCGCTAGGGTAACCTATAGTCAGCCTGGTTGCTCTGATACCACCCGTTGTGGCACCCCGCCTGATTACCACTGTAGCCAGACAGTCGCCGCACACGCCAGCCCAGGAAATCACTCTGGCATGCATGTTTGCAACAAGTATCATGAACACAGGCATTTCTATTAATGGATATATAAGTCTTACATGATATATTACAAGAGTGATGGCAGCGGAAAAGCTCTATCTAAGGCAGCATGGTCTTGGTGCGGCTCCAATCCACAGGGATCTGACTGGGTTACTCTTCTAGCTCACGAACACTCCGGCTCGTCGACGATGGATCCTTATGTGAACCTGGCCACGTTAAAGGCCACTGAGTACTTTTGAATGTACTCGCAAGCAAACCAAACTAACATATACACCAAGCAAAGCAACCCATGGCATTCAAGCATGCATTTGTTATTAGAGCAATATTAATTATCATGACATAGCATAACTAGCTAGCAATATTGATTATCATGCCATAGCAGGGTTATTTAGCAAGATAACTACTGAAGTAAATGCAGTAAGGTAAAGCATATTAAGTAAATATTTCATACTCTGAATATTCTCCTGTTCCAATCCGATGTTGAACCAAATCCAATCCAAGTCTTTCGGTCATCCGACCATCTCTTTCATAGCCATCCCTTGGCTAACATATCATATTCCTGACATCATCTGATGTCTATGCATCTGCACTACAAGTCTGGCAAACTTACTCTCTTCCGGGTTGCCTTACAACCCTCAGAATATTCACGATCCACTGAGTACTACGGGACATAAGACGAGTTCTTCCATCATTATTATTACTGTTACGGTTGACCACCTAGTGAGGTCTGGACGGACTGTCCAATACCGTGGACGCGGCTATTTGAATAGATTCTTCACTCTGCAGAGGTTGCGCACTTTACCCACACCATGGAGAACCTAGGCTCGCGATCCCATTCGGGTGGACCAGTGTTGCTCCAACGAAACCTGCCTAACCCGTGACTCCTCCATCGTACCACCGGCAATCATACCCTCCTAGGGTCATGTCCTGGGTGGCCCCTGTGTCACCTCGTGACACCTGCCACCGTCGTGGCCAACTAAACTGTCCCAAACGGGGATACCGGTAATTATCTCAACTGGGCTCACAAGGTTATCGCCGCCTACCGGGCCAGGGCATCGCGCGCGCATAACCTTCCCTAGTTGGTGGTACCGATAAAAGAACATGCGATCAGACCAATTCAAGGCCGTCCCATACCGGCAAATGTGGCTGCACGGATAAGTCTGGACAGGTGACTCTAGATCAACCGACTAGATTTAGTTTTAGCGATCATTTAGCAAGCATTGTTATCAACCATAATAACTTGAGATGATAGCAACTAGGCATTTGAATTATCACATAGCAAACTAATGCAGGTAATGTAAACAGTAAGTGCAGTCTAATAGAGGTTTAATTATTTTTATCACAGGCATAATCATTAATTAAACATGTAAGAATAACACAGAGCAATGCTTTAGGGCATATATCAGATGGTCGGCGTGCCTGGGGGTGTAGGAATACTCCAGGAAGAAGTGGGGTGAAGCCGTGGAAGAATTCACCGGAAAAGATCCTCTCCCGGAGGGCTGATAGAGGGCTAGGTCAAAATGGTCATTTTCAGAATGTGTAAACATTATGAAAATGATACAATCGGAACGGTCTTGACGAACTGAAGACGTGGGCGTTGGTTTCACCTGAATCGGAGTTACGGTTGCGAAGTTGTAGTAGATTAACTATTTAGGGACCTTTCTATAAAACTTTTATTCACATCTAGGCCCGTGGACAGTCTTTCCTGCGAATAAAAGAAAAGCTACTGTGTAGCCGGGCCGGCTAGGGCCAAAAGTGGCCGAGGCCTGGGGCGCCGAGGCCAGGGGCACCAGACGCATCCATCCAGGTAGGAGGCGGAAATCGGGGAGGGCTGGAGCGCGTGTGCTTACGGCCGCGGCGGATGGCGGCTACGGGCGTTGACGGGACCGCGCCGGTGGAGCTTCCGCGCCAGAGATGAGAACGGCGGTGGCTCTCAGGAGCCCAGGGGATGCTCTCGGACACAGTGGCGAGGTAGGGGAGTGGCCATGGGGAGGAGCTGGCCAAGGGGATCCGGCGGCGGCCTCCGGCCATTTGGAGACCAAGAGAGCTCCAGGAATTCGAACGAGAGATCAGGGAGGTAGCTATAAGGGAGAGGAGGCCGCTACGGGTGGTGGGTGCTCGAGAAGGGCTCCGGGCAGTGGCTTTTATAGCCGAGGCGAAAAAGGGGATAGGTTCGGCCGCCGTGGCGGCCTTATCGGCATACTGGAGCTCCGGCGACACGCGGAGGGAGGGCACGACGTCGGCAGGGGTTCCAGGGAGGTGGAGAAGGCGGCAGTAGCTTCGGGAGAGCTCGAGGAAGAAGGGACAAGCAAGAAAATGACGACGGTCACGGGCAGAACAATGGCAGAGCTCGTCGCGGCGCGGCGAGGAAGAACCTGGAGGGGGAAGCTGCTGGAGAGGGGCTACGTGGACTCCCCGAGGCCGTTAGACAAGCTCGGACAAGCCGGAGCTGGCCGGAGTTGGCGGCAGAGGTTGTGCATGATGCAGAGCACTGTTTCTGCAGGCCCGCTACATGGTCACCGCGCACACCGCACGCTCTGACCCGCGTCTGCCTGTCAGGCCTTGTCAAACATGTGCCTCACTGCTCAATTAGATAGGATATAACATTGAGTGGACTAGAAGAGCTCTAGAGTAGTCGAGGTGATCCAGAACAGTTTCTGGACAGGAACTTCGGCATGAGGTGATGGTCAGATGGATGTGGCAATGATCTAGCTAAGTTGTGACAGGGGAATGTGGTAGAAAGGAGTAGGTGCTGGTAAAATTTGAAGGCATTTGGACCTCATTTGCATATACTTCCTTTGCAACGCAATTTTTGGTCCAGAAAAGGGATTTTGAAGCTGTTCTCAAATGGCTGAGTGAAATGAGTTGAATTTTGGTGGAGATACTGGGAAAATCTCAGCTCATTTGGCAATGCCAAAGTGGTACTTCCTTCACAGAGCTTTGAAATGGACAGAAACTTGAGAAAATTGCTGTGGAAGCATGGATAGATGAATTGAGCTGATTTTTGTTTTCCATGAGTGATTTGTCAATGTAAACCACCATGAAAAATTTCAGCTCAAGTGGATCAAGGGTTCAAGCACTTCCTTTGCAAACTGGAAATCTGCACAGAATTTGCAAATGGATGTTGTGCTCAAACTTTGAACTATGGAACTTGGGTTCTGATGGAAATGGTGATGATATGGATATGAGAAGCTCCACAATTTATTTGGGATCTTTCCTGGCTACCAAAATGGTAGTTCCTTTAGAAACTGCCCAAAATGCAATATTGGCTTTAACTAGCAAAATGCATTTTCCCTTATTTAATTACAGCCAATATTTTTGTGAGAGCTCAATATGATCATAAAGAATATCTCCACAAGTTTTCATGAACTTTGGAGGTGGATAGATATTTTCCTGGATTTAATTCCTTTAACTGGCAGAAAAAGGAATTAATTATAAATGGAAAATATTGCAAATGAGTTGGCAATATTTTTTCATATCCAGGGTTTACAAAGATAGGATGATCACTGGGAAATGTTTGGGAGTCAGCAGATCAAAGCAAATTGGGGTTCCTTTGTAACTACAGGAGTTGGGGTTTCCCTTCCGATAACTCGGAAGGTAGGGTTTCGGTGGAAAAGTCCGGAGAATATATCTTGGGTGGCAAGGTTGGTCTGGAGAGAATCTCTGGTTAGATAGGGAAGGCAACGCTAAATGACCATCTTCATATACCCAAGAGCTAGAGAAAATCTGATAACATCGAGAAAAAAGACAGGAGTCAAATCCCGCAAAGGAAAAAAAACAGGAGCGAAAACCAGGGTGTCATAAAAAACCTGTGATAGATGAGATCCTTTACAATAGAGACAATATGTTGAGACATTTGCTTGGAAATAATCAAATTTTTGATGAGAACCTTAAAAAGAAAAATCCCCGTTTTAGATGTGATCCAACAAGTTTTCAATAATGTTAATCAACAATATTCTTGGATTGTGGCTGGGAATCAAAGGGAATACGTAGATGGGTAACTTGATAATGCCAAAATTTCTATGGATAATATGTTTCAAGTTATCTTTGCAAAACTCCCCTAACGAGAACACATCTATGGAAAAAATACCAAAGATGACAACATCTAGATCTATTGCATTATGCCTAGCTAGGGGCGTTTAACAATACCGCTTGTTGGGAGGCAACCCAATTTTATTTTTGTGCCTTTTGTCTTTGCTATTGTTTTTCAATAAATACACATTATTACTTCCGTAGTAATTGTGTTTTAGTATTTTAATTAGCGTTTGAGCCAACTAAAACCTTTGGGATGATCTATGGTGATAGTTGATTTGATTTTGCTGAAAAACAGAAACTTTTGCATCCAGTAACAGAATTGTTTAAATTCACAGGAGCGTGTTCTGGTTCTGAATTTTTTATGAAAGATTGATATACAAATTTCCTACGTTGTCCTCATTTTCAGAATTTTTCGAGTTACATAAGTATGAGAACAATTGAACAATTCAGATCTTCGCAGACTGTTCTATTTTTGATAGATTCTGTTTTTTATGTGTTGTTCGCTTATTTTGATGAATCTATGGTAGTATCGGTGGGTATGAACCATGGAGAAGTTGGAATACAGTAGATATAACACCATTATAAATTTAGAATGAGTTCACAACAGAACCTAAGTGGTGATTTGCTTTTCTTACACTAACGGATCTTACGAGTTTTCTGTTGAGTTTTGTGTTGTGAAGTTTTCAAGTTTTGGGTAAAGATTTGATGGACAATGGAATAAGGAGTGGCAAGAGCCTAAGCTTGGGGATGCCCAAGGCACACCAAGGTAATATTCAAGGACAACCAAGCATCTAAGCTTGGGGATTCCCCGGATGGCATCCCCTCTTTCGTCTTCAATCCATCGGTAAATTTACTTGAGGATATATTTTTATTCACCACATGATATGTGTTTTTCTTGGAGCGTCTTGTATGATATGAGTCTTTAATTTTTTTTGCCACAATCATCCTTGCTGTACACACCTTTTGAGAGGGACACACATTAATCATGAATTTATTAGAATACTCAATGCACTTCACTTATATCTTTTGAGCTAGGCACTTTGCTATAGTGCTTCACTTATAACTTTTTAGAGCATCGTGGTGGTTTCATTTTATAGAAATTGATGAACTCTAATGCGTCACTTATATTATTTTGAGAGTCTTTAAACAGCATGGTAATTTGCTTCGGTTATGAATTTAGTCCTAATATGATGGGTATCCAAGAGGGATATAATAAAAACTTTCATATAAAGAGCATTGAATATATGAGAAGTTTGATTCCTTGCATTTGTTTTGAGATATAAAGATGGTGATATTAGAGTCATGCTAGTGAATAATTGTGGATTGTTAGAAATACTTGTGTTAAAGTTCGTGATTTCCGTAGCATGCACGTATGGTGAACCGTTATGTGATGAAGTTGGAGCATGATTTATTTTTTGATTGTCTTCCTTATGAGTGGCGGTCGGGGATGAGCGATGGTCTTTTCCTACCAATCTATCCCCCTAGGAGCATGCGTTTAGTATTTGTTTCGATGGTATTAAACTTTTGCAATAAGTATGTGAGTTCTTTATGACTAATGTTGAGTCCATGGATTATACGCACTCTCACCCTTCCACCATTCCTACCCTCTGTAGTACCGCACAACTTTCGCCGGTGCATTAAACCCACCATATACCCTTCCTCAAAACAGCCACCATACCAATCTATTATGGCATTTCCATTGTCATTCTGAGATATATTGACATGCAACTTCCACCGTTCCGTTTATTATGACACGCACCATCATTGTCATATTGTTCTCATATGCATGAGGCATTCATATAGAGTCATATCTTTGTTCTAGCATTGAGTTGTAATTCTTGAGTTGTAAGTAAATAAAAGTGTGATGATCATCATTATTAGAGCATTGTCCCATGTGAGGAAAGAATGATGGAAGCTATGATTCCCTCACAAGTTGGGATGAGTCTCCAGACTTTAAAGAAAATAAAAGAGGCCAAAGAAGCCCAAACAAAAAAAGAAAAAAAAAGAAAAAATGAGAAAAAAAGAAAATAAAAAAATGAGAGAAAAATAGAGAAGGGACAATTTTACAATGCTTTTTCCACACTTGTGCTTCAATGTAGTGATAATCCCCAAGTGCAAGGAATCATCGTAGTAATTCCCAAAGGTGGAAGTGATAAGTATGGAGTGTCGAACCCACAAGGAGCTAAAGGTAAGATCAATATTCTCTCAAGTCCTATCTGCCACTGATACGACTCTACGTACACCGAACGTTTGCTTCCAACTAGAAACGAGAAATAAAACTACGTTGTGGGTATGAAGAGAATAACTTTGCATGATATCAGAGAACTAAAATTTAAAAGTAGGTGCTATTAATATAAAATTAGAATATATTACTATATATTATAAATAGCGAGTGTGGAATAATGACGGGTCGGTGTGCGGAATTATCCTAGGCAATTGTTAACAATATCGATAATCATTATTGCAATTTCATATGAGGGAGAGGCATAATCTCACATACTTTCTCTTCTTGGATCATATGCACTTATGATTGGAACTCTAGCAAGCATCCGCAACTACTAAAGATCATTAAGGTAAAACCCAACCATAGCATTAACACATCAAGTCCCCTTTATCCCATATGCAACAAACCCCTTACTCGGGTTTAAGCTTCTGTCTCTCTAGCAACCCACTATAAGCGAATCATGAACGTATTGCAACACCCTACAGCGGGAATCCCTCAGGTGTGCACGGCACGGAATGCACCATAGGACAGCACCAAAATAAAACATACAACTCAAACCAATATATATCATCAATCAACCCAAAGGACAAAAGAAATCTACTCAAATCATCATAGGATGGCAACACATCACTGGATCATAATATGTGGCATAAAGCACCATGTTCAATTAGGGGATTAAAGCGGGGTGCGGGAGAGTGGACCGCGTAAAAGAGATGAGGATGGTGATGATGATGGTGATGTTGATGAAGACAATCACCGCGGCGATGGTTCCCCCGATGGCACTCCATTGCCACCGAGAGAGAGGGGGAGAGGATTTCCCCCTTGTGCTTCCGCCTCCATGGCCTTCCCCCTAGATGGGGAAAGGTTCTCCCTCTGGTCCATGGCCTCCATGGCGATGATGGCCTCTCCAGGATCCTCCTCCATGGCCACCAGTGTTGATGGCCCCCTCCGGCAGGGTGCCAGAGAGGGCCTAGATTGGTTTTTCGTGGCTACACAGGCTTACGGCGGCGGAACTCCCGATCTCTCTTCTGTTCTGGGGTTTTTTAGATTTATAGGAGGAGCTGGCGTCAGTTTCACATCAGGGGGCCCCACGAGGCGATCACAAGGTCGAGGGGCGCGCCCTTGGGGGGGGGGGGCGCGCCCCCCACCCTTGTGGTGGCCCCGGAACTCCTCTTCCGTATCTTTTTCTTCCAGTATTTTTCATATTTTCCAGAAAAATTCTACGTTAATTTTCAGCTCGTTCCGAGGACTTTTATTTTTTCACAGAAACAACACCATGATAGTTCTGCTGAAAATAGCGTCAGTCCGGGTTAGTTCTAATCAAATCATACCAAAATCATATGGAATCGTTGTAAACATGGCATGAATACTTCATAAATTATAGATACGTCGGAGACGTATCATGTAGCACCATGTTCTTCATGATAGAGAGTCTCTTATTTTATCACTTTCATATATTAGTGGGAATTTTTTGTTATAGAACTTGGCTTGTATATTCCAATGATGGGCTTCCTCAAATTGCCCTAGGTCTTCATGAGCAAGCAAGTTGGATGCACACCCACTTAGTTTCTTTTTGAGCTTTCATACACTTATAGCTCTAGTGCATCCGTTGCATGGCAATCCCTACTCACTTGCATCGATATCAATTGATGGGCATCTCCATAGCTCATTAATTTGCCTAGTTGATTTTAGAATTTCTCCTTCTTTTTGTCTTCTCCACAACCACCATATTCTATTTCACCTATAGTGCTATATCCATGGCTCACGCTCATGTATTGCGTGAAAGTTGAAAAAGTTTGAGAACACTAAAAGTATGAAATAATTGCCTGGCTTGTCATTGGGGTTGTGCATGATGAAATACTTTGGGTGATGATGATGGAGCATAGCCAGACTATATGATTTTGTAGGGATAACTTTCTTGGCCATGTTATCTTGAGAAGACATGATTTCTTTATTAGTATGCTTGAAGTATTATTGTTTTCATGTCAATATTAAACTGTTGTTTTGAATCTTATGGATCTGAATATTCTTGCCACAATAAAGAAGATTGCATTAATAAATATGTTAGGTAGCATTCCACATAAAAAATTCTATTTTTATCATTTACCTACTCGAGGACGAGCAGGAACTAAGCTTGGGGATGCTTGATACGTCTCCAACGTATCTATAATTTTTTATTGTTCCATGCTATTATATTATCTATCGTGGATGTTTTATATGCATTATGGTATTATTTTATATCATTTTTTGGGACTAACCTATTAACCTAGTGCCCAGTGCCAGTTGTTGTTTTTTCCTTGTTTTTGGCTTTTTCACAAAGGAATATCAAACGGAGTCCAAACGGAATAAAACTTTCGCGATGATTTTTCTTGGACCAGAAGACACCCAGAAGACTTGGGGAGGGGGTCAGAAGACTCACGGGGAGTCCACAAGCCCATAGGCTGCACCCTAGGGAGGAGCGCCCCCTGGCTTGTGGGCCCCTCGGGAGTCTCCCAACCCTAATCTTTGCACTATAAATTCCCAAATATTCCCCCAACATCAGAAGCGTCCACAAAAATACTTTTCAGTGACCGCAAGCTTCTGTTCTCGTGAGATCCCATCTTGGGGCCTTTCCCGGCGATCTGCCGGAGGGTGATTCGATCATGGAGGACTTCTACATCAACCTTGCTACCCTACCGATGATGTTTGAGTAGTTTACCGCAGACCTACGGGTCCATAGCTAGTAGCTAGATGGCTTCTTTTCTCTCTTTGATCTTCAATACCATGTTCTCCTCGATGTTCTTGGAGTTCTATCTGTTGTAATCTTCTTTTTCGGTGTGTTTGTTGAGATCCGATGAATTTGGGGTTCATGATCAGATTATCTATGAATATTATTTGAGTCTCCTCTGAACTCTTTTATGCATGATTTAAATAGCTTTGTATTTCTCTCCGATCTATTGATTTGGTTTGGCCAACTAATTGATCTATCTTGCAATGGGAGAGGTGCTTTGTGGTGGGTTCAATCTTGCGGTGTCCTCACCCAGTGACATAGTAGGGGTAGGGAGGCACGTCTTGTATTGTTGCCATTAAGGATAAGAAGATGGGGTTTATATCATATTGCTTGAGTTTATCCCTCTACATCATGTCATCTTGCTTAATGTGTTACTTTGTTCTCTTGAATTTAATACTCTAGATATAGGCAGGAGTCGGTCGATGTGTGGAGTAATAGTAGTAGATGCAGCCAGGAGTCGGTCTACTTGTCACAGACGTGATGCCTATATTTGTTGACACCAGATTTTGGCATGGTCAAAAACATAATTAAGAAGGCCTCAAATGGAAAAGTGCTCAAAGTGGGAAAGTTTTGTATCATCGAAAGGAAAAACTTTGATATTTGGGTCATAGCCATCCGATCTCATCTCTAAGGCCGAAGTTGTGTTCGAAGTACTGAGATTTTGTATTTATAACACTGTTTGGCTGATTACGCCTCCAAAACGGCCTCATATGGAAAACTGATCTACATGAATTGTCTTCGTCTCGTCAAAACAATCGATTTTAATATAAAGATCGTCCCAATCCGAGGTCGTATGCAAAAGTTAGAGCCCGCACAACGCGACCCTCCAGTGAGCAAAATATGACGCCCGGAACCAGACACACATGTGAGTATGATGAGCTGTGTGAATAATTAGCTGTTTTGTGTGAGCGATTTGGCCCTGAATATGGCCTCTAATTGAAAAGCGTTCAACACGAATGTTGTTATTCTCGTCGAAACGAGTAAATATGCTTTTGGGAGCATTTTCATCGGAGGTCGTTTACTGCCTCAAAACTGACCCGCAATGTGCAGCCACGTTGTAAACCGAACAATTTTTGAAAGTTCGGATTCCGAGTTGGACACAAACTAGGGTTTTGGACGTGAATTATCACTTTTCCTTGCATGGGAAGTCCAGCCGCCTCTTATATACATGAGGGGTGATGGCCGATTAAAAAAACAACACATAATCGCAAAACCCATCTCCAAACTTTCATCTCCTACCCTAGTTTTCTACTTGTCGTTCATCGGTGTTCTTCGCTTCGGAGAGCTTTGATCTATGAAGTCCTAGGGGTGGGCAATCTGACCTAGGGCAGCCCATCACCGCCGTGCGTCCAGACGGAGTCTCTTCCGGCCGCGGGGGGCTTCTGGTCTTCAAAAGTGCTAGTTGGATTGTCCTATGTATCGCGCTTCCGGTGAGCCTCCTTCGGCGATGTGTCTTGCGTATCGCGCTCGACGCCGATGATAGACGGTGATGTGTTCGTGTGCGAACACACTTTTTGGCGACTCCGCTGGGGACTGAAGATCAATCATCATCATCCACCATGTCCAATCTTCCCAAGCCGTGTGAGGTAGACGCTGATAACATCATTAAGCCCAGTCTTGATGAGATATCGGCCGATCATCGCCAAATCTATGAGGAGTACAAGAAGGCGCGTGAAGAGAAGGATTTGCAGGAGTTCCTTGCAAAATTAAAGAAGGACCGCCAAGGCAACATCACTCCGATTGAAGAAACCAAGTTCCCTCCTCTTCAAACCGAGCAGGTTAAACCCTCTGTGATACTACCTTTTCTCCTGAGCAGTGGGCTGAGATTGAGAGTCGTATTGCTAATGGTAACAATTTGGTCTATCAAACTTTCATAGAAAATACTAATGCTCAGAAAAATATATATCAATCATCTAGTGGTAATGGTGTTATAGCTGCTAGCGTGCAAAACCATAATCTGGCTTTACCTATTTCATCGGCGTCTCCCATGCTGATGACTTATTACCCTACCCAAGCAAATCAGATTGTGGCTACACCCTTTAATCCTATAATGAACATGCCAGGTTCAATGGCAACACCGAACCAAACCCAACCTAGAGGTGCAAACACTCGGCCACTACCGAACTATAGTTCGGCATACATGCCACAGTTCCTACCTACAACTAGTAATCCTACTCCTCCTATGCCACTGCAACAAGCTTCATCGTCTACTACAGACGATGCCCTAGCTAATTTTAGAGAGGAGATGGCTAAGATGCTTCGAGGGAATTATGGAGTTGAGTTACCCCGGAATCGGATTTACCAAAAACCGTATCCCGAGTACTTTGATGCCATCCAGTGCCCTCCGGGATATAGAATTCTAGATTTTGTTAAGTTTAATGGAGAAGGCACAAAAACCACATGGGAGCATGTTAGTCAATATTTAGCACAATTGGGTGAGGCAGGCTCGCTAAATGAATTGAAAGTATGTTTGTTTCCTTTATCATTAACTGGTACCCAATTTTCATGGTTTTCTTCTTTACCACATGGTTCCATTCGGATTTGGTCGCAGCTAGCTAGAGCAGAAATTTCATGATCACTTTTATAGTGGTGACAATGAACTCAAGTTATCACATCTAACATCGGTTAAACAGAAGCATGATGAATCAATCTCCGATTACGTCAAGAGATTCAAAGAAACAAAAAACAGGTGTTATAGTTTGGTGATAACCGAGAGAGACTTGGCAGACCTAGTGCTTAGTGGTTTGAGAACTCCTATTAGAGAAAAGCTAGAAGGTTATGAGTTCTTCAATATCAACCAAGTCTTACAAAGGGCTTTGGCTCAGGAAAGCCGAAGCAAAGATCTCAAAGAAGTGCGTAGATATAAAGCTGATCGTCCTAAAATGAATATGGTTGAATATGATAGTGATCACTCGGACAATGAAGGTGATATTTATGCTACTGAATTTGTCTGGCCGTCAAAGGCCAAACCATTTACTTGCAATGATCTGAAACCGATTCATAAGAATCGTTGTGAAGAGATGAAGTTTACTTTTAACATTGCCAAGTGTGATAGAATATTTGATGCTTTGCTGCAAGCTAAAATTATTAGAATATATCATAATTTACCACGGTTTGAAGAGCTGAAACGGCGCGCTTATTGCAAGTATCGGCCATTAATGACGGATGATTGAACTTTTTTGAAATGCATGTTGACTAACAGCCTTTTCCAATGACTACCATAGATTTGGAGGGAAATAAGCTGCTCATTCGGTCGGAGGTAGCCGAATCTGCTAATAAAGCTAATGTCATTGTTGGTGAGCCCAGGAAACACAAGGCAGGTGACAAGGTCTTGGGGAGACTGGTTGTGCTTGATAAGCAACCCGATGACAAGGAAGTGATCAAAATCACCATCAAGAACCCTACACTCGGGGGGCAACCACAAGTGCAAGAGAACACTCATGCCAAATTTGTTAAGCCCAAGAGTCCAGAGGTTTGCAAGTGGAAGACGAATGAAGCTAAAGTGCAACGCAAGAAAATCTAGCCTACTTTTGACATGTTGCTGTCCAAATATGTCAATCAAGCGGCTGGTCCTAGCTCTAACCGGTCATCAAATTTGAAGCGCTCAAGGTCACCTCCTCGGGAAGAATTTCAGCATCATGCAAGGCCATATGGGTCGTGGGCGCCGGGACCACGGATGGTGCCACCCCCGTATGTGCCATACTACATGGGAAACTTCAATGGAGGATGGGGGTTGCCCCCAATGGCCCCTTATGCTTTTCATCCGGGTTGGGCAGAACCAAGGGGGCCCATTCGTGAGAGGCTTTCTTAACCTATACGAGGCCGTTTGAACAATGGTGTCAATCGGCCAATGCAGGATAATCAAAAAAGGGTTAGCAATCAAGTGCGACGCACTAAATCACCAAATGCTGAAATTTCAAAGGCTAGCAAGTAAAAGGAGATGAGTACTAGTGCTGAAACTATTATGGTAGGCACTTAAGAATTAACAATCAAAGAGCCGATTATTGTTGATAATCCGGCTAATTCTAATAAGGATGTGGCTGCTGTCCAGCAAGGTCCCATGGCTAATGATCATGAAGCTAGCACAAGCAAGGCCAAGCTGAGGGATCCAAAATATAATTAGCCTAAGTGGTGTCCCTCCCGTCTGACCAAGGCGCAAAAAAGGAGGTTGCAGCGCATGAGGAGCCACGAGAATGAGGAACAAGAAGCGGAGAGGCAAAGGGATAAACTGTTTAATGAAACCCCTCCCATGATGCCCGCAAAACAAGTGTGGAGGCCTAAGCAAAAGGAAAACATGTCATCTTCTGCATTGGTCATAACAGCACCTACACCACCAATGGAGGACGATGCAACCGCTATTACATCGTCCACTTCACCTATTGCTTCCTCTTCACTTGGAGATATTTCAGAGTCGGTGGACATGCTTGAGGATGGAGATGATATTATGAGTCTACACCGGTTCACAAAGGTATGGATATTAATATGGTGTATTACTTACCCGTTGAATTTCGTGCTATAGATGAAGAAGGGGAAGTAGCTCAGTTGGATTTTGGTCCTAAAAATGCTATATTCGAGAAGCCAAAAGAATCGGTGACGCACTTGAAGCCATTGTTCCTTAAAGGTCATATTAATAGATCACCGGTTGCTAGAATGCTTGTTGATGGTGGTGCTGTGGTGAATCTTATGCCATATTCTGTCTTCAAAAAATTGGGGCTGCATGATGAAGAGTTGATAAAGACCAACGTGGTGCTCAGTGGATTTGAAGGCAAAGAGAAAACCGAAGCAAAAGTTGTGATGTATGTGGAGCTTACGGAGGGAAGCAAAATGTTGGCTATTGCATTCTTTGTTGCCGAGGTGCAAGGTAACTACAATGTGATGTTAGGCCGCGATTGGGTTCATGCAAACCAATGCGTGCCATCTACTATGCACCAGTTTTTAATTCAGTGGGTCGATGATGAAGTGGAGGTCATTCATGCAGATAATTAGGCTTGTGTTGCTTTGGCCGATGCATCGGTGGATTGGCAACATCCCAATGCTACTTGCTTGACGGGGTGCGACCTATCAGAATTTGATTTTCTTAGCACTACAAAAAGTGGTTTCGTGCCCGTTTCTTTAAAGTCGGTTGGCGATAATCGGCTCCAAGGTATGATGTATTTAAATGGATCCTAACACAGAGTGGTTACAAAAGCGTCTTGTAGAATATTAGTCCAATGAGAATGATATGTATGAGCCCATAGAAGAGTTAGATGATATGGATAAATTAGGACAAGGTTTTACATCGGCCGATCCATTATAAGAGATAGATATAGGAGATGGTTCAATTCCTAGGCCGACATTTGTAAATGAAAATTTAAGAGCCGATCATAAAGTTATGTTGATCGACCTGTTGAAAGAATATGTTTGTTGCTTTGCATGGGAATATCTTGAGATGCCAGGTTTAAGCCGAGAGCTAGTGGAGCATCGGTTTCCTATAAAGGCCGGTTTTAGACCGTATAAGCAATCGGACAGAAAGTTTAATCCAAAAACATATGACCGGATCAAGGAAGAGATCGGTCGTTTGCTTAAAGCTAATTTTATTAGACCTTGCAGGTATGCCGAGTGGATTTCTAACATTATACCAGTGGAGAAGAAAGGCTGGGGCAAGTTGAGGGTGTGTGTTGATTTTTGAGATTTGAATAGAGCTACACCCAAAGATGAGTATCCCATGCCCATAGCCGATATGCTTATTAATGATGCCTCTAGACATAAGGTCATTAGCTTTCTTGATGGTAATGCGGGGTATAATCAAATCTTTATGGCCGAAGAGGATATGTCCAAAACGGCTTTTCGATGCCCCGGTTTCCTTGGTTTATTTGAGTGGACGGTGATGACCTTTGGATTAAAGAATGCCAGCGCCACGTATCAAATGGCTATGAATTTAATTTTTCATGATTTACTTGGTGTTATACTTGAAGTCTTTATTGTTGATACTGTAGTCAAATCGGATGCTTTTGAATCTCATTTAGCCGATTTGCGCTTAGCTTTTGAGAGAATGAAAAATTATGGACTAAAGATGAATCCTTTAAAGTGTGCTTTTGGTGAATTGGTTGGTAAGTTTTTGGGTTTCATTATTCATCAAGATGGCATAGAAATTGATCCCAAAAAGATAGAGGCTATACAAAAGGTGGGGGCTCCAACATGCAAGAGGGATATGCAAAAATACCTTGGCAAAGTCAACTATTTGAGGAGATTCATAGCCAACTTGTCAGGGAAGGTTTATGCATTCACTCCCATCCTTCGGTTAAAGAATGATGCCAATTTTACTTGGGGGGCAAAACAGCAAGAGGCCTTTGATATGATTAAGAAATATTTGTGCACTCCTCCGGTTATCAAAGTGCACAGGCACAGGAAGCCATTTAGACTTTACATTGCAGCGGAGGAAGGTGTTATTGGTGTTGTTTTGACTCAAGATACTGAAGGAAAAGAACATGCTATTACTTATTTGAACCAACACTTACTGGACGCTGAGACAAGGTATACATTTATTGAAAAATTATGCCTTTGTTTATATTATGCTTGCACAAAATTGAGACATTACCTAGTGCCGAGTGCTTGCATAGTAGCTTGTCAAACCGATGTCATTAAGTACATGTTGCATCGGCCAATTCTTAGTGGTAGAATTGGCAAGTGGGCTTATGCTTTAATTGAATATGATTTGGCTTATGAACATCTGAAATCCATGAATGGCCAAATCGTTGCTAATTTTATTGTTGAGCATCGGATTGATGACAAGCATGATATTGATATAAACCTTGTCTCACTAATACGATGGAGATTATATTTTGATGGTTCAGTTTGTAGCAATGGCCAAGGTGTTGGTATTGTTTATATATCTCCTCATGGTGCTATTTTTTAAGCCTCGTGCCGCTTAGAATATTTTTGCACAAATAATCAAGCCGAATATGAAGCATTGTTATTTGGCTTAGAGATGTTGGTTGCCATAGTGCTACACATATTGAGGCTTTTGGTGATTCATTATTAGTAGTGCAACAAATATCCAAAGTCTTTCAATGTTTTGACGAATCACTTAATGTTTATCTTGACAAACGTCTAGATATAATTTCTACTTTCGATTATTTTAGCATTGCTCGTATATCTAGACATGACAATTGGAGAGCAAATAAGTTGGCACAACAAGCATCCGGCTATCATGTTCATCATGGCATGTTTCATATTTCTCAAAGGCCGATGTCTAGTCTTGCCAACGTAGGGGAGGCCGAACCGGAGCCCACCGTTTCGGCCACTAACGAAAAATTTAATGCAGGAGAAGATCAAGACTAGAGGAAACCCATTATTGATTATTTGTGTGATCCTAGTAAAAGGGTGGATAGGACTGTTCGGCCTATGGCTTTCAAATACACAATGAGAGATGATGATCTCTATCGCCGAGCAGTTGATGATGATCTTTATGCTAGTATATGTTCATGATATTATTGTTGCAAGCTCATCACAGGATGCAACCAAAGCATTGCTAGAAGATCTGAGAAAAGACTTTGCTCTAAAAGATCTTGGTGATTTGCATTACTTCTTGGGAATAGAGGTAAAGAAGGTAAAAGATGGCATACTCTTAAGTCAAGAAAAGTATGTGTCAGATGTGTTAAAACGAGTAGGTATGATGAATTGTAAAATTTCAAACATGCCTCTCTCAACCTCTAAAAAATTGTCTAAAGAGGAAGGTGAGCCATTGAGTGCTGAAGCATCTACAAATTATAGAAGTGTGGTAGGCGCCTTGCAATATTTAACACTTACAAGACCTGACATATTTTTCCCTATCAATAAAGTATGTCAGTTCCTACATGCTCCTACTCTTGAACATTGGACAGGCAGTAAAAAGAATCCTGAGGTACTTGAGAAGTACTATGAGCACAGGGTTGAAATTCACAAGGTCAGCCTCAACATTGGTGAGTGCATTTTCTGATGCTGATTGGGCAGGGTGCCCTGATGACAGAAGGTCAACAGGAGGTTTTGCTGTCTTCTTTTGACCAAACCTCATATCCGGGAGTGCACGAAAGCAAGCTACTATGTCAAGATCCAGCACAGAAGCTGAGTACAAGGCCTTGGCAAATGCTACGGCTGAGGTAATATGGGTTCAAACCTTGCTTCATGAGCTTCGTGTGAGTCACTCTCCTACTGCCCGGTTGTGGTGTGATAATATTGGTGCCACGTATCTATCAGCAATCCAGTGTTCCATGCAAGAACAAAACACATTGAGGTTGATTATCATTTCGTGCGAGAAAGAGTAGCCAAGAAGCTACTTGATATTCGGTTTATCCCCACTAATGATCAAGTTATAGATGGTTTTACTAAGGCCTTATCATGGCTCAAGTTAGAAGAATTCAAGAGCAATCTCAACTTGGTGAAGTTATGATTGAAGGGGTGTGTTAGAATATATTGTACATATATACGGTGTGATATAAACCGCATATACATTATAACTTGCGTGCGTTGTAATCTGGTTGTTAGGCCGGCGGCATTGATCCTTATCTTGTGTTTAGCTAACTTGAGGATCAAGCCATAACCTAACTACCGAATCTATAACACTAGCCTCTAGCAACATATAACACGCAACGCGCCCCTGCTAGGCATACGCTTCACGCCATCTTTCAGTAAGATCTCTATGATTAGGGCCCAGTGCTCAGTTAATTTCTGAGTGACTGAGTTCGTCCAATAAATGTGAACTACCTCATAGCAAGGGGTGTTATTCTAGCTTTAGTCGATGCACATTGTTCAGTTCATATATGATTCCAACGGTTTTACTAACATATCACAGGTTTTCCCAAACCAAATAATATTAGTAATGCCACATGTATACAAATAGTGTATATTCACTTGTTTCCACTTCCATTCTATTGCCAGCAAGCAACACTGACCTCAGACATCTACTACTCATTGCCTTTGCTATACTGATTTATATTAAAAAAAGAATTTTAGCCTACTATGTATGTGAACATTTCTTCTGTTACAAGGGCTCTCCAGGCTTATGATCTTTCTAGGATAATTGATTGTTGAATCTGAAGGTATATAATCAGTTTGTTAACTCATGTATCTTTATGCATTTTTGTTCATCCTCAAAATATTGTTGCTTACTTTCCGTGTCCTACATTTCTAAGGTTGCTGAGGAGGTTCAGTCCTTGCAGGCAGGGTAAAACTTGAGTCGCCTACAAAAGATTTTGCCCGTTTGTCGAAGCTTTTTCTAGGCATGTGCATGGCGAGCCCGCTGTGCTGCTTATGAGCAGTTTGCACTGTAGGTTGTCAAGTCCTTGCAAGATAGAATGTGATTTTTGCATTCTGGGCTTACAATGGAGTAATCAACATCTACGACCATGCAGGTATGAACTTTGTATGAGAGGCTAAGATAGGCATGGCGACATGGATCATGGTAGTTGGTTTTGCTAGATTTCATGCGTCTATCTATCCATGCTATCCAGCAATGCGTATTTTTCCATGTATCTCTCATTCTTCCATGTAGCTAGAGACTTAGAATAACCAACATAACTTTCTCAGTTTTGTGTTTTCGCTCTTTTCAGATTTTAGGTTGGGTGTATAGAGATGCGCGGCGCACATTGAATTTAGATTTTAGTGGGAATATATCATTGCGCCTTGTTCAAAATTAGAACTATAGAGAAGAATGAAATTTTGTGATTAGGCTGCTATGGTGTTTCTTTTTAAATAAATGGCATGCTAACTTGCTGGTTTAATTTAGGTGTGTATGATAATGTCTCCTCTCTGTTGCAACAGACAACTTTCTCAGGTTTGTTAAGTGGTTTGATGCAGCTGAACCATAGAAGAAACCAATAGCTATTCTGAATAACTATGACTGTTCTCAGCCGAACCACACCTGTACTAGCTGAACCAAGGAAGCAACTTATGATCAAACCTGACAATGTTCAACATGATCAGGTATGTACTTCTCAACTTATCCTGATTTCTGTATGAGAATTGATTTTCAGCACCCGGGTGCCTAGGCACCACCTTATCAACACCATTGGTACACATTCCAGCATTTAGGGATATGTGCCATGTACTGTAGAGAACAACTGATTAGCAGATGTACTAGTTGTTAACGGAGGGAATCTGGGAGGATTTCAAATGGAGTAGGATATGACATGTCGGCCACATCTCTCTCTTTTCCTCTGTCAGACTATCATGCAACACATCTCTCAATTCTATATTTCTATTCTGTCTCTCACAGTACCTCTCTCTCTCTCTCTTCCTTTTCTCTCTCACACGCAACACCTCTCTCTCTTCCTTTGAGTCTCACATCTCACAGCACCGCTCTCTCTTCGTTTTCTCTTTTAAATTTCAGGAAAAAAGCGTCCTAAGAAATTATTGTCTCTCTCTCACACAGCTCCTGTCATACTGAAGATTATATTTCTGTGTTTACTCTCTCTCTTAAATCCCAGGAGAAACGTCCTAAAAACCTTCGCCCTCTCTCCTCACTTCTTTTGAACATCCTAAACATCTTGAATTCCAGAAAAATGCTTACTAAAAAACTTACTCTCTTTCTCTGTCCTCACCTTTCTCTTTCTCACACGGTAACTCTCCAGCACAGTATCACAAACTGCCAAGGAACAGTACCAGAATCTGACAAAGCAACCTAGACCCATGCAGAATGCAGAGTAGCCTGCGAGGCCCTATCCCATCCAATTTGTGATACGAAAGGGCGCATGCACCATCTATATGTTGTCATTTCATCCATCCCGTGTGGAAAGCATACACTTCCTGCCAGGCCCACTCCTGCCAAGCCTATTTCTGCATGCTACTCCCTCCCTCCCGTCGCTGTTTGTGTCCTTAAAAAGGCCTGACTAATTACGCTGCACCTGCAATACGACTGCAACTGTACAGTGGCTCACACGAATCGTAATACAGCTGGACGGAGAAGATTATAGGGTGCCGGGACACCCGGGTGCTGTCGCACCTTTCCGTTTCTGTATTTTTTTTTTCTTTCGGTTTGTATCAAAATGATAGTATTTGCATAAAGGTTGGAGGCGTTGTTTCTCGTGAGGAGGTCTTTTTGCTCAGTATTGGTTTACTAGCCTCATCCGATTTTGAAGTGTCGGCATGGTGTGGAAGCCCGGTCAGTTTTCTTGGTCTATGAATTTAAGAATTAGAAGCAGCAGGCGGCAGCTCAGGTTAGCACCATGTGTACCATCTCATCTCACTGCTGTCTATATTCCATTTTTAGATTCGAAAATGATTTCGATGATTCATGTGTGCCTTGGGAAACCTTTCCATTTCAGCCTCATGTAGGATTTTGGTCCCCGTGATCTTCCTTGCATAGATGACCTACTCCCAATCCTTCTTACCTCCCCTCTGAACCCTTTCTGTCTCGGAGGTTGCCCAGGCTTTCGTTCAAATTTGGCATGATTTTTTGGTACACATTGCCCAACCAACGCCCTCCCTTTCAAAGGAAAATGATGATTTTTTGTACTTAAGTGTGTTGCGTGCTGTCTGTGGCACTGTGTTGGAATTTTAGAGAAAATGACATTGTTGCTTCTGTTGGGTCTAACCCTAGCAAGCTCTAGACAATAGTGGAAAAAAGAACGAAGGTAGAAGAAGCAATACAGGGACAGGCTTTTTCCTTTGGCGACGAACGCCACTGCTGCTCGTACTGCCCTGTTTTTAGCTCAGCTCAAACTACCGCACAACTCCAACAAACGGACTACAGGATTTATACCAGGGCTGGCGCACAAGACGCAGCCCATCCCGCCCCGCTGCATGCCCACGATCTGCATGCCCAGCCACGCGCGCCCACAACGCGATCAACGCGCACGCTGCGTCCGGCTGGCAACAGATCGCTAACAGCCCAGCTAGCTCACGCGGCTGTACCACCACGCCAACACACATGCGCGCACACGCACGCCACGCACGCACACACGCGCTACACACATACACGGCCGTGACCTAGCCCGCGGACCCGACCTGGCGCACCGACGCCGGTCGCACCGCCATGGACCCGACCTGGCGCACTGACGATGGTCGCACCGTGCTCCGTAACGACTTATTCCCAACAATCACCCCCTAAGCCGTGACATAGAGGAGTGCCGGCCCGATGTCGTCAATGTCGGCGAGAAGAGCTTGCTCCGGCGCCTCCGCCTTCCGTAGCTTCGGGCACTCCCGCCGGAAGTGTCCGCGCTGGCCGCAGTTGTAGCAGCGCCCGCACCGCTTGCCTCCGCCCCCCGACGTCGTGCTGCCCGCGCCGTCATCGTTGTGGTCGAACCCGCCGCCGTGCTGACGCCGCCTTGCTGCCCATTGAGCCGCCGTGAACATGAGCTGGTCGCCGGCGCATCCGCCGCTGTCCTGAGTGCGCCGCTTCATCTGCTCCTCGAACGCCTTCAGCCGCCCGAGCGCCTCCTCGAACGGCATCTTGTCGACATCGCAGAACTGCTCAATTCCGGCCACCGCTGCGTACAGCCGGAACGGCATGGTGTCGAGCAGTTTCTTCATCATTGCCGCGTCGTCGAGCGTCGCTCGGAAGCCCGCGTACCTTGCCGCCATGTCGCTAATCCTCCCGGCGTACGCGTCCAGCTAGTCGCCATCCTCCATGCGCAGGCGATCGAACTCGCCGCGGAGAGTGGCTAGCCGCGCCGCCCTCACCCGATCCGTGCCGACGAACCGCGTCTTGAGGCTCGCCCACAGCTCCGCCGCCGTCTTCTTCGACGACACCTGCAGCAGGATATCTTCGGAGAGCGCTCCGAGGAGGTATGCCCTCGCCGGCTTGTCCTTCTTTGCGATGACCGCCGCCGCCGAGTCCTCTGCCGGAACCACCGCTTCCCAGAGCCCGGCCGCATCGAGGTTGGCCTCCACCTTGATCGCCCACACGGTGTAGTTGTCACCAGTGAGCACTGGGCACTGCATCGGCAGCGAGCTCCCCGATCCACCGGCGTACAGGACAAGCGACATCGCTGGGGGCAGGATCGCAACAAAGCTCTGATACCAAGTGTTGGGTCTAACCCTAGCAAGCTCTAGACAATAGTGGAAGAAAGAACGGAGGTAGAAGAAGCAACACAGGGACAGGCTTTTTCCTTTGGCGACGAACGCCACGGCTGCTCGTACTACCCAGTTTTTAGCTCAGCTCAAACTGCCGCACAACTCCAACAAACGGACTACAGGATTTATACCAGGGCCTGGCGCACACGACGCAGCCCATCCTGCCCCGCTGCATGCCCAGCCACGCGCGCCCACAACGCGATCAACGCGCGCGCTGCGTCCGGCTGGCAACAGATCGCTAACAGCCCAGCTAGCTCACGTGGCTGTACCACCACGCCAACACACATGCGCGCACACGCACGCCACGCACGCACACACGCGCTACACACATACGCGGCCGTGACCCAGCCCGCGGACCCGACCTGGCGCACCGACGCCGGTCGCACCGCCACGGACCCGACCTGGCGCACTGACGATGGTCGCACCGTGCTCCGTAACGACTTATTCCCAACAATCACCCCCTAAGCCATGACATAGAGGAGTGTCGGCCCGATGTCGTCACTGTCGGCGAGAAGAGCTTGCTCCGGCGCCTCCGCCTTCCGTAGCTTCGGGCACTCCCGCCAGAAGTGTCCGCGCTGGCCGCAGTTGTAGCAGCGCCGGCACCGCTTGCCTCCGCCCCCCGACGTCGTGCTGCTCGTGCCGTCATCGTTGTGGTCGAACCTGCCGCCGTGCTGACGCCGCCTTGCTGCCCATTGAGCCGCCGTGAACATGAGCTGGTCGCCGGCGCATCTGCCGCTGTCCTGAGTGCGCCGCTTCATCTGCTCCTCGAACGCCTTCAGCCGCCCGAGCGCCTCCTCGAACGGCATCTTGTCGACATCGCAGAACTGCTCAATTCCGGCCACCGCTGCGTACAGCCGGTCCGGCATGGTGTCGAGCAGTTTCTTCACCATTGCCGCGTCGTCGAGTGTCGCTCGGAAGCCCGCGTACCTTGCCGCCATGCCGCTAATCCTCCCGGCGTACGCGTCCAGCTAGTCGCCATCCTCCATGCGCAGGCGATCGAACTCGCCGCGGAGAGTGGCTAGCCGCGCCGCCCTCACCCGATCCGCGCCGACGAACCGCGTCTTGAGGCTCGCCCACAGCTCCGCCGCCGTCTTCTTCGACGACACCTGCAGCAGGATGTCTTCGGAGAGCGCTCCGAGGAGGTATGCCCTCGCCGGCTTGTCCTTCTTTGCGATGACCGCTGCCGCCGAGTCCTCTGCCGGAACCACCGCTTCCCAGAGCCCGGCCGCGTCGAGGTTGGCCTCCACCTTGATCGCCCACACGGTGTAGTTGTCACCGGTGAGCACTGGGCACTGCATTGGCAGCGAGCTCCCCGATCCACCGGCGTACAGGACAAGCGACATCGCTGCGGGCAGGATCGCAACAAAGCTCTGATACCAAGTGTTGGGTCTAACCCTAGCAAGCTCTAGACAATAGTGGAAGAAAGAACGGAGGTAGAAGAAGCAACACAGGGACAGGCTTTTTCCTTTGGCGACGAACGCCACGGCTGCTCGTACAGCCCTGTTTTTAGCTCAGCTCAAACTGCCGCACAACTCCAACAAACGGACTACAGGATTTATACCAGGGCCTGGCGCACACGACGCAGCCCACCCTGCCCCGCTGCATGCCCACGATCTGCATGCCCAGCCACGCGCGCCCACAACGCAATCAACGCGCACGCTGCGTCCGGCTCGCAACAGATCGCTAACAGCCTAACTAGCTCACGCGGTTGTACCACCACGCCAACACACATGCGCGCACACGCGCGCACACACGCGCTACACACATACACGGCCGTGACCTAGCCCGCGGACCCGACCTGGCGCACCGACGCCGGTGGCACCGCCACGGACCCGACCTGGCGCATTGATGCTGGTCGCACCGTGCTCCGTCACGACTTATTCGCAACAGCTTCACTGCTATATTTGGTTTGAGTTGATGCGCTGTTCAGATAGGAACAAGTTTAGAATAGGTAAATTTTAGTTAAGCCCCAATGTTTTGCTTTAGGCTATCCTTTGTATTTTCCTTGTCATGTTGCGTGCTTCATAGCATGAGCATATAAATACAGCCATATAAACTGCATTATAGTATCAACAATAAGCAAGGGATGCATCACATTTTTCAATCAGAAATGTGTAGAAATTTGAGAGCTTGACAAGAGAATAGTATCAAGGAGAAGAATGAATGCTTAGTTTTATCTGTATGCATGTAGAAGCATCTCCTTGATCTCGGCAACTAGAAATTCATCATACATCTATACTAACTATTGTATAAAGCTGTATAGTTATCTGCACAACAACACATAATTTGGTAATTAAACTATTTATGGTTTCTGAGAACACCAATAGCTAACTAATATATCTACTTGTTGAGTTAACGTGGTGACCCGCAAGTCCATCTCTGAAAAATACAGTAAATACCTATCCTCAAGTTAAAACTTATTTACCATTTTACAATATTACCAGTAAACACCTATCTTAATAAGCGCATAGTTTAGAAATGAACTTCATGGATAATTCTTCATGTTGTTTGAATCATAATTAAATCAGGTGTGGTTATTCTTAATTTTAACTAAGTGGTACGACTGCAAATTGACGGTAAGCTGTCGGTAAACGCCCTCTTTTTGGAAACTTGATAGTGCTCATTGGTCTTATAGGGAAACACTTATAATCTATAGTCTGATTAGAAGCAGTGTGTCAGACCGATCGACTACCGTTGATCCGATTGTAATCTCACGGTTAGGATACTTCTAAACCCATCTCCTGTTTTTGAAAAAAAAACACGTCCTTCCGTTGCTAAGCACCCGCATCTGCCGCATCCCCTAATCAGACACGCAGGATCCCTCCCAAAATGCCTCTTTCCTCACACGCACCTCCACCTAGATTGTCGTCAACCGCACTGCTCCTTCATCTCCGTTTGCACCGCCCACCACCTGCGCAGGTTCGTTCCTCTGATCCTCCCCCACTGTCCAGATCCGTTCCCCTCCTTCCCTCTTTTTCATCTCCATCGACGTGGCCACCGGGCGAAATTCAGTTGCAGGTGAGCCATCCTCTTGTTTTGTGCTTCTTGATTGGTGCTTTGACAGGTTACCCGAAGGCTGAAACGGCTGCCGGAGTACCACCATCGGCTGGAGAACATGCAGTGGCCTACGGTGATTTCCCCCTCTTCAAAGTGCCCCTGCTTTGCAATTAGGTTTCTAATGCATTACCTGCCGATGCCAAGTATTCATTCATACATATTTTCAGTGTGTGTACTCAGTTGCAGCATGCTTCCATGCAACCTTATACAGTATTTGTTTAGTTTCATAGATCTACTTCGACCACTACCAAACATGCTTCATTATTTCTCGCACTTTTGTTTTGCAAGTATCGTGCTTGCCGTTACTTCATATGCATGCTTCTGTTGTATAAACGTTTTGCTGCTCAGATATATGTTCTTCTTTTTACCTGCTATGTTTCTTTGGTTCAGATGTTTATCTTGATATATATTGTAATTATTTAGTGTTGCTGCCATTACCAATGTTTGGTTCTTTATTTCTCATATGTGTTGCACAGCTCGTGGTGTCATCTGTTTCAAATATTTTGCACAATAGTTCATTATTTCTCACATATGTTTTCATGTTTTCCAATTCTAACTTCAACATTGTGAGTATATGTGCTTCCTTTAATTCTCATGAGTCCATGGTTTGACAATCAGGTCGAGATTGTTGTTCCCATATCAACTGTATGCAACTATGCTTCACTGTTTATTTTTTTCTGTACCAGTTGTGGTGAAATTTTGCATCAACCACCGCCATTGTATGTTTCTTATTGTACAAAATATTTTCTCTGAAATCATGTGTGCTTCAACCACTACGAGTATACCTTCTTTATTTTTGAGTTGACAAGCATAACTTCTAGTAAATTTATTGTACTATCATTTTTCTTATCATCATACATTCCACTGCAAGCGTGTGCTTCTGTGTTTTTGAATATTTTTCTAGTTATAGATATTTTGTCACAGCCAACTTCAGCCATGCTTCCTATTTCTACACAATGTCAATGATACTAGTAGAAAACAGGGCTTTGGTCCGGGCCAGATCAGAGCTTTAGACCCGGTCGAGTTACGAACCGGGACTAATGGGTGCATTAGTCCCGGTTCGAGCGGCCAGGGAGCCGGCCGGGCCTCGGCAAGCATTAGTCCCGGTTCGTCTGACCCCTTTAGTCCCGGTTCCAGACACGAACCGGGACTAAAGGTCCTCGCTCCTAGCGCAGCCCCTTTAGTTCCGGTTGGTTCCTGGAACCGGGACTAAAGGTCGGTATTCTTTCCCGGTTCTAGCCACCAACCAGGACTAAAGAGATGCCTATATATATACTCGCCCCTGCCCGCTCACTCCTCTGTTTGTTGGCCGGCCGGCGTGTGGGAGGTGTGTGCTGCTCTGCTCTCACCTCCTATGCACATGAGGTGTTCGATGAAATGCCCAAGCCACACTTAAGCTTTCTCCTTTCCAAGCTCGACCTCCAAGTTCCATTTTCCCCAAGATATGTCTAGGTTTGGTGGTCCGTCCCGTCCCGTCCCCGTCCTCACCGTCGTCGATCGTCTGCTCCGATCTCGTCGCCGGCACCACCATGGTGAGCCTCTTGTTCTTATCTTCTTTGTAAAGAAAACATTCTTACTTGTATGATTTAGATAGCTACTTGTATAATTTTCTTACTTTTATTATAGTTTGTTATTATATAGTGTCATGGTTTTGGTATCCGCCCCCGTCGGCTCTCGTCCGGTCTATGATTCGGATGTGGTATATTATCTTCTATAACTATTTGTTTCATTTAGTGTTTATGACAATTATGCTGACCAATGTGACATAGATGTTTTTATCTAGGAGGTATGTGAACCGGAAATTTCAACCGACCCTCTTGTCGAGAGGTTAAATTTGGTTGAAAAAGAAAACAATTATTTGAAAGAAAAATTGAAAAGAATTGAAGACGAGAAGATGAAATTGGAGTTGCATGTTGCCGATGTCGTCGATGATCATAAGATCCAGATGGATGCAATGCGCTTGAAGATTAGAAATATTAGAAAATATGCCATTGATAATGAGGCTTGGTATCATTATGTTGTTGGATCAATTATTACCCTAGTTGCGATTATGATCGCATTTTTTGTTGCATTTAAATGTTTTACATAGTTGTATGTTAGTTTCAATGTATGTTTTAATCAGATGCTCTAGAGAGCTGTATGTTGCTTGATGAGAACTATGTATGAACTTAATGTATTTATTTTTTCAGTAATAACATTTTATCACTACTGTACTTTAGTTTTAATGTGATGATGAATTTGTACTAATTTGGTCACTTCTCTATTCATGATGTTCTGTAATGGTTTTTGATATACTTAATTATATAATGCACGCAGATGAACTGGCAATGGATGTACGGTGACCCACGCACCTCCCACTACATTGAGGGCCTGCATAATTTTCTCGAAGTGGCTGAGGCAAACAAGCAGAATGGTTTTATGTATTGTCCATGTACTGTCTGTAGGAATACGAAGGATCACTCTGACTCGAAAACCGTTCACGTCCACCTGCTTGAGAAGGGTTTCATGCCACACAAAAATGTTTGGACCAAGCACGGAGAAAGAGGGGTTATGATGGAAGACAACGAAGAAGAAGAGGATGATGACAACCATCCTATGTTCCCTGAATACGGTGATACTGCAACGGGGGAAGCTGAAGATCAAGAGGCACCAGACGATGTGCCCGATGATGATCTTCGCCGGGTCATTGCTGATACACAGAGAGAATGCGAAAGTGAATGGGAGAAGTTGAAGTTCGATCACATGTTAGAGGATCACAAAAAAGGGTTGGACCCAAATTGCGAAGATGACAACACAAATTTTGGTACCACACTGGAATTGCTGCAATGGAAGGCAGACAATAGTGTAGCTGACAAGGGATTCCAGAAGCTACTGAAAGTAATGAAGAAGAATCTTCCAAAGGATAACGAATTGCCCAACGGTACGTACGAAGAAAAGAAGGTTCTATGCCCTCTATGATTGGAGGTGCAGAAGATACATGCATGCCCTAATGACTGCATCCTCTACCGCAGTGAGGACGAGAATTTGAACGCATGCCCGGTATGTGGTGCATTTCGGTATAAGATCAGACGAGATGACCCTGGTGATGTTGAGGGCGAGCGCCCCAGGAAGAGGGTTCCTGCCAAGGTGATGTAGTATGCTCCTATAATACCACGGTTGAAAGGTTTGTTCGGAAACAAAGAGCATGGCAAGTTGATGCGATGCTACAAGAAAGACTGTAAGAAAGACGACAAGTTGAGAGCACTCGCTGATGAGTCGCAGTGGAGAAAAATCAAGAGAAAGTGGGGGGGCTTTGCAGGTGACACCAGGAACTTATGGTTTGGTTTAAATGCAGATGATATTAATCCTTTTGGGGAGCAGAGCAGCAATCATAGCACCTGGCCCATGACTCTATGTATCTATAACCTTCCTCTTTGGTTGTGCATGAAGCGGAAGTTCATTATGAAGGAAATATGCCCTAGAGGCAATAATAAAGTTATTATTTTATTTCCTTATGTCATGATAAATGTTTATTATTCATGCTAGAATTGTATTGACCGGAAACTTGATACATGTGTGAATACATAGACAAAATAGAGTGTCACTAGTATGCCTCTACTTGACTAGCTCGTTAATCAAAGATGGTTATGTTTCCTAACCATAGACATGAGTTGTCATTTGATTAACGGGATCACATCATTAGGAGAATGATGTGATTGACTTGACCCATTCCGTTAGCTTAGCACTTGATCGTTTAGTATGTTGCTATTGCTTTCTTCATGACTTATACATGTTCCTATGACTATGAGATTATGCAACTCCCGTTTACCGGAGGAACACTTTGTGTGCTACCAAACGTCACAACGTAACTGGGTGATTATAAAGGTGCTCTACAGGTGTCTCCGAAGGTACTTGTTGAGTTGGCGTATTTCGAGATTAGGATTTGTCACTCCGATTGTCGGAGAGGTATCTCTGGGCCCACTCGGTAATGCACATCACTATAAGCCTTGCAGGCATTGTAACTAATGAGTTAGTTGCGGGATGATGTATTACGGAACGAGTAAAGTGACTTGCCAGTAATGAGATTGAACTAGGTATTGAGATACCGACGATTGAATCTCGGGCAAGTAACATAACGATGACAAAGGGAACAACGTATGTTGTTATGCGGTTTGACCGATAAAGATCTTCGTAGAATATGTGGGAGCCAATATGAGCATCCAGGTTTTGCTATTGGTTATTGACCGGAGACGTGTCTCGGTCATGTCTACATAGTTCTCGAACCCGTAGGGTCCGCACGCTTAAAGTTCGGTGACGATCGGTATTATGAGTTTATGTGATTTGATGACCGAAGTTTGTTCGGAGTCCCGGATGAGATCGGGGACATGACGAGGAGTCTCGAAATGGTCGAGAGGTAAAGATCGATATATTGGAAGGCTATATTCGAACATCGGAAAGGTTCCGAGTGATTCGGTTATTTTTCGCAGTACCGGAGAGTTACGAGAATTCGTATTGGGCCTTAATGGGCCATACGGGAAAGGAGAGAAAGGCCTCAAGGGTGGCTACGCCCCTTCCCCATGGACTGGTCCGAATTAGACTAGGGAAAGGGGGCGCCCCCTTCCTTCCTTCTCCTTCTCCCTTCCCCTTTTCCTATTCCATGTGGGAGGTGGAATCCTACTAGGACTAGAGAGTCCTAGTTGGACTCTACACCTTGGGCGCACCCTGTGAGGGCCGGTCTCCTCCTCCCTCCATCCTTTATATACGTGGCCAGGGGGCACCCCATAGACACAACAATTGATCATTGATCTCTTAGCCGTGTGCGGTGCCCCCCTCCACCATAATCCACCTCGATCATATCATAGCGGTGCTTAGGCGAAGCCCTGCGTCGGTAGCATCATCATCACCGTCACCACGCCGTCGTGCTGACGAAACTCTCCTGTGAAGCTTTGCTGGATCGGAGCTCGCTGGACGTCATCGAGTTGAACGTGTGCTGAACTCGGAGGTGCCGTGCGTTCGGTACTTGGATCGGTCGGATCGTGAAGACGTACAACTACATCAACCGCGTTGTGCTAACACTTCCGCTTTCGATCTATGATGATACGTGGACACACTCTCCCCTCTCGTTGCTGTGCATCACCATGATTCTGTGTGTGCGTAGGAATTTTTTTGAAATTACTACGTTCCCCAACAGTGGTATCCGAGCCAGGTTACATGCGTAGATGTTATATGCACGAGTAGAACACAAGTGAGTTATGGGCGATACAAGTCATACTGCTTAGCGGCATGTCACACTTTGGTTCGGCGGTATTGTTGGATGAAGCGGCCCGGACCGACATTACGCGTACGCTTACGCGAGACTGGTTTTACCGCCGTGCTTTGCACACAGGTAACTAGCGGGTGTCAGTTTCTCCAACTTTAGTTGAACCGAGTGTGGCTACGCCCGGTCCTTGTGAAGGTTAAAACAGCACTAACTTGACGAACTATCGTTGTGGTTTTGATGCGTAGGTAAGAACGGTTCTTGCTCAGCCCGTAGCAGCCACGTAAAACTTGCAACAACAAAGTAGAGGACGTCTAACTTGTTTTTGCAGGGCATGTTGTGATGTGATATGGTCAAGACATGATGCTATATTTTATTGTATGAGATGATCATGTTTTGTAAATGAGTTATCGGCAACTGGCAGGAGCCATATGGTTGTCGCTTTATTGTATGCAATGTAATCGCCCTGTAATTGGTTTACTTTATCACTAAGCGGTAGCGATAGTCATAGAAGCAATAGTTGGCGGGACGACAACGATGCTACGATGGAGATCAAGGTGTCGCGCCAGTAACGATGGTGATCATGACGGTGCTTCGGAGATGGAGATCACAAGCACACGATGGTGATGGCCATATCATATCACTTATATTGATTGGATGTGATGTTTATCCTTTATGCATCTTATTTTGCTTTGTTTGACGATAGCATTATAAGATAATCTCTCACTAAATTTCAAGGTAAAACTGTTCTCCCTGAGTATGCACCGTTGCCAAAGTTCATCGTGCCGAGACACCACGTGATGATCGGGTGTGATAAGCTCAACGTTCATCTACAACGGGTGCAAGCCAGTTTTGCACACGCAGAATACTCGGGTTAAACTTGACGAGCCTAGCATATGCAGATATGGCCTCGGAACACTGAGACCGAAAGGTCGAGCGTGAATCATATAGTAGATATGATCAACATAGTGATGTTCACCATTGAAAACTACTCCATTTCACGTGATGATCGGTTATGGTTTAGTTGATTTGGATCACGTGATCACTTAGATGATTAGAGAGATGTCTATCTAAGTGGGAGTTCTTGAGTAATATGATTAATTGAACTTAAATTTATCATGAACTTAGTACCTGATAGTATTTTGCATGTCTATGTTGTTGTAGATCAATGGCCCGTGCTACTGTTCCTTTGAATTTTGATATGTTCCTAGAGAAAACTAAGTTGAAAGATGATAGTAGCAATGATGCGGACTAGTTCCGTGATCTGAGGATTATCCTCATTGCTGCACAGAAGAATTATGTCCTTGATGCACCGCTAGGTGACAGACCTATTGCAGGAGCAGATGCAAACGTTATGAACGTTTAGCAAGCTCGATATGATGACTACTTGATAGTTTAGTGCGCCATGATTTACGGCTTACAATCGGGACTTCAGAAATGTTTTGAACGCCACGGAGCATATGAGATGTTCCAAGAGCTGAAATCGGTATTTCAGACTCATGCCCATGTCGAGAGGTATGAGACCTCTGACAAATACTTTGCCTACAAGATGGAGGAGAATAGCTCAACCAGTGAGCATGTGCTCAGAATATCTGAGTACTACAGTTGCTTGAATCAAGTGGGAGTTAATCTTCCAGATAAGATAGTAATTGACAGAATTCTCTAGTCACTATCATCAAGTTACTGGAACTTTGTGATGAACTATAATATGCAAGGGATGACAAAAACGATTCCCGAGCTCTTCGTGATGCTCAAATCAACGAAGGTAGAAATCAAGAAAGAGCATCAAGTGTTGATGGTTAACAAGACCACTAGTTTCAAGAAAAAGGGCAAAGGGAAGAAGGGGAACTTCAAGAAGAAAAGCAAGCAAGTTGCTACTCCCGGGAAGAAGCCCAAGTCTGGACCTAAGCCTGAAACTGAGTGCTTCTACTGCAAAGGGACTGGTCACTGAAAGCGGAACTGCCCCAAGTATTTGGCGGATAAGAAGGATGGCAAAGTGAACAAAGGTATATTTGATATACATGTTATTGATGTGTATTTTACAAGTGTTCATAGTAGCCCCTGGGTATTTGATACCGGTTCAGTTGCTATGATTTGTAACTCGAAACAGGTGTTGCAAAATGAACAGAGACTAGTTGAGGACGAGGTGACGATGTGTGTTGGAAGAGATTCCAAGGTTGATAAGATCACCATCGCACACTCCCTCTATTTTCGGGATTAGTGTTGAACCTAAATAAATGTTATTTGGTGTTTGCGTTGAGCATGAATATGATTGGATCATGTTTATTGCAAAATAAATGTTATTTGGTGTTTGCGTTGAGCATGAATATGATTGGATCATGTTTATTGCAATACGGTTATTCATTTAAGTCAGAGAATAATTGTTGTTCTGTTTACATGAATAAAAACCTTCTATGGTCATACACCCAATGTAAATGGTTTATTGAATCTCGATCGTAGTGATACACATATTCATAATATTGAAGCCAAAAGATGCAAAGTTAGTAATGATAGTGCAACTTATTTGTGGCACTGCCGTTTAGGTCATATTGGTGTAAAGCGCATGAAGAAACTCCATACTGATGGACTTTTGGAATCACTTGATTATGAATCATTTGATGCTTGCGAACCATGCCTCATGGGCAAGATGACTAAAACTCCGTTCGCCGGAACAATGGAGCGAGCTACGGACTTATTGGAAATAATACATACCGATGTATGCGGTCCGATGAGTATTGAGGCTCGCGGCGGGTATCATTATTTTCTGACCTTCACAGATGATTTGAGCAGATATGGGTATATCTACTTAATGAAACACAAGTCTGAAACGTTTAAAAAGTCCAAAGAATTTCAGAGTGAAGTAGAAAATCATCGTAACAAGAAAATAAAGTTTCTACGATCTGATCGCGGAGGCAAATATTTGAGTTACGAGTTTGGTCTTCATTTAAAAAATGTGGAATAGTTTCGCAACTCACGCCACTTGGAACACCACAGCGTAATGGTGTGTCCGAACGTCGTAACCGTACTTTATTAGATATGGTGCGATCTATGATGTCTCTTACCGATTTACCACTATCGTTTTGGGGTTATGCATTAGAGACAGCTGCATTCACGTTTAATAGGGCACCATCTAAATCCGTTGAGACGACACCGTATGAACTGTGGTTTGGCAAGAAACCTAAGCGTCATTTCTTAAAGTTTGGGGCTGTGATGCTTATGTGAAAAAGGTTCAGCCTGATAAGCTCGAACCCAAATCGGAGAAGTGCGTCTTCATAGGATACCCAAAAGAAACTGTTGCGTACACCTTCTATCACAGATCCGAAGGCAAGATATTTGTTGCTAAGAATGGATCCTTTCTAGAGAAGGAGTTTCTCTCAAAAGAAGTGAGTGGAAGGAAAGTAGAACATGATGAGGTAGTGGTACCTTCTCTTGAATTGGAAAGTAGTTCATCACAGAAATCAGTTCCAGTGACGCCTACACCAATTAGTGAGGAAGCTAATAATGATGATCATGAAACTTCAGATCAAGTTACTACAGAACCTCGTAGGTCAACCAGAGTACGTTCCGCTCCAGAGTGGTACGGTAATCCTGTTCTGGAAGTCATGTTACTAGACCATGACGAACCTACGAACTATGAGGAAGCGATGATGAGCCCAGATTCTACGAAATGGCTTGAGGCCATGAAATCTGAGATGGGATCCATGTATGAGAACAAAGTATGGACTTTGGTTGACTTGCCCGATGATCGGCAAGTCATTGAGAATAAATGGATCTTCAAGAGGAAGACAGACGCTGATAGTAGTGTTTCTATCTACAAAGCTCGAATTATCGCAAAAGGTTTTCGACAAGTTCAAGGTGTTGACTACGATGAGATTTTCTCACTCGTATCGATGCTTAAGTCTGTCCAAATCATGTTAGCAATTGCCGCATTTTATGAAATCTGGCAAATGGATGTCAAAACTACATTTCTTTAATGGATTTATTAAAGAAGAGTTGTATATGATGCAACCAGAAGGTTTTGTCAATCCTAAAGATGCTAACAAAGTGTGCAAGCTCCAGCGATCCATCTATGGACTGGTGCAAGCATCTCGGAGTTGGAATATACACTTTGATAAGGTGATCAAAGCATATGGTTTTATACAGACTTATGGTGAAGCCTGTATTTACAAGAAAGTGAGTGGGAGCTCTGTAGCATTTCTGATATTATATGTGGATGACATATTGCTGATTGGAAATGATATAGAATTTCTGGATAGCATAGAATGATACTTGAATAAGAATTTTTCAATAAAAGAACTCGGTGAAGCTGCTTAAGTATTGAGCATCAAGATCTATAGGGATAGATCGAGACGCTTAATAAGACTTTCACAAAGCACATACCTTGACAAAGTTTTGAAGGAGTTCAAAAAGTATTAGTCAAAGAAAGAGTTCTTGCCTGTATTCAAGGTATAAAGTTGAGTAAGACTCAAAGCAAGACCACGACAGAAGATAGAGTGAGAATGAAAGTCATTCCCTATGCCTCAGCCATATGTTCTATAAACTATGCCATGCTATGTACCAGACCAGTTGTGTGCCTTGCTATAAGTTTAGCAAGGAGGTATGATAGTGATCTAGGGATAGATCACTGGATAGCGGTCAAAGTTATCCTTAGTTACCTACGAGGACTAAGGAAATATTTCTCGGTTATGGAGGTGATAAAAGAGTTCGTCGTAAAAGGTTACGTCGATGCAAGCTTTTACACCGATCCAGATGACTCAGAGTCTCAATCTGGATACATATTGAAAGTGGGAGCAATTAGCTAGAGTAGCTCCGTGCAGAGCATTGTAAACATAGAAATTTGCAAAATACATACGGATCTGAATGTGACAGACCCGTTGACTAAACTTCTCTCACAAGCAAAACTTGATCACACCTTAGTAATCTTTGGGTGTTAAACACATGGCGATGTGAACTAGATTATTGACTCTAGTAAACCCTTTGAGTGTTGGTCACATAGCGATGTGAACTATGGGTGTTAATCACATAGTGATGTGAACTATTGGTGTTAAATCACATGATGATGTGAACTAGATTATTGACTCTAGTGCAAGTGGGAGACTAAAGGAAATATGCCCTAGAGGCAATAATAAAGTTATTATTTTATTTCCTTATGTCATGATAAATGTTTATTATTCATGCTAGAATTGTATTAACCGGAAACTTGATACATGTGTGAATACATAGACAAAATAGAGTGTCACTAGTATGCCTCTACTTGACTAGCTCGTTAATCAAAGATGGTTATGTTTCCTAACCATAGACATGAGTTGTCATTTGATTAACGAGATCACATCATTAGGAGAATGATGTGATTGACTTGACCCATTCCGTTAGCTTAGCACTTGATCGTTTAGTATGTGGCTATTACTTTCTTCATGACTTATACATGTTCCTATGACTATGAGATTATGCAACTCCCGTTTACCGGAGGAACACTTTGTGTGCTACCAAACGTCACAACGTAACTGGGTGATTATAAAGGTGCTCTACAGGTGTCTCCGAAGGTACTTGTTGAGTTGGCCTATTTCGAGATTAGGATTTGTCACTCCGATTGTCGGAGAGGTATCTCTGGGCCCACTCGGTAATGCACATCACTATAAGCCTTGCAAGCATTGTAACTAATGAGTTAGTTGCGGGATGATGTATTACGGAACGAGTAAAGAGACTTGCCGGTAACGAGATAGAACTAGGTATTGAGATATCGACGATTGAATCTCGGGCAAGTAACATACCGATGACAAAGGGAACAACGTATGTTGTTATGCGGTTTGACCGATAAAGATCTTCGTAGAATATGTGGGAGCTAATATGAGCATCCAGGTTCCGCTATTGGTTATTGACCGGAGACGTGTCTCGGTCATGTCTACATAGTTCTCGAACCCGTAGGGTCCGCACGCTTAAAGTTCGGTGACGATCGGTATTATGAGTTTATGTGATTTGATGACCGAAGTTTGTTCGGAGTCTCGGATGAGATCGGGGACATGACGAGGAGTCTCAAAATGGTCGAGAGGTAAAGATCGATATATTGGAAGGCTATATTCGGACATCGGAAAGGTTCCGAGTGATTCGGGTATTTTTCGGAGTACCGGAGAGTTATGGGAATTCGTATTGGGCCTTAATGGGCCATACGGGAAAGGAGAGAAAGGCCTCAAGGGTGGCTGCGCCCCTTCCCCATGGACTGGTCCGAATTGGACTAGGGAAAGGGGGCGCCCCCTTCCTTCCTTCTACTTCTCCCTTCCCCTTTTCCTATTCCATGTGGGAGGTGGAATCCTACTAGGACTGGGGAGTCCTAGTAGGACTCCACACCTTGGGCGCGCCCTGTGAGGGCCGGCCTCCTCCTCCCTCCATCCTTTATATACGTGGCTAGGGGGCACCCCATAGACACAACAATTGATCATTGATCTCTTAGTCGTGTGCGGTGCCCCCCTCCACCATAATCCACCTCGATCATATCATAGCGGTGCTTAGGCGAAGCCCTGCGTCGGTAGCATCATCATCACCGTCACCACGCCGTCATGCTGACGAAACTCTTCTGTGAAGCTTTGCTGGATCGGAGCTCGCTGGACGTCATCGAGTTGAACGTGTGCTGAACTCGGAGGTGCCGTGCGTTCGGTACTTGGATCGGTCGGATCGTGAAGACGTACGACTACATCAACCGCATTGTGCTAACGCTTCCGCTTTCGGTCTACGAGGGTACGTGGACACACTCTCCCCTCTCGTTGCTATGCATCACCATGATCCTGTGTGTGCGTAGGAATTTTTTTAAAATTACTACGTTCCCCAACACATTATGATACCAGTGCTCAGACAAGGCCCTAAGCAACCCGACGACGACATTGATGTGTAACTAAGGCCATTAGTTGAAGAACTTTTACAGCTATGGAATGGAAAAGGTGTATGTGTGTGAGATGAGCACAAACAGCAGGAATTTGACCTACATGCGTTGCTGTTTTAACCATCAATTATTGGCCTGCTCTTAGTAACCTTTTAGGACAGACAAACAAGGGATACCATGCATGCACACACTGTTTAGATGATACCGAAAGTATATATTTGATAAAATGCAAGAAGAATGTGTACCTGGTACATCGTCGATTTCTTCCGACCAAGCATCTTTTAAGAAATAAAGGCAAGCATTTCAAAGGTGAGGCTGATCACCGGAAGAAGTCCATCCTCCGTACCGGTGATGACATACTTGATATGGTCAAGGATTTACATGTAATCTTTAGAAAGGGTACTGGCGGACAATCTGTTCAGAATGACGCTGAGGGACGCGCACCTATGTGGAAGAAGAAATCTATATTTTGGAACCTACCCTATTGGAAAGATCTAGAGGTCCGCTCTGCAATCGACGTGATGCACGTGACGAAGAATCTTTGCGTGAACTTGCTAGACTTCTTGGGCATGTATGGGAAGACAAAATATATACTGGAGGCACGGGAGGACCAGCAACGTGTGCACGAAAAAGACGGCATGCATCCAAAGCAGTATCAAGGTCCTGCCAGCTACGCTCTTACCAAAGAAGAGAAGGAAAACTTTTTTGAATGCCTGCTAAGTATGAATGTCCCGTTTAGCTTCTCGTCCTATATAAAGTGAATAATAAATATCTCAGAGAAAGGGTTTCAGAACCTAAAGTCTCATGACTGCCACATGATTATGACGCAATTGCTTCCGGTTGTGTCGGGGAGATACCCCGCGGCATAACCCGGCCGGTCTTGGCGACTCACTGGTGACCCGCCTTGACCTGGCGACTCACTAGTGACCCGCCCGTATTTCGCGACTCATTGGTGACCCGGCAGGCGGGTCAGAGGAACGACAAGACCCGGTGGCCCAGAAGGTGGCTCATGGGAAGGCCGAATCATGTTATGGTGGGCCGGCTTGAGAGGAAAGGCATAATGAATATTTTACTTACAAGGGAAGTAAGACTAGAATTCCACTTGTAATAGAGTAGTACTAATCCTACTAGGACTAGTCATGTAAGCCGCCCCTTCAACTTATATAAGGAGGGGCAGGGCACATCAAGAGGGACAAGTTTAGACATACAAGTTTTAGACAAGATCAAAGTAGATGCTCTTGAGGTAGAGGTAGCGAAACACCGTCCTTGTAACCGAGATCATCATCATCATCAATATCAATCAAGCAGCATGTAGGTTTTTACCTCCACCGTGAGGGGCCGAACCTGGGTAAACCTCGCGTCTTTCGATTTCGACCAACCCTATTCAAGCTACTACATAGTTGCGATGGCCTCATCACTAAGTCCTTTCACGAGGATATCTGCCGTGACAAAACCACGACAGTTGGCGCCCACCGTGCGGCCACGCATGATGGTGTTGTGTTCTTGAAGGGAACTCTTTAGGGATTGAGAAGGTCGCGATGTGCCGGATGAAGAAAAGTCGGCGCGGAAGGATCTACATCATCGATGAGCAGTTGGAACAGCGTTTACAAGATTAAGCCTGAGACTGAGACTAAGATTTTAGGGTTCCATGCTGTACGGCCATGGTGATCCGCCGAGTCCGAGACAAAATTTTTTGGTGACGGCAGCCTTTGATGATCCATTAAGGGGCTGTTGGGTTCCCAACCACACTTTGCCACACCTCACCTTAGGCAAATTTGACCAAGTTAGATAGGTGTTTGGTTCTAGCCACACCTAAGGCAAGAATATTCTTATGAACAGTGAACCCCATATGTCATAGACACAAAAAGTATGGCAAGATTCCCTTAGACAAGCCAAAGTGTGGCTAACAATTTGAGCAACTCAATTAAGACAAGTGTGACAAGTATGGCAAAAATCATGTTGCAATATATGGCAAAGATAGTCACAATCCAAACAGCCCCCAAGTCGTGGGCTGATGGACGAGAAATCTCCGCTATAGTGATGAAAGCTGTTCCATATGCGAAGAACAATCAACAAAGGGTCAAACCACCGCTCACATCCGGCGATCCGAAGTCAGTCAAGTCACGGAGACCGACAGGAGTGTGGCGTACTGTGTGCCTCGCGGACTGTCAGATCACAACTCGCCGAAGAAGGCATATCCCACCGGAGAGGTGTTGGACAAGGGTGCAGCATTTGTCCCAAGCTTTCCACTGCTCCACGTCCGCGATTCCTAGACTTCAAGTCCTAAGGGAATAAACTATTGCTGCTGCTACTTTTTCCTGACGTGAAGACTAATCAAGTCCAAAAAATACAAGAGTACTGTTTCATTAAATGAAGAATAAGAATAAAACCCAAGGATTTCAAGTCAAATACTAGGGCATCTTCGACTCGTACGTGATCTGAAGCCAAAATCGGTTCTTTCCTTTGGTCAGCTCTGATTGATACACGCACACAAGGAAACTACCAGGAGACTGATTCAACAAATATGGAAGAAAATTACTACGTGGGTCCGCCCGAGAAAAAAAATCAAGGGAAGGAAAGCAACGACCTGAAGGAGGTTGCGGACGTGGACTCGCAGGATTGACCACGATCCGGAAGCAGGGAGGGACTCCGCCGCCGCAGCCTCACCTCGCAGAACCGCCTCCTCCGCTGGTCTCTGTCGAGCCGGCCCAGAGCCGCCTCCTCTGCCGATGTCCGCCTCTTTGCCGCCGAGCAGCTTCACCGAGCCGCCTCCGTCGAGCTGCCATCCTTGCGAGTCGCCTTACCCCCGCCTTGGGCCGCCCGTGCCTCGTCGGTACCGTCTGCGCCGCTCGCCGCTGCCTGTGAGTCACCTCTGCCGTGAGCCGCTCCTACCGTCGAGTCGCGCCCTGCCGTTGAGCCGTTGAGCCGCCTGCGTCAGCCACCACGAGTTGCCTGCGCTGCCTCCGAGGCTTCGCCAAGTCGCCGCTGCTGTCATGGCCTCATCCCGAGCCGCCAGCGTGCTGCCTTTGCCAGTGAGTCGTCGCCACTGTTCACGAGCCGCCGCCGCCGGCACCTTACCTCGCCCGCTGCTGCGCCACATCGCCTTGAGCCGCCGCCCGGTCATGCGCCGCCTCAGCCATGGCCTTGGCCTTAGCTCTTACCTCCGCCAATGAGACCCGCCGGCTGCACCTCAAGATGGCAATGGGGCCCTGAAACCCGCGTCCCCCTGGGTTTTTACCCTATTAATGGCAATGGGGCCCTGAAACCCGCATCCCCGCGGGTTTTTACCCTATTAGGGAACGGGGATGGTCGTCTTTTTAACCCCGCGGGGTTGCTGTTGGGTAAAGTATAAAACCTGACACGTTTCACGGGTTCAAACCCGTTTCAACAATACCCGAACCCGAAACCCGCCATCCCCGTCAAAATACTACAATAAACGTATTCGAGGAGTACAATCTTGAGAGTGATGATGATCAAGGACAGCCATCTTGCTCATTCTCTTCTTTGCAAGCTCTAGTCCTTATGTCACTCTTCAATGAACGTGTTGCTCAAAACTGGCCAACATCTTTTAGGATGAAATCTAAGCTAGATTATTCCTTGGAAGATGACCTAGTTGCATTGTCCAAAGATAAATTTAGTGTGTTAGATTGGTGGAAAGTTGGTGGAACACGCTATCCAACTTTGAGGCTGCTAGCACGTGATATTTTTTCAACTCCGGTCAACACGGTTGCCTCAGAATCAGCATCTAGCACAAGTGGTAGAGTTCTAGTTCTAAGTGGTAGACCTCCAGTCCTTATGTTTGCTTAAATATACCGATTTCCCCGTGGGTTTAGAAAACCCGATGGGTTTAGGGGACGGGCAAAAAGCTAGCCCCGCGCACGGTGACGGGGACGGGGACGGGCTTGCGATTTTCTCGTGGGGATGGGTTTGGGAAGGCAAAACCCGATGGGTTTCGGCCCCATTGCCATCTTGAGCTGCACCTACTGAGCCGCCGTATCCGCGCAAAGCCGCCATTTCAGCCGCCGCCGCGGCCAACTGCCTCCCCTCGCTAGCGTCGCCATTGAGCCGCCGATGTGGACCGTTTCCGAGCCGCCTACACCCTGAGCCGCTAGTCGCCTCGGGATGGGGCAGTGGCTGTCCGCGCCTGCAAGCCGCCGACGAGTCGCCCGGGCCTCCTCCGTTGGCCTCGGCCTCGAACTGCCGCCGCAGGGTCATCATGGCCTCCGGGTCGCCGCTCCGCCGGAGGGTCCGCTCCGCGCTCGGCTTCAAGCCGCCACCTCTGGGGCCGGCCTTGCCCTCGAGCTCCCGCCGGGTCATACCCGCCGGCCCGCGTCTGCTGCGACCCGCCCTGCGTCTCCTCGCTGAGGGCCTCCGCAGCGCGTCCGTGCTGAGCCGCCGGTTTCTCCGGGCCACCTCCACCTCCGGGCTGCCACGCTGACCCGCCTCCGCCGCTGTGGCCGACGGCCACACCTTGAGCTGTCCTGCCGCCCCGACATGGTTTGCCTCGCCTGGAGCTATCAGCATTTTTCCAGTACACTACTGGAATTTTCGTATATGCCGGGTGTCGGCGTCTTCGTCGAGAGCCAAAACACGGGCACTCGGCAAAGTAAAGAACGTCGAGAGTGGCACTCGGCAAAGGGAATAAGTCGGCAAACACACGACAGTGCCGACAGTATTGCTCGGCAAACAGGCTATACTCGGCAAAGGCACTATTTGCCGAGGGCCATCCGGCCACACACGGCAAAGTTTTGCCACGTGGCACATTCGGCGGCGACTAACGGCACGGTCACGGTTGCAACTCTTTGCCGAGAGTGGCTCTCGGCAAAGATTTAGTCCCACCTCGCCTGCCAACTAGCAAAATGACCTGTTAAATAGTTCAATAGTCCAACCGCATTAAGCTTCGATCTTCTCTCATTACTAAGAGTCCATACAGTCACTATGAATCTTCTAGTGGCTGTTACCCGAGAGTGGCTCTCGGTAAACAAGCAGTTGCCGAGAGTGGCTCTCGGTAAAGATATGGCCAGCATCAAAGTTTAGTCCCACCTCGCCTGCAGACAAGCAACAAGACCTGTTTAAATATAAATAGTGGGATAGTCCAGATACAGTAAGCTTCGGTATTCATTACACTCTTGTTAAGGAGATGGACTCTTTGTGATGTCGATGGTAGGATTGCTCGGGATCTGGCACGGTGTCATCACAGGGCCTCTGTAGAGTGTGGTAAAAGTTTGGACGCGTTTCGAGTAAGCCTCCCCTGAGGCCGCTTGTAAACCGCACCGTCTCCGAACTAGTATCTGGTTATCGAGAGGGAACGTGTCCGGTTTGTGTAGGAAGTGCTGGTCCTGTTGCTCCGTTGGCCTCGAAACTTCTCGTGCTCTAAGAGTGGGCAACCGCATGGCACGTGCCACGGCCTCGCATTTTTCGGGGACGCGCGCAATATTTGAGACATTTATTGCTCTACTAGGATTTCATCGCAGGGAATTGCAGATCAACAAGGTGGCACATGAAATCATGCCGGGTAGCGGCATGGGGAATCATTTTTGATGTCCTTGTGGCATGCCTACGCCATGCACAGACGAGGGAGGGGCATGCCCTGCCACCGGGTTACCAAAAGTACCTCGGTGTCATTCCTGATGCAACCGTTGAAATCCTCGGAAAATCGTACGATGGTAGGATTGCTCAGGATCTGGCACGGTGTCATCACAGGGCCTCTGTAGGGTGTGGTAAAAGTTTGGATGCATTTCGAGTAAGCCTCCCCTGAGGCCGCTTGTAAACCGCACCATCTCCGAACTAGTATCTGGTTATCGAGAGGGAACGTGTCCGGTTTGTGTAGGAAGTGCTGGTCCTGTTGCTCCGTTGGCCTCGAAACATCTCGTGCTCTAAGAGTGGGCAACCGCATGGCACGTGCCACTGCCTCGCATTTTTCGGGGACGCGCGCAATATTCGAGACATTTATTGCTCTACTAGGATTTCATCGCCGGGAATTGCAGATCAACAAGGTGGCACATGAAATCATGCCGGGTAGCGGCATGGGGAATCATTTGTGATGTCCTTGTGGCATGCCTACGCCATGCACAGACGAGGGAGGGGCATGCCCTGCCACCGGGTTACCAAAAGTACCTCGGTGTCATTCCTGATGCAACCGTTGAAATCCTCGGAAAATCGTACGATGGTAGGATTGCTCGGGATCTGGCACGGTGTCATCACAGGGCCTCTGTAGGGTGTGGTAAAAGTTTGGATGCATTTCGAGTAAGCCTCCCCTGAGGCCGCTTGTAAACCGCACCGTCTCCGAGCTAGTATCTGGGTATCGAGAGGGAACGTGTCCGGTTTGTGCAGGAAGTGCTTGTCCTGTGTTGCTCCGTTGGCGACCAAACTTCTCGTGCTCTAAGAGGGGGCAACCGCATGGCACGTGCCACGGCCTCGCATTTTTTGGGGACGCGCGCAATATTTGAGAAATTTATTGCTCTTCTAGGGTTTCATCGCCGGGAATTGCAGATCAGCAAGGCGGCACATGAAATCATGCCGGGTAGTGGCATGGGGAATCATTTGTGATGTCCTTGTGGCATGCCTACGCCTTGAGTGGATGAGGGAGGAGTGTCATTTCCGAGTGCCGCTCTCGGTATGTTTGCCATTTCCGAGTGTGCTTTATCCTTTGCCGAGAGTTTCTCTCAGAAAAGGTGTAAAACGTAGATCTAGGTCTCGTACCTTTACCGAGAGCCGCACCGACAGACGCTCGGTAAAGGTCGGCGAACACTTAACATCCTGCGTTGTTTCTTCTCTCTCTCACTTCTCTCTCTTTCTTACCGGCGCCCCCCCGCCCCGGCCGGCGTCCTCCGCACCGGCGCCCCCCGACCCCACCGGCGCCCTCCCCACCAGCGGCCCCCGCCCCATCGGCGCCCCCCGAACCCACCGACGCCCCCCACCCGACCCCGCCGGCGCCCCCCTCCCCAACCCGCTGGCACCACCTCCCCCTCTCGGTGAGCTTCATCCCCCCTCCGCGATCTTGTATTTATGCATGAGTGTATGTATGGATGCAAGGATTGATGGATGCATGGATTTTTTTATGGATGCAAGGATTGATGGATGCATGGATGTATGAATGTATATATGTATGTATTAATGCATGGATTGATGCATCAACTTTTTTTTGTAGTAATTTTTTTCGTAGTAATTTTTTTTGTAGTTTTTGTTATGTATCAATATATAGATGGATGAATGTATGTATGCATGAATGCATAGATGGATGCAAAGAAGTATGGATGAATGTAGATAATTGTTAATTTTTTTGTATAGATAATTAATTGTTGATGCATCTAATAGTTCTTGTTGTTCATATGGATGCTATATGGAGGAAGAAAATTGACTTTTGACGATGGCGGTTAATCTGGTGAGTTCTTCTTGTGATATACATTTGTCACGCACGATGGACTCGCCCAGCTTGACAATCACCGAAAGTCGAAATACCCGTGAGATAGTGTCCACCATATATACCACCACCAGAGAGAGTTCCACCATATATACGTGAGAGAGATGAGAGTTGTTCTTGGAGGAAGAAAATCGATTTTTGACGATGGCGGTCAATCTGGGTGAGTTCTTCTTGTGATATATATTTGTCACACACGATGGACTCGCCCAGCTTGACCATCACCGAAAGTTGAAATATCCGTGAGATAGTGACCACCATATATACCACCACCAGAGAGTGTTCCACCATATATACGTGAGAGAGATGAGAGTTGTTCTTCGAGAAAGAAAATCGTCTTTTGCCGATGGCGGTCGATCTGTGCGAGTTCGTCCTATGATATAAATTTTTCACGCACGATGGACTCGCCCAGCTCGACCATCACCGGAAGTCGAAATATCCATAGATAGTGACCACCATATATACCACCACCAGAGAGAGTTCCACCATATATATGTGAGAGAGATGAGAGTTGTTCTTGGAGAAAGAAAATCGTCTTTTGCCGATGGCGGTCGATCTGTGCGAGTTCGTCCTGTGATATACATTTTTCACGCACGATGGACTCGCCCAGCTCGACCATCTCCGAAAGTAAAAATATCCGTGAGATAGTGTCCATCATGATTAATTTGCTTAGAAGTAAACTTTGATGTTTGATTCTTATACTATTTTTCATTTTGTGATGAAAGGTGTTAGCACCGATCAATCTCGTGGCTATGGCTTCCTCCGACGACGCATCTTCCATTAGGGTCGACTCCGCGGTCAAGGAGAAGCTCGCCGAGGACCTTTTGGCGGCACTCATTAAGAAGCATCCGCAGCTGATCCTAATAAAGTATTTTGAGGATCTGGCCAAGAAGAATCCCCCAGCTAAGGAGAAGAAGGCCCCACCACGTAAGGAGTGTGACGACTCGATGCCATTGAGTCCAGCGACGTACATTCCCGACGACGCTTGGTCCTCCACCGTGGGGGATGCCCCGACGTGCTCTGACTCCACGATCACTGGTTTCACGGACTACACCTCTGACTAGTCCACCTAGATAGATTGGCGTTGATTTAGTGATATAGTCATGTAGGTGCTGATATGGACTTCTTAGATTGCCACATGCGATGCTTTTGATTGTATGAGTGATGAACGCTTACGTGGATTATGTATGATGTGCTATTTTTAACCTTGCGTTATTTCTCTTCATTTTTTCTCTATCTTTGTAGATGAAGTGGTATGCGGTGTACAGAGGTAGATGTCCAGGAGTCTACGATTCATGGTCTGAATGCAATGAACAAGTGATTTACTATGAAGGCAGCTCCCACGACTCGTTCAATAGCAAAGAGAAGGCAGAGTATCATTACAATCAGTGTGTGCTTAAGCAGAAGAGAAAATCTAAATTAGTGAGTTCAGTGGATGGGTTGACTGGATGTGCTAACCAGAAATGGCTTATCGGGTTTAGTGGATGGAAAAACTTGATAATTCTTCTTCGGTTTGTGATAATTGTGGTATTGCTTTTATCTTGTGGTCGCATGTAAAAATGCATTGACCACTTTATTGTTTAGTAAGTAGGCATTTGTACTAAAAAGCTACCTTGTGATCTCAAAAAAACTTCGTGTGAACTATTTTATGTAATGGTTACGTGAGTTTGTTGTTAGACACTAAGACTTGAAATGTATGTTTGTGTGTTGTATATATATTTTTGCGGCAGAGATCCGGGGGAAAGTAGTAAAAAGTTGTCTGGGAACGGATCTTTGCCGAGAGCCACTCTCAGCAAAGTGGCATGCGCTGGTGGTTGGCTGTGGCATCTTTGCCGAGAGCCACTCTCGGCAAAGAGATGACGGAACCAGCCGACATGAGAGTCACTTTATATTGCCGGGTGGTACTGTTTGGCTCTCGGCAAAGTCTTTGCCGAGTGCCCGTCTTTTGGCTCTCGGCAAATTCCTGTTTGCCGGAGAGGTGTACGCCGGGTGGCCTTTGCCGAGTACAGCACTCGGCAAAGGGTTTACCGGCGGGTTTGGGCCCTTTGCCGAGTGTCCGTGGCACTCGGCGTATAACTCGATTCCAGTAATGGTAGCACAGTCAGGGAACACAGCAGGAAGTCCTGAAGCTGCCTGAGGAAATCTCGTCTGCTTCATGTGGTTATGGTGGTCAGAGCATACCAAAGCTAACCATGGTGAGAATCGATTGGAGTTGGGCGCGTTCGAAGCGAAAAACAGTCACACCGTTAGTGAATAGAAGTTTTATGGGCTACAAAAGTGCTATAAGTTCTATCAGTGAACAGAAGTGTTGTCTGCCACCTGCAGATTACGTTATGCACAAAGATTATACATACATATCATTGTCATTCAAAGATATCAGGTGATATCTATCTAAGTCTATTTTGCTAGCATATATTGTTTTTGTCAAAAAACAATTACTTTAGTCTATATATTTTTATGTGCAGGACAGTTATTCACTACAAAAGCGGTTTATACCGCGGGTACGGAGCACGTGCTGGAAACATTATGCGTCGGCGTTGGTCCGTGCAACGCTATTCGACGGACATCTGTGCGAGCCGCCGTCGCCGCGGCCCAGTCTACATCGACACGACGCGGCTGACTCGCCCGTCCATGCGGCTTACGATGCCGCGACTGACTCGCTTGCATGCATGCGGCTGACTCGCCTGCGTCCGCGCCGCCTCTAGTGCTGCGGCGGTCTTTACCGTCTGCCTCTCGCGTCTGGTCTAAATCAACGCATCGGGCCGCACCTGTATGCACAAGCTGCTTAATGAGCGCACACAAGTCGCCGCTCCTGCAGCTCGGTTTACTCCAACAACTCTGAAGCAAAAAATGATTTCTTATCAGCCTCCACCGGATGGCTCGATGGACAGGCGTGCAAGTCGCCGCCACTACGGTTTGGTTAACTTCAACAACCAACCGGGATGAACCATTGGTCGGGTTACTGACACAGCTCATACGTGATCATTTCTAACCCGCCACGGTCGACCTCAACCTTCCGTGGATTTGCATCGCGTTGTCAATGCCAAGGATATGCAATGAGTGACGCGAAGATCATCAACTCGCCACCTCGCCTACAGCTTCAACATATTCCAGCGTTTCGCTATTCAAACTCTATGCCGGTTTATATCACGATCAAGAATGAAGAATCTCAAGCCAGCTCCTCTAGTCGTCTTAAGACTCGGGGGCTACACTGACATGACTCAGCAAAATTTGCCGGTTTCAGGACATTCAAGAACCCCTGGTCATTGGAGGGAAAACACCACGGTCCTGGAGACTATTGCCACATTGGTGAAAATTTAAACGCCGTCAAAAAAAAATTCGGCTTAAGAAGTGCCGAGCAATCAGAAAGTTCCGGCTCAACAGAAAGATTCCGGGTTATCAGAAAATATTCTGGTTCAAAATCCGGCACAAGGGAAATCTGTTATCAGAAAGCAAACATGAGGCATGTGAGCCAACTTTTTTTGGTCGTGCCTTAAAAGCCGGCTTAACAAAATATTTGAGATTTATATATTCTCTATTTTGGTCTTTTTATACATTTTTATGCTTTCAATTTTTTGCTGTGATGCAAATTATATATCCCCGGGTCATACTGGCTCCGGGTTATCTAGCTCATATTTAAGTCTTTGGGTTACCACCCGTCCTACCTTTTGAATTTAAGTCGCCAGTATAATTTTGGCTATAAGCCGCCATTATAAACTTTTTCAATGATTGTTTATGACCATAAGCCTCTGGGTCATAACCCGCCCTGGATTCGAGCTTTAAAAGCTGGTCTTTTTGTCGAGCCTTGAAAGCCGACATTTTTTATACTCTGTTATCATACACATACATTGCATCATCATTGCATCATCATACCATGCATCATATATGCATGGGTATCCTGGTTTATGTTGCAAGAGCCGGTTTTCAAACCGGGTTATATTATTCAAATCTTAAATAGCCAACATGGCTGGATTTTCATTATGGTTATCATAACCAGTATTGAATGATTGAGGTTTTCAAAGCCTCTTCAGAGTAATGGCTATTATTCTCTCATCCAAAAATACCGGCTTACAGCAAGGAGTATGGTTCAATATTGATATGTAAAGCATTCAGTAACATCATCCAGACAGTGGATATGATTTTTTTCTACAATGGAAGGAATAGTCCCGAGTTGCTGCAGGAACACGACCCGGCACTTGGGGGCCACATTATTTAAATCAAGATTACATCAAGTATGAAAATCCCATGTCGCTACAAGCATGCACCACGGCACTTGGGGGCTAATGCAAGGTCATTTTAACTTGCCTTATTGAGGACCCGACCCATCACATAGTGATGAGCCGGCCCTTGGGGGCTACATCATATGATGTTGTTCTCAATGAAGTACATGTAAAGTCCCAGCGCAGTATTATATTACTGAGCCGGCCCTTGGGGGCTACACGTTGCTATTCTAGTCTACATAATCAGACCTACAAGGTCCCTGCTCATAGTTGCATAATGACCCGGTCCTTGGGGGCTACACTAGTTGAAATTTTATGAGCATAAGACAGTTACAAAGTCCTAGGTTGTTGCAGGCAAGACAACCCGTTACTTGGGGGCTACACATGTGAAGTACAAAATGTTCAGTTTATGACTGGCGACTTAGATGAACAACCCATATTTCTTCAAAGTTGCAGCATTTATATTGAAGCAAGTCTTCAGCTATTACTTTGTTCTACTTAAGACTTGGGGGCTACAGGTAATATGGATATAAGGGAGGTATACCTTCAATTCTCAGTTTTGAGCAGACCGGGTATCATATTCTTAGTGGAGAAATTTGCAAAGTTTATCTCCTCCAAGCAATTCATAGGAAGGCACGTAGAGCCGACTCAATGATTGGAAGCTATATTTACAGAAAGCGAACACCAAATTATCACAAGATTGACCCGGGCTGGGAAAACCCGGACTGTGAGGATTCATCCTATAAGAACTTGGCCTGAAAAACTCAGGAAGACAAATTACATGACCCGGTGTCAGCAGCAATCATAACCCGACAGTTTTGGCAATCATAACTCGGCAAGCTCTACATCCTCAAGCTGGCTGAGAATCAGATGAATATCTCAAAACCAATATTTTTATCAACCCAGAGCATTGGAAGCCGAATCAAATGAATTATTCTTCACAATATTTTTTGCGAGAAACCAGTGTCAGCAAATTAATTTCGAAGTTGGCCTATTGACCCGAACTTTTCAGAAGAAGCGCCTGGATTTTTTGCATTGGCAAAGTTTAAACATGTCTGCTAAAGAAGATTTGCTATGAGATCATGGAGACATATCAAGGTGGCTGAGATCATGTCATGATATGGAAGAAGCTTACAAAAAATTGCATGACCTGGCAAAGTTTGACTCGGTCGGGTATTTTTTCACAGAAGGAAATGACAAGGACTTAAGGATGATCAGGTGCCTGCTCAGAAGAACTTTTAACCTGGAGCACAACCTATCAAATTTGTTCTTGTGTTTATTTTGCAGGATCAGTTTAACATGGATAAATCCAAACTAAACTGGGGGCTAATGTTGGGGAGATACCCCACAGCATAACCCGGCCTGAAGTATGACCCGGCCGGTCTTGGCGACTCACTGGTGACCCGCCCTGACCTGGCAACTCACAAGTGACCCGCCCGGATTTCGCGACTCATTGGTGACCCGGCAGGCGGGTCAGAGGAACGACAAGACCCGGTAGCCCAGAAGGCGGCTCACGGGAAGGCCGACTCATGTTATGGTGGGCCGGCTTGAGAGGAAATGCATAAGGAATATTTTCCTTACAAGGGAAGCAAGACTAGGATTCCACTTGTAATAGAGTAGTCCTAATCCTACTATGACGAGTCATGTAAGCCACCCCTTCAACTTATATATGCAAGGGCAGGGGACACCTAGAGGGACAAGTTTAGACAGACAAGTCTTAGACAAGACCAAAGTAGATGCTCTCGAGTTAGAGGTAGCGAAACTCCACCCTTGTAACCGAGATCATCACATCATCAATATCAATCAAGCAGGATCTAGGCTTTTACCTCAACCGTGATGGGCCGAACCTGGGTAAAACCTCGCATCTCTCGATTCCGACCAATCCCATTCAAGCTACTACCTAGTTGCGATGGCCTCACCACTAAGTCCTTTCACGAGGACATCTGCCGTGACAAAACCACGACAGGTTGCATTGAAGGGGCTTCTATCAAAAAACATTCGATTAGCCATTGTGAAGCTATTTGCATTCCTCAATGCAATCTCTCAGAAGGTAATCGATCCAGAAATCCTACCAAGGTTACATAATGATTTGGTGCAATGTCTTGTCAGTTTCGAGTTGGTGTTCCCACCATCCTTTTTCAATATCATGACGCACGTCTGATACGTCTCCATCGTATCTACTTTTCCAAACTCTTTTGCCCTTATTTTGGACTCTAATTTGCATGATTTGAGTGGAACTAACCCGGACTGACGCTGTTTTCAGCAGAATTGCCATGGTGCAATTTTTGTGCAGAAATAAAAGTTCTCGGAATGACCTAAAATTTTACGGAGAATATTTTTGGAATAAATAAAAAATATTGGCAAAAGAATCAACCAGAGGGGACCCCCATCGGCTGTTCACAAGGGTGGAGGGCGCGCCTCCCCCTAGGGCGCGCCCCCCTGCCTTGTGGGTCCCCTGGACCTCCTCCGGCCCTATATACTCACATTCGGGGAGAAAAAAATCAGAGAGAAGGATTCATCACGTTTTATGATACGGAGCCGCCGTCACCTCCTGTTCTTCATCGGGAGGGCAGATCTGGAGTCCGTTCGGTGCTCCAGAGAGGGGAATCCGTCGCCATCATCATCACCAACCTTCCTCCATCACCAATTTCATGATGCTCACCGCCGTGCGTGAGTTATTCCATCGTAGGCTTGCTGGACGGTGATGGGTTGGATGAGATTTATCATGTAATCGAGTTAGTTTTGTTAGGGTTTGATCCCTAGTATCCACTATGTTCTGAGATTGATGTTGCTATGACTTTGCTATGCTTAATGCTTGTCACTAGGGCCCGAGTGCCATGATTTCAGATCTGAACCTATTATGTTTTCATGAATATATTTGTGTTCTTGATCCTATCTTGCAAGTTGTAGACACCTATTACGAGTTATGATCTGCATACCCCAAGGAGACAATAATTGGGATTCTTTCCGGTGGTTACCGTAGTTTGAGGAGTTCATGTATTCACTAAGTGCTAATGCTTTGGTCCGGTTCTCTATTAAAAGGAGGCCTTAATATCCCTTAGTTTCCATTAGGACTCCGCTGCTACGGGAGGGTAGGACAAAAGATGTCATGCAAGTTATTTTCCATGAGCACGTATGACTATATTCGGAATACATGACTACATTATATTGATGAATTGGAGCTAGTTCTGTGTCACCCTAGGTTATAACTGTTGCATGATGAATGTCATCCGACATAATTATCCATCATTGATCCATTGCCTATGATCTTTTCACATATTGATCTTTGCTACGTTACTTTGCCGTTGCCACTGTTACGATTGCTACAAAACTGCTACTATTACTTTGGCCACCGTTACCGTTACTTCCATACTACTTTGCTACTAAATACTTTGCTGCAGACATTAAGTCTTTCAGGTGTGGTTGAATTGACAACTCAGCTGCTAATACTTGAGAATATTCTTTGGCTCCCCTTGTGTCGAATCAATAAATTTGGGTTGAATACTCTACCCTCGAAAACTGTTGCGATCCCCTATACTTGTGGGTTATCAACACCATTTTCTGGCGCTGTTGCCAGGGAGCATAGCTCTATTCTCTGAGTCACTTGGGATTTATATCTGTTGATCACTATGAGGAATTTGAAAGATATTAGAACCAAGATTTTTCCCTTTACTACGAGGGGACGTAAGGAACTGCCATCTAGCTCTACACTTGATTCACCTTCTGTTTTGAGTAAGCTTGCGACACCTACACCTGCTATTGATTCTGATATGTCGTATGTTATTGATGATGCTACTTCTACTATGAATGATGCTTATGATGATACTACTTTGCTTGATAAAATTGTGCCACTGGGTGAACTACTTGATGAACATCTTGCTAGAGTTAGAACTATTGGTTATGCTGAAGATGATGATATTTCTGAAACTGATGAAATTATTGAAACTGAAAACTTTGAAACACCTGATAAGACTAGCTCTCCTAGATATGAACTTCCTGTTATGCCTGAGGGTTATGTTATGGATGGAGAGGTAGCTAGGGACTTTCTTGCTTGTAAGGATAGAGATGATCTTAAGAAATTATTATGCAAGTGGAAAGAAAAATCTTTGAATGCTAGAATGCAATATGATCCTAAGTTTGCTACTTCACCTATCTTTGTTACTGATAAGGATTATGAATTCTCTGTCGATCCTGAGTTAATTACTTTGGTTGAATCTGATCCTTTCCATGGTTATGAATCTGAAACTGTTGTGGCACATCTTACTAAATTGAATGATATAGCCACCCTATTTGCTCATGAGGAAAAAATTCGCTATTACTATATTCTTAAATTATTTCCTTTCTCGTTAAAGGGTGATGCTAAGATATGGTTTAATTCTCTTGCTCCTGGTTGTGTGCGTAGTCCCCAGGATATGATTTACTACTTCTCTGAAAAATATTTCCCTTCGCATAAGAAACAAGCTGCTTTAAAGGAAATATTTAACTTTGTGCAAATTGGAGAAGAGAGTCTCCCACAAGCTTGGGGAAGGCTTCTCCAATTACTTAATGCTTTGCCTCATCATCCTCTCAAGAAAAATGAAATACTTGATATTTTTTATAATGGACTAACCGATGCTTCTAGGGACCACCTAGATAGTTCTGCTGGTTGTGTTTTTAGGGAACGAACTGTTGAGCAAGCTGAATTGCTATTGAATAATATATTAAGTAATGATAATGATTGGACACTTCCTGAACCAACTCCTAAGCCAACTCCGAAGAAAAGAGCTATTCTATTTCTCAGTCCTGAAGATATGCAAGAGGCAAAGAAATCTATGAAATAAAATGGTATTAAAGATGAAGTTGTTAAGAATTTACCACCTATTGAAGAAATACATGGTCTTGATAACCCGACACAGGTAATAGAGGTAAATTCTCTCTATAGATTTGATGAAGGTGATATTCCTCATAATAAGTCTGCTAGTCAATGCTTGGATGAGTTTGATAATTTTATTGTTAAACAAGAAAACTTCAATGCTTATGTTAGTAGACAATGGAAACATAATCCTTACATGCTCGACTGCTTGGGTGATTATATGAGTAGAACTATTAGTGATCTTAAGATTATTAGTAAGCATGCTTCCATGGTTAAAACTCAAGTAGAACAAGTACTTAAGGCACATGATGATTTGCTCAATGAGTTGAATAGTATGAATAATGATAATGCTGTTAGGGTTATGACTAGAGGTGGTAAAATGACTCAGGAACCTTTGTATCCTGAGGGCCATCCTAAGAGAGTTGAGCAAGAATCTCAGAGAATTAATACTGATGCACCTAGTCCTCCTAGTAATAAAAAGAAAAAGAAAACTGATAGGACTTTGCATGCTTCCAGTGAACCTGTTATAGATACACCTGAGAATCCAAATGACATTTCTATTTCTGATGCTGAGACACAATCTGGTGATGAACATGAACCTAGTGCTAATGTTAATGATGATGTTCATGTTGATGCTCAACCTAGTAATGATAATGATGTGGAGATTGAACCTGCTGTGGATCTTGATAACCCACAATCTTAGAATAAACATTATGATAAGAGAGACTTCATTGTTAGGAAACATGGTAAAGAAAGAGAACCATGGGTTCAGAAACACATGCCCTTTCCTAATAAACCATCCAAGAAAAAGGATGATGAGGATTTTGAGCGCTTTGTTGAAATGCTTAGACCTGTCTTTTTGCGTATGTGTTTGACAGATATTCTGAAAATGTCTCCTTATGCCAAGTATATGAAAGATATTGTTACAAATAAAAGAAAGATACCAGAAGCTGAAATTTCCACCATGCTTGCTAATTATACTTTTAAGGGTGGAATACCAAAGAAACTAGGAGACCCAGGAATACCAACTATACCATGCTCCATTAAGAAAAACTATGTTAAAACTGCTTTATGTGATTTGGGAGCCAGTGTTAGTGTTATGCCTTTCTCTTTGTATCGCAGACTTGATTTGAATAAGTTGACACCTACTGAAATCTCTTTGCAAATGGATGATAAATCAACTGCTATACCCATCGGTATTTGTGAGGACGACAGTATCTTAACGGACTATCTTAACGGACTTTGTTATTCTTGATATTCCCGAGGACGACATTATGTCGATCATCCTTGGTAGACCCTTTTTCAATACCACAGGGGCTGTCATTGATTGCAACAAGGGCAATGTCACTTTTCATGTAAATGGTAATGAGCATACGGTACACTCTCCGAAGAAGCAACATCAAGTTCATAGTATCAATTCTATTGAAAAAATTTCAAATATTACTATTGGAGGTTTTGAACTCCCTCTCCCTACTGTCAAGAAGAAATATGATATTCTTATTGTTGGGGACATGCATATCCCCGTTGAGGTAACCTAGTGTTATTCGAAAATTCTCCGGTTTCATGTTATTCGAAAGAAGTTTGTTAATAAGACTTGATCAACCTTGTTAATGGATTCCTTTTGATGAGCATGAGATGGATGAATTTAGAAAGCACAACTTTCTGTACCTACCTTTTACTTTCTGTTATTTAGAATAAATAAAGCAAAAATAGTATTATCCTTCTATTTTCTGATTTATCCATGTAATAAAAATGTCCCGAAAATAAAAGTTCTCCAAATGCCCTGAAAATTTAGTATGATTTTTTATAGAATATTTTAGAATTTCTGGCACTGTGATTGCACCAGGGGGCTGCACCAGTGGACCACAAAGGTGGAGGGCACGCCCTAACCCCTGGGCGTGCCTCCTGCCTTGTGGGTCCCACGTGGGTCCCCCTCACTTATTCCAGCACCCATCCACTTCGTCTACCTCGAGAAAAAATCATCATGTTGCTCAAACCCGTGTTCTAGCTCATCTTGCTGCCATTTTCGTTCTCCTTGGGCAAAACTCCATTTGCAAAACTGTTTTGGGGGATTGTTCTTCGGTATGTGACTCCTCCAATGGTTCAATTAGTTTTTGTTCTACTGCTTTATTTATTTTAAATTTTTGCTGCTGTGGTGACCTTGTTCTTGAGCTTGCATGCCAAATTTATATGGTCCAAAGTAGTTTTGATGCATGATATAGCCTCTAGACACTTGTAGGAGTAGTTGCTATCAATTTTGTTTGGTTCACTTTTATTTTGAGTCACTAAAAATTTCAGAAATTTTTCAGAGGAATAAAAATGTTTAGGAAAATATACCAAGGTGGTTCCTCGAGGAAGGAAGCCCCAAGCCTCGCGATACGTGAGCGGGACCTTGAACCACCAAGAGAAGCTCTAGTGCGGCCTTGCGAATGGCCATTGGATCAATTGATGGTTCATGCGGGTTTCAAGGATGAATTTGATGCGTACGTGCAAAATGCTGGACTTGAGGACTTCGTGTCAGATAAGTGCCTGCAATACTATCACCTCACTGATTCGTTTGTGCAAAGATTTAAGTTTACATCCCAGCGCAATACTCATTCTGTCCTGTTCGATCTTTATGATAAATCATATACCATGGACCTTGAAGATTTTAATGAAGGATGTAAAATTCCACAGTGGGGCATTCATAGTGAGCCTCGCAAAACTGAATACAATGGTTTCCTTGGTAGCATCACCGTGGGAGAAACTAGAAATATTACACAAGCTACCATAGGGAGCATTCACTTTCCTGCCATACATTATTTTGCTCTCTTTATAGGAAAATGCGTTAATGGTAAACATGATCATAGCCACCTTTGTGCATCTGATCTTAGTGTCCTCAAGTGTGCGGTAACGGGTGATAAACGATATAACTTGGGGCTATTATTGCAAGGAGGTTACATCTTAATGTTAAAGATGGAGATTTCTTTGGTGGGATGTATGCCACCCGTTTAGCTAATTATCTCGGGGTACCCATAAGGGCGAATGACAATGAGTTACCACCTGGTTTTCTTGATTATAATGCTATGGTACGCTACCAGTTTCTTGAGAGGAACGAACAGTCCAACCTGTATCGACTAATCTTTGACAGGTAGCGTGCTGTCTATATTACCCTTCCTGCTCCTGCCTTCTTTAACTTTCAGGTAAAAGGGAGATATTTCATAACTAGAGAGGAGGCAAACGAGTATGACAGAGAGGTGGAGGCCGCTCGCCTCCATGCTACAGCCCTTCGGGCAGTAGCTGCCGCATCCCAGTACAACCCCGACTATAACTTTGGATATCCGCCAGGCCAGCCGTGGCCGTAGACCAACTTAGGCCAAAAGCCTAAGCTTGGGGGAGTACGTATTTCTCACCGACATTACATTCATATTCACACACTCATTCTAGTTGTTGATGTTCATACTTTTTCATTGTATTATCCATGCTAGTTTATTTTCTTTTTCTCGCTTTCTTCTTGTGTGTTTGAAAAACTTTGAGAAAATCCACAAAAAAATTGGTTGTAGTATTAAAAGAAAACCCAAAAAGATTTCTCGTTCTTCTTTTTGCTTGTTGGGAACTTTCCCGTGTAAATAGTTTTTCTCGTTCTTGTTTTTACTTTCTTCAGAAAAACAACAACTCCAAAAATATTTCAGTGTGTTTCTTTGAATTTCTTTTTTCCTTTCTTTGGGTTGAGAGGAGAAGACCACGATGAAAATGATGAGTGGCTCTCATATGCATTATTGTTGATCTAACAAAGAGCCCATATTACCTTGTCTTCTCCTTTCAATAAATGTTTGCAGATTCCAGCTTAGTCCAATGCACGTGCACCATTTTTAGTATCCACACCGTTCGGTCGTGCAAGTGAAAGGCAATAATGACGACATATGATGAAATGATTGAGATGAGGAAAAGCTGGTATGAACTCTACCTATTTTTTTTTGTAAATATGATTAGTTCATCGTTCTTGATTCAGCCCATTATGAATGAAACATGTTTGCAATGACAATTAGAGATTATAGTTACTCATGCCATGCTTAATTAGCTAGGAGTTTATAATGGTTTACCTTGCGTGCCAACATGCTTTTAAAATGGTTGTGATGTAGTATGATAGGATGGTATCCTCCTTTGAATGATTCGAGAGGCTTGACTTGGCACATGTTCACGCATGTAGTTGAAACAAAATCAACATAGCCTCCACGATATTTATGTTCATTGTGAATTATATCCTACTCATGCTTGCACTCAATGTTGGTTAATCTCAATGCAGGTTTATGACTGTTGTCGCTCTCTAGTTGGTCGCTCCTCAATCTTTTGCTAGCCTTCACTTGTACCAAGCGGGAATACTGCTTGTGCATCCACTTCAATAAACCCAAAGTTGTTCCATATGAGTCCACCATACCTACCTATATGCGGTATTTACCTGCCGTTCCAAGTAAATTAGCATGTGCCAAACTCTAAACCTTCAAATAATAATCTGTTTTGTATGCCCGAATCACTCATGTAGCGACCGGGGGCTATCTGTATCTTCCATGCTAGGTGGGTTATTCTCACGATGAGTGTTGATTCACTTGTCATTTCACGAGAAAGTGGCTGGTAATCGGGATGCCCAGTTCCATGCTCAAATCAAATCAAAATATAATATCAAACAAAACTCCCCCAAGACTGTTGTTGGTATGGACGGTACCCATTGTTTCAGACTAGACCTGAAGTGTGCTTGTTGGTGGAGGGGGACTAAAAACTTTACCATTCTGTTTGGGAATCACCTATAATGTATCTAGCATGGAAGATACCGAGATCTCTTGGTTGTTATGTTGACAATGAAAGCATACCGCTCAAAATTACATTCATCTCTATTTCAAAAAGCTCGAGCTTTGGCACCTCTACAAATCCATGCTTCCCTCTGCCAAGGGCCTATCTATTTACTTTTATTGTTGAGTCATCATCCTCTTATAAAAAGCACCAGTTAGAGAGCACCACTGTCATTTGTATGCATTGTTATTAATTGATATTGAGTATGATTGTGACTGGATCTCTTTTACCATGAATTATAATGTCTAGTCAGTCCTTGATCTTCAGAGGTGCTCTGGATTTATGTTTTGCGGTCTCAGAAAGGGCTAGCGAGATACCATTTTGTTATATCATATCATGATTGTTTTGAAAAAGTGTTGTCATCCGAGATTTGTTATTATTGCTCGCTAGTTGATTATGCAATTGATATGAGTAAATGTGAGACCTAAATGTTATTGTGAATATGGTTAGTTCATAATCTTTGCTGAAAACTTGAATGCTGGCTATACATATTTGCAACAACAAGATCAAACGGAGTTTGTAAAAGTTTTTTCTTTATCACTTTCAGTTTAACCACTGAATTGCTTGAGGACAAGCAATGGGTTAATCTTGGGGGAGTTGATACGTCTCCATCGTACCTACTTTTCCAAACTCTTTTGCCCTTGTTTTGGACTCAAATTTGCATGATTTGAGAGGAACTAACCCGGACTGACGTTGTTTTCAGCAGAATTGCCTTGGTGTTATTTTTGTGCAGAAATAAAAGTTCTTGGAATGACCTGAAACTTTACGCAGAATATTTTTGGAATAAATAAAAAATATTGGTGAAAGAATCAACCAGAGGGGACCCAATGGCTGTCCACAAGGGTGAAGCGCCCCCCTAGGGCGCGCCCCCTGCCTTGTGGGTCGCCTAGACCTCCTCCGACCCTAACTCCAACTCTATATATACACGTTCGGGGAGAAAAAAATCAAAGAGAAGGATTCATCGAGTTTTACGATACGGAGCCGCCGTCACCTCCTGTTCTTCATCGGGAGGGCAGATCTGGAGTCCGTTCGGGGCTCCGGAGAGGGGAATCCATCGCCATCATCATCACCAACCTTCCTCCATCACCAATTTCATGATGCTCACCGCCGTGCATGAGTTATTCCATCGTAGGCTTGCTGGACGGTGATGGGTTGGATGAGATTTATCATGTAATCGAGTTAGTTTTGTTAGGGTTTGATCCCTAGTATCCACTATGTTCTGAGATTGATGTTGCTATGACTTTGCTTTGCTTAATGCTTGTCACTAGGGCCCGAGTGCCATGATTTCAGATCTGAACCTATTATGTTTTCATGAATATATTTGTGTTCTTGATCCTATCTTGCATGTTGTAGACACCAATTCGGAGTTATGATCTGCATACCCCAAGGTGACAATAATTGGGATTCTTTCCGGTGATTACCGTAGTTTGAGGAGTTCATGTATTCACTAAGTGCTAATGCTTTGGTCCGGTTCTCTATTAAAAGGAGGCCTTAATATCCCTTAGTTTCCATTAGGACCCCGCTGCCACGGGAGGATAGGACAAAAGATGTCATGCAAGTTCTTTTCCATAAGCACGTATGACTATAATCGGAATACATGCCTACATTATATTGATGAATTGTAGCTAGTTCTGTGTCACCCTAGGTTATAACTGTTGCATGATGAATGCCATCCGACATAATTATCCATCATTGATCCATTGCCTACGAGCTTTTCACATATTGATCTTTGCTACGTTACTTTGTCGTTGCCACTGTTACGATTGCTACAAAACTACTACTGTTACTTTTGCCACCGTTACCATTACTTCCATACTACTTTGCTACTAAATACTTTGCTGCAGATATTAAGTCTTTCAGGTGTGGTTGAATTGACAACTCAGCTGCTAATACTTGAGAATATTCTTTGGCTCCCCTTGTGTCGAATCAATAAATTTGGGTTGAATACTCTACCCTCAAAAACTGTTGTGATCCCCTATACTTGTGGGTTATCAACGTCCTAGTTCATCTAGTCGACGAGATTGCCATTCTGGTTCCTGTATTTCTACACAATATGTTCCCCTTTGAGAGGTTCATGGGAGTCTTAAAGAAATATGTTTGTAACCGTGCTAGGCCAGAAGGAAGCATCTCCATGGGCCATCAAACATAGGAGTTCATTGGGTTTTGTGTTGACTTTATTCCTGACCTTAAGCCGATTGGTGTCCCTCAATCACGGTATGAGGGGAGACTGAGTGGAAAAGGCACGCTAGGAGCGGATTCCATAATATGTAGGGACGGGCATTCTTGGGCTCAAGCACACTACACAGTTCTACAGAATTCTACCTTGTGGCCCTGTATGCCAATGAACACAAGAATATTCTGTGCTCCAAACACCCGGAGCAGTGTGACGACTGGATTACATGTGAACACATCAGGACTTTCGGCAGTTGCTTGCAAACACATCTCATGGGTATCAACATTGTTGCAGATGAGTTGTACTCATTGGCCAGGACACCATCTTCGACTGTATTGACTTACCAAGGGTACGAGATAAATGGGAATACATTTTACACGATCGTCCAAGATAAAAAGAGCACCAACCAAAACAGTAGTGTCCGCTTTGATGCAGTAACCAACAGTGGAAAGGACACATATTATGGTTACATAGTGGACATATGGGAACTTGACTATGGACATGATTTTAAGGTCCCTTTGTTTCGGTGCAAATGGGTCAATCTGTTAGGAGGCGGGGTACAGGTAGACCCGCAGTACGGAATGACAACAGTGGATCTCAACAATCTTGGGTACACAGACGAACCATTCGTCCTACCTAATGATGTGGCGCAGGATTTCTATGTGAAGGACATGTCTACCAAACCGAGAAAAAGAAAAGATAAGGAGGCGAATACATCATACGATGAGCCAAAGCGCCACAGAGTTCTTTCAGTGAAAAGAAACATCATGGGAGTGGAGGATAAGACAAGCATGTCTGAAGATTATGAAATGTTTCATGAAATTCCTCCCTTCAAAGAGAAGGCTGACCAAAGCATCCTATTAAACGATGAAGACTATCCATGGTTACGGCGCAATAAGCAAGGGACACACTCGAAGAAAAAGTTAAGACTTTCTCTCTACTGAAGACTTTCTCTCTACAAACTGGCCATAGTTATGCTCCACAGATATTCTGATGATGGCTTTGATCTGGAATATCACTGCAGTTACATGTCAAGAAATGAAATCCCTTTTGTAATAGATGAGTTTTCGTCTGAAACTCTGATACTTCGAAATAGATTGTCCAGTTTGTACATGAAGTGCATCCAGTTTTTTCCGTAACCCTCTCAACTTTTTAGCACATGCTATGTGGGTGAAATTATGATACCATGCCAAGTTTCAACCTTTTCAGAGTTCATTTGTAGTGCTTTTCAATTTCAGGGTCATTTAGCTCAAAATAAATCATTAAATGCATGAAAAATAGCAAATGAAGTCAGAAAAGGGTCAAAAATTGATGATGTGCCTTTGAATGGTGCATATTGAACGAACAAAAAGTCTGGTGCTAAAATATGCTGAAAAAATGAAATCCCTTTTGTAATAGATGAGTTTTCGTCCGAAACCCCGATACTTCGAAAGAGATTGTCTAGTTTGTACACGAAGTGCATCCAGTTTTTTCTGTAGCCCTCTCAACTTTTTAGCACATGCTATGTGGGTGAAATTATGATACCGTGCCAAGTTTGAACCTTTTCGGAGTTCATTTGTAGTGTTTTTCAATTTCAGGGTCATTTAGCTCAAAGAATGAACTAATAGCATAAAGAATGAACTAAAAAGTTTTTATAAAACTATAATAGCAAAAGGAATGAACTAAAAAGAATCAATTAAAACATTTTGTTATGATTAACTAAAACAAAACTATAATATTCTTCAATAGGAAAAAGAATCAACTAAAAACAATCAAAATAATATTAACTAAAATTATCAAAGTATTTTTTTGTTAAAAACTTTAATAGCAAAAAGAATTTTCATAAAGTATTTTTTGTTACAAACTTTAATACCAAACTAAAAAGCATTTATAAAACTCTAAGAGCAAAAGGAATCAACTAAAAAGAATCGATAAAAAAAGAAAACTTATGCAACTAAAATTATATAAAATTTATGCAACTTAAATTATATAAAATTTATGTAACTAACATTATATAACTAACATTTTATAACTAAAAATAATATATGCAAAAAATAACATTAAAAATTAAAAAACTTAACTTATGCAAAAAATAAAAAAATGCCCGCCTACTAAGCGACCACGGCCTGCATACGACTAGAAACCCTACAAATGGGCCAGGATGCAGGCCCGCAGTGCAAGCAGGCCCAACAGGGCGAGAGATAGGCATGTACTGCCTACATTAGAGAGGAGCTCGAGAGGGTAGCCGCAGCAGCGCTTATAAACCACTCTGAGCTCCTCTCAACTAGCGAGGTGGGACTAAACTTTTGGCTGCGGTAGCACCAGTCCTTTAGTCCCGGTTTTGGCTCTAACCGGGACTAAAGGCCCCCCTTTTGTCCCGGTTGGAGCTACCAACCGGGACTAAAGGTCTGTGCTTCCCGCCCTTTGGGCTGCTGAAATTGACCTTTAGTCCCGGTTGGTAGCTCCAACTGGGACGAAATGGACGCCTTTAGTCCCGGTTGGAGCCACCAACCGCGACTAAAGGATGGCGTATATAAGCAGCACTTAGCGTTTTCCAATCTGAGTTTCTTCTTCCCCAGCGCCGAACACCACGACGCCGCCAGGTTGCTCCGCCCGCTCCTTGTCGCCGTCCCTGCCCTAACGCCGTCCCTCACCCCCGACGCTGGCCGCCGCTCCCTGCCCCGACGCGTGCGGCCGCTCCCGGCCCCGACGCCAAAGCCCCTAGTGAGCTCCCCCCTTCCCCTACGTTGCCATCGCCGCCCCTGCGCTGCCGCCGCCCCCCTGCTCTACTTAGCCGCCACCGCCGCCCCTGCTCTGCTAGCCGCCACCGCCCCTGCTATGAACATTTTGTTGTTCATAGAATTTTTTTCTCCATGTATGTACACTAGTAGAAAACAGGGCTTTGGTTGAGGCTAGGATAAGGGCATTAATCCCGGTTCACTTACGAACCCAGACCAAAGTGTGCATCAGTCCCGGTTCATGAGGCCAGGGTGCCGGCCGGGCCTCGGGGGCCATTGGTCCTGGTTCGTCTGACCCCTTTGGTCCCGGTTCCAGACACGAACCGGGACCAGTGGGCCTCGCTCCTGGCCCAGCACCTTTCGTCCCGGTTGGTGGCTAGAACCGGGACCAAAGGTCAGTCTTCTGTCCTGGTTCTAGCCACCAACCGGGACTAAAGATAAGCCTATAAATACCCCCACCCCTGCCCGCTCAGTCCTCTGTTTTTTTTGGCCGGCCGACGTGTGCAGGCGTGTGTTGCTCTAGCTCTCACCTCCTATGCACATGAGATGTTCGATGAAATGCCCGAGCCACACTTAAGCTTTCTCCTCTCCAAGCTCGACCTCCAAGCTCCATTTTCCTCAAGATTTGTCTAGGTTTGGCGGTCTGTCCCGTCCCGTCCCCGTCCTCATCGCCGTCGATCGCCCGCACCGATCTCGTCGCTGGCACCACCGTGGTGAGCCTCTTGTTCTTATCTTCTTTCTAAAAGAAAAAAATTCTTACTTGTATGATTTATATAGATACTTGTATAATCTTCTTATTTTTATTATTATTTGTTATCATATAGTGCCATGGTTTTGGTATCCGCCCAAATCAGCCCTCGTCCTGTCTATGATTCGGATGTGGTATATTATCTTTTATCACTATTTGTTTCATTTAGTGTTTATGACAATTATGCCGACCAACGTGACATAGATGTTTTTATCTAGGAGGTATGTGAACCAGAAATTCGAACCGACCCTCTTGTCGAGAGGTTAAATTTAGTTGAACAAGAAAATGAGTATTTGAAAGAAAAATTGAAAATAATTGAGGAGGACAAGATGAAATTGGAGTTGCATGTTGCCAATGTCGTCGATGATCACAAGATCAAGAAGGATGCAATGCGCTTGCAAATTAGAAAGATTAGAAAATATGCCATAGATACTGAGGCTTGGTATCATTATGCCGTTGGATCAATTGTTACCTTAGTTTCTATTATGATCGCATTTGTTGTTGCATTTAAATGTTTAACATAGTTTCAATATATGTTTTAATTAGATGCTCTAGAGAGCTCTATGTTGTTCAATGAGAACTATGTATGAACTTTATGTATTTATTTTTTCAGTAATAACATTTGATCACTACTGCACTTTGGTTTTAATGTGATGATGAACTTCTATTAATTTGGTAAATTCTCTATTCATGATGTTATGTAATGGTTTTTGACACACTTAATTATATATAATGCACGCAGATGAACCGACAATGGATGTACGGTGACAGACGCACCTCCGAGTACATTAAGGGCCTGCATAATTTTCTCGAACTGGCTCAGGCAAACAAGCAGAATGGTTTTATGTATTGTCCATGCCTTATCTATGAGAATACGAAGGATTACTCTGACTCGAAGACCCTTCACATCCACCTGCTTGGGAAGGGTTTCATGCCACACTATAATGTTTGGACCAAGCACCGAGAAAGAGGGGTAATGATGGAAGACAACGAAGAAGAAGAGGATGATGACAACTATCCGCCCCTTGAATACAGTGATGCTGCAACAGGGGAAGCTGAAGATCAAGAGGAACTAGACGATGTGCCCGATGATGATCTTCGACGGGTCATTGTTGATGCAAAGAGACAATGGCAAAGTGAAAGGGAGAAGTTGAAGTTCGATCGCATGTTAGAGGATCACAAAAAAGGGTTGTACCCAAATTGCGAAGATGACAACACAAAGCTCGGTACCACACTGGAATTGCTACAATGGAAGGCAGACAATGGTGTATCTGACAACGGATTTGAGAAGCTACTGAAAATATTGAAGAATAAGCTTCCAAAGGATAACGAATTACCTGAAAGTACGTACGAAGCAAAGAAGATGCCCTAATGACTGCATCCTCTACCGAGGTGCGTACGAGGATTTGAACGCATGCCCGGTATGCGGTGCATTGAGGTATAAGATCAGACTAGATGACCCTTGTGATGTTGAGGGCGAGTGCCCCAGGAAGAGGGTTCCTGCCAAGGCGATGTCGTATGCTCCTATAATACCACGGTTGAAACGTCTGTTTAGAAACAAAGAGTATGCCAAGTTGATGCGATGGCATAAACAGGACCGTAAGAAAGACGGGAAGTAGAGAGCACCCGCTGACGGGTCGCAGTGGAGAAAAATCGAGAGAACGTGGGGGGACTTTGCAGGTGACGCAAGGAACGTATGGTTTGGTTTAAGCGCGGATGGCATTAATCCTTTTGGGGAGCAGAGGAGCAATCATAGCACCTGGCCCGTTACTCTATGTATCTATAACCTTCCTACTTGGTTGTGCATGAAGCGGAAGTTCATTATGATGCCAGTGCTCATACAAGGCCCTAAGCAACCTGGCAACGACATTGATATGTAACTAAGGCCATTAGTTGAAGAAATTTTATAGCTGTGGAATGGAAAAGGTGTACGTGTGTGGGATGAGCACAACCAGGAGAAATTTGACCTACATGCGTTGCTGTTTGTAACCATCAATGATTGTCCTACTCTCAGTAACCTTTCAGGACAGACAAACAAGGGATACCACGCATGCACGCACTGTTTAGATGACAGCGAAAGTATATATTTGGACAAATGCAGGAAGAATGTGTACCTGGGGCATCGTCGATTTCTTCCGACCAACCATCAATGTCGAAAGAAAGCAAGCATTTCAAAGGCAAGGCAGATCACCGGAAGAAGCCCGCCCTCCGTACTAGTGATCACATACTTGATATGGTCAATGATTTACATGCAATCTTTGGAAAGGGTCCTGGCGGACTATTTGTTCCCAATGACGCTGAGGGACGCGCACCCATGTGGAAGAAGAAATCAATATTTTGGGACCTAACCTATTGGAAAGACCTAGAGGTCCGCTCTGCAATTGACGTGATGCACGTGATGAAGAATCTTTGCGTGAACCTGCTAGGCTTCTTGGGCGTGTATGGGAAGACAAAAGATACACCGGAGGAACGGGAGGACCAGCAACGTTTGCACGAAAAAGACGGCATGCATCCAAAGCAGTATGAAGGTCCTGCCAGCTACGCTCTTACCAAAGAAGAGAAGGAAATCTTCTTTGAATGTCTGCTCGGTATGAAAGTCCCGTCTGGCTTCTCGTAAAATATTAAGGGAATAATAAATATGGCAGAGAAAAAGTTCCAGAACCTAAAGTCTCATGACTGCCACGTAATTATGACGCAATTGCTTCCGGTTGCATTGAGGGGGCTTCTACCGGAAAACGTTCGATTAGCCATTACGAAGCTTTGTGCATTCCTCAATGCAATATCTCATAAGGTAATCGATCCAGAAATCCTACCAAGGTTAAGGAGTAATTTGGTGCAATGTCTTGACAGTTTCGAGCTGGTGTTCCCACCATCCTTCTTCAATATTATGACGCACGTCCTAGTTCATCTAGTCGACGAGATTGCCATTCTGGGCCCTGTATTTCTGCACAATATGTTCCCCTTTGAGAGGTTCATGGTAGTCTTAAAGAAATATGTTTGTAACCGTGCTAGGCCAGAAGGAAGCATCTCCACGGGCCATCAAACAGAGGAGGTCATTGGGTTTTGTGTTGACTTCATTCCTGACCTTAAGAAGATTGGTCTCTCTCAATCGCGGTATGAGGGGAGACTGACTGGGAAAGGCACAATAGGAGCAGACTCAATAATATGTAGGGACGGGCATTCTTGGTCTCAAGCACACTACACAGTTCTACAGAATTCTACCTTGGTGACCCTGTATGCCAATGAACACAAGAATATTCTGTGCTCCAAACACCCGGAGCAGTGTGACGACTGGATTACATGTGAACACATCAGGACTTTCGGTAGTTGGTTGCAAACAGATGTCATGGGTGACAACACTATTGCAGATGAGCTATACTCGTTGGCCAGGGGACCATCTTCGACTGTATTGACTTACAAAGTGTACGAGATAAATGGGAATACATTTTACACGATCGCCCAAGATCAAAAGAGCACCAACCAAAACAGTGGTGTCCGCTTTGATGCAGCAACCAAGAGGGGAAAGGACACATATTATGGTTACATAGTGGACATATGGGAACTTGACTATGGACATGATTTTAAGGTCCCTTTGTTTCAGTGCAAATGGGTCAATCTGTCAGGAGGCGGGTTACAGCTAGACCCGCAGTACGGAATGACAACAGTGGATCTGAACAATTTTGGGTACACAGACGAACTATTCATCCTAGCCAATGATGTCGCGCATGTTTTCTATGTGAAGGACATGTCTACCAAACCGACAAAAAGAAAAGATAAGGAAGCGAATACATCATACGATGAGCCAAAGCGCCACGTAGTTCTTTCAGGGAAAAGAGACATCGTGAGACTGGAGGGCAAGACAGACATGTCTGAAGATTATGAAAAGTTTCATGAAATTCCTCCCTTCAAAGTCAAGGCTGACCCAAGCACTCTGTTAAACGATGAAGATTATCCATGGTTAGGGCGCAATAAGCAAAGGACACACGCGAAGAAAAAGTGCAGAATTTCTCTCCACAACTATTCTGATGATGGCTTTGATCTAGAATATCACTGCAATTACATGTCAAGAAATGAAATGCCTTCTGAAACAGATGAGTTTTCGTCCGAAACCCTGATACTTCGAAAGAAATTTTCCATTTTGTACACGAAGTGCATCCAGTTTTTGCCGTAATCCTCTCAACTTTTTAGCACATGCTATGTGGGTGAAATGATGATACCATGCCAACTTTCAACCTTTTCAGAGTTCATTTTTAGTGCTTTTCAATTTCAGAGTCATTTAGCTAAAAAAGTCAGTAAATGCATGAAAAATACCAAATGAAGCCAGAAAGGGTTGAAAATTGATGATGTGGCTTTGAATGGTGCATTTTAAACACACAAAAAGTCTGGAGTTAAAATAAGTTAAAAAAATGAAATCCCTTTGTAACAGATGAGTTTTTGTCCGAAACCCTGATATTTCAAAAGAGATTGTCCATTTTGTACACGAAGTGCATCCAGCTTTTGCCGTAACCCTCTCAACTTTTTAGCACATGCTATGTGGGTGAAATGATGATACCATGCCAACTTTTATAAAACTTTAATAGCAATAAGAATGAACTAAAAAGCTTTTATAAAACTCTAATAGCAATAAGAATGAACTAAAAAGAATCAATTAAATATAATATTCTTCAAAAGCAAAAGGAATCAACTAAAAAGAACCAAAATAATATTCTTCCATAGCAAAAAGAATCAACTAAAACATGAACCAAAAAGAATCAAAATAATATTAACTAAAATTATGAAAGTATTTATTTGTTAAAAAGAATGAACTATAAAAGAATCAACTAAAATATTAACTAAAAAGAATCAACTAAAACATTAACTAAAAAGAATGAACTAAAAAGACTCAACTAAAAACATTAACTAAAAAGAATCAACTAAAAAATTAAGTAAAAAGAATGAACTGAAAAGAATCAAAATAATATTAACTAAAATTATCAAAGTATTTATTTGTTAAATGAATGAACTAAAATAAAATCTTTAATAGAAAACTAAAATAACAGAAAAAATGCCCACCTACTAGGAAACTAAAATGACATAAAAAATAAAAAAATGCCGCCTACTGGGCCACCACGGCCTGCATACGACTAGAAACTCATCTGTACATGGGCCAGGATGCAGGCTCGCGGGCCCAATAGGCCCAACATGGCAGTGACAAGGGTAGGCAAGTACTGCCTGCATTGGAGAGGAGCTCGATGGCTCACCCGCAGCGCACCTTATAAACCGGTGCAGCGCTCTCTCAACTAGCGAGGTGGGACTAATCTCCCACCACACCGCTGTGCCAGGCTATTGGTCCCGGTTGGTGGCTCGAACCGGGACGAAAGGGTGCCTTTGGTCCCTGTTCGATCCACCAACCGGGACCAATGCCCCCCTTTAGTCCCGATTTGAGCCACCAACCGGGACTAATGGTCTCTGCTTCCCGCCCTATGGATTGCTGAAAATACACCTTTGGTCCCGGTTGGTGGCATGAACCGGGACGAAAGGGGGGCACTGGTCCCGGTTGGTGCCACAAACCGGGACTAAAGGGTGGGGTATATAAGCCCACACTTAGGAAAATTTCACACTTCATCCGCACTCGCCCCCGACGACGTCGAGCACATCGACGCCTCTAGGCTGCCCCGACGCAGTCTGCCGCCCCCGCCGTCGCCGTTTCCGTCGTCACCCGCGCCCCTGCCCCGGCCCACCCCCGTCGTCGCCGTCGCCCCTGCCCCGAGCCCGCGCCCCTGCCACGCCCCCAATCAGCCCGCGCCCCTGCCCCGGCCCGCCCCCGCTGTTGCCGCGCGCCCCTGGCCCGTCATCATCGTCGCCGTCGCCGACCTCGCCCCCGACCCCGCGCCCCTGCCCCGTCGTCGCCCGAGCCCCGCTGTGAGCCGCCGCGCCGCCCCGGCCATTTTATTTTCTTTTTATTATTAATCATGTTTATGTAATGTATGTATATGTACATGTATACGTAGATGCTTAGTGTATTTTTTTGATATGATGAATTTTTTTAGTCATGTTCATATGATGAATTTTTTTGTACGTAGAATATTTTCTTGTTCATAGCATTTTTTGGTCCATGTATATATGTATGTGTATGTATGGATGGATGGATGGTTGTATATATATAGAAAATGATCATATGATGTTTTTTTTGTTCATAGAATATTTTTTTTGTTCATAGAAATTAGATAAAATTTACCAAGTTACTAAGTTACTAAGTTAAAATGTTCATATATTCAAAATGAGTTAATTAAAAGACTCACTAAGTTAAAATTTACCCTCTCCCCGATAACTTCGACACGAGGGGGGATGTCGAACATGCATGAGAGAGAGGCGGTCCGCTTGCCCGACCAACTGTCGAGGCCACCCAAACCCTAGAAGAAAGAGCGTCGTTATCGATCTACCCCCTCCCCGATAACTTCGACATGAGGGGGGATGTTGGACATGCATGAGAGAGAGGCGGTCCGCTCGCCCGACCAACTATCGAGGCCACCCAAACCCTAGAATAAAGAGCGTCGTTGTCGATCTACCCCCTTCCCGATAACTTCGACATGAGGGGGGACGTCAGACATGCATGAGAGAGAGGCGGTCTGCTCGCCCGACCAACAATCGAGGACACCCAAACCCTAGAAGAAAAAGTGTCGTTGCCAATGTATCGTTGCCGGCATAGGTCAATGGGGTAGAATGGATAGTTTGATCTCCTGCATAGCGATTATTTTTTGCAAAGTGTCCTCTCCTGAAAGTATAACCCCGATAACTTCGACATGAGGGGGGACATCGGACATGCATGAGAGAGGCGGTCCGCAACTAATCCATTGCTCATATATGCATATGATTCCTTGTTGTGATTAGCTAGGTATATGTTTGCCACTAATCCATCTCTCATGTTTGTATATTGCCATGTTGTAATATTTACAGAAACTATGGAAAGAGACTTAGAACAAGAACAGTTGTCGGGGATATAATCCTCGCCAGAGGTGATCCCTTGTTGTTTCTCATTGACACCGATGGTCAGGAAGGAGAGGATAACGGCTCCAGTGGTCCAACAATGGAGGAGGAAGGAGATCATGATGGCTTCGGTGACCGAATGGCGGAGGAAGGAGATCATGATGGCTCCGGTGACCGAACGGAGGAGGGAGGCTTAACTGTTGCAAAGTCCGGCGAGGTATATATATATATTAATTAAGCCTGTGCTGACTTGATGCATTAATAGTTTTGGTATGTACATATATTAACGCTTCTTTCTTCTTTTAGCCCTCCGGATCGAGCCAAACTTCCGTAAGGAGACGAGGCCCGAAGAAAAGGATGCACCAGGATGAAAGGTTCACGATCACAGAAGTCGCTCGAGATGGCCAACCGATTGCTCCCAAGCGGACCAAGGACGCATTTGTACATCAGTGCGGAGATGTTGTTAGGGACAGCGTCCCGATCAGCATCCAGTAATGGAATAAGATTAAGGACCCTGAAGTTTCTTATGTCCAGGATAGACTGAAAGATGATCTTTGGACCTTGTTGATGACAAATTTCAGCCTACCGCCAGAGGAGGATCCGAATAACCCAGTTATAGAGTGAAAGGTCAAGGAATTTCCTCTTAAGAAAATGGCAGAACTATTCAGGAACTGGAAGAAAGAGTTGAACACAAAGTTTGTCGAGAAAGAGGAGACTCCAGAATTCATCGGTCGATATGAGAAGATAAGAGATCACTGGCCCGCATTTGTGGCCTACAAGAAATCGGAGAAGGGTAAAAAAAGTTCACTGACAAACAAGCAAAATGCTGCAAAGAAGAAGTATCACCATCACACGGGGTCAGGTGGCTACTACAAAGCCCAGCCATTGTTGGACAAAGCTAAGCTAGACCGACTTGCTAAAGGGGTCCAACCAGCGACATTGCCTTGACCAGATCGTTCAAGGATTTGGTTCTTCGGGGTTGGGGGAACTTCGGACCCAGAAACAGGGGAGTGTGTTTGGACGGACGAGCAACTTGCAATACCCATCCGGAAGCTTCAGAAAGCAATCAAGGCAGCGCAGGAAGGGACGTTCATTCCCGACAGAGAGAAGGACGAGCTGACAGAGGCCCTCGGGAATCCTGAACACCCTCGACGAACACGAGGCACATCAGGCTCCGTTCCGTAGGTGTATGGGTTTCCCGACAGCGGTGGTTATAGAAGCCGAGAGAGAAATAGGAAAGAGGAAGCAACCGAAATGCGGAGGCTCAGTGCAAGATTATCAAAACTAGAGGAACTTGAGAGCCAGCAAGCTAATGGCCAACCATCTCAGCGGCACGAACATCCTTGCTTTGACGCTGCCCAGAAGCTACTCCACCACCTCAGCAGAGAAGCAGCGTGGCTTCCACGGAGCTCGTTCAGCCTCATTTCACGGCTCCTCGCTACCCCATGGATAGTATAACGGAGGCTGAACATTGTGTTCTAATGAAGAAATGCCAGAACCTAACCTTGAAGGCGGCGGTCGGCTCTATTGTACCTCCTCAAGTTGAGGGAACTTTTCATTGCCATCCGATTCCAAATGGCTATGCTATTGTGACGGTGGATGAAATAATGGAGGGATTTGAGGAGCTGGAGCTTGACTACCCTACAGGTGAAGGGGAGATTCATCTAGAAAATGCTTTAAAGAGTAACTGTCTATGGAGAAAGGAGTACATCAAGCTTCCAAACTGGACGCCTCAGCAGACTCAGCCTCCTCCGGCGCGTCAGGGCACTCCGCCTCCTCCTCCTCCTCCGCCTCCTCCGGCGCGTCAGGGCACTCCGCCTCCTCCGGCGCGTCAGGGCATTCCGCCTCCTCCTCCACCTCCTCCGGCGCCTCAGGGCACTCCGCCTCCTCCTCCGTCTCCTCCGGCGTGTCAGCGGACTCCGCCGCCAGATACGTCCATTTTGCATCATGCTTTTATATCAATATTTATTGCATTATGGGCTGTTCTTACATGTTATATCACAATACTTATGCCTTTTCTCTCCTATTCTACAAGGTTTACATGAAGAGGGAGAATGCCGGCATCTGGAATTCTGGGCTGGAAAAGGAGCAAATATTAGAGACCTATTCTGCACAACTCCAAAAGTCCTGAAACTTCACAGAGAGTCATTTTGGAATTAATAAAAAATATTGGGTGAAGAAAGCACTAGAGGGGGGCCACCAGCCATCCACAAGGGCAGAATCAATCTAGGGCTCCGGCGGAGCTGTTCTGCCGGGGAAACTTCCCTCCTGGAGGGGGAAATCGAAGCCATCGTCATCACCAACGATCCTCTCATCGAGAGGGGGTCAATCTCCATCAACATCTTCACCATCACACTACTAGAAAAAGGCTGATCGCCAATATCTCTACTAGTGGCGCACCATGATGGTGGTGCGCCACTGCTATATAGCAGTGGTGCACAAGAATCAGGTGCGCCATTGCTATGTTTTTACTAATGGCGCACCACATGAGCAGTGCGCCATTGTTTTTTTTTTTGGGTCCACCCCCCCCCCACCAGAAATAGCAATGGCGCACCACACCTAGGTGCGCCACTGCTATGCTACATAGCAGTGGTGCGCCATAGCTATGTCTGGTGGGGGTGTGCCTGCGTGTGTGTGTGAGGTTAGTAATGGCGCACCCTCCCTGGTGCGCCATTGCTAGGGTTAGCAATGGCGCACCAGGGAGGGTGCGCCATTACTAACGTCTCACACACACAAACACACACACACACACACACACACACACACACACACACACACACACCCTGTGGATCGCCTTTTAGGTTTAAAAAAAATAAAAGAAAATGACAAAAGATTCAAAAAAAATTCGAAAAAATAGATGCCCATGTGTTATGTGTTCTAGTTGTTAGGAAAATTAACAAACATGAATTTTGATTTTTTTTGCAAAAGGCCGCCGTGTTTCGGTAAAATGGTCGTAACTTTTGCACACGACCTGCGATGAAAAAGTTTTTTATATGAAAAATCCTCTACTCGAAAAGTTACATCCGAATTTAATGGGCCATGCCCGTCATCGATTTTCTAGAATCCTCAAAAACCTGACAGAAAAAAAGTTACGATGCTTTTAAGATCTAGAGGCACAAAAATACGAAAAAAATGCAAAAAATAAATAAATTAGCAATGGCGCACTAGTGCATGGTGCGCCACTACTATTTTCCCGCCTTCACAATTCAAAAAAATTCAAAAAAATAAAAAAAATTAGCAATGGCGCATCAGTGAATAGTGCGCCACTACTATTTTCCCGCCTTCACAATTCAAAAAAATAGCAATGGCGCACCAGTGCATGGTGCGCCACTGCTAAGTTGGGATAAATGTTTAAAAGGGCCGGCCAGCCACTTACCCCTTCATTCTTCTCCTCCTCTCCTCCACTCCATCTCCTCCTCTCCTCCACTCCATCTCCTCCTCTTCGGCGACCTCCTCCTCCTCACGGTGCTCCTCCTCCGGTGACCTCCTCCTCACGGTGCTCCTCCTCCGGCGACCTCCTCCTCCCTCCTCTCCTCCTCACGGTGCTCCTTCTTCCTCTCCTGCTCACGGTCCTCCTCCTCTCCGGCGACCTCCTCCTCCCTCCTCTCCTGATCCTCACGGTCTCTCCTCCCTCCTCTCCTCCTCACGGTCTCTCCCCCCTCCTCCTCTACTTCCGGCCACATGTGGAGCTCCCCCGGCACAAAGAACGTACCAGATCCAGGTCGAGAACGAAATTTGAAAAAAATTCAAGAAAAAAAAACGAGCAAAAAAACAAGCCAAAAAAATGAGCAAGATCTAGATCCAGATCCAAATTCAAAATTCAAAAATAGCAATGGTGCACGGTGGGGTTTAGACGGTGTGCCACTACTATTTTCCCGCCTTCAAAATTCAAAAAAAATCAAAAAAATTCAAAAAAAATGTTACCAGTGGCGCACCTGTAGCAATAGTAATGGCGCACCAGAGGTGCGCCAATGTTACCTGCAATACAAATGGCGCACCAGAGGTGCGCCATTAGTATTTGTTACTAGGTGCGTGGTAATACTGGCGCACCTACAGTGCGCCATTAATGGCAAAAATAGGTGCGCCACTAACAGTCCTTTTTCTAGTAGTGTCACCATCTCCTCTCAAACCCTAGTTCATCTCTTGTATCCGATGTTTGTCTCAAAACCTCAGATTCGTACCTGTGGGTTGCTAGTAGTGTTGATTACTCCTTATAGTTGATGCTAGTTGGTTTATTCGGTGAAAGATCATATGTTCAGATCCTTAATGATAATTAATACTCCTCTGATTTTGAACATGAATATGCTTTGTGAGTAGTTACGTTTGTTCCTGAGGACATGGGAGAAGTCTTGTTATAAGTAATCATGTGAATTTGGTATTCGTTCGATATTTTGATGAGATGTATGTTGTTTTTCCTCTAGTGGTGGTATGTGAACGTCGACTACATGACACTTCACCATGATTTGGGCCTAGGGGAAGGCATTGGGAAGTAATAAGTAGATGATGGTTTGCTAGAGTGACAGAAGATTAAACCCTAGTTTATGCGTTGATTAATAAGGGGCTGATTTGGATCCATATGTTTCATGCTATGGTTAGATTTATCTTAATTCTTCTTTCGTAGTTGCGGATGGTTGTGAGAGGGGTTAATAATAAGTGGGAGGCTTGTCCAAGCAAGGGCAGCACCCAAGCACTGGTCCACACACATATCAAATTATCAAAGTAACGAACGCGAATCATGTGAGCATGATGAAAACTAGCTTGACAGTAATTCCCATGTGTCGTCGGGAGAGCTTTGCTTTATATAAGAGTTCGTCCAGGCTTGTCCTTTGCTACAAAAAGGATTGGGCCACCTTGATGCACCTTAGTTAATTTTGTTACTTGTTACCCATTACGAATTATCTTATCACAAAACTATCTGCTACCGATAATTTCAGTGCTTGCAGAGAATACCTTGCTGAAAACCGCTTGTCATTTCCTTCTGCTCCTCGTTGGGTTCGACACTCTTACTTATTGAAAGGACTACGATAGATCCCCTATACTTGTGGGTCATCAAGACTTTTCTAGCGCCGTTGCTGGGGAGTGAAGCTCCTTTGGTAAGGAAACATTTATATAGTGTGCTGAAATTTACTGTCACTTGTCGCTATGGAAAATAATCCTTTAAGGGGCTTGTTCGGGGTATCTTCACCCCAACCGGAAGAGCAAAGAGTTGCCCCTCAACCTACTGCACCTACTGAAAATATTTATTATGAAATTCCTTCGGGTATGATAGAGAAACTGCTAGCTAATCCTTATGCAGGAGATGGAACATTACATCTTGATATGCACCTAATCTATGTGGATGAAGGTTGTGGATTATTTAAGCTTGCAGGTTTGCCCGACGATGATGTCAAGAAGAAGGTCTTCCATTTATCTTTGAAGGGAAAGGCATTGACATGGTATAGGCTATGTGATGATATTGGATCTTGGAACTACAACCGATTGAAATTGGAATCTCATCAGAAGTTTTATCCCATGCATCTAGTTCATCGTGATCGGAATTATATATAAAAAATTTTGCCTCATGAAGGAGAAAGTATCGCTCAAGCTTGGGGGAGGCTTAAGTCAATGTTATATTCATGCCCCAATCATGAGCTCTCAAGAGAAATTATTATTTAGAACTTTTATGCTCGGCTTTCTCGTAATGATCAATCCATGCTCGATACTTCTTGTACTAGTTCATTTATGAAGAAGACTATTGAATTCAAACGGGATTTATTGGAAAGAATTAAACGCAACTCTGAAGATTGGGAACTCGACGAAGGTAAGGAGTCAGGTATAAACATTAAGTTTGATTGTGTTAGATCTTTTATGGATACCGATGCATTTCGAGAATTTAGCACTAAATATGGACTTGACTCTGAGATAGTAGCTTCTTTCTGTGAATCTTTTGCTACTCATGTTGTCTCCACAAGGAGAAGTGGTTTAAATATCATCCTCCCATTGAAGTTAAAGTAGTAGAACCTATTAAAGTTGAAGAAGAAACTGTTACTTATAATGTTGATCCTATTGTTCCTACCGCTTATATTGAGAAACCACCTTTCCCTGTTAGGATAAAAGATCATGCTAAAGCTTCAACTGTGGTTCGTAAGAGTTATACTAGAACACCTACACCCCCTGAACAAATCAAAGTTGAACCTAGTGTTGCTACGGTTAAAGATCTCTTGGTTGATAATATTGATGAGCATGTTATTTAGTTCTGTGGTGAAGCTGCTAGGATTGCTAAACCCGATATTAAAGATAAACATAGACCTATTGTTGGCATGCCTGTTATTTCTGTTAAAATAGGAGATCATTGTTATCATGGCTTATGTGATGTGGGTGCTAGTGTGAGTGCAATTCCTTTTACTTTATATCAAGAAATTATGAATGATATTGCACCTGCTGAGATAAAAGATATTGATGTTACTATTAAGCTTGCCAATAGAGATACCATATTACCAATAGGGATTGTTAGAGATGTCGAAGTCTTGTGTGGGAAAATAAAATACCCTACTGATTTTCTTGTTCTTCGTTCCCCACAAGAAGATTTTTGTCCCATTATATTTGGTAGACCTTTCTTGAATACTGTTAATGCTAAGATAGACTGTGAGAAAGAAATTGTTACTGTAAGTTTTGGGGATATGTCTCATGATTTTAATATCTCTAAATTTCGTAGACAACCCCATGATAAAGAATTGCCTAGTAAGGATGAAATTATTGGTCTTGCTTCTATTGCCGTGCCTCCTACTGATCCTTTAGAACAATATTTGCTAGACCATGAAAATGATATGTTTATGAATGAAAGAAAGGAATTAGATGAAATATTCTTTAATCAAGGGCCTATTTTGAAACATAATTTGCCTGTTGAAATCCTTGGAGATCGTCCTCCACCCAAGGGTGATCCCGTGTTTGAGATTAAACAATTACCTGATACTTTCAAATATGCTTATCTTGATGAAAAGAAGATATATCCTGATATTATTAGTGCTAACCTTTCAGACCATGAAGAAAAGAGATTATTGAAAACTCTGAAAAAGCACCATGCCGCTATTGGATATACTCTTGATGATCTTAAGGGCATTAGTCCCACTCTATGTCAGCACAAAATTAATATGGAGCCTGATGCTAAACCAGTTGTTGATCATCAATGACGGTTAAATCCCAAGATGAAAGAAGTGGTAAGAAATGAAATATTAAAGCTTCTGGAGGCAGGTATAATTTATCATATTGCTGATAGTAGATGGGTAAGTCCCGTTCATTGTGTCCCTAAGAAGGGAGGTATTACTGTTGTTCCTAATGATAAGAATGAATTGATCCCTCAAAGAATTGTTACAGGTTATAGAATGGTAATTGATTTTCGCAAATTAAACAAAGCTACTAGGAAAGATCATTACCCTTTTCCTTCTGTTGATCAAATGCTAGAAAGACTATCCAAACATACACATTTCTGCTTTCCAGATGGTTATTCTGGTTTCTCTCAAATACCTGTGTCAAAAGAGGACCAAGAAAAGACCACTTTTACTTGCCCTTTCGGTACTTTTTCTTATAGACATATGCCTTTTGGTTCATGCAATGCACCTGCTACCTTTCAAAGATGTATGACTGCTATATTCTCTGACTTTTGTGAAAAGATTGTTGAGGTTTTCATGGATGATTTCTCTGTTTATGGAACTTCTTTTGATGATTGCTTAAGCAACCTTGATCGATTTTTGCAGAGATGTGAAGAAACTAATCTTGTCTTGAATTGGGAGAAGTGCCACTTTATGGTTAATGAAGGTATTGTCTTGGGGCATAAAATTTCTGAAAGAGGTATTGAAGTTGATAGTAGATGCTATTGAAAAGATGCCGTGTCCTAAAGATATCAAAGGTATAAGAAGTTTCCTTGGTCATGCTAGTTTCTATAAGAGGTTTATTAAAGACTTCTCTAAAATTTCTAGGCCTCTCACTAATCTCTTGCAAAGAGATGTTCCTTTTGTTTTTGATGATGATTGTGTAGAAGCATTTGAAATACTCAAGAAAGCCTTGATTTCTGCACCTATTGTTCAATCACCTGATTGGAATACCCTTTGAAATTATGTGTGACGCTAGTGATTATGCTGTTAAGGCTGTTCTAGGACAAAGAGTTGATAAGAAATTAAATGTTATCCATTATGCTAATAAAACTCTAGACAGTGCCCAGAGAAATTATGCTACTACTGAAAAGGAATTTTTAGCAGTTTTTTTTGCTTGTGATAAGTTCAGATCTTATATTGTTGATTCCAAAGTAACTGTTCACACTGATCATACTGCTGTTAAATATCTTATGGAAAAGAAAGATGCTAAACCTAGACTTATTAGATGGGTTCTCTTGCTACAAGAATTTGATTTGCATATTATTGATAGAAAGGGAGCTGACAACCCCGTTGCAGACAACTTTTCTAGGTTAGAGAATGTTCTTGATGACCCACTACCTATTGATGATAGTTTTCCTGATGAGCAATTAGCTGTCATAAATGCTTCTCGTAATACTCCATGGTATGCTGATTATACTAATTACATTGTTGCTAAATTTGTACCATCTAGTTTCTCCAGCAAAAGAAAAAGTTTTTCTATGATTTAACACATTACTTTTGGGATGACCCACACCATTATAAAGAATGAGTAGATGGTATTATTAGACGTTGTGTACCTGAGCATGAACAGGAACAGATCCTACGCAAGTTCCACTCTGAGGCTTACGGAGGACACAATGCTGGAGATAGAACTGCACACAAGGTATTGCAATCTGGTTTTTATTGGCCTACTCTCTTCAAGGATGCTCGTAAGTTTGTCTTATCTTGTGATGAATGTCAAAGAATTGGCAATATTAGTAGAAGTCAGGAAATGCCTATGAATTATTCACTTGTTATTGAACCATTTGATGTTTGGGGCTTTGATTATATGGGACCTTTTCCTTCCTCTAATGGATATACACATATTTTAGTTGCTGTTGATTATGTTACTAAGTGGGTAGAAGCTATTCCAACTAGTAGTGCTGATCATAACACTTCTATTAAGATGCTTGAAGAAGTTATTTTTCCGAGGTTTGGAGTCCCTAGATATTTAATGACTGATGGTGGTTCACACTTTATTCATGGTGCTTTACGTAAATTTCTTGCTAAATATGATGTTAACCATAGAATTGCATCTCCATATCATCCTCATTCTAGTGGTCAAGTGGAATTGAGCAATAGAGAGATTAAATTGATTTTGCAAAAGACTGTTAATAGATCTAGAAAGAATTGGTCTAAGAAACTTGATGATGCATTATGGGCTTATAGAACTGCTCATAAAAACCCTATGGGTATGTCTCCATACAAAATGGTTTATGGAAAGGCTTGCCACTTACCTCTTGAACTAGAACATAAAGCGTATTGGGCAATCAAAGAGCTCAACTATGATTTCAAACTTGCCGGTGAGAAGAGGTTATTTGACATAAGCTCGCTTGATGAATGGAGAACCCAAGAATATGAGAATGTCAAGTTGTTTAAAGAAAAAGTTAAAAGATGGCATGACAAAACGATACAAAAGCATGAGTTTAATGTAGGTGATCATGTTTTTCTATACAACTCTCGTCTAAGATTTTTTGCAGGAAAGCTTCTCTCTAAATGGGAAGGTCCTTACATTATCGAGGAGGTCTATCATTCCGGTGCCATCAAAATCAACAACGCCGAAGGCACAAATCCGAAGGTGTTAAATGGTCAAAGAATCAAACATTATATCTCAGGTACTCCCTTAAATGTTGAGACCAATATAATTAATACCATAACACCGGAGGAGTACATAAGGGATACTTTCCAGAACGTTTCAGACTCCGAAAAGGAATAGGTATGTGGTACGGTATGTAAACCGACTCCAAAATGTTTCCAATGGCAATTTTTCTCTGTTTTGGAATATTTAGAAAAATAGAAAAATTAAAAGCAGTCCGAAGAGTGCACGAGGAGACCACAAGGGTGGAGGTCGTGCCCTACCCCCCTGGGCGCGCCCCCCTACCTTGTGGCCACTCATGTGCCCTCCAGACTCCGTTTTCTTGCACAATACTTCTTTTGGTCGGCAAAAATTCATTATATAATCTCCCAAAGGTTTTGACCACCGTGCCACAACAAAATCCCCTGTTTTCATTTTGAGTTGTTTCTGTAGCAGATTTGGAGCAAGATGTCTTCGCAAGAGTCGGTCGGAGAGAGTTGTGTCTCTCATCCAACACCGGGGCCAAGAGCAAACAGCGAAGCTGACCAATTCGGGCAATCAATGGAGGAAGAGATGGAGGCTGACTTGAAAAGGGTGGATGCCATGGAGGTGGATCAAGAAGTTACCTCTCATCTTCAAGCTGGATTCATGCTGGAGGAACTTCAGAGCTCAGCAATTCCAAATTCGGTCATTCCTCCCAATGATAGATTCCTCTCTTATGAAAATATGAAAAAGAGTGTTGCTTTTTCCCCCACAGCTATGAAACATCCATGGGTGATGGGATCTCTAGCCATCAAGGGTAAACTTCGCAAGGAAATAATGGATCTTAAGCAGCAAAATAATAAGCTCGAGGAGGAGAATCGCTTCCTAAGGGGCATCATCGACAAGAATATCACATCACGACCACCGAAGAAAGAGACATAAATACATGGGTATCGGCACTCCCCTTGGCAACTGCCAAGCTTGGGGGAGGTGCCCCGGTATCGTATCACCATCACACCTTTACTTTTATCGTTTTTTCTTAGTTTGATCCTTTTGGTTATATCTTGATCTAGTAGAATAATGTTTTAGTATGACTTAGCTTTGAGTTTTGTTTCGACATCTATCTATGCAATCGAGTCCGTGAGTTGTATAATAAAAAGTAGTTTTGAGTTGAGGGCTTTGCTTTCTTGCTATGATCCTGAGGGAATAAAATAAGAAAAAGAATAAAAAGAAATAAAAAAGATCATATATTGATCTTATGGAGAGTAATGACTTCACATATAAAGAGTATGATGAATAAAATTTGTTGAGAGTTGACAAACATAGTTTTGGTCATAGTTGCAATTAATAGGAAGTAATAAAGAAAGAGAGGCTTCACATATAAATATACTATCTTGGACATCTTTTGTGATTCTGAGCACTCATTAAAATATGACATGCCAAAAAGTTGATGTTGGACAAGGAAGACAACATAATCGGTTATGTTTTCTTATATCCGAATAGAAGTTATATTGTCATGGATCCTCCCACATGTTGAGCTTGCTTTTCCCTCTTATGCTAGCCAAATCCTTTGCACCAAGTAGAGATACTACTTTTGCATCCAAACATCCCTTAACCCAGTTTTGCCATGAGAGTCCACCATACCTACCTATGGATTGAGTAAGATCCTTCAAGTAAGTTGTCATCGGTGCAAGCAATAAATATTGTTCTCAAAATATGTATGATCTATTAGTGTGAAGAAAATAAGCCTTATACGAAATTGTGATATGGAAGAAATAAAAGCGACAGACTGCATAATAAAGTTCTTTATCACAAGCGGCAATATAAAGTGACGTTCTTTTGCATTAAGATTTTGTGCATCCAACCATAAAAGCGCATGACAACCTCTGCTTCCCTCTGCGAAGGGCCTATCTTTTACTTTTATCTTCTACCCTTATACAAGAGTCATGGTGATCTTCACCTTTCCTTTTTACACTTTTTTTCTTTTGGCAAGCACTATGTGTTGGAGAAAGATCCAGATACATATATCCACTCGGATGTAGGTTATCATAAAGTATTATTGTTGACATTACCCTTGAGGTAAAGGTTGGGAGGCGAAACTATAAGCCCCTATCTTTCTCTGTGTTCGACTGAGGCTTTGAACCCATAAGTATCGCGTGAGTGTTAGCAATTTTGAAAGACTAAATGATAGTTGAGTATGTGGACTTGCTGAAAAGCTCTTAAATTGACTCTTTTCGATGTTATGATAAATTGTAATTGCTTCAATGACTGAGATCAAAATTTGTTAGTTTTCAATGAAGTTTTTGATTCATACTTTACCTTGTGAACGAATTGTTACTTTAGCATAAGAAATTATATGACAATATATGTTGCTGTTCTAAAGATGATCATGATGCCCTCACGTCCGTATTTTATTTTATCGACACCTCTATCTCTAAACATGTGGACATATTTTTCGATTTTGGCTTTCGCTTGAGCACAAGCGAGGCCTAAGCTTGGGGGAGTTGATACGTCCATTTTGCATCATGCTTTTATATCAATATTTATTGCATTATGGGCTGTTGTTACACATTATATCACAATACTTATGCCTTTTCTCTCTTATTTTACAAGGTGTACATGAAGAGGGAGAATGCCAGCAGCTGGAATTCTGGGCTGGAAAAGGAGCAAATATTAGAGACCTATTCTGCACAACTCCAAAAGTCCTGAAACTTCACGGAGAGTCATTTTGGAATTAATAAAAAATATTGGGCGAAGAAAGCACCAGAGGGGGGCCACCAGCCATCCACAAGGGTGGAGGGCGCGCCCTACCCCCTAGGTGCGCCCCCTACCTTATGGGCCCCCTGTCAGGCTTTCGGTGCCCATCTTTTGCTATATGGTGTGTTTTGACCTGCAAAAAATCATAATGAAGCTTTTGGGACGAAGCGCCACCGTCTCAAGGAGGAACCTGGGCAGAACCAATCTATGGCTCCGGCGGAGCTGTTCTGCCGGGGAAACATCCCTTCTGGAGGGGGAAATCGAAGCCATCATCATCACCAACGATCCTCTCATCGAGAGGCGGTCAATCTCCATCAACATCTTCACCAGCACCATCTCCTCTCAAACCCTAGTTCATCTCTTGTATCCGATCTTTGTCTCAAAACCTCATATTGGTACCTGTGGGTTGCTAGTAGTGTTGATTACTCCTTGTAGTTAATGCTAGTTGGTTTATTCGGTGGAAGATCATATGTTCAGATCCTTAATGATAATTAATACTCCTCTGATTTTGAACATGAATATGCTTTGTGAGTAGTTACGTTTGTTCCTGAGGACATGGGAGAAGTCTTGTTATAAGTAATCGTGTGAATTTGGTATTCGTTCGATATTTTGATGAGATGTATGTTGTCTTTCCTCTAGTGGTGTTATGTGAACGTCGACTACATGACACTTCACCATGATTTGGGCCTAGGGGAAGGCATTGGGAAGTAATAAGTAGATGATTGGTTGCTAGAGTCACAGAAGCTTAAACCCTAGTTTATGCGTTGCTTCGTAAGGGGCTGATTTGGATCCATATGTTTCATGCTATGGTTAGATTTATCTTAATTCCTCTTTTGTAGTTGCGGATGCTTGCGAGAGGGGTTAATCATAAGTGGGAGGATTGTCCAAGAAAGGGCAGCACCCAAGAACCGGTCCACCCACATATCAAATGATCAAAGTAACGAACGTGAATCATGTGAGCATGATGAAAACTAGCTTGACAGTAATTCCCATGTGTCCATGGGAGCGCTTTGCTTTATATAAGAGTTCGTCCAGGTTTGTCCTTTGCTACAAAAAGGATTGGGCCACCTTGCTGCACCTTAGTTACTTTTCTTACTTGTTACCCGTTATGAATTATCTTATCACAAAACTATCTGCTACCGATAATTTCAATGCTTGCAGAGAATACCTTGCTGAAAACTGCTTGTCATTTCCTTCTGCTCCTCGTTGGGTTAGACACTCTTACTTATCGAAAGGACTACGATAGATCCCCTATACTTGTGGGTCATCACCGCCTCAGCAACGGCGGAAGAGAGACGCCGCCGCTCCGGCGGCTAGCAGTACAAGAGGCGGGAAGAAATACACATTTTGTCCAAGCCTCAAGCCTCTTCCAAAGTTACCATATGAGAGGACTGGCAAGGAAAACGCGGACATCAGTGCTGCCGAAGTGCAGGCCCATTTTGAACGGAGGAAACGTCCACCTCCGAAGGAAATAATAGGTCCGGTGAAAGCGAAGCGCACTCTTGATGCCCTTAAGCGACCACCACCGTCTCCTCCGCAATCCAACTATGACCGCTGTATTGAAAAGACATATAAGGAAGCGCAGCGGTCAAGAAGTACTACCAGTGCTGCAAGATTAGAAGCAAAACGAAGAAGTGGGAAAACAATTCCCCAGCTCGGTGAACAGGAGAACAATCGTGCCCCCCGCTCAAGGTGTCTAGCGATATCGTCGCTAATCATCCAAGGCTACTGCTCGGTACCAATCTTGGTGATTACCTGGGCGATGATGTACAGTTTGAAACGTTAGAGGTAGTAGAGATCTTCAGATACAAGCACGGGAAGCCTCTCGTCAAACCTGATCATCCTCCTCTAACAACGATGATGCAAAAATTGCAAGAATGGTACTTGGAAAGCTGCAGGTAAGTCTGGGACCGATAGTTTGATGCTCAAAATTAAATAAGAGCACGACCTCAATGGAGTTGAGTTGATGCCTGTTGAATTTGTGGAGTTATTTCAGTTATTCAATCAAGAGGCCCTAGACAAACAACTCATGACATGCTACTGTCTGTAAGTATTATTTCTATAATTAAGTCTCTAGCTCAGCTCATTCATTGCATGTATATATAATTATCCTCACTATATTATGTAGATTGAAGATCGTCGAATGTAAAAAAGGACAAATCTATGACATTGGGTTCATTAGCCCAAATACCGTAAATGAATGTTCGGTAGCAAACAGAGTCAAAGATAGTGAGGAAAACTTGCTACAATCGTTCCTTCGACATCAAAACAAAGGGAAAATACTCTTTCCTTACAACTTCAAGTGAGTGTTACTGTTTTGTGCATATTCGGTTTCGCTTACTCGAGGTTAAGTAATGTAATTGATGAGTTATGCGTGCGCAGGTTCCACTTTATTCTGTTAGAGATTAAGCTTGACGGGGGAGTAGTAACTGTCTTAGACTCGAGACGTAAAGATCCCTAGGAGTATGCGGACATGACTGCAATGCTCTAGAAGTAAGTTCAATCATTATCGCACCATATCGGCAACTTTCGTTCATTTCCTGATATCAAGTAATCATTTTCTTTGCCTGGCAGGGTTTGGAAAAAGTTCACCGGAATGGTTCCGGGTCTGCAGAAGGAGCTGCGATTTACACACCCCAAAGTAAGTAGTACTAGCTAGTTCCGCGCATCTCTCATTGATTCTAGTTTCATCAATACCATTTATCATGCTAGATTATCAATTTGATTGAACTCTATTCTCGTAAAGTGCTACTAGCAGGAAGGCAGGAATCATTTATGTGGATACTACGTTTGCGAGTTCATGCGCAGCTTGACCTCTGAGCGGGGCTACTCTGACAAACAATATGAAGTACGTAAACAATATTCACAATTTTATTTTATTACCATCAATTGTGTTGAGTTTTATTCATATATATGTATTGACCCCCTTCTTTAAATTAGATGTGGCAGATGCGGAATAAACTCCTACCACATGATCGCTTACGAGCAATTCAAGAGGAATTGGTGGGATTCTTTCTTGACCACGTCATACATAAAGACGGAGAATACCATGTGGAAATTCAAGCTGATTTTCGGTAGATGATGTCAGGGATCGTAAGAGATGTTATATTGTATATATGTAGTAGCGTCGGATAGATATACGAAAACTTGTTATTCGACCAAGCACAGAGAAAGAGAGGTCACTTCTCTCTATATATGTTCATGATCATGATGTTGTGTAATTAATGGTTCCCTCATTTGCTTACTAGCTAGCGTCGACTTATCTCTGTATGTAGTAGCTACCGTCGACCAAGCACGGAGAAAGAGAGGTCACTTCTCTCTATATGTAGTAGCTATAGCTAACACAATATGAAACACCTAAATTAACCCTCCAAAACCCCTAAACCCCCCCCCCCCTTTAAAAAAAACCAAAACCCCAGTGCCTGGGAGCTGCTGACGCATGGCTGCCTTTTAGTCCCGGTTGGTGTTACCAACCGGGACTAAACGTCCTCCTGCCTGGGCGCCCCACAGCGGCCACGTGGACCTCCTTTGGTCCCGGTTCATAAGCGAACCGGGATTAAAGGTTTTGGGCATTAGTCCCGTTTGTTTTGTCCCGGTTCCAGAACCGGGACTAAAGGCCCTCTGGAACCGGGATTAAAGGCCCTCTGGAACCGGGACTAGTACCCTTTCCTCTACTAGTGGTATGTATGTATGGATGGATGGATGGATGTATATAGAAAATGTTCATATGATGAATTTATTTTTTTTCATAGAATTTTTGTGTCCATGTATGTATGTATGTATGGATGGATGGATGTACATAGAAAATGTTCATATGAATTTTTTTGTTCACAGAAATTTTTTTTATCATAGAAATTAGTTAAAATTTACTAAGTTACTAAGTTTTACTATAGACTTGGTTAAAATTTACTAAGTTAAAATGTTCATATGATGAATATTGTTTTTCTATAGACTTTGCTAAAAATTACTAAGTTTTCATTTTCCTAAATCGGGGAGAGGCAACTTTACTAAATGGGCATGATGATAATGAAATTTACTAAGGTTAATTATGGAGAGAGGGAGTAACAACTCATATATTGAAAATTTACTACCGGTCCGCTCGCCCAACCATCTCCCGAGGCCACGCAAACCCTAGAAGAAAGAGCGTTGTCGATCTCATACGCCCTCCCGCCCCTACCTGTTTGTCGAAGGTGGCGGGTGGGGTCTTGTATATAAAGCTACAACAATAATATCGGTTTATTCGGTAGGCGGCATAGGTCAATGGGGTAGAATGGATAGTTCGATCTCCTGCATAGCGATTGTTCGTAACTCTCTTGGGAATTCAACATATCCCCGATAACTTTGACATGAGGGGGGGTCCGCAAAGTATCCTCGACGACCAAGAGAGAGGCGGTCCACAAAGTATCCTCTCTTGAAAGATAGGACGACTCATCAGACATGAGGGGGGAGGAGTCCTCGATGATCGTCTGAAACTGACTATTATAAAACTTGTGAACTTTGCATGATGTTTGCCACTAATCCATTGCTCATATGCATATGATTCCTTGTTGTGATTAGGTCTATGTTTGCCACTAATCCATCTCTCATGATTTTATATTGCCATGTTGTAATATTTGTAGAAACTATGGACAGAGACTTAGAAAAAGAAGAGTTGTTGGGGGATATAATCCGCGACGGAGGTGATATCACCTTGTCATTTCTCAACGACACCGATGGTGATGATGAAAGAGAGGATGACGGCTCCGGTGATCGAATGGAGGAGGAAGGAGATCATGACGGCTCCGGTGATCCAACGAAGGAGGGAGGATATGACGGCTCCGCCGGTGTTGGAGCCTTAACTGTTGCAAAGTCTAGCGAGGTATATATATTAACGCTTCTTTCTTCTTTTAGCTCTCCAGATCGAGCCAAACTTCTGTATGGAGACGAGGCCCGAAGAAAAAGTTGGGCCAGGATGAAAGGTTCACGATTGAAGAAGTCGCTCCAGATGGCCAATCGATTGCTCCCAAGCGGAGCAAAGACAAATTTGTACATCAGTGCAGAGTTCTTGTTAGCGACAGCATCCCAATCAGCATCCAAGAATGGAATAAGAAGAAGGACTCTGAAGTTTCTTATGTCCACGATAGACAGAAAGATGATCTTTGGAACTCGCTGATGATAAATTTCAGCCTACTGCCAGAGGAGGATCCGAATAACCCCGGTATACAGCGAAATGTCAAGGCGTTTGCTCTTAAGAAGATGGCAGAACTATTCAAGAACTAGAAGAAACTATTGAACACAAAGTTTGTCGACAAAGACGAGACTCCAGAATTCACTGGTCAATATGAGAAGATAAAAGATCACTGGCCCGCATTTGTGGCGTACAAGAAATCGGAGAAGGCTAAGCAAAGGTCACAGATAAATAAGCAAAATGCTGCAAAGAAGAAGTATCACCATGTTACAGGGTCAGGTGGCTATAGCAAAGCCCGGCCTACGTGGGACAAAGCTGACAATGACTTGCTTGCTAAAGGGGGTCCAACCAGCAACATTGCACTGGCCCGAACGGGCAAGGACTTGGTTCTTCGGGGTTTGGTGAACTTTGGACCCAGAATCAGGGAAGTGTATTTTCACGAAAGCTCAACTTGAAACACCCGTCAAAAAGCTTGAGGAAGCAATCAAGGAAGCGCAAGAAGGGAGGTTCCATCCCGACAGAGAGAAGGACGAGCTGTCAAAGGCCCTCGGGAATCCTGAACACCCAGACGAACACGAGGCACATTAGGCTCCGTTCCATGGAAGTACGGCTTTCCGGATAGTAGTGCCACTTATAGAAGTCGAGGAAGAAAGAAGAAAGAGGAAGCAGACCAGATGAAGATGATGGAAGAAAGAATAGCGAAACTAGAGGAACTTGAGAGCGAGCGAGCTACCGGCCCACCATCTCAGCAGCATGAAAATCCTTCATTCGACACTGTCCACGAAGCTACCCGACCATCTCAGAGGAAAAGTCGTGTGGCTTCCACTGAGCTCGTTAAGCCTGATATACTACTTCCAAACTGGACGCCGTCTCAACAGACTCAGCCGGAGGAGGCCCCTCAGCAGAATCCTCACAATCCAGCTCTGCTATCTCCGCTTCCTCAGTCGTCTCCGGTGCGTCAGCCGTCTCCGCCGCCTCAGCGGACTCTGCCGCGTCAGCGGACTCCGACGGAGGAGGCCCCTCATCAGAATCCTCCTCCACCTCAGCTATCTCCGCCGCGTCAGCGGACTCCGCCTCCTCCGTCGCCTCAGCAACGGCGGAAGAGAGGCGCCGCCACTCCGGCGGTTAGCAGTACAACAGGGAAGAAATTCAGAGCTGGTCCAAGCCTCATGGGTCTTCCAAAGTTACCATATGAGAGGATTGACGAGGAAAACTAGGACATCGTGGCTGCCGAAGTGAAGGCCCATTTTGAACGGAAACCTCCACCTCCAAAGGAGAAAATAGATCTGGTGAAAGCAAAGCGCTCTCTTGATGCCCTTAGGCGACCACCACCGCCTCCGCCGCTATCACACTATGACCGCTGTATTAAAAGACATATGATGAACCGCGGCGGTCGGGAAGTACTAGCAGTGCAGCAAGACGAAGTGGGAAAACAATTCCCCAGCTCGGAGAACAGGAGAAGCAATTGTGCCCCCCGCTCAAGGTGTTTACCGATATCGCTAATCATCCGAGGCTAGCACCCGGTACCACTCTTGGTGATTACGTGGGCGATGATGTATAGTTTGACATGGCTGAGGTAGTAGCGCCCTTTAGATACGAGCACGGGAAGCCTCTCGTCAAACCTGATCAGCTCCTGCATCTACCAACGATGATGCGAAGATTGCATGACTTGTACTTGGAAATCTGCAGCAAGGATGGGACAGACAGTATTTTGCTGGGAATTAAAGATGAGCATGACTTCATTGGAGTCCACCTGATGTACGTTGAATTTGTGGAATTATTTCAGTTATTCAATCAATACGCCATAGACAAAACTCTCGTGACTTGCTACTGTCTGTAAGTATTACTTCTGTAATCAAGTCTCTAGCTCAGCTCGTTCATTGCATGTATATATAATTATCCTCACTATATTATGCAGATTGAAGATCGCCGAATGCAAAAGAGGTCGACAAATCTATGACATTGGGTTCGTTAGCCCAAATACTGTAAATGAATTTACGGTACAAAACAGAGCCAAAGATATTGAGGATAACTTGCAAAACGTGTTCCTTCGACATCAAAACAAAAGGGAAATACTTTTTCCTTACAACTTCAAGTGAGTGTTACTGTCTTGTGCATATTCTGTTTCGCTTACTCGAGGTTAAGTACTGTAATTGATGAGTTTTGCACGCGCAGCTTCCACTTTATTCTGCTATCCATTAAGCTTGACGCGGGAGTAGTAACTGTCTTAGACTCGAGACGTAAAGAGCCTAAGCTGTGGGAGGACATGAGTGAATTGCTCCAGAAGTAAGTTCAATCATTATTGCACCATATCGGCAACTTTCGTTCATTCCCTGATATCAACTAATCATTTTCTTTGCCGGGCAGGGTTTGGAAAAAGTTCACCAGAATGGTTCTGGGTCTAGAGAAGAAGCAGCTGCAATTTACACCCCCCAAAGTAATTAGTACTAGCCAGTTTCGCGCATCTCTCATTGATTCTAGTTTCATCAATACCATTATCATACTTGATTATCAGTTTGATTGAACTCTATTCTCTTAAAGTGCTTGTGGCAGGCACCCGGAAATAATTTATGTGGATACTACGTTTGCGAGTTCATTCGCCACTCGACCTCTGAGCGGGGCTTATCTTCACAACAATTTGAAGTACGTAAACAATATTCACAATTCTATTTTATTACCATCAATTGTGTTGAGTTTCATTCATATATATATATATATATATTGACCCCCTTCTTTAAATTAGATCTAGGAGAAGCGGGATCAACTCCTGCCACATGATCGCATACGAGCAATTCAAGAGGAATTGGCGGGATTCTTTGTTGACCACGTCATACCTAAAGACGGAGAATACCATCAGGAAGTGCAAATGGATTTGGGTGGATGATGTCAGGGATCGTAAGAGATGTTATATTGTATATATGTTGTAGCGTCGGATAGATATACGAAAACTTGTTGTTCGACCAAGCACGGAGAAAGAGAGGTCACTTCTCTTTATATATGTTCATGACGATCTTGTGTAATGGTTCCTTCATTGCTATATGTAGTAGCTAGCGTCGAGTTGAATGGAAACCATTAAATAAAAATGAAACCCTAAATGTAAAAGAATTGAAGGGTAAACACAAAAATAAAAGGGGGAAACACAAAATGAAAATCTCTAAACCCCTCCTTTAGAAAAACAAAAACCCCAACGCCTGGTAGCTGTTGACGCATGGCTGCCTTTTAGTCCCGGTCGGTGTTACCAACCGGGACTAAAGGTCCTCCTGCCTGGGCGCCCCACAGCGGCCACGTGGAACTCCTTTAGTCCCGGTTCGTAAGCCAACCGGGACTAAAAATGGTGGGCATTAGTCCCGATCGTTTTGTCCCGGTTGCAGAACCGGGACAAAAGGCCCTCTGAAACCGGGACTGATGCCCTGTTTTTTACTAGTGTGAGGATATGTTGATGCCATGTGATGGGATGAATGGGACCTGATACTGCTATTCTCAGACGACTATTGTGTTGGCCACAAGGAGTTTGTGGCGTGTATTGTGTTTATGATTGACCAGCCCATTTAGTGCGGCTTCGGTTGGGCAGACGCAGAATTGCATTGTAATATTGTTTCATTTTTTATTGAATATAAAAGAGCTGTAATTGTTGTGCATCCCAATTTTATTTGTTTTGATTCTTCACGCTTCTTCCACAAGTGGTTGTTTGATATTACTATTTTTTATCATGCGACAAAATGGTGCTTCCTTACAAATATGATTGTGGAACGGAAAAGAGGTTTTTACTATGAACAGTTTGTTCCCTTCACACCAGAGAAAATGAATCTTCCGTGCGTCAAGAAAAATGCTTCTGTGATATAAAAATCAAGCTGACATCTAAACAAACACATCTTAAAAGATATGGTAATTAATTGTCAGATTTAATTGTGAGAATTCCGCCAAAAATGGGATTTATCGTCGTTCGCAAAATTATGCTTCCATGCATCAAGGAAAATGCTTCCGTGGCATAAAAATCATGCTGCCATCGATGCAGAAACACATCTAAGAAAAGATCGTAATTTTCCATCTAAAAGAAAAGATTGTAATTACTTGTTGAATCTTATTGTGAAAAATAATCATATTTTTCAAAAATGTTTTTCCACAACAAAAGGTACGTCATTCCCGGGAGCAGTTTTAGGAAACAAAACTCAGTTTTGGGGTGTTAGCGATTAGGATGCAGCTAACATTACGGAAGTAGTTTCCAAGAAGCATGCAATTAACGTAGAAAACTAACCTGCCATGCGTGGGGCATTAGTAGCAGATTGGATGGCCAACATTCTTCTGATCCTATGGTCTTCAGCTAGTCTGATAGAATCAATAGATCAGTAGTGGCTCCCTTGGTTTTATTGCAATATGTTGATATTATGATTCTCTGTTGACCTGCTCATGCAAATCCTACCTTTCCGGTCAGGTCACTACTACACGTTGGTTGACTGATCCTATCCCAAGATCGCTCCCCTCCTGAGCCATTTGATCACCAAATGTGCAGGCAAACGCCTCCCTCCCATCCCCATCTTCGGCAACGCTCGCACGCTGCTGCGCGGTGCGCTCCCTGAGTCACCCTCGCGGGCCACACACAACCTTACGACCAAACTTCTGTACCATTACTATATTACGGGTGTTCTCTGTTCTCAGCATTCTCTGTTAGTTTTCTATCTCTGGTCTTATAGTTATATTCTTTAGAATATCGCCAAGTCATGGCTGCAATACTACAAATTACGAGAGCTAGAAAACTGTTGCCTGATGCAATTTTATATTTATTATTTTACCAAAAGATTACAAGGTTAATTCTTGCACTTAATATAATCATGTCATTATAAGAAGACTCAAGTTCTCAGTATCAGCACTTATAGCTCTGTGCCCATGTAACTTGTGTGGTAAATTGTGTGTAGTGTTATCTCTCTGGACTTTTTTCTTTTACAAAGAATTTTGACTTCTATAAGTTTTTGTCCTTTTTAATAACTGCATTCGATATCGGCAGTACCGATTAAGATGTCATGAAGCCCTTGGACGTGTATTCTCCGATACAACCATGGCAATGACCAGTGAAGCTGCATGTCAATAACTGTATTCTTCTCTACTGTAGAGCAGATTCAGTATTGACTGATATGTTGTACTGCTACTTACTATGTGTTTTCTGCGAAAGAAAACAGATATAGTGCAATATAACACCTAGCTTAGTCATTTTGTTTCTTTTGCACTGTTGAACTATTGTATTTTAGCATTGTTAACGACCATGGATTGTCCTCTTCAAAGGCGTGTGTTCTAAGCGTTGTGGACGGCATATGATTCTTTTTATTGAGTAGTCACATTGTGTTTCATGGAATTGAGCAATAGCTGCAAATCAACATTTCTGCGCAGAGAATTTGAATCCAGCTGCAAGCTCTGCTTCATTTTTAATGCATAGGTTATAAGAAGCATATGCCGATATATGTATTTTTTAGGATTTTCTGATATTTGATGCAAAATATTGATGGTCAAGTACCGTTCTGTGCATAAGCAATTTGTTCAGTTTGTTAACATTGTGTTACAATCCTCTTTTTATTATTACTAGCAAATATGCCCGTACGTTGCAATGGATAAAAAATATATCACACGGTTTTAACCTAGTATAAACATGGGTAAAATGCCTCCCCTCAAAAGATCCATGTCCTCTATGTTAACAAGACACCTCACCCGTGTTGCCGTATATCCTTTTTCGCACCCTCGCCGATGATGGCCACAGTGTTATCTAATCACAATGCGTTCTAACATGACCATTCCAAACCGATGAGCTGGGACACCGCATTCCACCCCTATCATTGAACTATGAATGTGCAAGTGAATATTCATATCTGAAAAAGTAATCTGGTTTTAGGAAGTCTGCATAAGTGTGCACCGAGGCAGGCCAGATCCTTCTTGAAGTTGGACATCAGCAGTGCACGGCACATACGTGCTGAAGCTGTGCAAGCACAAGAGCCGGTACTCGCCCGAGGGCTCGTGGAACTAAAACATGGGCTCCCGTTGTTCTTGTTCAGCGTCCAACCTCAGCAGCGGGAGGTCGCTCCACTGCCGCGTCACGGGGTTGCACACGAGGTGACGCTCAGCGTTGTGGTCGACCACAAGGTCATCGCCGACCAAGGGTTCGCTGTTCCGGAGCAGGATGAGGCTGTCGCACGAGGCCATCACCCATTAGGGAGCACTACTGCCGCTGCTCGTACCTATTATTCAGGCCCCCGGTCTTCTTGGGGAAGTGCGCTAGATGACACCACGGCGCCGTCCGGTGAGTGGAGACATCTACGGTCCAGCTCCTGCAGGTACAGGAGGAGGCCACTGTAGTCTTTCTCGCGTACAGGAGGAAGCGTACGCGGCGAGGAAGGCCGGCCCGTCGATGATGCGGAGCCACTCCCTGCAGACGGCGCAGAAGCGAAGGACAAACTTGACCGGCAGCAGGACGAGGACCTCGGTGCCTGCGCCACCCGTGGCTCGGCAGCTCGGACGGAGTCCTTGATGGCGCCGCACGCCTTTGTAACTGTTCTGCGTCGAGGCCATGCCCATCCTGCTGCCAATGGGCTACCAGGTTGTACGTGTCTCCGGCTGGCCGGCGAACGCCGAGCTGGTTAGTCATCCAATTCGGCAGCAGGCGGAACTAAAACCCGTGGTTTCGTCAATTCGTATTCCCTCGTCGTGTTCGTTCACATCCTTTTTTATGTATCTATACTCACGCGGACGCGGTTAAGGTTTGGGTCGGGTCCTTTTAAATCTCAACCATCAATTTTTATGATTAACGCAAATCAACGGTATAAAAGGATGACGTATGGAGAACTATAAAAGATTTCTTTCTTTAATATTAGGTAAAGATAGCAGTCTTTTCTGTACCAACAATGTGACATTATACCGCTCCTCATTTTCACAGGGTCATGGAACAATAAAAAAACTTGGCAATGGCCAACCTCTAGTCTACAATTATAATTCTGTGTGCACTTTGGAGCTATTGGATATCTGAATGTGTCGCGAAGTGACATTCACGGGCATAGGATCGACGGGTGCCGACTTCTCATGTTGCTACAGTACTGTAATGCGGATGGTTCATAAAATTGCTTGATTGCTTCTCAGGTGAGCTAAATGAAGAAAATATGCCCTAGAGACAATAGTAAAATTGCTATTTTATATTTCCTTATTTATAATAAAGGTTTATTATTCATGTTAGAATTGTATTGATCGGAAACTTAAATACATGTGTGAATACATAAACAAATACAGTGTTCCTAGTAAGCCTCTACTAGACTAACTCGTTGATCAAAGATGGTTAAGGTTTCCTAACCATAGACATGTATTGTCATTTGATAATGGGATCACATCATTAGGAGAATGATGTGATGGACAAGACCCATCCGTTAGCTTAGCATAATGATCGTTCAGTTTATTGCTATTGCTTTCTTCAAATACATATTCCTTCGACTATGAGATTATGCAACTCCCGAATACCGGAGGAATACGTTGTGTGCTATCAAACGTCACAACGTAACGGGGTGATCATAAAGATGCTCTACAGGTATCTCCGAAGGTGTTTGTTGAGTTGACATAGATCGAGATTAGCATTTGTCACTCCGAGTATCGGAGAGGTATCTCTGGGCCCTCTCGGTAATACACATCATAAGCTTGCAAGCAAATGACTGAGGAGTTAGTTACGAGATGATGTATTACGGAACGAGTAAAGAGACTTCTTGGTAACGAGATTGAATTAGGTATGAAGATACCGACGATCGAATCTTGGGCAAGTAGCATACCGACGTACAAAGGGAATTACGTATATTGTCATAACGGTTCGACCGATAAAGATCTTCGTAGAATATGTAGTAACCAATATGGTCATCCAGGTTCCACTATTAGTTATTGACCGGAGAGGTGTCTCGGTCATGTCTACATAGTTCTCGAACCCGTAGGGTCCGCACGCTTAACATTCGTTGACGATATAGTGTTATATGAGATATATGATTTGGTGACCGAATGTTGTTTGGAGTCCCAGATGAGATCACGGACATGACGAGGAGTCTCGAAATGGTCAAGAGATAAAGATTGACATATAGGACGATGGTATTCAGACACCGGAAGTGTTTCGCATTGTACCGGGTGATCATCGGAGTACCGGAGGGGGTACCGGGCCCCCTGGGAGGATAGTGGGCCTATTGGGCCACAAGTGGGGAGCACACCAGTCCACAAGGGGCTGGTGCTCACTGTAGGGTAACGCAGCAGAAAACAAAAAATTTCCGACCTACGCAACAGCCCAGGACCACTATGGAGACTGCATACAAAGTTTGATCATTTTCGTTACCGACTCGTAGCGCAGCGGAAGTAGAGTCGATGACGATCGGCGGTGCAGATCCCCGCAGCTAGGATTTACAACCTCCCAACCGCGAGGATGTATACCCTCATCCGCGCCCAGGACAGCCCTCCGGGAGGCGGTCGAACAGTCCCCCGGACGGTGTCGCGGACAGCCCTTCGGGAGGACTTCGAAACTCAGACGGTCACTCGGACAGCCCTTCGGGAGGACTCACAGAACTCGGACCGTCACTTGGACAGTCCTTCGGGAGGCACTCTCGAATAGCCCCTCGGGCACTAAGATCAAAACTACGACCTCTCTACAGAGTTGCACACATACGGTGTCATCTATCCGGCATGGCTTCGCCGTCCAGAACTAGTTCCCACCGGAACCCAGACAGCCTTTCGGCTCTACGAAACTATTTCGCGGGGAGGGAGAGAGAAGCCAGATCATTGCAATGGCACTTGTATGTGAGAAGGAGTGAGTCATTAGGCAGCCCCCTCCACACCTATTTATAAGCCAAGCCCAAGGGTGGCTTCTCGAAGAAGCCAAGGGGAAAAATACCAAAGGACCCTCAAGGTGGCTTCTCCAAGAAGCCATCCAAAAAGCACTTTCACTATTCACGATGACATTTTTCAGCGTCCGTTCGAACTGAAAATATTTATGTGGGCTTAGAACATTTCCAGTACCCACTAAAATAATTTTCAACGCGTTCTGGAACAATTCCAGATTAGTGAGTTTCATCTGCGAAAAGCATCTGAAGTGGTTCCGGCAGCTCCGGAACATTTCCGGTTTTTCTTCCAGAAAATTTCCAAAAGTTTCCAGAATGATTCTGGCACCCTCCAAGAATTATCGGGCATGTGCCGAAACCAATTTGACTTTATGGTATCCTCTGAAACAACTTTTCAGTTTCACCGGAACTCATCCGGTGACCTCTTTCTGCGGAACTTTTCCGCTGTCCGAAACTTTTTCGGTGTCCGAAACTTTTTCGGTGATTTTCTCTCAGACTCCCTGTCTAGTATTCAGCAGATAGATGACCCTTAAGCGTGTGACCCTATAGGTTCGGTGAAGTATAGACATGACACGGAACCCCTTCCGATCAATGATCAACATCGGAGCCGTGGACACCCATATTGACCCCTATACCCACACGAATGAATATTCGAGTGAACCTCCAGTTGCCGTGTGCTATTCCTGTTGCTTTGCGATATGTTACAAATACCCGAGGTGAGACATGTTGGCATTCCCGTGGATCAACAACTTGTCCACTAAGCCAGTTACCTCGTTACCGGTATTGTTCTCTTTTCTCGTTACGTGTTCCGGCATCCCCGTGATCAAATCACACAGTGTCTGGCCAGACGATGATGGACACCGTAACACCGAGAGGGCCCAGAGATATCTCTCCATCGTCGGAGGAGCAAATCCCAATCTCGAGCTATCAAGTTACTTGACATACTTTCCTATGAACCCGTAAGCCGCCGTAATAGCCATCCATTTACGGATGACATTTAACAAACCCCAAAGTTCATGAATCAAGCATGAAGAAACTCGATACTCTCATGGTCTGAGGAATCATGCAAACGTTAACCATCTCTGTGTTATTAACCATTAACTCATGACGAATGTACCTCATAGCATAACATTAATTCGGGTCGATTCAACACAAATGTTCTGCTAACATTGTGCCCTCAAAGTTGCCGGCATAGACATGCCCATGATCAGGAAAACAGAACCATCATGCAACACTTGAGCCAGTCATAGAGGCTTGACTAGGAATACATTTTATCGTTTATTATCCCACACGTGCACATGAGTTCCAAGCCTCATTTTATTTGTAGACTCAAGAATCATTGCAGTTATAGCATGAAACATAAACCTAATTATGAACAGGGAGATAATCAATAACATTTATTATTGCCTCTAGGGCATATCTCCTACAGACTCCCACTTGCACTAGAGTCAATAATCTAGTTAATGCTAATGCACTTTACACCTGTGGCACACCGGTGTAAATACGCTTCGCATGTGGTATAGCCTGATGTCCAACGGATCTGACGACTTCAGCTCCGTGTGTATCTTTGCGTATCCTCGCGTTTTTACGCTTTCACAAAATTCATATTTTGTGTGGATTTGGCTCTGTATGTATCTGAATCACAGGTCGAACCTGGATTCCTCAGACTGAGTTATGGAGCAACTACCTGCAGTAGTGTCCCATTGACAAAAGCCATCTTGGAACCATACTAAGTTCATGAATGAACTATATGATTCAACATCTTCTTTGTCGCTTCAAAAACGATAACATACTTCGCCTCTGTTATAGAATTCGCCACAGTAACTTGTTTGGAACAATTTCCAACTACCGTGCCACCATATTGTGTATTACACAAAACCCTTAACTTAAATCAAAAATCGCATGGAGTATAGATGAAGACTGCTTCGATGTAACCTTTTACAACGAACTCTTCATGATCTCCGCTTGCGAGAAAACTTGTCATCGGTGCTACTTTAGTACTCAATGACCCTTTTTCACTGTTGTCCCATGATCAGTACTTTTGATCACTTTGGTATCTATACTCGCAACAACTTTGGGAGTATTGGACATATCTGGTTGTTTTACATACCATGGAATACATGATTAATCCAAACATGAAGGTGTGTGGAATCTCCATCATGTATTTTGCTCATCAGGGTTTTTGGGACACCGAGTCTTGCAGAAACTCTTTCCATGTGACTTTGGCAAGAATTACTCCTTGACGTTTTTAATGCTAAAAGGTTTTAGCATCTTGTCAATATGTATCTTTGCTCAGCCCCATTAGGTAAATCTATCTTCATAGATCATCATGCCTAATATAAAGGCTATTTAGCCCAAGCACTTCATCGAAAAACTATTTTCAAATGAAGTCCTAATTCGTGTCAAGAAATTTATTTCCAATTAACAATGTGTCAAGCACACAACGTTTTTAGAAAATTTATTATGCTCCCACTTACTTTCTTGAATCATAAGCATCTTCATTACCCATTGATGAAGTCAAACCCCTTTTGACTATTTCATCAAAACACGAAGATTCCAACTCCATTTTGCTCTCTTCTGTCCATTGCTGGAACTCTGAAGTTTGCATACTTACTAGCATCCTCTGGATTGACAAAATACATTGGACTGTAACACATGCAAGTCCTTGGTTTCATTTCCATCAGATGGAAATCCTATTGTCATCCATGTTTCATATCTCATGATTGAAATATGTATTAATTGCTAGTTCAACCCAAACTGACTTTAAGCATCGCTACGATGAAACAACCTCATCGTAGTCAACTCCTTGAACTTGTTATTGCAACAAGTCGAGCTTTATGGATATAACATTTTTTTCCGTATCAGTTTTAAGTTCCATAAATATTCGTTAGACTCTAAGTCTTCCGAAAGGTGTATCAAGGTTTTAATCTTGAATCACTTATATGGAAACTAACTCGGGTTCTATTGGCATTTGGCCAATTCCGGAGTCAAGGCCCATCAACGCTTCCTTGTGTATTGTAGGTATATTGTTGTCTAACAACAATATCTCGTTTGCGCACCTGAGAGGTTTGCACGAGCTTTTGCCTACGTGGTTCAGCTGCAAGTTCGACCGAAGTCCATACATTTTATTGTAGAGACTTCCGTATCAGTCGCAGTAGGAAACTCTGAAATTACTTCCAAGGTCTCTTTTCTTTGATCTGATGATGAAGATACTGTTATCTTGTCGAGTTGCATTGTTCTCCCACTCACCTTTTTGAAAGAACCATTTTCTTCAAAAAGCATACCATTCTTTGTGGCAAACCTATTTGCCTCGGTATAGTAAGGGAGGAATACCCAATTACTTAGGATAACCTACAAAGTAGCACTTGTCTGATTTGGAATAGGTTTGTAACCTTTTACACAAGCCCCATATTCCAAATGTTTAAGAAAAGATATAACATGGTTGGGCGTACCATACCATGGCGTCATTTCAACAGACCTGATGGAGCTCTTTTCAGTGTAAAAGCCGCAGTCTCCAAAGCATCACTCTTTAAAAGGGGTAATGGCAAATTTATTTATGTCATCTTTGATCTTACCTTGTCATAAATGGTTCGATTACATCTTCACGGACTTTCCACTTGCAGTGGTGTTCCGGGAGGTGCAAGTTATGAAACACCTTTCACAACTCATCAGACATTCGCTAAACTTGTAACTCAAATATTCCTTTCTGCAATCGAATTGTAGAAACATAATTTTCTTGTTACAATAACTTCTACTTCATATTTGAAAACCTTTCGAATGATTTCAAAAGATCCAGACTTACGTCTCATCAAGTAAATATCCATACATCTACTTGAGTCATTTATGAAGATAGATAAATCCACTACTTATAACATTTATCGGACTACACACATCAAATGTATGATCACCAATAAGTTTGTTGTCCATTCCTTATGGCATGTGAATGGTATTTTAGTCACTAAACTTTTCGGAGGAAATTTGCAAGTGTCAGATGATTCAAAATCAAATGACTTCAAAATCCATCGTAATGGAATTTATCCATGCGGGTTTCTCCAATGTGACTAAATGTAGTGCCACACTTATGTGGTATTCTCTTAGTCTTACGACATTTAGCGTCAGTGTTATGGATGTATCATATTACCATCAATATTCATAACATACATCCCATCGAGAATGGAAGTACGACCTTTCATGTTATTCATAATACTGAACAACAATTGTTCTTTTATGAACAACCCTTTTGCAACAAGCATTTTGCAATGGGCTCGAGTGTATGAAACTCTAAAATGAATTATGAAAGTAAATCCAGAGGTAATATATTAATATCATTATTCATAACATACATCTCATTCTCAATGAAAGTATGGCCCTTATGTTATTCATAACTTCGAACATAAAAAGTTCTCTTATGAACAACCTTCTTGCAAGATACCTTATACAATGGGCTAGTGTTTGTAAAACTCTAAATGAATTATGAAAATAAATACAGACAGTAATACACCGATGGAAGGTATAGTAACATTTACTATGTTCCCTGTGTATACCTAAACCTCATCCCTGGCTAGTCTTTCAGGCCATAGTAGTTCTTACATCGAGTTGCAACAGAATGCAATCGAGCGGGTATTTTTGTGATTAACTCATAATACCCAAGAATCAGTGATTAACAATTTAATCATAATTCCCAAGAACTATATCTTTGACCAGCTTTCTATAAATCAAAAACTTATATGACATTCATACATGAGCTGGATATTCCAGTCTTCTTTCTTATTGCCATTATACTTCTAACAGTTTAACTTTTAGCATTTCTCCTACTCTCAGAAGAAGCACCCAACTTAAGAGTGGCGTTTGCCCCGGACTTCCTAGGCGTGAATGTTTCACTAACACCCTTCGGACACTTCCTTTCTCTTTAAGTTATTGTTTTATTCACCTTTCATCATATGATAGGCGTTCTTCTGGATCCCTCTCTTATCAGTCTAATGCATAGTAAACTCCTTTACTAATAGTTTACAAACAAACATTGCTTTGGATATCTCATATCTTTTAGCCTTTGTCTGTCTCTGAAAATGATTTTCAGATTCCATGAATATCACATAACTATCCAAACATATTGCACTTGACTGAAAACGGAATTCTAGCTTTTGGATCGAAGGACGAGAGTCACATGATCCATAGCATAAGCGAGAGAATACCGAAAGTATGCGATAGGACAAAGTCCTTCTCGGCACTCTTGAGGACAATCCTCACATTACGTTACCAACCGTAAAGTTTTAACCAAATATATTTAACAGCTATTCAATATTAACAGGGAAGGTGGAAACGCGAGCCATTATTCTACAACTATTATGCAAATCACACTTAGACAGTGTTCAAAATTAATTGCACTGAGAATTAAACAAGTTAATTCAACAGTGCGCTCCCACTCAAATCAATATCTCTCATAATTAATTTTGAGTGATACAAGATCCAGACTTCAATTCATCGCCATAAAATCATCATCTCATGACGGGAATTTTAATCGGTAGGCCAACTTGCCAATCACATCTCTATGTGACTCTTGTTCATCTTTCGATACGTGTGTTCCGAGCTCAGGACGATCCTGCCATGAACGTCAAGAAACCAAGTGATCTTGCTGCGAGGTCTGACCTCACCCGCCTCACACATCCCTAATCGTTCGTACCCATGCAACCATGGCGCACCCCGAAAAGTTAGGTGCCGTGACGGTGCTACACTTGGGAGAACACTAACTACTTGATATTTTTCTGAGAGATCACCCTAATAAAAGCGACTACCGCGCAATCAAGAAGGGTGCACCATAAGGGATAAACATCTCAGGCAATTCATAATAGCATGATATGGTATAGCCCTTTCTGACGGAGAAGTCTTGTATTTCTTCGTCTTCGGCATACGCGTCGGTGTTCACCTTCGCGAAGATTGCCACCACCTAGTCGATGCACTAGATAATATAGCTATCTCTATAGCTAATAAAATAATGCATTACAACAAGGTTGACACGCAGGTCTTTTAAAGTGCAATCATATGGCTCCAACCATCATGCCAAATCATGACACGCAGGTCATGTTAATCAATTTACATCATATAGTCATCTCATACATAATCAAATTATTATGAGCACTGCTATACCACATCATATGCACATGCAAAACCCTCCTGCAAAACCAAGTTAGACGCCTCTAATCGGTTCATGCAAAAACTTGTTTTTCGTGGCTTCTAAGGTTTCGAAACAAACCGAAGCTACCAACGTCCATCATCAAGTATGATAATCCAAGTCACTAGATTAACATCGCGGGGTGTATGAGACACGAGATAATAAAATCTCGAGCCCCATACTGAACTTCGTCATACACATGACCCCTGTGCAGATCATATCTACATTGCCCTTTCGTCTGCGAAATTTCATCTTTCTTTTTAACTACGATGGAATTCAATGAACTGTTAGCACTTTGTTGATCTATCAGGATCGCGGATTGCCAGAACATTGATACTCCACCATGCTGTTATCAAGATCAGAAATATGCAAATTCCAGGGAAGCAATAAGAATATCGGGTAACAGATTTCATCTGCTACCCGCACAAATAATTTTCAGTAATAGAACTCATCTACTACCTAATTATATTGTGCAACACCCATACATCTCATGTATTCTAGATCGCAACCTGCATCTACGCATAGCACGGCTCATGATGCCACTGTAGGGTAACGCAGCAGAAAACAAAAATTTTCCGACCTACGCACCAGCTCAGGACCACTATGGAGACTGCATACAAGGTTTGATCATTTTCGTTACCGACTCGTAGCGCAGCGGAAGTAGAGTCGATGACGATCGGCGGTGCAGATCCCCGCAGCTAGGATTTACAACCTCCCAACCGCGAGGATGTATACCCTCATCCGCGCCCAGGACAGCCCTCCGGGAGGCGGTCGAACAGTCCCCCGGACGGTGTCGCGGACAGCCCTTCGGGAGGACTTCGAAACTCAGACGGTCACTCGGACAGCCCTTCGGGAGGACTCACAGAACTCGGACCGTCACTTGGACAGCCCTTCGGGAGGCACTCTCGAACAGCCCCTCGGGCACTAAGATCGAAACTACGACCTCTCTACAGAGTTGCACACATACGGTGTCATCTATCCGGCAGGACTTCGCCGTCCAGAACTAGTTCCCACCGGAACCCAGACAGCCTTTCGGCTCTACGAAACTATTTCGCGGGGAGGGAGAGAGAAGCCAGATCATTGCAATGGCACTTGTATGTGAGAAGGAGTGAGTCATTAGGCAGCCCCCTCCACCCCTATTTATAGGCCAAGCCCAAGGGTGGCTTCTCCCAGAAGCCAAGGGGAAAAATACCAAAGGACCCTCAAGGTGGCTTCTCCAAGAAGCCACCCAAAAAGCACTTTCACTATTCACGACGACATTTTTCAGCGTCTGTTCGAACTGAAAATATTTATGTGGGCTTAGAACATTTCCAGTACCCACTAAAATAATTTTCAACGCGTTCTGGAACAATTCCAGATTAGTGATTTTCATCTGCGAAAATCATCTGAAGTGGTTCCGGCAGCTCCGGAACATTTCCGGTTTTTCTTCCAGAAAATTCCCAAAAGTTTACAGAATGATTCTGGCACACTCCAAGAATTATCGGGCATGTGCCGAAACCAGTTTGACTTTATGGTATCCTCTGAAACAACTTTTCAGTTTCACCGGAACTCATCCGGTGACCTCTCTCTGCGGAACTTTTCCGCTGTCCGAAACTTTTTCGGTGTCCGAAACTTTTTCGGTGATTTTCTCTCAGACTCCCTGTCTAGTATTCAGCAGATAGATGACCCTTAAGCGTGTGACCCTATAGGTTCGGTGAAGTATAGACATGACACGGAACCCCTTCCGATCAATGATCAACATCGGAGCCGTGGACACCCATATTGACCCCTATACCCACACGAATGAATATTCGAGTGAACCTCCAGTTGCCGTGTGCTATTCCTGTTGCTTCGCGATATGTTACAAATACCCGAGGTGAGACATGTTGGCATTCCCGTGGATCAACAACTTGTCCACTAAGCCAGTTACCTCGTTACCGGTATTGTTCTCTTTTCTCGTTACGTGTTCCGGCATCCCCGTGATCAAATCACACAGTGTCTGGCCAGACGATGATGGACACCGTAACACCGAGAGGGCCCAGAGATATCTCTCCATCGTCGGAGGAGCAAATCCCAATCTCGAGCTATCAAGTTACTTGACATACTTTCCCATGAACCCGTAAGCCGCCGTAATAGCCATCCATTTACGGATGACGTTTAACAAAACCCAAAGTTCATGAATCAAGCATGAAGAAACTCGATACTCTCATGGTCTGAGGAATCATGCAAACGTTAACCATCTCTGTGTTATTAACCATTAACTCATGACGAATGTATCTCATAGCATAACATTTATTCGGGTCGATTCAACACAAATGTTCTGCTAACATTGTGCCCTCAAAGTTGCTGGCATAGACATGCCCATGATCAGGAAAACAGAACCATCATGCAACACTTGAGCCAGTCATAGAGGCTTGACTAGGAATACATTTTATCGTTTATTATCCCACACGTGCACATGAGTTTCCTTCCAAGCCTCATTTTATTTGTAGACTCGAGAATCATTGCAGTTATAGCATGGAACATAAACCTAATTATGAACAGGGAGATAATCAATAACATTTATTATTGCCTCTAGGGCATATCTCCTACACTCCCCCCATGGCAGCTGCCCAAGTGGGGAAAGGAAAGGGGGGATTCGGCCTCCCCCTTCCTTCCCTCTTCCCCCTTTCCTTTCCCCCTCCGACAAATAAGGCAGGTAGGGCGCAGCCAAGGGCAGGAGCCCAAGTAAGATTCGGTCCTAGTTGGGGCGCCCCTTGGCCTCTCCCTCCCACCTATATATATGTGGGAGGGGGGCGCCTAGCACACCAAAGACAATTGCTTAGCCGTGTGCGGCGCCCCCCTCCACCGTTTACACCCCCGGTCATATTTCCGTAGTGCTTGGGCGAAGCCCTGCGGAGATCACTTCACTGTCAGCGTCACCACGTCGTCGTGCTGCCGGAACTCATCCACTACCTCGCCGTCTTTCTGGATCAAGAAGGCACGGACGTCACCGAGCTGAACGTGTGCTGAACGCGGAGGTGCCGTACGTTCGCTACTCGATCGGTTGGATCGCGAAGAAAGTTTGACTACATCAACCGCGTTGTCAAACGCTTCCGCTTACGGTCTACGAGGGTACGTAGACACACTCTCCCCCTCTCATTGCTATGCATCTCCTTGATAGATCTTGCGTGTGCGTAGAAAATTTTTGTTTTCCATGCAACGTTTCCCAACACTAAATTCTCGTCTGGCTGTAGCATTCAGAGCAGATCCAGCTTCCTCTCATATCTGATTGAGCCGAAGCGAAGGATAATTTCTTTGGTGTTGTAGTACTGATGTATTTGCTTTCCAGAAAAAATATATGATTTAGACACCATAGTACAAGGCCTATGGTATAGAAACTTCATTTTGTACCATTTGCATTGCTGAGTTGTATACCTCCTTTTCTTTCGTGTATATTACCAGTATATTTTTCATATTGCACATAAGTGTCGATTGACAAGGTAAGAAATAAATTAGCAATGACTGCTATGAGGCCGAATTGTCCTGGACATGTCTAGAGTTTCGGAATTTTACCACAAACTTGAATAATTTTCTCATGTAGAATGCTTTGTTCTTATTATTTCACGTGTTTGAAAGATAAAGAACATCCAGGGAGAGGTTCTGATGTAATTAAGTACATTTGTTTATAGTGCTTCCAACCGGATCACATCAGAAGAAATTGTCCTTGTTTTGTTATTTTCACACTATTATGTTTCACACTATTGTCCAAATGGATGTGCCCTATTGTCCAAATTTTTTTATATTCCCTCATGCCCAACGCTTCTCACCAAGATCTGTAAATGCGTAAATGTGACTGATGAACAATGTTACAAAGGAAGTAGTCCAACAGTTATTTAACCATGCAACGTTTATGTTACGAACAAGTTTAAAAAAAATAGTCTTGGTGAAAAGTGTTGTTCTATAAATAGCTTTCTAGCATTTTTAGTTTTCTTGATTTTTAATGTGTCAGTTTTTTTTCCGAAATTTGTTTTAGTTGACTCCACCTTCTGCTCATTCGTTCCTTTTGTATGCTTAACTGAAAGCAGAACTTGTTAAGCATTTGACTATTTACAGGTTTGCTTAATCATTGCTACTATATGTGTTGTAGATTAATATTTGGTCATAATCAGGCTCTTGTGCCATGGCCAGATTAGGTTTCCTCAGATCCAGGGAGGTTCTTCTTGTTTCTTCTCTTTGTCTTCTTTTAGTTGGAGGAACTTGCTTGCATCAGATCAGGTGAGGAGGAGAAGGTTGCCGGTGTCGACTCTCATAGCTTGGAGTTTCTTCCCCTTTGCTCTTTCTGATGTATCCATGTGTTCGCTGGTTGTTCAGCTTGTGGTACGATACGTTTCCCTCAGCCTCCTTGTGCAGCAGTGCTTGATATTTGTATGGTTCATATACATGTTGTAGGTTTTTAGTGATTCGTAATTTTGTATACATGTTACAGGTTCAGCGCATATGATTGTCTTGTTAGGTGTCATATTTTTCGGTTACAGAATTTTTTTGTCCCTGATACAGCGGTGCAGAAATAAAATATCTAATGAAGATGATGCATGAGGAGTAACAAGGTGGTGATCCATAAAGCTCACATGCAAATTTACTTTTTTCTGGTTGCATGCCAAGTAGCCAAGCAAATGCTCTATCCATAGATTTGTTGTTTAGTTTCATGTGCTGGACCACATTGTCGAGTGCAGAGTTTCATTGCAACATAAGAGTTTAAACATCCTTAAAATTATGTCTTAGATTTAAGAAAGTGGTTACAGTCGCCAGGTTGCAGGGTTGCATCATCCTAACAGTTATAGCAGCGCTAGCCTAGGATTGGTTACTGCGGTACTTAGTTGGGCTCTGAGTAGTGACTACATCAACTGATGCAATAACGATGCATATTGCATATCGTATTCTTGCTATAATCCAGTTTGAATTCAGTGTTGTGCAAAATTTCATGTAAATGTGATAAAAGATCTTGCTTTATTATATTTGGTATATATAATATGCTTCAAGTGCCATAATGTACAAATGGATTTGAGGACAAAGTGGAAACAGTGGAAGGAAGGCATAATTAAATGTACACGCACTTTGTATTGTTAAATCTCCAGCCTAGGTTTGGTATTGATCTTGCCTCACCTCATGCTAATCTTTCTTGTATAACTAGAGATACCTATTCAGTGATTTGGCTCCTCTTTACTAAATTTTTATTGTTTCTTGCCCATCTATGTAGGTTATGATATATGTAATCCCTCGGCTTATGAAAAGACCTGTCGGCAGGGCTGCCATGACAAAAACTGGACAGAGTTCTTCCACATAGAAAACATACAGGAAATATATATGCTTTTCGCCTTCGGGTGCAAGACAAAGCGCCTCCATCCAATCGTCCACTCCTTTTGAGCACACCGTTGTAAACCTTCAGTGTCCCCTGTATATAGCTTGCGTACCAAACTTCGTGTTTATAGCGCTTTTGTGCCATGTGTGATATGCTCCACATTGGTTTGTCTTTCATTCTGGGTTACCTCTTAGTATAGGTATTATTATGGATCGACCATCTGAACTACTACAAGTATCAATGTAGATAAGCCTGTCTTTCATTCTCTTTCAAATGATTTAAGGTGTTTACTATGCCCTACAATACCCACACAATAAATGGTTCTAAATGGCTTTTTGCGCCATGGGCGCAACGGGTCATCTAGTGCTCATAAACAATGGATGTACACTCACCCCATAAACGCATGCTCACACACCCTATCCCTGTATCCCTATGAGCACCTTCCAGAGACCGAACCGGTAAATCTTTAGTTCATCGAATTGATAAGCGAAAAAACTCTAAACTTGTTTGAACTGGAGCTGGATATTTTTGGCAGTCTACTTAGTTTTGTCCTTTGTAGTAAACTTTTGAGTACCCAATAATAAATACAGGCTATCTACCCGCGGAGATCCAATGGCCCAAAGCGATGTATACGGTTCGAATCTATTATATATAAAAAGTGCTTCATGGGCTCACCAAAAAAAGAGAAATATGCTAGAAAATCTCCTATAAATCAGAAACATCCGACCATTTATTTAATAGACTAAAATATCATAGCCATTGGATATATTTTAATTTAAAGTGGGAGAAAATTACCCACCAGTGCCATTACCAAGAAAAACTGTTCGTTCACATTGCCTACACCAAATGGGTCACGTGACTTCTTAAAAAAAGCTACATGCCATCTCAAAAAGAAAAGAAAAAAAGCTACATGCGTACATAACCTGGGCTGATTTCATTCTTTCCATATATGCATGCATGTCTAGGACTTTCCTCATAAAAAAAGCTACATGCATGACGTGGGCTATCCTTTATATATGCATGCATGCGTGCATGCTTCATCATTTAACATAAGGACGCAGGCCGCCGCTAAGATGATTTGTTCATACCTACTGTCGATTGATCGGTCGTCCCAACTCGATCACATCATGGACCTCATATTGCAATCCGCCTGATGTATGCATCGAGTCTTTCCGTTCATGTGTATGTGGTCGTGTTCGTTCGGTATCTAAAATGACGATAATTAGTTTAGAAAATCTTACAATAATTAGAAACATCCGACCTTTAATTCGTTGTGACTATTTCCAACAAAAAAGTATAACAGTTAGATATTCGTAAACCAAGTGGGACCGTAACTTGAGAAAAAAAATAGTAATCCTTCACGTTCAGTTTCACCATCACAAAAGGTTGGACCATCCCACCATCCACAAAAAAAGAGAGCGATTAGACCATCCCACACACACACAAAAAAAATTAAACGATAAAAAATGAGCGATCAAACCATCCAAAAGAACTGAGGGAGGCCATCCCCAAAAATAAAAACTTGGGCGTACAGAAAAGAACTGAGCAATAGAAAAATGAGCGACCAGACCAAACCCAAAAAAAAAACCTAAACGACCAGACTATCCAAAAAAACTGAGTGATTAGGCCATCCCAAAAAGTAAAAACTTAGGCGTACATGTAAAACCGAGCGATTAAATAATAATCGATCAGACCATAAAAGAAAGTAAGTGGCCGGAATATCCCAAAAAAACTGAGCGATCAGGCCATCCAAAAAAATAAAAACATAGTCATACAGGTTGTACTATCCAACAAGCAATTGGACCATCCAAAATATAAAAAAACTGACGCGTACAGGGTAAAATCTCTTGGCAACCAAACATGGCCAAACTCTCCAGATCCTTCCCAAAAAAACACACCATCCTCTACATTGATGCAATCCCTCCAAACAAATCAAACCGACCCCACACCAAAAAAATGACCTATAAAAAAGTGAGCGATCAGACCATCCAAAAAAAAAAAAACTGAGCAACCAGATTATCCCAAAAAACTGAGCGATTAGGCTATTCCCAAAAAAGAACATATAAGTACAGGTTGTAACATCCCACAAGCAATTGGTCCATCCAAAGTAAAAAAAACGCGTACAATGTAAGATCTCTTGGCAACCAAACAGGGCCAAACTCTTATTATCCTTTCAAAAAACACACTATCCTGTACATAGATGCAATCTCTCCAAACAAATCTAAATCATCACCGATAAACATAGATGCAAGCTAATATACAAAGATTTGATATCTCCAAATAGTAATATCTCTCCACACAACAAAATCTCACAATCGCATATATATAATCTTAGGCATCCAAAAACCTCTCTTTTGATCGTGCGATATTTTAGAGTACAACTTCTACGTCATATTCGTCCGGCGAACAACAGTTCAGGTCAACTTCCTCCAACCAGTGGCATACATAGATGCAATCTCTCCAAACAAATATAAATTCTCGCCGGTAAACATAGGTGCAATCTCTCGAAACCAATCCAAACTCTCGCTGGTAATATATAGAGATTTGATCACTGCAAATAGATCTCTCCACACAAGCAAAATCTTACAATCCCTCGGCATCCAAAAAACCTCTATTTGCATCGTGCAATATATTAGAGTGCAACTTCTACAGCAATCTCTCCAAACAAATACAATTTCTCACCGATAGACATAGGCGCAATCTCTCCAAAACAATCCACACTCTCACTGGTAATATACAGGGACTCGATCTCACCAAACAAAATATCTCTCCATTGTACAAAAATCCTCTCTTTCAACTGTGCAAGATTTTAGAATACAACATCTACACCATGTTCCTCCGGCAAACAACACTTCGGGTCAACTTCCTCCACCCAGTGGCACTTCGGCATTGTATATCAACCAAAGTGTTGGGTTATGCAATGGTACATGCATGAATATTTTCAACTTGGAAGAAGACTCGTCGAAGTACACAGATAATAAATGAAACACATGTGGGAGAAAGTCATATATTGCAAGAATAGTCATGTCACCAACTAAATCAACATTACCATTTATTCTAAAAAGGAGACAATATCCTATCTCAATTTGCTTTGCTATGACTACCAACAAAAGCCAGGACCAATCTCTAAACAAGGTAGGACTATATCTACCTGAACAAGTTTTCACGCATGGATAGTTATATGTAGCCTTCTCTAGACTAACAAAAAGGAATGGACTGCGGGTAATGGTAAATGATGAATGTAGCAATGAGGATGATGTGGTCAAGAACATAGTCTATAAAAATATTCTAATGGAATGAACGAATAACATGATTTCAGCATGATGTTTCTTTCACTAAAGGAGGCCACTTCCTATTTCATAAAAAATATAATTAGTTCACTGCAAAATAGCCTGAAAAATAAAATCTGACTTACCTATTCTGCATGATATGGAGGGCAGAATATGGTGTACAACCATGCGAAAGTATTTCAAACATGCATCAACAGGTGGAAATACATCACTACTAGCAAACATCAACAATCTATATTATGTTATTCTTGATTCTACAAGCTTATTATTTAATGAAAACCAATAGTGGGAGCGTCGAGACATTATCATATTTCATATGTACAATGCAATCAGACCTGTTTCTCATATTGTGAAATATTGCAAACAAATAGTGAGAGCATTGGGACATAGTTATATTTGATTCTACAAGACAACTAACCTGAATGTGGCGAATCAAGAAAGTAAGTTGATTGGATTTATCCGACAGCATCAATTATTCAGTGAGTAGAGAGAATTAGGAAAGGAGAACGGGATCGGGAAGATGAACATTCTCATTGTGTGAAAGTATGAGTAGGGGAAACAAGAATCCAAGAAGTCAACAAGACTACATAATGGGAAAGGGAAGAATCATACTGAGGGGTCCATCAAACAAATGACGTTTTCTAAATGCACCTTGGCACTATGAGTACACATTATGCCAAATATATCAAGGGTTAGTTAGTAATACGAAAAGGTTTGCTCTCTTAGTTTCCACCCTTGGTACTGCTGAAAACTATGTAAGAAAAACTGATAAAAAACTATATAAGAAAAAAGGATTGGTATGTCCAGCAAACTATATAAAGTCAACATACAAGCCACCCTTGGTTCTGACAGGTCCACGGCTAAGGAACCAAATACCTACCAACAAAGTTTTTATGGAAATGTATATGCTATATAAATAAACTAAATTAACTTCATTACAAGATTATACTGAATAAATATGCCAACCTAATAAACCTGCAGAAAATAGACCTATGACTACACAAAAACAATCAGAACTATAAAATTTCTATTTACATAAAAAACTAAGCAACATGATAAAAATGTCAGAGAAGATACAAATACAATTTTAGCAATGTTGCCAGTAATAATACTATAGTTTGTATGGCATGCATAATTAGAAAGTAAAGAATTACCAGACAACACATTTATTTATGTATCAATAAAAACCATAACTTGCCAAAGATAAAACTATGTTTGCAAAATCTTATATTTAAAACTGTCACCACATTTGGTTTGAATTTTCCTTTTGAAAAATCAAACAATAAATTATGAACATTTAACTTCATAAAATCCTAGCCTGCGCATCGAGCAGGCCACTTTGCTAGTTGGGTTAAAAGCACAAGGCGCACCGCTCATTCAACGCCAGTGAATAGGTGGTTTGAGAGTAGTCTTGGACGATCTTATGTTTTCAGCCAGCCATTACCAAGGTACTGGGGACCCATCCCCCCCCAACACACCCCCCCACACCCCGCCCCCACCCCCCAAACGCCACACTAACCCCCCCACCCCCAACCCCACCCCCCCCCCCCCCCCCCCCCCCCCCCCCCCCCCCCAACACACACACACCTTCTCTTTCTATTCCGACAGCAGGGACCACCTCCTTTTGTTCGCATGTCCGTTCTTCCCTTCTTCCTTCTTGGTCGTAGACCGACACCACTATAGTTCTAGCCGGCGCACCAAACGCTCAACCGCGTCCTCTTCCTCTGCGGGCTCACCTTCCGTCTTGTCATGTCGTGAATTGAAGTTTACTGAAATATGATATTTATGCCATTTTTTGTCATTTCGCTGTTTACTGTTGCTTTTTCTTCATGGCTTGCTGGTGATATATATATATATATATATATATATATATATATATATATATATATATATATATATATATATATATATGTACGCATGGTTTTGGTTTTTATATATGTACTACTCCAGATTATTAATTGTTATTTTTGAAATGATTGTGCCGAGAGTTGACCAAAATGTAACTTTATGAGACATAGGTAGCATGCAAAATCATAGAGTATGCTTGACTAAATAGGTTTTTCAGAAACACAATATAAATGCAGATGCCATGCTCATAAATAACAGACGTACACTAATCCTATGAACGCATGTTCACACATCCTATCCCTATATCTCTATGAGCACCTTCAACAGACTAAACAGGTAAATCTTTAGTTCATTGATTTGATAAGCGGAAAAACTCTATCACAACCCTAAACCCTATACTATGACTGGATTTGGCACAGAAGTTTTGCACAGAAGTTTGGCATAATTTTGGCTGTCCATTTGGTTCCATCCTTTGTACTACACTTTAGAGTACCTTGTAATAAATACAGGCAATCTTTTTTCTAAACACAGTACAGATGCAAGCGCTCATACATACGGGCATACACTTACTCCTATGAATACACACATGCACTACTCGTGAAGATCCAATGGCGCAAAGCTATGTATGCGGTTAGAATTGGGTTAGAGCTTAGAAACACAGGGTGCACTGCTCATTGAACGCAAGTGAATAGGTGATTTGAGAGCAGTCTTGGAAGATCTTATGTTTTCAGTCTGCCAAACAGATCATGGTGACCCACGCATTTTCTTTCTATTTTGACAACGGGGACCGCCTCCTTCTGTCCGCATGCCCGTTTCCCCCTTCTCCCTTCATGCTCGTAGAACCACTCCACTACGGTTATAGCTGTTGGGAAATGTTGCATGAAAAACAAAAAAAATTCTACGCACACGCAAGATCTATCAAGGAGATGCATAGCAACGAGAGGGGAGAGTGTGTCTACGTACCCTCGTAGACCGTAAGCGGAAGCGTTTAGTAATGCGGTTGATGTAGTCGAACTTCTTCGCGATCCAACCGATCGAGTACCGAACATACGGCACCTCCGCGTTCAGCACACATTCAACTCGGTGACGTCCTCGCCTTCTTGATCCAGCAAGACGGCGAGGTAGTGGATGAGTTCCGGCAGCACGACGGCGTGGTGATGGTGATGATGATGCTGTCTCCACTGGGCTTCACCTAAGCACTACGAAAATATGACCTAGGGTGTAAATGGTGGAGGGGGGCGCCGCACAAGGCTAAGAGATTGTCGTTGTTATGTGTGGCGCCCCCCTCCCACATATATATAGGTGGGGGGAGAGGGGTGCAGCCAGGAGGCGCCCCAAGTAGGTCCGAATCCTACTTGGGCTCCTGCGCTGGCCGCGCCCCCCCTTCCTTATTTGCCGGAGGGGGAAAGGAAAGGGGGGAGAGGGAAGGCAGGGGGAGGCCGAATCCCCCTCCTTCCTTTTCCCCATGGGTCGGTTGCCTTAAGGGGGGGGGGGGGCGCCAGTCCCCTGTGGGCTGGTGTGCTCTCCTCTAATGGCCCAATAGGCCCATCACCCTCCCGGGGTTGTCCGAAACCCCCTCTGGTATTCCGATGACTACCCGGTACACTCCAAAACACTTCCGGTGTCCGAATACCATCGTCCTATGTATCTATCTTTACCTCTGGACCATTCCGGAGCTCCTCGTCATGTCCGTGATCTCATCCGGGACTCCGAACAACATTCGGTCAACAAATCATATAACTCATATAACACTATATCGTCAACGAACGTTAAGCGTACTCCTACATATTCTATGAAGATCTTTATCGATCGAACCTTATGACAACATATGTAATTCCCTTTGTCCATCGGTATGTTACTTGCCCAAGATTCGATCGTCGGTATCTTCATACCTAGTTCAATCTCGTTACTGGCAAGTCCCTTTACTCGTTCCGTAATACGTCATCTAGCAACTAACTCCTTAGTCACTTTGCTTGCAAGGCTTCTTATGATGTGTATTACCGAGAGGGCCCAGAGATACCTCTCCAATAGTCGGAGTGACAAATCCCTATCTCGATCTATGCCAACTCAACAAACACCTTCGGAGATACCTATAGACCATCTTTATGATCACCCAGTTATATTGTGACGTTTGATAGCACACAAGGTATTCCTCCGGTATCCGAGAGTTGCATAATCTCATAGTCGATGGAATATGTATTTGTCATCAAGAAAGCAATAGCAATATGCTAAGCTAACGGATGGGTCTTGTCCATCACATCATTCTCATAATGATGTGATCACATTATCAAATGACAACACATGTCTATGGTTAGGAAACCTTAACCATCTTTGATCAACGAGCTAGTCTAGTAGAGGCTTACTAGGGACACGGTATTTGTTTGTGTATTCACACATGTATTTAAGTTTCCAATCAATATAATTCTAGCCTGAATAATAAACCTTTATCATGAATAAGGAAATATAAAATAACAACTTTATTATTGCCTCTAGGGCATATTTCCTTCAGTCTCCCACTTGCACTAGAGTCAATAATCTAGTTCACATCGTCATGTGATTAACACCCATAGTTCACATCGCCATGTGACTAACACCCAAAGAGTTTACTAGAGTCAATAATCTAGTTCACATCGCCATGTGATTAACACACAAAGAGAGGTTTAGTCAACGGGTCTACCACATTCAAATCCATATGTATTTTGCAAATTTCTATGTCTACATTGCTCTGCATGGAGCTACTCTAGCTAATTGCTCCCACGTTCAATACGTATCCAGATTGAGACTCAGAGTCATCCGGATTTAAAACTTGAATCGACCTAACTCTTTACGACGAACTCTTTATCACCTCCATAATCGAGAAACATTTCCTTAGTCCTCTTTAGGTACCTAAGGATAATTTTGACCGTTGTTCAATGGTCCACTCCTGGATCACTATTGGACCCCTCGCCAAACTCATGGCAAGGCACACAATAGATCTGGTACACAGCATGGCATACTTTATAGAACCTATGGCTGAGGCATAGGAAATGACTTTCATTGTCTCTCTATCTTGCCGTGGTCAGGCTTTGACTCTTACTCAACTTCACACCTTGTAACACAGGAAAAAGAACCCTTTATTTGACTGATCTATTTTGAACTTCTTCAAAACTTTGCCAAGATGTGTGCTTTGTGAAAGTCCTATTAAGCGTCTTGATCTATCCCTATAGATCTTGATGCCCAATATGTAAGTAGCTTCACTGAGGTCTTTCATTTGAAAAACTCTTATTCAAGTATCCTTTCATGTTATGCAGAAATTATATATCATTTCCAATCAACAATATGTCATCTACATATAATATCAGAAATGCTACAGAGCTCCCACTCACTTTCTTGTAAATATAGGCTTCACCGTAAGTCTGTATAAAACCATAAGCTTCGATAACCCACTACTAGGGAAATGCCTATAGGTAGGACATCAGTAGTAGCGCTGGAAAATAACAAGCGATGCTGCTAATTAGCAGTAGCGCTGTTCTCGGGCAGCGCTACAAGTAATGATTTAGCAGTAGCGCTGGAAATGAAAAAAGCGCTACTGATAAGTGGGACCCAACGAGCCCACCGATGCTAGCTGTAGTAGCAGCGCAGCCCAAAATAAAGCGCTACTGCTAAGGTTTTAGCAGTACCGCTTGCTTGGACAAAACCGCTACTGCTAATGGGCCCCACTTAGTAGTAGCGCTGCCCTTGACAAGCGCTACTCCTGAGCACCATAGCAGTAGCGTTGTCTCGGAAACAGCGCTACAACTAGGCCTGGCTGGTGCCACCTTTTCACCCCCTCCCCCTCCTCCCCCCTTTGCCCTCTCCCCCTCCTTTCCCCTCTCCCCTCTCTAAGTTATTTTTCCATCATTGTTGCCCTTCTTCTCTCTTCCTTCTACCTCTCTTCTCTCCCCATTAATGCCCCCCTCGACCATAATTTTCCTCCATAAATGGCCTCTCTTCTCTATCTACCTCATTTATTTGGTTCTCCCTCCTTCCATACATATAGATCTAGCTAGCTCATCTCTCTCCCTCTCCATTAGTTAGCTAGAGTTGTCTCTCCTCCCAACAAACTAGATCTAGCTATCTATTTAGCCATCCACACTTTCGACCCTATAGGTAGCAAAGGCCTCATCTAACCGTGCTCGATCTCTCTCGGGAGATAGGTGAGTAAAAAGTTGTGCATTTCAAGAATGGGAATATGTGTGTTTGAGATATGGAGTGATTTGTGTGAGTGACATGGCCCCGAGTTGCTTATGTTTTGCCGAAATGTCGATTTATTTCTATTTCGGTGAATTTCGAGCAAACTCGATATGTCCTATTTTTAGGCAAGGTCATGCCAAATTTTTATATGACTTTGATGCATGCATGCATTTTGTTTATAACCCTTTTGCTTGTTATACCGTGCAGTCGGTCATGAAGGTCAGTGGATGGAAGGTGGAGCGATACTTGCAATCCGCGGTGATGGACATGTATGCAAATAATCATACTAGGATTAGATGTCCGTGTACAAGATGCAAAGAAGTAGGCCTTTTTGACCCTTTTGATCGTGGCAGTTGGAAGGCGCACCTGCTGATGAATGGTTTCATGGATGGCTATACTCGGTGGATAAGTGAAGATGATGATGAGGACGTCCACATGGCAGGGAATAACGACATGGGGCTAGACGAAGAGATGACCGATCGACACGAAGACGATGGCGCCGGACATGGCGGCGGGGAAGAGTCCGGACATGGCGGCGGTGGAGAAGATTCCGGACACCGCGAAGAAGAGTCCGGGCATGGCGGCGAAGAAGAGTCCGGACATGGCGGAGAAGAGGCGGCGGACTACACGCCGCAGTCTTCGACACTACTAAGCTCAGTCGTGCAGGACTCTCATGTTCGAGAGCTCCTTCGCAAGAGTACGACTAGCGACAGAGCTGCTTCTAGAGAGGAGGCCAAGCTGGCGCAACATGAATTAGACTTAAAGACTCCATTGTATGATGGTTGCGATCCCGAGGTGAACCGCTTGAGTTTCACGCTCGAACTTCTAAAGACGAAGGCCAAAAACAAATGGACAAACAAAATCCTTGATGAGCATTTGAAGTATCTACATAATAAAGTTCTTCCCGCGGGGAACCTGTGTCCTACTAGTGTTGAGGAGGCCAATAAAATCGTTTGCCCTCTTGATCTGCCGCACATTAGATAACACGCATGCATCAACGATTGCATCATTTATCGGGGGGAGCATGCGGAAAAAACCAGCTGTCTAGTGTGCAATGCTTCTCGATACAAGAAGGTAGGAAAGAAAGCTTCTCAGAAAGTTGTATGGTACTTTTCGATCACTCCCCGCCTGCAGTGGTATTTCTTAGATCCTAAGGAAGTGAAGCTCATGCGCTGGCACGCGGAGAGGACTAAGCCCAACGATGGAGATGATTCGAAGCTGAGACACCTCGCAGATGCTAGCCAGTGGAGAGCATTCAACGCAGAATATCGATTTTCACAGAAGATGCAAGGAACGCCGTGCTTGGTGCGAGTACCGATGGCATGAATCCGTTTCGAAACCAGAACACCAACCACAGCACATGGCCCTTCTTTTTATGGTTGTACAACCTCTCCCCATGGAAGTGCATGAAGACAAAGTACATACACATGAGCATGCTCATTCAATGGCCGAAACAACCGGGAAATAATATTAACCTGTATATGGGGCTTCTGAAAGAGGAGCTAGACACATTATGGAAAACACCGGCATGGACATGGGATGCCAGTAAAGGAGAGTATTTCTATATGAGAGCCGCGCTGATGACGACGGTGCACGACTATCTCGGTTACGGGTACACCTCAGGCCAGGTGTGCCATGGATACTGCGGATGCACGAGGTGCATGGATGATACAACGTCTCAGCAGCTTACGTCAACGAAAGATGGTGGGTCTGGGAAAATCGTGTACATGGGGCATCGTAGATGGCTCAAGAATGATGACCCATGGAGAAAACATGGAGATTTATTCAATGGTTTGGCTGAGCATCGTGGACCCCCACGTAAGAGGAGCGGCGCCAAAATAAACGAGCTGTTGAAAAACTAGGAATAGTGCCCCACGCCGGGAAAGATGAAAAAGGCACCGGAGCTGCTGCTGAAGGTATGGAAAACGAGGTCTATTTTCTGGGACTTGTAGTACTGGCCCAATCACGACATGCCTCATTGCCTTGATCAAATGCATATCACGAAGAATGTCCTTGAAAGCTTGCTTGGCACACTGATGAACATGCCAGAGAAGACTAAGGATGGGCCGAAGGCAAGGAAAGACTTGGAAGATTTGGAGATCAGGATAGATCTCCACCGTAAAAAGTCGATGGAGGAGACGGAGACGGAGGCGGGGGAAAGGGGCAGAAAAGTCAACAAGAAGGAGGAGAATTATTGCCCCCCTTCTTGCTTCACCTTAAGTGCGAAGGAGGTTAATCAATTCATCAAGTGCCTTACGGGAATCAAAGTCAGTTCCGGTTACCTTGGGAAGATAAGCAGATTTCTATACACCAAGAAGAAAAGGTTCAGCGGGATGAAGTCTCATGACTGTCACGTGATGATGACGCAGATACTCCCGGTTGACATTAGAGGGATAATGGAGAAGCACGTCTGTGACACGCTTACTGGTCTCTGCAACTTCTTCGATGTTATCTCTCGAAAGTCCATTAGTGTGAAGCAGCTCCGAAGGCTACAGGAAGAGATCGTTGTCATACTATGTGAGCTTGAGATGTACTTCCCACCCGCGTTCTTTGACGTCATGGTGCATCTTTGTGTCCACATCATGGACGACATCATCGGCCTCGGGTCGACATTCCTTCACAGCATGATGCCGTTCGAGAGGATGAATGGGGTCATCAAAGGATTCGTTCGTAACATGTCCCGTCCCGATGGGAGCATCGTCAGGGGTATCTGACGCAAGAGTGCATCTCCTTTTGCGAGAATTATATAGCCGTTGGAGACCCTGTTGTTGGTTTGCCCGTCAAGAAGCACCATGGGTGGCTCGGAGGAGAAGGTCACAACAACGGCCGGAGGGAATTGCACGTGGACTACTCGGATTGATGGAATGACTTTGACAGGGCTAACTTAGTAGTGCTACAACACCTAGATGTGGTAGATGATTATGTGACGCTGCACAGAGAAACCATCGCAAAGAAGTACCGTGATAAGGGGATGCGCAAGACGGACGACGAAGTTACTGTAGAGCACCACGCCACTTTCTTGCGTTGGTTCAAAGAGCAAGTTCTTGCTAATCCCTCGGAAGAGGGCAGTTCGGACGGATTGCTCATACACGCCTTAGCAAATGGCCCCGCGCCCAAACTCGCGACCTATCAGGCATACGATATAAACGGGTACACGTTCTGCACGGAGGCCAAAGACATGGATAGTGATTACCAGAACTCAGGGGTGACGATTGAATGCGTGACCGACGCCAATGGCACAACTGAAAGATTCTACGGAAGGGTCGAAGAGATCTGGGAGCTTGACTACGTTGGAATGCATGATGCGATGATGTTCCATGTCAGATGGGCTAAGGACATCGTAAGAGAAAACAAGTATTTCACTACCATGTCTATACCCGACGCGAAGAGCGCTACCGTGAACGTTAACGTCATCGTCAAAACTGAGCCATGGGTACACACTAAGCACGTGACACAATGCTTCTTCGTAACCGACCCAACCAATCCCAGCCGTGTTGTCGTGAGGAGAGGCAAAACGAGCATCGTCGGAATGGATGGAGTCGCCAACGAGGAAGACTACGACCAATACGGCAACCCGATGAGGGAAGATGACGATGAAGATGAACCATACGTGAAAAGAAGAACCAAGACTACATTACCTAAGAAAGATCGTACTCCATGGTTCCGGAAAAATCACAACGAGGGGCTCAATTATTCGACAACGAAAAAGAAAGGGAAGAAGCTCAATGTGAAACGTCCTCGACGCAGCTGAGAAACCATCATTTATATATATGTATCTATTTTTTGTACGCACTTAAGTAACCGTTATCGGTCAAATGATGTATACATCGTATCCCCTTCAATTGTGGGGGTTCCAGTGATATTCGCGCAGTGTGGGAGGGAGACATTCTCGTCGACTGCGTGCGAGGCCGTCGGGAGAAAAACAAAAAACAAAAACAAAAGGGAGAAAGCAATACAAAAGAAAAAGAAAAGGAAAGGAAAATAATAAAAGAAAAGAAAACTAAAAACTAGAAAAGGAAAATAATAAAAAGAAAAGAAAACATATCAGTAACGCTGGATTATGAACCAGCGCTATAGCTAACTTAGCTACAGCGCTGGATCCTAATCCAGCGCTACTGCTATGTGTATTTTAGAATAAAAAAAATTGGAATAGTTAGCAGTTGCACTGGATTAGCGCCCAGCGCTATAGCTAACTTAGCTATAGCGCTGGATCCTAACCCAGCCCTACTGCTATTTTGAGTTAACCACCGCGCGGGCTCAAAATTTTGCCATGTCCCATTCCCCCCCCCCCACTCTCCAACCTCTCCCCCTCATCTCTGCTGTCGCTCACCGCCGTCGCCCCTGCCCGCTTCTCGACCTCGACCTGGACACCGGCCCGAGCCCCTGCCCGCCCTCGGCCTCGACGCCGGCCCGAGCCCCTGCCCGCCGCTCCGACCTCCTCCTCGTCCGTGCCGCCGCTGCTCTGGCCTCCTCGTCTGCGCCGCCGCCGTCGACCTCACCCCCGGTTGCCAGCGTCCCCTTCTGCCTCCCTTCTGGTACTGGCCGACCCCCCCACCTTCCCCTCTCTCTGTCAATTAGGTTTTGTTTTTTTAGAAATGAAACTAGGTTTTGAATTTAGTGTTCAATTAGGTAGGCAGTAGGAATCAATTTGAGGGTTCAATTTAGGAATTTTTATTAGGACAAAATATTTATTAGCAAAAAAAATTCTAGGGTTCTAGGGTTCATATGTGAAAAAAGTTATAGAAATTTCTTTAGCCGCAACAATTAAGTTAAGATACTACCTAAATGAAGTTAAGATACTATCAAAAAAATTATTAGCAAGTGTATATGAGGATGCTGATATATATTATATGCATACATATCTTGCTTAATTTTAAAAAAATTAATTAGTTTTTAAAAACAGAATTGTTGCAACTTAGTAATAGAAGATAGTAGGTGTATAAATGAAAAAACAGTAGCTCCCTTCCTAGACTATTTTGCAATGTTTAGGGTTATATGATTTTGCAATGTTGGTTGAATGTCGAAGAATATCCGAGTGGCCTATGTTTTGCCGGAATGTTGATTCATGTCCGTTCTGGCAAATTTCAGGTGCTCCATATGTCCATTTTTTAGCAATTGTCATGCGAAAAATTTCCATGAATTTCGGCATGACTTGTGCTAGAAACTAGGACATATGGAGTGCCCCGGATTTGCTGGAAGGGGAATGAATCAACATCCCGACAAAATATAGGCCCCTTTTTCTCTTCATTATATATTTTATTTATAATTGTTGAATAGGAAACATGTCTAGCCACGCCGAAGCCGGGGGTTCTGGTCGCCTCGAAGAAGACCCCGTCGAGGCAGCAAATCATTATTTCGATTACCTGGACGAACACCAGTTGCGGGTGCAGGGTGGCGCAGTGGCACCAACCCCGACGCCGACACCAGCACTGGCACCGGCACCGACACCACCCCCGAGACCGGCAACGATGCGATCGTAGCCGGTAAAGGACCAAAGCAGAAGAGGACATGAACACCAAACGAGCTCGGCATCGAACAAATTGTTGTCACGGAGATGCACCCCAAGAAATTAGAGCTAACGGCGCCGGAGGAAGCGCGCTCGTGCTGGGGAAATCAACTAGGATGCATCCTCAAGGAAACCGCCAACATCAACGACGAGAAGTTGAAGAAGATAGCACATATGGAGCACATCCTCCTAAAGAAGTTGCACAATAGGTTAATGTTCCCCGGCCGGGATGAAAGTAAAGATCCGTGGGACGACGATGCCATGACAAAGATAAACAGCAAGGTGATGGTGACGTTCACCAACGACTTGTCCGCCTGGAAAGTTAGGGTTAAAAAAGCGATTGCGAAGAATGAACCGTGGTCCAAGATTCATGCTGACAATCCGACACTAAAGGAAGAGGACTTTGAAAAATTCTAGGAGACTTGCACTAAAGAAGAAGTGAAGCAAAGGTCAGAGAAAATGAAGGTGCTCCAGGCCAAGAACGCGCCTCCCCACCGCCTCGGAAGCCGTCGTTACGAGGGGAAGAGGCACGTATGGGCCAAGGAGGACGCCAAACGTGAAAGTCACGGAATCCCAGACGCCTTGGCGGAGTTCACCGACCCGCAGGAGCGTGACTGGATCAGGGCCCGATACAAGTGGGACCGCGTCAATAAGATCTTTTAGACGGACCCGAACACGAGGGAGTTCATGAGACTTCTGGTAATTGTGATATTACCACCTTATTATATTAGCTTCCAATCAATTAGACTACAAGTTTTGTCACATTAGTAAACCATCCACATTCCTTTTGCAGAAAGAGCAGCACCAAAAGGCAGCCGAAAGCGACAAGTCGTCACAGTCGTCGGCGAGGCCCAAGTGGGACACCCCTTTCAACCGGGCCCTGAACATACTGAAAAACGTCCCGGAGGACAAACCGTCGTCCTATGGACGTGTGCACGGCGTCGGAGATGGCGCCTCATGGCAGACGTGCTACCACGAGCAGCCAGAGGAAAGAAGGAGACGGTTGCTTACTCAACAGACCATGAACGAGAAGGTCGCGATTGCGGTCAATAAGACCAAAGCTGAGACCAAAGAAGAGTTGCTCGGGGTAGTCAATGCAACGGTCAATTCAGCGGTAGCTGGCGTCACGGCTGACTTCCAATCATCCATTATTACCAGCTTGATTCCGGCAATTATCGATTGGTCGAAGAGCAATCTAGATAAAGGGCCAGTGGACTTTCCCCTTCCCAGCTACGTCGGGAGCAATTCGGTGAACATCGCACCACCAGCACCTGCTCCCGCAACCGCAAAAGGTCCCGCTCCTGTTCATAGCAGCCCGACCTCCGTCTCTGGCATGCTCGGCGGGGCTTCGTCTTTGGCTGAGCTCGACACCCTCACGGTAATTACACATCATACCCTTTTCACCAGCATGTCTATAGTCTTCTGTTTCAGTTGCCTTTTAGATGTTTGACATCACAGACATGTCTTCGTTGGCCGAAGATACCCCGTGCGCCCTACTGTATGACATCAACGGCCAGAATGTGGCCGTGGGAAAGGCAACGATCATGAAGCCGAAGGACCGCATGTTCCACAACCGAGAGATCCCCTAAACGGGCTTCGAGGATTTGCCTCCTTCGGTACCAGTCGATGACGAGGAGACCCCTAAACGGATTGGCACATGCAAGAGCTAGTTCTTGCCTTGGCCGAAGACACTTCTTCGTGTCGAGGCGCCCGGTAGCACACCAACGGCAGCTCCTCAAGAAGGTATGAACACCACCCCACCTACCAAATTACCTACACCTGTCGTGGCGGGTGATAGCGGACGATGCGAGGGAGAGCCTCCATTAGTGCCAGATGATGTCGCCCCTGTCGAAGAAACAAATGCTGATGATGTCATGGAGGAGGATGATGATGACCCTCTCAAGTATTTCAATACCGCCTATGACGATGGAGTATTGATGGCTGGGGACTATGACTCAGGCTATGAGCGTGGAGATGACTTGATGCTGCCTGATTTGCTGAGCTGGAACGTCCTAAGGCGGAATGCAAAAAGTCTCTCTTCATGCGATCCTCGTAGGAGACGCCTCCAGATGCCGCCTCTACCCAGCAACATCCCGAGGGCCGTCCACTGATTAGCCCGACGACACTGGGGGTGGTGATTAGGGAAGGTATGGTGGGCTCACTACCGCCACCCGCCAAGAAGCAAAGGAGGAGACCGGACAAGAAAGGCCCTAAAAAGGCGCCAGAGCTACATCAAGCAGCCAGCCACCTCTGAAGCCCTGGGAGGTAGACAGAATACCTGTCGAAGGTGCGGAGCGTTTCCATGTCGCCGGCCACCCTATCCTACCTTTGAAAGCGCTAGAGCACATACTGAATAATTATCTAAGGAGACTTCATGAAGATGTGTTGGCCAGAGAGAAAAGCCTTCTCATCTCGGAAAAATCAGGATACCCGCTTTTACGCAGCTCAGGTGCCGGGCGGGAAGTTGTACGTCGAGAGATGGCCCGTGGATAAGTTCAACCTGTGATTTGACTACATCTACGACATATTCCACATGACCAAGCTGGAATTCCAGTTCATCCGCATGTATGCGTTGTATCTCAACTACATCATCAGGCGCGAGAACATAAAATATATCTGCGTCGCGGACCCGTACTATATGCATGAGAGCTTCCTGGCAGTCTGCAAAGAGCACTGTGACTATGCGAGCAAGTACATCGGCGAGTTCATGATCGCTAATAAGGACATGGAAATGATTCTCCTGCCTTATCATCCCATGTAAGTCATCCGCGGATATTCTTTCGTAAGTTTTAATCATTCCTTTGCAAGCATGGAGGCTAATTTGAGGTGTACTTATTTTGCGCAGCGGGGGGGGGGGGCGGCGCCGTCCTCATCTGTCTGTACCCACAATACTCCCATGCTCTGTACTTGGACTCATCAAAGAACATCAAGAAAAAGGATTACACGCATATAAAGAGTCTTCTCGATAGTGCCCTGTTAACCTTCAGCATGTCTGGTGGATATATCAAGGTGAAAAAGTACAGGAAGAACGGGTTGGCTTTCGTCCATAAGACCGAATTCTGCTGCATCCAGTAACCGTACACCAGTAAGGCTGATGGATTCTACGTCATGCATCACATGATCGAGTACAGAAGGGATAATCAACGCCTTTCGCATGTCAGCTACTTCCAACGATGCCGAGATTGTCAACTAGTCCACAAGCATAGGAAAGAGGCTGGATCATTGAATCCGAGCTGAGTTTTATCACATACAGTGTGAACTTGCCCAAGTGATCATGAAGGAGGTCCTCGAACTAACAGGGATGTTCTACCATGGGCCAATCATGCGGGACAATGTCCGAGCACTGCTAGTCGCTCAGCATCTGGACCTGAAGCCTTTCAACAAGCTCGGTTGCTTCCTCCCTGACTATGAAGATTGATCTGCCGACCTGGAGGAATGATTGACGATGACAATGTGTCACTACTGTCTTTCTATGACAAAACTTTGAATTTATGCACGGCGAAACTCTGTGATGTAATTAAACATCCTCCTGAACTAGCGTAGATCACTCTAGTTAATTAGTTTGGGTATGGGAACTTCGTTATTTATGTTTACTATAGGTTGCTTGTATTTTGCTAATTATGCCTCTTTGTGTTTCTCAAGTACATTATGTTGCATATTATCGCTGAATTCATCAAATGATGATGCAGGTACATAGATCAGAGATGGCAAAGGACTGCTACACTGTATTCATTGGGAGGGTTCCAGGAGTGTACGACCTCTATCCAGACGCTCAGGCCCAGGTGGACAGGTACCTGGGCGCTAGCCACAGAGGGTTCGACAGCAGAGCTGAAGCAGAAAATAGTTACTTGAGGTGGACGCTCCGGCAAGAGAGGGAGAGAAACTGGTGCCTCAAGAAGTACTACATAGTTGCGCTCTTGCTCATGTTGATCGCTCTTCTCTTCTACATCATGGTTTAGATAAAGATGATGAAACTTGTGTGTGTGCCATGACCATGCAGTTGCATTTATTCGAGACATGACATGACTTGTGTATCGCTATTTTCGAGATGTGATGATATTTGTGTTGGATGATGATGATGATAATGATGATGATGATGGTATGACGAGACTACTGTATGTGTATGATATGATGAGAATAATGTATGTTTGTTATGATATGGTGAAACTATTGTATGGAGCATGCACAAATACATCATAAATATGTAGAGGGGAAATAAAAATATGAAAGCAGCAATATTAGCAGTAGCACTGGTAGGCGTCTAGCGGCAGCGCTGGATTAGCAGCAGCGTTTGCTTAGGTGCAGCGCTAGAGATAATTAGCAGTAGCGCTGCTCCGACCAGCGCTACTGCTAACCATACTTACCAGTAGCACTGGTCCGAGCAGCGCTACTGCTACAACTTAGCTGTAGCGCGTTAGCAGTAGCGCTGCCCCCAAAACTACTGCTATAGGTATTTCCAACGCTGCTAGTAGGCTTTCTCCTAGTAGTGACCTTATCAAAGCATATATTCCAACTCCGAGATGCTTGCACCAGTCCATAGATGGATCGCTGGAGCTTGCACACTTTATTAGCACCTTTAGGATCGACAAAACCTTCTGGTTGCATCATATACAACTCTTCTTTAAGAAATCCATTAAGGAATGTAGTTTTGGCATCCATTTACCAGATTTCATAATCATAAAATGCGGCAATTGCTAACATGATTCGGACAGACTTAAGCATCGCTACGGGTGAGAAAGTCTTATCGTAGTCAACCCCTTGAACTTGTCGAAAACCTTTTGCAACAAGTCAAGCTTTGTAAACAGTGATATTACCATCAGCGTCTGTCTTCCTCTTAAATATCCATTTATTCTCAGTGACTTGCTGATCACCGGGCAAATCCACCAAAGTCCATACTTTTTTCTCACACATGGATCCTATCTCAGATTTCATGGCCTCAAGCCATCTATCGGAATCTGGGCTCATCATAGCTTCTTCATTGTTCGTAGTTTCTCCTTAGTCTAATAACATGACTTCCAGGACAGGATTACCGTACCACTCTGGTGCGGAACGTGTTCTGGTTGACCTATGAAGTTTAGTAGTAATTAACTTGATCTAAAGTTTCATGATCATCATCATTATCTTCCTCTCTAGGTTGTGTAGGCATCACGGGAACTGTTTTCTCTGATGTGCTACTTTCCAATTCGAGAGAAGGTACAACTACCTCATCAAGTTCTACTTTCCTCCTACTCACTTCTTTTGAGAGAAACTCCTTCTCTAGAAAGGACCCATTCTTGGCAACAAAGATCTTGCCTTCGGATCTGTGGTAGAAGGTGTACCCAATAGTCTCCTTAGGGTATCCTATAAGGACGCACTTCTCTGATTTAGGTTCGAGCTTATCAGGCTGAAGCCTGTTGACATAAGCGTCGCATCCCCAAACTTTAAGGAATGACAGCTTAGGTTTCTTGCGAAACCACAGTTCATAGGGTGTCGTCTCAACGGATTTAGACGGTGTCCTATTTAACATGAATGCGGCTGTCTCTAATGCATAACCCCAAAGCGATAGTGGTAAATCGGTAAGAGACATCATAGAACGCACCATATCTAATAAAGTACGGTTATGATGTTCAGACACACCATTGTGCTGTGGTGTTCCAGGTGGCGTGAGTTGTGAAACAATTCCACACTGTTTTAAATGAAGGCCAAACTCGTAACTCAAATATTCACCTCCACGATCAGATCATAGAAACTTTATTTTCTTGTTACGATGATTCTCCACTTCACTCTGAAATTCTTTGAACTTTTCAAATGTTTCAGACTTTTGTTTCATCAAGTAGATATACCCGTACCTACTGAAATCATCTGTGAACGTCAGAAAATAACGATACCCACCGCGTGCCTCAACACTCATCGGACCGCATACATCGGTATGTATTATTTCCAATAAGTCATTAGCTCGCTCCAATTGTTTCAGAGAATAGAGTTTTAGTCATCTTGCCCATGCGGCATGGTTCGCAAGTATCAAATGATTTATAGTCAAGTGATTCCAAAAGTCCATCCGCATGGAGTTTCTTCATGCGCTTTACACCAATATGACCTAAACGGCAGTGCCACAAGTATGTTGCACTATCATTATCAACTTTGCATCTTTTGGCATCAATACTATGAATATGTGTATCACTATGATCAAGATTCAATAAACCATTCACATTGGGTGTATGACCATAGAAGGTTTTATTCATGTAAACATAACAACAATTATTCTCATACTTAAATGAATAACCGTATTGCAATAACATGATCTAATCATATTCATGCTCAACGCAAACACCGAACAACATTTATTTAGGTTCAACACTAATCCCGAAGGTAGAGGGAGTGTGCGATGGTGATCGTATCAACCTTGGAATCACTTCCAACACACATCGTCACCTCGCCCTTAACTAGTCTCTGTTTATTCTGCAACTCCTGTTTCGAGTTACTAATCTTAGCAACTGAACCGGTATCAAATACCCAGGGGTTACTACGAAAACTAGTAAGGTACACATCAATAACATGTATATCAAATATACCTTAGTTTACTTTGACATCCTTCTTATCCGCCAAGTATTTGGGGCAGTTTCGCTTCCAGTGACCATTTTCTTTGCAGTAGAAGCACTCAGTTTCAGGCTTGGGTCTAGCTTTGGGCTTCTTCATGGGAGCGGCAACTTGCTTGCCATTTTTCTTGAAGTTCCCTTTCTTTCTCTTGCCCTTTTTGTCGAAACTAGTGGTCTTTTTAACCATCAATACTTGATGCTCTTTCTTGATTTCTACCTCCGCTGATTTCAGCATCGCAAAGAGCTCAGAAATCGTTTTAGTCATTCCTTGCATATTATAGTTCATCACAAAGCTCTAGTAGCTTGGTGATAGTGACCGGAGAACTCTGTCAATCACTATCTTATCTGGAAGATTAACTCCCTCTTCATTCAACCGATTGTAGTACTCAGACATTCTGAGCACATGCTCACTGCTGAGCTATTCTCCTCCATCTTGTAGGCAAAGTACTTGTCAGAGGTCTCATACCTCTCAACACGGGCATTAGTCTGAAATACCAATTTCAGATCTTGGAACATCTCATATGTTCCATGGCATTCAGAAACGTCTTTGGAGCCTCGATTCTAAGCCGTAAAGCATGGCGCACTAAACTATCAAGTAGTCATCATATCGAGCTTGTCAAACATTCATAACGTCCGCATCAGCTCCTACAACAGGTTTGTCACCTAGCGATGCATCAAGGACATAATTCTTTTGGGCAGCAATGAGGAAAATCCTCAGATCACGGACCCAGTCCGCATTAATTATTGCTACCATCATTTTTCAACTTAGTTTTCTCTAGGAACGTATCAAAAACAGGGGAAGCTACATCGTGAGCTATTGAACTACAACATAATTTGCAAAGACATTTTGACTATGTTCATGATAAATCTTAGTTCAATCTATACCTATACTAATTAAGGACTCCCTAAAAATTCCCACGTTAATTAGATTTTACGAGCCGTCCATCTGGTGGGACCGAATTATTGCGGTGTAGATCTAATTATAAAATCCCAAGCCAATTTTTTTCTTAAACGTTCAATTTATGTTACTATTGCGGTGGAAAAAAGAGCCAACCTGACCCAACCTACACGTAACACGTATTTTGAAGTGCCCATGTTAATTAGGCCTAGGCAAAAAGCTATAGAAAACAGATCGGCCTCTTCCAAAATTTCTTTGCGGTGGAAAAAACTGCCAACATGACCCAGCCTTCACGTAACAAGGACGTTCTCAAGTCTCCATGTTAATTAAGCCATAGTTAATCCTAGAAACAAATCTATAACCATAAATTATTTCAATTATACTCTGGCCGTAAAAAGGCAACCAGATCGTCCTCTTCCAAAACTAAATCAGAGTCGTCATGTAATTTCCCTATCCTTCCTCCAAGATCGTCATCTCAAGAAATCACCTCCAGTTAACCCCTGATAGAGAGTACTTGGCCTAGGCCATCATCGCCTCTTTCATGGCGACCTGGTGCCAATGTTAGGCGGCAGGGCATAGGCATGTTCAAGTAACATCACTTCCCTTCCATCGGCGGCGTGTTAGATCCAGCAGCGAATCACATCTCCCGACTAAATCTATTTGCACTAGATCAGATCATGGTGGGTAGGCCTTAGTCTCTTCCTCCCGGTGCCATCAGGCATCAGCCTCTCCTCTCTCCGTGTGTTGCAGGTGAGGGAGAAAATGCAGCAAGATAGATCCAGGTGCAAATATGAGAGAAGCGAGATTTGCATGTACATGATGAACATCATTAGCTGATTATATAATTGGCTGCCTCCACAAGCTATATAAAATTGGGCGACGAAGTGCAATGCAGGACCTTCAACTGTGCACTGGGTAATATTTTAAACATCGCCCTACCCAGCCTTTCCATTTGGTAAATACAATGTGTTCTCTCTCCATGCAATGTGTCAACACTAGCACTGTCTAGCCTATCCATCAAGGGTGCATAACGGAAGCTCTTCTTGGTCGCGGCCCCATCGCGGCCGAGGACGAGGCGATAAGAGCACCATTAAGCAAATGGTCTGGCTTTGATCCGAGGTAGTATAATATTTTTCTTACTGTATTTAATTACAGTGACATTTTAGCATGCACCTCTCTATGATATTTGTCTATTTCAAGCATCGAGATTCGTTCAAGTAAACAAGTTTAATATTTTTATCGCACATATCAGCTCTCTTTTTCGTCTCAGTTTTCCATATTTTATACCACCAATATCCATTTGATCCTCTCCCATGTTCCTCATCGCTGACTCGCAGCGTAAAATATCCAATTCTATTGATAAGATCGGTGTCTCCCTTGATTGTACGGACCTGTGAATCCACATTTATTCAATCCAGCCCATAAAGTTGTTCATCGAGGAACAACTGATGCCCATGGTAAGAGCAAAAAAAGTATCTTTTAATCCAGTTTGTTTTTGTGACCTCTTATACTTGGACTATGCTTTTGATATCATATCTTACATGTGCATTTTGTTATCGCGTTCAATGTTGGGCCTGATTTCATGGTATTATAAGAATTTCAACCGATTCGACTTTTTTTTCCAGGTTCCAAGCATAATATGCAACTGATTTTATTTCCTCCAGGGATTCTATTTAAATCAGGTATATTCTCTATGTTTTCTATAATTTCTCTAAAGGATGACCAATGGATTGTTTCCCAGGGTGGCATAGTTGTTGGGCACAGCTTATTATATGCAAGACAGAAAATGTTCGTGTTCCATTTAATAGACATTGCATGTACACAGAGTTTTTTGACCTTATCGATAAAAGCCACTAGATCGCGATATTCTAATTAACCTTTTCTAAATGCCGAAGAGTGAATTAGAGCGGAACTATGAAAATCGCACCTTGCAAAAAAGGCCCATGCAAGAATCATATGTCTCACCAGGTCTGTCCGGACATTATATTGCCTATTGCATCAGAGGTTAGAGTTGCCTATCTTCTCTTGAATTGTTTTTCTAATTATTAGGGTACTCAATTCGCATTGTTTATGAGTAACAATTGGACGTGACATCAGTCCATGAACTATAACTTTTGTAAGTTAATCTTTGTAAAAAAATATGATGAATGCATGTTTGGTTTAGTGAGAGGACGGATATGTTAAACATGTTTTGTTCCAGATTTTGCAGCATAATCAGATTATTGCACGGTAGCCCAAACCTATGTAAACGTATGAATAAAGCTTACACCAACCGGATGAAACCTAATTCCAGGGTACCAACTTATAAAGGTCAATCTTACATACAAGCAAGAAAACTAAACATGTACGTAAGAACAATCTACATTCAAGAAAGATATTTACTTATTTTTACACTGTTCAATTTTTTGGACGTCATCGTGGTAATTTTTTTTGTTAATGCCATGTCACTACCGGAATCGCCGAATTCAGTTTCGAGCATACTCGGAAGTCCTAGAAAACAATTTGACATTGTGTTTGTCGAGTTCTGTTCTCGGCAATCATCACTCGGCTAGACGGACGTCAGCAACCATCAACTTTGCCAAGTTCTTATTATCGGGCACTCAACAAACATTTAAATAGACATTGTCGAGCTTCGAAAAATGAGAACTCGGCAAACTACCACGTTAGGAATCATATGCATGTTAGTTTGTAGGAACCACCTATTTAGCGTTGGTAGATAATGGATATGAGGCATATGGGTCAGATTGTTGGGTTTGATAAATACAAATTTTGGTAAATATTGTATCAGCATTTTGCTAAATACAATATGCATTCGTGATTTGTTTTTGTTTCATTATATACCAAATTGTTCCAATAAGGTTTTGTATATACCATATTAGTCAAAGTTCATGTGAATTCAAAAGAAAGACCCAAACAGTTTATTTTTGTCCATGTTTGGATGGTGCCCAAGCCAGCCACGCCAAATCGCGGGTGACCGAAAAAAGTGGCGATATAATTCGCCGCCACGGATCTTCCCTACCATTGGCGCAGAAAATGAACAAGTGACCAAAATTTTGGCGTAGGCAGAAAATTTGGCTGCCAACCAAAAGAAACCCACGCTGGTGGTCAACCCATATTTTGGTAAGGCGAGCATCAGCTGTCAAGCAAACAGCCCCTATATGTTAACATATTAGTATTTTTACTTTTAGGAAATGACTGATATAATAAAAGTGAATATGTTTAGATCAATACGTTATGATATGATTGAAGCAAAGGAGATGCATAAAAGAGCAACCATCAAAACATCTACAGAAGCTCAACCCAATCACTATTTTTTCTATGCATGATTATATCAGTTGGAGACTAGGCTTTTTCTTTTATGAGAAAGTTATAGGACAAGACAAAATGCAATAACAGGTGGTCTCTGATGTGTGTATTTATTGCTCATTTTTTATAAAGGTCTAATTGTTTTTGTTGTTGATTCTGTGAGGCTCTTTCATCTTATGTCTGAAGTAAACTTCTTAATTACTCTAGAGACTGGTAGGAATAGATGTCAAGTGAATGAACAATTAAGAAAAATTCAATGTGTTGAAGGAATTATATACCAACATTAGAGGAGATTAAATCATTTCATTTTTTTAAAGTATATTTGAGTATACGTGTCATTTGATATTATATTATCTAAAGTATTAAATTTGAACTATGATAAGACTTGAATATCTCTTCCAGTACAAATTGGGTATTCTCGATTTCCTTACTCCCAGTAAATGGAAGGTAGTCTCAGAACTTCATCCCATTGTAGGTTATTAAACTAGCCCGTGCGAATGCACGGGTTGACGACTAGTTAATCAAATTACTAATGAACTCCCACTTAAATAAACATTCCTCAAGTTATCTAAGTGATACATGATCCAAATCAACTAACCCATGTCCGATCATCACGTGAGATGGGGTAGTCATCAATGGTGAACATCTCTATGTTGATCATATCTACTATATGAATCACGTTCGGCCTTTCGGTCTCCAGTGTTCCGAGACCATGTCTGTACATGCTAGGCTCGTCAAGTTTAACCCAAGTATTCTGCATGTGCAAAACTGTCTTACACCCGTTGTATGTGAACATAAAGTCTATCACATCTGATCATCACGAGGTGCTTCGAAACGACGAACTTTGGTAACGGTGTATACTCGGGGAGAACACTTTTATTTTGAAATTTAGTGAAGGGATCATCTTATAATGCTACCGCCGTTCTAAGCAAAATAAGATGCATAAAGGATAAACATCACATGCAATCAAAATATGTGACATGATATGGCCATCATCATCCTGTGCTTTTGATCTCCATCTCCAAAGCATCGTCATGATCTCCATCGTCACCGGGTCGACACCTTGATCTCCATCGTTGCGTCAGGGTCGTCTCGCCAACTATTGCTTCTACAACTATTGCTAACGCATAGCGATAAAGTAAAGCAATTACATGGCGTTCGCATTTCATATAATAAAGAGACAACACTAAGGCTCCTGCCGGTTGTCGATATTATAAAACATGATCATCTCATACATCAACATATATCACATCACATCTTGACCATATCACATCACAACATGCCCTGCAAAAACAAGTTAGATGTCCAATACTTTGTTGTTGCAAGTTTTACGTGGCTGCTACGGGCATCTAGCCAGAACCGTTCCTACCTACGCAAAAACCACAACGGTGATTCATCAAGTTTGCTGTTTTAACCTTCTTCAATGACCGGCCTTAGCCAAATTCAATTCAACTAAAGTAGGAGAAACAGACACCCGCCATCCACCTTTATGCAAAACTAGTTGCAAGTCAGTCGGTGGAACCGGTCTCATGTGCGTGGACATGTAAGGTTGGTCTGGGCTGCTTCATCCCACAATACCGCCGAATCAAAATAAGACGTTGGTGGTAAGCAGTATGACTATCATCGCCCACAACTCTTTGGGTTCTACTCATGCATATCATCTACGCATAGACCTGGCTCGGATGCCACTGTTGGGAAACGTTGCATGGAAAACAAAAAAAATTCTACGCACACGCAAGATCTATCAAGGAAATGCATAGCAACGAGAGGGAGAGAGTGTGTCTACATATCCTTGTAGACCGTAAGTGGAAGCGTTTAGTAACGCGGTTGATGTAGTTGAACTTCTTCGCGTTCCAACTGATCGAGTCCCGAACGTACGGCACCTCCGCGTTCAGCACACGTTCAGCTCGGTGACGTCCTCGCCATCTTGATCCAGCAAGACAGTGAGGTAGTGGATGAGTTCCGGCAGCATGACGGCATGGTGACGGTGAAGATGATGCTATCTCCCCAGGGATTCGCCTAAGCACTACGAAAATATGACCGAGGGTGTAAACGGTGGAGGGGGGCGCCGCACATGGCTAAGAGATTGTCGTCTTTATGTGTGGCGCCCTCCTCCCACATATATATAGGTGGGGGAAGAGGGGAGCAGCCAGGAGGCGCCCCAAGTAGGTCCGAATCCTACTTGGGCTCCTGCCCTGGCTGCCCCCCCTTCCTTATTTGCCGGAGGGGGAAAAGAAAGGGCGGAGAGGGAAGGAAAGGGGAGGCCGAATCCCCCTCCTTCTTTTTCCCCATGGGTCGGCTGCCTTAGGGGGGGCGCGCCAGTCCCCTGTGGGCTGGTGTGCTCCCCTCTAATGGCCCAATAGGCCCATCACCCTCCCGGGGGTGTCCGGAACCCCATCCGGTATTCCAATGACTACCCGGTACACTCTGAAACACTTCCGGTGTCTGAATACCGTCGTCCTATATATCAATATTTACCTCTGGACCATTCCGGAGGTCCTCGTCATGTCCGTGATCTCATCTAGGACTCCGAACAACATTCAGTCACCAAATCAAATAACTCATATAACACTATATCATCAACGAACGTTAAGCATGCGGACCCTACGGGTTCGAGAACTATGTAGACATGATCGAGACACCTCTCCGGTCAATAACCAATAGCGGAACCTGGATGCCCATATTGGCACCTACATATTCTACGAAGATCTTTATCGTTCGAAACTTATGACAACATACGTAATTCTCTTTGTCCATCGGTATGTTACTTGCCCGAGATTCGATCGTCGGTATCTTCGTACCTAGTTCAATCTTGTTACTGGCAAGTCTCTTTACTCGTTCTGTAATACATCATCTAGCAACTAACTCCTTAGTCACTTTGCTTGCAAGGCTTCTTATGATGTATAATACCGAGAGGGCCCGGAGATACCTCTCCGATACTCGGAGTGACAAATCCCAATCTCGATCTATGCCAACTCAACAAACACCTTCGGAGATACCTGGAGAGCACCTTTATGATCACACAGTTACATTGTGATGTTCGATAGCACACAAGGTATTCCTCCGGTATCCGGGAGTTGCATAATCTCATAGTCGAAGGAATATGTATGTGCCATCAAGAAAGCAATAGCAATAAACTGAACGATCAATATGCTAAGCTAACGGATGGGTCTTGTCCATCACATCATTCTCCTAATGATGTGATCCCTTTATCAAATGACAACACATGTCTATGGTTAGGAAACCTTAACCATCTTTGATCAACGAGCTAGTCTAGTAGAAGCTTACTAGGGACACGGTATTTGTTTATGTATTCACACATGTATTTAAGTTTCCGATCAATACAATTATAGCATGAATAATAAACCTTTATCATGAATAAGGAAATATAAAATAACAACTATATTATTGCCTCTAGGGCATATTTCCTTCACTAGCCTCCACACCCAACGTGCACCCATGTCCTCTTCCTCGTCGGGCTCACCTTCCGCCTTGTCATGTCATGAATTGAAGTTGACTGAAACTGATAAAAGTGAGAAAAATTGAAGTTGGCACACCCAGTTAACATATCTTACTAATAAGTGGATATGTCTTTTCATTTTTGGATAATAGAAAAATAAATAAAAGTTCCACGGTGAAATGAGGCATCCTGTTTGAAATGGCGCGACTTTGTCACAACTAGATAGGGACTCTACGCCTTTGTTGCGGAAAGCTTATTATAAGAAATTCATAAATATGTTCTAAAAATAAGTAGAGCTAGTGCAAAAGCAACCGCGCACAGGTGTTCGCAGTTTGTATATTTTTTTGAATATACGAAGTATGTGATCAAATAATTATAAAAGAAAGAAGCTTTTGGATTGAACTTCAATGAAAGGTCATGTTAAATAAAAATGTGAAGCATCAACTACATAGATTTGCTCCATGCTTATGACTCACATTCATGACTTGTTTCCCAAAAAGAAAGACATGCATGAATTGATGAGGTGGCATTTGTTCGCATGGATAGATCAATGCAATAAATGTAACTTATGACTGCATGCTTGACTTCCTGATGTGGCATGACTGCGGGAAGAGGAAAATTAGGTAGTGGGTTGCAACTATTTAGAGAAAAATATATGATATCACAAGTATGAGGTATATGGTTACATTTAGTCTTCCTTTTCTGTTTCCTAGGAACTTTGTGGTTTTGTCGATAAAAATCAAGAAATTCCTTTTGTTACCAAAATAGTAATCACAAAGTTGCTAATCATGGTATCTATTTGGCAAAACAAGAGTTTCTTTAACAAACAAAAAAATGGTGGCGTCCTTCTTGGACTATCGATCTATAATCTTGTACCCTTCTCCCACTTAGCAATTGGGCATCATTATCATCTCCAAAAATGAGGGGAAATTACGATGTACGGTTGCTGACTGTCTAACCTCCACATGTTATCGTCGTTATATATGGTCCTATTACACCACTAGTAGAAAACAGGGCTTTGGTCGAGGCCGGGTAAGGGCATTAATCCCGGTCCACTCACGAACCGGGACCAATGGGGGCATCAGTCCCGGTTCGTGAGGCCAGGGGGCCGGCCGGGCCTCGGGGGCCATTGGTCCCGGTACGTCTGGCCCCTTTGGTTCCGGTTCCAGACACGAACCGGGACCAATGGGCTTCGCCCCAGGCCCACAACCATTAGTCCCGGTTGGTGGTTGGAACCAGGACCAAATGGGGTCCTTTAGTCCCGGTTCTAGCCACAAACCGGGACCAAAGAGATGCCTATATATACCCCCTTGCTTGCGAGTAGAGCAGTGGAGTGCTCTATTTTTTTGCCCGGCCGTGGGAGAGCTTTGTGGTGCTCTAGTTCACCTCCTATGCACATGAGGTGTTCGATGAAATGCCCGAGCCACACTTAAGCTTTCTCCTCTCGAAGCTCCTTGTCCAAGCTCCATTTTCCTCAAGATTTGTCTAGGTTTGGCGGTCCGTCCTGTCTCGTCCCCATCCTCACCACCGTCGATCGCCCGCACCAATCTCCTCGCCGGCACCACCGTGGTGAGCCTCTTGTTCTTATCTTCTTTCTAAAAGAAAAAAGTTCTTACTTGTATGATTTAGATAGATACTTGTATAATTTTCTTACTTTTATTATTGTTTGTTATTATATAGTGCGATGGTTTTGGTATCCGCCTCTGTCGGCCCTTGTCCTGTCTATGATTCGGATGTGGTATATATTATCTTTTATAACTATTTGGTTCATTTAGTGTTTATGACAATTATGACGACCAACGTGACATAGATGTTTTTATCTAGGAGGTATGTGAACCGGAAATTCCAACCGACCCTATTGTTGAGAGGTTAAATTTAGTTGAAGAAGAAAACAACTACCTGAAGAAAAAATTGAAAAGAATTGAGGAGGAGAAGATGAGATTGGAGTTGCATGTTGCTGATGTCGTCCATGATCACAAGATCAAGATGAATGAAATGCGCTTGAAGATTAGAAAGATTAGAAAATATGCCATTCATACTGAGGCTTGGTATCATTATGTCGTTGGATCAATTGTTACCTTTGTTGTGATTATGATCGCATTTGTTGTTGCATTGAAATGTTTTAGATAGTTTCAATGTATGGTTTAATTAGATGCTCTGGAGAGCTATATGTTGTTCAATGAGAACTATGTATTTACATTGGTTTTAATGTGATGCTGAACTTCTATTAATTTGGTCACTTATCTATTCATGATGTTCTGTAATGGTTTTTGACACACTTAATTATATATAATGCACGCAGATGAACCGGCAATGGATGTACGGTGACAGACGCACCTCTGAGTACATTAAGGGCCTGCATAATTTTCTCAAAGTGGCTGAGGCAAACAAGCAGAATGGTTTTATGTGTTGTCCATGCCCTATATGTGGGAATACGAAGTCTTACTCTGACTCGAAAACCATTCACACCCACCTGCTTTATAAGAGTTTCATGCCACACTATAATGTTTGGACCAAGCACGGAGAAAGTGGGGTTATGATGGAAGACAGCGAAGAAGAAGAGGATGATGACAACTATGTGCCCCCAGAATACGGTGATGCTGCAACGGGGGAAGCTGAAGATCAAGAGGAACCAGACGATGTGCCCGATGATGATCTTCGCCGGGTCATTGTTGAAGCAAAGAGACAATGCCAAAGTGAAAAGGAGAAATTGAAGCTCGATCGCATGTTAGAGGATCACAAAAAATGGTTGTACCCCAATTGCGAAGATGGCAACACAAAGCTCGGTACCACACTGGAATTGCTGCAGTGGAAGGCGGAGAATGGTGTACCTGACAAAGGATTTGAGAAGCTACTGAAAATATTGAAGAAGACGCCTCCAAAGGATAACGAATTGCCCGACAGTACGTACGCAACAACGAAGATTGTATGCCCTCTAGGATTGGAGGTGCAGAAGATACATGCATGCCCTAATGACTGCATCCTCTACCGTGGTGCGTACGAGGATTTGAACGCATGCCCGGTATGCGGTGCATTGCGGTATAAGATCAGACGTGATGACCCTGGTGATGTTGACGGCGAGCGCCCCAGGAAGAGGGTTCCTGCCAAGGTGATGTGGTATGCTCCCATAATACCACGGTTGAAATGTCTGTTCAGATACAAAGAGCATGCCAAGTTGATGCGATGGCACAAAGAGGACCGTAAGAAAGACAGGAAGTTGAGAGCACCCGCTGACGGGTCGTAGTGGAGAAAAATTGAGAGAAAGTGGCGGGACTTTGCAGGTGACGCAAGGAACGTATGGTTTGGTTTAAGCGCGGATGGCATTAATCCTTTTGGGGAGCAGAGCAGCAATCATAGCACCTGGCCCGTGACTCTATGTATCTATAACCTTCCTCCATGGATGTGCATGAAGCGAAAGTTCATTATGATGCCAGTTCTCATCCAAGGCCCTAAGCAACCCGGCAACGACATTGATGTGTACCTAAGGCCATTAGTTGAAGAACTTTTACAGCTGTGGAATGGAAACAGTGTACGTGTGTGGGATGAGCACAAACAGCAGGAATTTGACCTACATGCATTGCTGTTTGTAACCATCAATGATTGGCCTGCTCTCAGTAACCTTTCAGGACAAACAAACAAGGGATACCACGCATGCACGCACTGTTTAGATGACACCGAAAGTATATATTTGGACAAATGCAAGAAGAATGTGTACCTGGGGCATCGTCGATTTCTTCCGACCAACCATCAATGTCGAAAGAAAGGCAAGCATTTCAAAGGCGAGGTAGATCACCGGAAGAAGCCCGCCGTCCGTACTGGTGATCACATACTTGCTATGGTCAATGATTTACAAGTAATCTTTGGAAAGGGTCCCGGCGGACTATCTGTTCCGAATGATGCTGAGGGACGCGCACCCATGTGAAAGAAGAAATCTATATTTTGGGACCTACCCTATTGGAAAGACCTAGAGGTCCGCTCTGCAATCGACGTGATGCACGTGATGAAGAATCTTTGCGTGAACCTACTAGGCTTCTTGGGCGTGTATGGGAAGACAAAAGATACATCAGAGGCATGGGAGGACCAGCAACGTGTGCATGAAAAAGATGGCATGCCTCCAAAGCAGTATGATGGTCCTGCCAGCTACGCTCTTACCAAAGAAGAGAAGGAAATCTTCTTTGAATGCCTGCTCAGTATGAAGGTCCCGTCTAGCTTCTCGTCGAATATAAAGGGAATAATAAATTTTCCAGAGAAAAAGTTCCAGAACCTAAAGTCTCATGACTGCCACGTGATTATGACACAACTGCTTCCAGTTGCATTAAGGAGGCTTCTACCGGAAAACGTTCGATTAGCCATTGTGAAGCTATGTGCATTCCTCAATGCAATCTCTCAGAAGGTGATCGATCCAGAAATCCTACCAAGGTTAAGGAGTGATGTGGCGCAATGTCTTGTTAGTTTCGAGCTGGTGTTCCCACCATCCTTCTTCAATATCATGACGCACGTCCTAGTTCATCTAGTCGACGAGATTGTCGTTCTGGGCCCTGTATTTCTACACAATATGTTCCCCTTTGAGAGGTTCATGGGAGTCCTAAAGAAATATGTTCATAACCGCGCTAGGCTAGAAGGAAGCATCTCCATGGGCCATCAAACAGAGGATGTCATTGGGTTTTGTGTTGACTTCATTCCTGACCTTAAGAAGATTGGTCTCCCTCAATCGCGGTATGAGGGGAGACTGACTGGAAAAGGCACGCTAGGAGGGGACTCAATAATATGTAGGGACGGGCATTCTTGGTCTCAAGCACACTACACAGTTCTACAAAATTCTACCTTGGTGACCCCGTATGTCAATGAACACAAGAATATTCTGCCCTCCAAACACCCGGAGCAGTGTGATGACTGGATTACATGTGAACACATCAGGACTTTCGGCAGTTGATTGCAAACACGTCTCATGGGTGACAACACTGTTTCTGATGAGCTATACTCATTGCCAGGGGACCATCTTCGACTGTATTGACCTACAAAGGGTACGAGATAAATGGGAATACATTTTACACGATCGCCCAAGATCAAAAGAGCACCAACCAAAACAGCGGTGTCCGCTTTGATGTAGCAACCAAGAGGGGAAAGGACACATATTATGGTTACATAGTGGACATATGGGAACTTGACTATGGACATGATTTTAAGGTCCCTTTGTTTCAGTGCAAATGGACTGTCAGGAGGCGGGGTACAGGTAGACCCACGGTACGGAATGACAACAGTGGATCTGAACAATCTTGGGTACACAGACGAACCATTTGTCCTAGCCAATGATGTGGCGCAGGTTTTCTATGTGAAGGACATGTCTACCAAACCGAGAAAAAGAAAAGATAAGGAAGCGAATACATCATACGATGAGCCAAAGCGCCACATAGTTCTTTCAGGAAAAAGAGACATCGTGGGATTGGAGGGCAAGACAGACATGTCTGAAGATTATGAAAAGTTTCATGAAATTCCTCCCTTCAAAGTCAAGGCTGACCCAAGCACCCTGTTAAACGATGAAGATTATCCATGGTTATGGTGCAATAAGCAAAGGACACAAGCGAAGAAAAAGTGAAGAATTTCTCTCCACAACTATTATGATGATGCCTTTGATCTAGAAAATCACTGCAGTTACATGTGAAGAAATGAAATGCCTTTTGTAACAGATGAGTTTTCGTTTGAAACCCTGATACTTCGAAAGAGATTGTCTGTTTTGTACACGAAGTGCATCCAGTTTTTGCTGTAACCCTCTCAACTTTTTATAACATGCTATGTGGGTGAAATGATGATACCATGCCAACTTTCAACCTTTTTAGAGTTCATTTGTAGTGCATTTCAATTTCAGGATCATTTAGCTTAAAAAAATCAGTAAATGCATGAAAAATAACAGATGAAGTCAGAAAGGGTTGAAAATTGATGATGTGGCTTTGAATGGTTCATTTTGAACACACAAAAATTCTGGAGTTCAAATAAGTTCAAAAAATGAAATACCTTTGTAATAGATGAGTTTTCGTCCGAAACCCTGATACTTCGAAAGAGATTGTCCGTTTTGTACACAAAGTGCATCCAGTTTTTGTGGTAACCCTCTCAACTTTTTATAACATGCTATGTGGGGGAAATGATGATACCATGCCAATTTTCAACCTTTTCAGAGTTCATTTGTAGTGCTTTTTCAATTTCAGGGTCATTTAGCTCAAAAATTTCAGTAAATGCATGAAAAATACCACATGAAGTCAGAAAGGGTTGAAAATTGATGATGTGGCTTTGAATGGTGCATTTTGAACACACAAAAAGTCTGGAGTTCAAATAAGTTCAAAAAAATGAATTCCCTTTGTAACAGATGAGTTTCGTCCGAAACCCTGATATTTCGAAAGAGATTGTCCGTTTTGTACATGAAGTGCATCCAGTTTTTGCCGTAACCCTCTCAACTTTTTATAACATGCTATGTGGGTGAAATGATGATACCATGCCAACTTTCAACCTTTTCAGACTTCATTTGTAGTGCTTTTCAATTTCAGGGTCATTTAGCTCACAAAAATCAGTAAATGCATGAAAAATACCAAATGAAGTCAGAAAGGGTTGAAAATTGATGATATGGCTTTGAATGGTGCATTTTGAACACACAAAATGTCTGGAGTTCAAATAAGTTCAAAAAAATGAAATCCCTTTGTAACAGATGAGTTTTCGTCCAAAACCCTGATACTTCGAAAGAGATTGTCCATTTTGTACACGAAGTGCATCCAGTTTTTGCCGTAACCCTCTCAACATTTTAGCACATGCTATGTGGGGTGAAATGATGATACCATGCTAACTTTCAACCTTTTCAGAGTTCATTTGTAGTGCTTTTCAATTTTAGGGTCATTTAGCTCAAAGAATGAACTAATAGCGAAAAGAATGAACTAATAGCAAAAAGAATGAACTAAAAATAATAAATTAAAATATTCTATTATGATCAACTAAAACAAAACTATAATATTCTTCAATAGCAAAAAGAATCAACTAAAAAGCTTTTATAAAACTCTAATAGCAAAAGGAATCAACTATAAAGCTTTTATAAACCTCTAGTATTTTTTAAACTAAAATTATATAAAATGTATGCAACTAAAATTATCAAAGTATTTTTTGTTCAAAACATTAATAGCAAAAAGAATTTTCATAAAGAAATTTTTTGTTAGAAACTTTCAAAGCAAACTAAAATAACAAAATCTGTTTTTGATTAAAATAGACATTTAAAATAACCTAAAAATTACCAAATTGAATATAATGATAAAACACAGTAATATTAAATAGCAGGAAAAAGAATCACTAAAAAATCTATTTTTATAGTAAAGTTATTCACAAACTAGTGATTCACACAAATTTCAAAGAATTCAAATTTAAACTATTCAAATTTAAAAACTAATGGCACTAACAGAAAGTCTATAATTTTTGTGACCTAACAGCAAAAAGAATTAAAAAAATAAAGCAAAAAACGAACGAAAATAAATAATGCCAAAAACAAAACAAAAATACTGGAAAAAAATTAAAAAAATGCCGCCCACTGGGCCACCACGGCCTGAATACGACTAGAAACCCAACCAGCCAGGTGGGCCAGGATTCAGGCCCGCAGAAGGCCCACAGGCATATACAGAGAGGTTAGGCCCATAAGCCTGCATTAGAGAGGAGCTCGAAGGCTCAGGCGCACCGCACCTTTTAAACAGGTGCGGCTCTCTCTCAGCTAGCGAGGTGGGACTAAACTCCCACCACCACGCCGCTGTACAAGCCCATTGGTCCCGGTTGGTGGCACGAACCGGGACCAATGCCGCCCATTGGTCCCGTTTCGTGCCACCAACCGAGACAAATGCCGCCCATTGGTCCCGGTTCGTGCCACCAACCGAGACCAAAGGGTTGTGCTTCCCGCCCTTTCGCCTGGCCAAAACAGACCTTTGGTCTCGGTTGGTGGCACGAACCGGGACCAAAGGGGGGCACTGGTCCCGGTTCGTGCCACAAACCGGGACTATAGGTGTGGCTATATAAGGCAACACTTAGGAAAATTTCCCCAAGTGCTCCCATTCTCCCCCGACGTTGCCAGGCCGCTCCTCGTCGTCGTCGCTGCGCCCTGCCCCGTCGCCGCCCGCTCCTCGTCACCTTTCACCGTCACCGTCGCCATCGCCGTGCCCTGTCGTCCCCGCCAGGCTACCCCATCATCGTCGCCCGTGCCCCGTCGTCCCCGTCGCCGTCGCCCGTGCCCCGTCATCGCCGTCGCCGTCGTCTTCCCCGAGCCCGCGCCCCTCCCGCCGCCCCTGCTGCCCCGCCCCCGAGCACGCCCGGCCGCGCGCGCCCCTGCCCCGGGTAAAATGTTCACCCCCTCTCGATATACCGGGCGACCAACTCTCGAGGCCACCCAAACCCTAGAAAAAAAGCGTTGTCGATCTCCTACCCCCTCCCGCCACTACCCGACAAACTCTCGAGGCCACCCAAACCACTAGAAGAAAACTCCGGTAACTTCGACATGAGGGGGGACGTCGATCAACCCCCTCTCGCCCGAACAAGTCTATGTATCACTTTATATCGCAGTGGACATATATCAAAGTTTGATCATATGTCAAAGTTTGACTTTTGACATATGCAACAGTTGATCATATATCAAAGTTTGATCATATATCAAAGTTTGATCATATGTCAAAGTTTGAATTTTGACATATGCAACATTTGACATATGCAACTTTTGACATAGATTTATCAAGAATGCCCCCATTATGGATGTGCACAAGTTGATCCATTTTTTTCTGATCTCATCTATATATATATATATATATATATATATATATTCTTCTATATGTCACGTTGCCTGTCAAAGTATTGAAGAAATCCATGGCTTCATCATTAGCCGGAAGTAACAGGCGTATGATGCTACGAAGCTTTTCAAAGTTGTTTTGGAATGGAGTTCCGAATAGAATAATTCGCTTTTTGGTACGAATTTCAGCAAAGGCCTTCCAAATAGAGATATTCGGAAGGCTCTTACCGAACTTCGCACCAAAAAACTAATTATCCTATCCGGGACTCCGTTCCAAAACAATTTTGGAGAGCTTCGTACCATTATGCGCCTGTTACTTCCGGCTAATGATGAAGCCATGGTTTTCTTGAATCCTTTGACACTAGACAACGTGACATATAGAAGGGTAGATGAGATCAGGAAAAATATGGACCATTTTCTGCACATCCAGAATGGCGCCATTTTGTTATATCCCTTAAAGGTTAAGAAAATCCCTTGTTTGACATTCATGAGAGAGGCGGTCCGGACGTCGGACATTCATGAGAAAACTCTTGTAACTCTTCAACATGAGGGGGGACGTCGATCAACCCCCTCTCGCCCGACCAAACCCTAGAAGCGTCGAGGCCACCCCAATCCCTAGAAGCGTTGCCGAGGCCACCGCAAACCCTAGAAGCATCGAGGCCTCCCAAATTTACCAAGTTAAAAGAGCATTGTCGAGGCCACCCCAAACCCTAGAAGCGTTGTCGAGGCCACGCCAAACCGTAGAAGCGTCGAGGCCACTAATATGATTCCTTGTTGTGATTAGCTAGCTAGGTCTATGTTTGCCACTAATATATCCATCTCTCATGTTTGTATATTAATTGCCATGTTGTAATATTTGCTGAAACTATGGAGCAAAGAGACTTGGAACAAGAACAGTTGTTGGGGGACATAATCCTCGGGGGAGGTGATGTCTTGTCGTTTCTCAACGACACCGATGGTCAGGAAGGAGAGGATGATGGCTCCGGTGATCGAACAATGGAGGAGGAAGGACATGATCATGATGGCTCAAGTGACCGAATGCCGGAGGAAGAAGGAGGCCATGATGATGGCTCCGGTGATCGAACGAAGGAGGGTGCTGTTGCAAAGTCCGGCGAGGTATATATATTAATTAAGCCTGTGCTGACTAGCTAATTGATGCATTAATTGTTTTGGTATGTACATATATTAACTCTTCTTTCTTCTTTTATACCCCTCTGGATCGAGCCAAACTTCGGTAACGAGACGAGGCCCAAAGAAAATGTTGCGTCAGGATGAAAGGTTCACGATCACAACAATCGCGAACGATGGCTAGCCGATTGAACGGATGCGGACCAAGGATGCATTTTCTGCTCAGTGCGGAGCTATTGTTAGGGACAGCATCCTGATCAGCATCCATCTATGGAATAAGCCTAAGGACGACGACCCTGAAGTTTATTATGTCACCGATAGACAGAAAGATGATCTTTGGACCTCGCTGAAGGCAAATTTCACCCTACCGCCAGAGGCGGATCTGAATAAGCCAGTTATAGAGCCACCGGTCAAGGCGTGTGCTCTTAAGAAGATGGCAGATCTATTCAGAAGGTGGAAGAATGAGTTGAAATCAAAGTTTGTCAACGAAGGGAAGACTCCAGAATTCACCGGCCGATTTGAGAAGATAAGAGATCACTGGCTCGCATTTGTGGCCTACAAGACATCGGACAAGAGTAAGAAAATGTCAGAGACAAACAAGATAAATGCTGCAAAGGAGCTGTATAACCATCACACGGGGTCAGGTGGCAACCTCAAAGCCCGACCGTTGTGGGACAAAGCTGAGCAAGACCTGCTTGCTAAAGGGGTCGAACCAGAGACATTGAACTGGCCAGACCGTTCAAGGACTTGGTTCTTCGGGGTTGGGGGAACTTTGGACCCTGAAACAGGGAAGTGCCGTTGGACGGACGAGCAACTTGCAATACCCGTCAAGAAGCTTCAGAAGTATATCACCACAGCGCAGGAAGGGACATTCATTCCCGACAGAGAGAAGGACGAGCTGACTGAGGCCCTCGGGAATCCTGAGCACCCTGGACGAACACGAGGCACACCAGGCTCCGTTCCGTTTGTGGTTGGGTTTGCCGGCGCAGGCGGTTACAGAAGCCGGGAGAGAAATAGGAAAGCGGACCTGAGCGAAATGCAGAAGCTCAATGCAAGACTAGTAAAGCTAGAGGAACTTCCAGCTGTCGGCCAACCATCTCAGCGGCACAAAGATCCTGCCCAAGAAGCTACCCCACCATCTCAGCGGAGAAGCAGCGTGGCTTCCACAGAGCTCGTTCAGCCTGATTTCACGGCTCCTAGCTACCCCGTGGATACTATCACTGAGGCTCAACATTACCAGCTTATGACGAAATGGCAGAACCTCACTTTGAAGGCGGCTGTCGGCTCTGTTGCACCTCCTCAACCTGACGGAACTTTTCACTGCCGTCCGATTCCACATGGCTATGCTGTTGTGACGGTGGATGAAGTAATGGAGGGATTTGTTGAGCTCGAGCTTGACCACCCTACAGGTGAAGGGGAGAATCAGCTGGGTTATGCTCTGAGGACTACATGTCTATGGCGGAAGGAGTACATCAAGCTTCCAAACTGGACGCCTCCGCCTCCTCCGCCTCCTCCAGTGAGTCAAGGCACTCCGCCTCCTCCTCCTCCTCCGGCGAGTCAAGGCACTCCGCCTCCGCCTCCTCCTCCTCCTCCGGCGAGTCAGGGCACTCTGCCTCCACCTCCTCCTCCTCCTCCGGAGAGTGATCAGGGCACTCTGCCTCCTTCTCTGGCTCCTCCGGCGCGTGAGGGCACTCCGCTTCCTCCTTCGCCTCCTCCGACGCGTCGGAGCAGTCCGCCTCCTCCTCCGCCTCGTCAGCAACGGCGGAAGACAGACGCCGCCGCTCCGGCTCCTCCGGTGCATTGGAGCACTCTGCCTCCTTCTCCGCCTCGTAAGCAACGATGGAAGAGAGACGCCGCCGCTGCGGCGGCTAGCAGTACAACCAGAGGCGGGAGGCAATTCAGATACGGTTCATCTCTCAAGCCTCTGGAAAAGTTACCATATGAGAGGACCAAGAAGGAAAACGAGGACATCTCTCGTGCTGAAGTGCGGGACTTTTTTGCAAAGAAACCTCCACCTTCGAAGGAGACGATAGATCCGGTGAAAGCGAAGCGCACTATCGATGCCCTGAAGCGACCACCATCGCCTCCGCCGGATTCCAACTATGTCCGCTGTATTAAAAAGACATATGGAGATGCGCGGCGGTCTGGAACTACTTCAAGTGATGCAAGGTTGGCAGAACGAAGAAGTGGGAAAAAAATTCCCTAGCTCGGTGAACAGGCGAACCAATCGTGCCCCCCGCTCAAGTTGTCTAGCGATATCGTCGCTAATCATCGGGGGATGGTGCCCGGTACCAATCCTGCTGATTACCTGAGTGATGATGTAGAGTTTGAAACAATGGAGGTGGACGAATTCAGATACCAGTACGGGCAGCCTCTCGTCAAACCTGATCATCATCCTCCTCTAACAACGATGATGCGAAGATTCCATGAATGGTACATGAAAACCTCCAGCGAGTCTGGGAAGGATACTTTGACGCTGAGAATTAAAGAGGAGCACGACCTCGTTGGAATGGATCAGTTGTCTGTTGAATTTGACGAGTTATTCCAGTTATACAATCAAAAGGCCCTCGACAAAACACTCGTGACTTTCTACTGTCTGTAAGTACTACTTCTGTAATTAAGTCTCTATATATAGCTCAGCTCTTTCATTGCATGTATATATAATTATCCTCACTATATTATGTAGATTGAAGATCGTCAAATGCAGAAAAGCACAAATCTATGACATTGGGTTCATTAACCCAAATATCATACATGAATGGACGGTTCAAAAGAATGTCACAGAAACCGAGGACAACTTGCTACAATCGTTGCTGAAATATCAAAACAAAGAGAAAATACTCTTTCCTTATAGCTTCAAGTGAGTGTTACTGTCTTGTGCATATTCGGTTTCCCTTATTACTCGAGGTTATAGTAATGTAATTGATGAGTTATGCATGCGTGCGCAGGTTCCACTTTATTCTGCTAGAGATTAAGCTTGAGCGGGGAGTAGTAACCGTCTTAGACTCGAAACGAAAAGATCCCCAGGAGTATGTGGACATGACTGAAATGCTCCAGAAGTAAATTCAATCGATCATTATCGCACCATATCGGCAACTTTGTTCATTTCCTGATATCAAGTAATTATTTTCTTTGTGTGGCAGGGTTTGGAAAGAGTTCAACGGAATTGTTCCGGCACTGCCGAGGGAGCTGCGATTTACACACTCAAAAGTAAGTACTACTAGCTAGTTCCGCGCATCTCCCATTGATTCTAGTTTCATCAATACCATTTATAATGCTTGATTATCAGTTTGATTGAACTCTATTTCTCGTAAAGTGCTTGTGGCAGGAAGCCGGGAATGATTTTTGTGGATACTACGTTTGCGAGTTCATCTACAACGCGACGACCTCTATGCGGGGATACTCTGAAAAACAATATGAAGTGCGTAAGCAATAATATTCACAATTTTATTTTATTACCATCATTTGTGTTGGGTTTCATTCATATATATGTATTGACCCCCTTCTTCAAATTAGATGTGGCAGATGCGGGATGAACTCCTACCACATGATCGTATATGAGCAATTCAAGAGGAATTGGCGGGATTCTTTCTTGACCATGTCATACATTAAGCCGGAGAATACCATGTGGAATTTGACATTAGATGTTAGGGATTGTAAGAGATCTTATATTGTATATATGTAGCTAGTAGCATCGGATAGATATACGAAAACTTGTTGTTCGACCAATCTCTCGGAGAAAAAGAGGTCGATCACTTCTCTCTGTATATGTTCATGACGATCTTGTGTACTTAATGGTTCCTTCATTTGCTTACTAGCTAGCGTGTCGAGTTCTCTCTATACCACTAGTAGAAAACAGGGCTTTGGTCCAAGCTCAAACTACACATTAGTCCCGGTTGCATTACGAACCGGGACTAATGTGAGCATTAGTCCCGGTTCGAGCGGCTAGGGCGCTGGGCAGGCATTAGTCCTGGTTCAAATTCCACGAACCGTTACTAAAGGGGTTGAGGCTTTAGTCCCGGTTGGAGCCACGAACCGGGACTAAAGGGGTTTTGAAATTTGTTTTTTGTTTTTCCATTTGTTTTTTGTGTTTAGTTTCTGTTTTAAATTGCTTATATCTTTTAGGATATTTGATGTTTTTGAGTGATTCTTTTTGCATTAGATTAAAAAATTTGTCTAGTTTCTGTTTGTGCCATTAGTTTTCAAATTTGAATGATTTAAATATGAATTTGTTCAAATTTGCTTCAAACCCTAGATTGTGAATAATTTGAGTTTAAAAATAGTTTTAAATTTAATTCTTTTTGCTCCTAGTCACATGTTAGATTGTTGTCACAGTAAGATTTATTTGGTTATTTTTAGAATAATTTATATTATGATTTTAATTAAAACAGTACTGTTTTGCTTATATAGTTGTTTTAGTCCTTAAATTGTTGTTTTCAATTATTTTTAGTTAGTTCTTTCTGTTGATTTTAACATGTTGTAGTATGCTTCTGTTAGACAACAGTAGATAAATTTTTATAATTAATTAATATTAATTTTGCTAAAGTTTTGTATTAATAGTTGTTTAGCCTTTAATAATAGTTGATAGCATTAGTTTTGGTATATTAAAAGTAATTCTTTTTGCCACTTTAATATAACGTGACTCTGGCTTGGTTAACCTTAGTTTTGACTCTGGCTGGGACGGTGCTAGCAGATGTAGTCGACGGTAGGATTGGATGGACACCATGTTGTAGTATGCTTCTGTTGGACACCATCAAACTCTACACCCCCCCCCCCCCCCAGTATCGCCATTTTAGTTTTGAAAAAAAAAAAATGATAAAAACTTCAAAAAATAAAATCCTTCGAGATGTAGTTATGTTACTACATCTACTAGTTAGGAAAATTAAAAAGTATAAATTTCGACATGTTTTGCAAAAAAGTGTTATGAAAAGTAAAACGGCTATAACTTTTGCATACGATGTCGAAAAAAAAAACATATAATATATCAAAATGTTCAGCACGAAAATCCAGTTCCGATTTCGACGGCCGTAGGCCATTTTGCAAATTTTTAGAATTCTTAAATTCTGAAAGGAAAAAAGTTATCCTCAAATTTAAGTTTTTTTGAATTTTTTATCAAACTGTGGTCAAACTACTTATTCAAGAAATATTAGTGTTACTAATTAATTATTGTTTTTTAGAATAATAGTTTCAAACTCAAATGGTGCTTCATGCTCAAGTTCAACTCCTAAGGGTTAATAGGATTGACAGCTTACTATTGTCAGGAAGACAGCAAGTGTAGACTTGGAAACTAGGGAGAATAGAACTCGGAAGTTAAGCATGCTTAGGCTGGGGTAGTGAGAGGATGGGTGACCAGCCGGAAAGTTAGACGATTTGGAATGAGTGGCTCATACTTGAGCAGTGATGAGGGGTGATTAGAGATTAAATTGTCAAATAATTTAGAAATTTGAAAATCAAAAAAAAATTCAAAAAAATTCAGATAAACCAAATTTCAAAAGAAAACCTTTAGTCCCGGTTGGTGTTATACCAACCGGGACTAAAGGTGGAGCTCCAGAAACCAGCCGCGTGGAGCTCCTTTAGTCCCGGTTCGTAAGCAAACCGGGGCTAAAAGTTTTGGGCTTTAGTCCCGAGCCTTTAGTCCCGGTTCCAGAGGGCCTTTAGTGTACGTATAGTAGCAAGCAAGTGTAGACTTGGAAACTAAAGGCCCGTTTTCTACTAGTGTACGTATAGTAGCTAGCGTCGACCAGGAGAAAGAGAGGACACTTCTCTCTATTAGCTAGCTAACACAATATGAAACCCCTAAATTAACCCTCCAAAACCCCCTAAACCCCCCCCCCCCCCCCCCCTCCTTTCAAAAAAAAACCCCAGCTCCTACCAGCTGCTGACGCGTGGATGCCTTTTGGTCCCGGTTAGTGTTACCTACCGGGACTAAAGGTCCTCCTGCCTGGACTCCCTGCAGCGGCCACGTGGAGCCCCTTCTGTCCCGGTTCGTCAGCGAACCGGGACTAAAGGTTTTGGGCTTTAGTCCCGACCCTTTAGTCCCGGTTCCAGAACCGGGGCTAATGGGCCTCTGGAAACGGGAAAATGGGCCGTTTTCCACTAGTGCACTAACATAATCGCCTAATCGATGTTTGGTTTTGCTTAATTTGTATAACACAGATTGCCATGGAGCAAAGCCAGTTACAGAAACCATACATCCAACTAACTTTTCATCACATTTCCATCGATTGATCTCGTCTCCATCATGCTGCATGGCACTATAAGTACATGTGCAGCAACAGCTCAGAACCAACCACGAGTTCTCAAGCAGTACTTTAGGCCCTCTTTGATTCGTAGGATCCTCAAAACGCGGGAATAGGAAAATAAAGGATTGGAGTGGCAATGCCCACTTGAATCCCATAGGAAATGCACAAAGCGTTTGATGCCACAGAAAAAACAAAGAAAGTGAAAAAAGAGTTTGGAGTGGATGCTAGATTTCCAATGAAATCTAGTACACAAAATTACATAGGAAAAATTCCTACAGAATTCAATCGTATGAATCAAACGACCAATGTAGAAAAAAATCCTAAGGATTCTAACCCTTCAAAAGTCCTATGGAATTCATTTGAATCAAAGGCTCCCAGCCGTCCTTCTCGCGGCGCCTGCACCGTCCTCCTGTCCCTCGCCGCGCCATCGCTCGCTGGTGACTCTGACATGCTCCAGGACGCCTGCGTCACCAACTACAAATCCCTCGACGGCCGTAAGTGTGATCACAGAGGCGATGTTCGCCGCCTCGCCGCCGATGCCCATGGAAGTGCTGGTCAGGGCGCTCCAGGTCGACGGTGGGGTGGTGGAGTCCTTCAGGTCCAAGTTCCTAAAGCAGGAGCCGGCCGGCCAGGCTTGCATGTTGTTCGTGCTGTACTAATAAAGTAACTAGATCATCGATGGCGCGCGTTGCCGCACCCGTCTATTTTCTAATATAATGGTAGGAAATTTCATAAATATATGATGTCATGGAATATTGATGTTAAATACAAAATAAGTTGCTTAGAATTTAAACGAAGTGAATACTTTGGATTAGCAAAACAGAGCACCATGTACTGTAGTTGTAAGATCAGCCACTAAAATCTGATTCTACCATGCTTGGAGTTTTAGCTTAAACATCAGAGTGTGGTAAAAAAGACAGCTCCAAAGACAATGTACAATCTCCCTTAGCACTGAAATCCGAATCACACACATCAACGTGTTTGATCTTGGTTTCCTTATTTAGTATTGATGGAAACTCACTGTTCCTGCCCATCATAGGCCACATTTGTTCATGATTTTAATACTTGACATCTCATTGGCAGCTTATCAATTGATCGTTTTGTAAACCTTGGTCCTTGCTCATGAAGTGATTTGTCCTATTTCAGAATTGACGATAAATATTTTAACAGGACAATAAATTGGTGAAAGTAAAGTAATTTTATTTATTTAATACCAGACAATTACATTAAGCACCAGACCATTCCAAACCATTATATTGAGTATCTAAAACCCCCTTCTTCTTTTAAAGGCTTATTAATAATACTACCAGCCAAAAAGCATATAATCATGAAATGCATATTAGCAATAAGGGCTTACCATAAGAACAATAAGAGAAGTATACATAAAGAAAGAAAAAGCTCCATACTTTTGAAATTTGACAAAATAGGTTTGTTTTTCCAGTTCTTGTAAGTTCACGAGAGAGAGAGAGGGAGGGAGGGAGGGAGGGTATGGATGGAGGGAGGTGCTCTGGGCGCTTACTCTGTCTCCTCTCTCTCTATCTCGCGCTCTCAGCGCTAGTCTCCGTCTCTCTCCGCGCTCGCGCTACTTATCGCGCTCTCATCTCGATATTCGACTAGAGAGAGAAGAATAGAGATAAGATATGAAGAATCTCGAGATATATAGATATATCATCACATTACTTCACAATACCTGGGAAGGTCATTCTTACCCGTCTTGACAAATGTTAGATTAACCTTCACTATTTTAGGATAAAACCTTCAGTGCATAATCTCAATTAGATCAGTGTGGTTAATTTTAATTATCATGTACTCAGTATCCGTAAATGTATAGAAATTATAAGCTCGAGGATTTTTTGGCTAACAATACACTGATAAGATGGCATCTATTGTATTTTCAAAATTATAGCTTCCCCTACCGGAGTTACACTGCGCCATGGGAACCCAAAGGTAAGGATTTGACAGAGATATTAGATTGAATCACTTTTTCGTAGTTGATAGTTCTGGTCATTTTTCAGTGTAAAGTGATACATTTGCATAATCTGTCCAACTGAATACTGCAGTTATGTGACCTTGTAAGATTAGCAGGGATAGTTATTGATAATGTTATTTTACAAAAACTATGAGACATAATTAGGTTTATATAATATAATATGAGTAATGAGAAAAAGGTGAGCCAGCAAAGCATATTGATTTTACTTTATAACTTGAACACCACAAAGGGAAACTTCTGACAGAAGTTTCTAAACCACCTAAAAATGCTTTTTGTTGAACAACTCTCATAAAAACACATCATGTCTTCATTTACATGTTTAACTTCAGAAGATCAGTGCAAAAGGAATATTATAAAACCATAAGGCACTATGCATCACCGCAGCAGAAGGAGGATGCTTGCAGCCCACCACCATTTATGTTATTTGCTTGGTCATATATGTTGTAAGTGAACTGTGCACAGCTTTATAGTCGAATCTGGTCCCTCTATAACCCACATGACCAAGCGAAAATGCAGGGTAATAATTCACGTACCTCGAGCATTCAACATATTGGGTATTGCCACCTAGCTCTTTCTCCCAATTCGTAGTGAAGTTCAACTCCGCAATGACCAGGCGTATCTGTTAGGTACACACTAGTTCTTCTCCTCTCAGCTATGGTGGATCTCAATCAGGTAGCAGTACAACTGGAGGAAGGAGATGAGGAGGGGATCAGGATTACAGGGAGACACACACACACACGCCGCCGCCGCCTGATCCTAGCCGGGATGCCTCGTAGTTGCCTTCCCCTGTCACGTATGTAGGCCGCGTGCCGCTAGGAGTCGAAGATGGGCTGGGCTTTAGTCCTGACGTGCTGCTGTTGGGCCTTGTAGCGGGCAGGTTGCTAACAGTATCATTGGTGCCTCCCACTCTTAAGTTCTGAATCTAGCAGAACTGACACAAATTGAATCCGTAAATGTATAGAAATTATAAGCTCGAGGATTTTCTAGCTAACAATACATTGATATGATGGCATCTATTGTATTTTCAAAAGCAGCAGTTTCCCCTACAGGAGTTACACTGCGTCATGGGCAACCTAAAGGCAAGGATTTGACTGAGATATTAGATTGAATCACTTTTTCGTAGTTGATAGTTCTGGTCATTTTTCGGTGTAAAGTGATACATATGCATATTGGGTTGATAGTCTTCTGCCTCATGAAATCAACCAGAGCTCACTAATCTTGCACAAAATTCAAATAGGAATAGGAAACCTTCCATAGGATATCTTCTGAGTTGAAATGCAAATAAGAACCTCGGTATATCAGCATCATGCACCTGCAATATCACAAAAAAAATTAGCACACACACATAGATACGGATGGCCGTCATCTTTGGCCAAGGTGAAGGTTTCCTAAGCAGAACAACGACACAGGTTTCACCTTCACTTTGACTATTAACAGTAGTAAATTTAATAAAGTACTCGTATAAGGCACTCAGAAGAATCTCAAGTTGATGTATTATGAGCAAGACTAAAATAATGAACAATTGTGGAACACAAATTGAATAATGGAGAAACACATTATTTCTTTTTTAGATTCAATCTTATACAGAGATAGAAATTAAAAATTGATAGCAACAACTAAAATGACATTTTATAACTTTAGCATTACTTAGAACACCTCAATAATGAAAATATATGAGGTAAATTAGAAGTTGAAAGTGACATCACACCCCAAAATAGATGGTGGTGGAATCAACAAAATACAAAGATGTGAAACTTCGTTAGTATGTCAGTTTTACCACATAATATTCTTATTTTGCCCACCAATTAACCAATGCTAGCGACATTTTCATCTAATTAATAAAAACAATTAAGAATATGTATCACCTAATAAAAACTATAATATATACAGATGCATGCTAATGGTAATAACAATCAGCAGCCTCGTCACATCTCTCCGCAACCCTCAGGAGAGCAAATTATCTAATATTTGCAGTGCAACATGTAAACGTACGTTTTGCAGATACAAACAAAGATTGAACCTGTAGAAGTCCGATGTCAGGTCCCCGCTGTTCCACCGGTAGAGGGCACGGGCCAGGCTGGGGAAGCCGTGTAAAAGAGAGGAGCAGCCTATGGTAAGGCATGCTATGGCGGCCAGGCCTCGACTCGACTTCTGATCCTCCGGTCCTCATCCTCTCATCTTGCTCTCACCATCAGTGGCTTCGTGAAGCCTGGCTATGTACTCAAATAACTACACAGGAAACCGGTAAGACCCGAGGTATATGTATTCAACAAACAATTGCTGCAAATTTCCCATTAAACAATATCTGAAAATTGACTACTCAGTCCCACCCGTAATCTGCTTTGGATGGCAATTGGTTGGACGGCATATACAATACAGTAGTCAAACTGAGGAGAGGAAGTCCTAATTAACTTCCCTGGCATCATACTATCAGGTGATCAACAAATCCCTTGACAATCACTACCTCTGCCTTTCCATGCATCTTTCTGCTGGCGATTTGGCGAAGCCTCTCCATGACTCTGGTCCGCAGACAGCCGTCACAGCCTCCATCCATCTCCGTCCGCGATCTTAGCCACGAGGAGCGGCCACCTCCGGCTAGCCACGGGCAACGATCTCCGTTGTCGCCCGCATCCCGCGCCCACCGGGTGAATGAACCGGGCCCCAAGCGCTCGATCCTCTCAATCGACTCGCGAGCCGCATCCCGCGCTGGATACCCTCGAGCGACTGCCACTGATCCTCTCGGTAGACTGGTACTGGATAACCTCGCGGGGGGCGCGCATAGCCTGGATCCACTGGCGCCTCGCCTGGATAGGCCGCAGGCCGCCCGAGCCGCCGCATCGAACCCGCGGCGGCCGCATCGAGTGCCGCCTGCATCCTCTCTGTATCGATTGCACCTCCTCTGTAGAGCGATTTTTTTTAGCGGACGGAGAGGTACTCTTTTTTTTTTAGGTGAACGGAGAGGTACTCGGTGAGGTTATTTCGTTGCGTTGTGCATGAGCGGGGATAGTGGGCCCGACGCAGCCCAATTAACCAGAGGGCTCAAAAAAAGCTACGGGAGCAGCTGCCCTTGCGACATTTAGCCCATTTCGCCATTAACGTACAGTTTAACCAAGATCCAACGGTGAAGAATGCCCAGTTAACGAAATCCAACGGCCAGAAACGTCTAATTACTGAGAGGGCAGGGATTAGTTACAGTTTTACTATTCTTAATAATGATTGTCAAGGACCCGTAAAAGTGTGATATTGTTCTGGGTGCAGTATAGTCATTTTTATTCGTGGTTCCCTTCATTGTGTCGCTGGGTGTTAATTTCGTGAATGCAATGAGCCTTGTCACTTTCACTAGCTAGTAGTGTTAACTGTCATAATCACTGGAAATCTTATGTCAGATTTTTAGCTGTTGAGATCGAACATATCCTGGACCGTTGGATCCAACATGAATCTTGGAGCATGTGAGAGCAGCCACGTCATCAAATTTTTTCGCTCAGAAAATCAAAGGGCCGTCGCGTACACTTCCATCTCCCCGCGCCGCACGTGTCTTATCCATTTCTCCTCACACCCAGCCCCACTCCCAAGCCAAACCAGGAAGAGATAGTGGTGCCTCTTTCTCCACACGAATTTTAAATTCTCCGCACATATTTTAATTTCACTCTAATTAAACATGCTTCTTTTTTTGCGGGGTCTAATTAAACATGCTACATGTGGTGCCTTTTTTTCTATGGCTGCATGCAACATTTGCATTAATAAACATCATCGTACGAAGCAGAACACTAATTAATTCTTCTCGAGAAGAGATAGTGACATCATATCAATGCACATTATATTTTTAATAGTCACCCTGTAATAGAGGGAGAAATTTATAGTTCTCTAAGTTTAAGAAACTGTATAAATAAAAGTATCATATATATGATATCCAATTTATATTACGAAAATATATGGCGGATGATTTGGTATTATGGATGATATTTTTTCTATGCGTTTGGTCAAATTTAGAATTTTACTAGCGTTGAGGTGGTAGTAAGAGATTATGACGGAGTGGTGCTCCCCTCATTTTGGGACTTCCTGCCATGCTGCACATCTGTGGAGGAAGCGGAGCACCGGACTTGTATTGCAGGATTGTACATTTCCGTTACTTTGCATAAGCCTTCTGTTCTGAAGACAGCCTGCCGGTTCATGAATATTACTTGTCAATAATGCCTTAGATGGGCCGGCTCTTGTTGACCCGAAGAAGGAAGTGTTAGGAGTTCTTGCTCCAAGTCCTCAATGCACTATACAGAAAATCAACCGTGAGAAGAACAAGGTGGCCTATGAGATTGCTAGGTTTTGTTTAAATCATAGAGTTATGGATTGGTATATGGGGATGACCCGTCATGCGTTACAAATTTGTAATGAACGGTTGTAATCTTTTGTCCTAATTAATATATGCAGTGTTGAAAAAAAAGTACTAGCAATGCTACACCTATGGACTTTTACAAAGCGGATTTGTGTCTTCTAAGTTATTTCCTATGAGATTGATATATTTGCTTAGTATTGAACAACACAAAGTCAGAAAATAACTAACACAACATTATGTCTTTAGGAAATTGAACGCAAAAGAAAAACAGCCAAACAAACACAAAAAAAAACATAGTTTGAACGTGAGCAGTAAATTAATGTTGTACACCATACACTAAACAGTTTACATATACACAATTAGCTTCACTTCTTATAGCAACTCTATCAGAGCCACCATATTTGCAATCACCATCCGTCATTTATGAAGCACACTTGATATGGATATGGAGGCTGCCAGGCTCGTGCACAAACGCGGAGTCATCAAAACGACTGCCTCTATCTATTTTTCTCTTGTTGCATTAACTCAATCATAAACCCCTCAATTGAACGGATTAAAAACATTAATTTAAGCTAATATTGCATTACATAGGGATAGAAAAGTTTATCAGTGATTTTACATTCATAAAACTAAATTAATTATACTAGACTACTTGTAGCCATGGCCATTACGGTGAAGGGATTGGGTGTTGGTGCTTTGTCAGGGACGTAGGGGAATGCTTCAACAAGTGCCCGTATGCCCTGTAATTCTTCCTCGACAACCGGATTTCCGGACACGGGGCTGGGCACGAGCGTGGGGATGGAGACGAGCACAGTTACGGGGTCCTCGTCCATCGCCTCGAGGAGGTCCAATACCATATCGTATTGGTCCCAATGTGGCAACAGGAGATCCGGTTCACCCAGCTCGGATTCCTCATCCCCAAAGCTGGAGGTGAGGGGCAGCTCGTAATGCTGCACCATGGGTGAAGGTGGCTTGGAACTGGGGAGAGAGGGGATTGGGATGGACGGGTGTCCAGCAGGGGAGAGAAGGGAGGGTGGTAACCTTTTATAGGCCACTGCAGGCACCATCAAGGGACACGCTTCCCAGTGAGAAACTTGTCCATCTGACGGGCCGCCACGAAAATCCGATGGAGCGCGTGTGGCATTAATGGCCAGGTGGTTGCTAGCCTATGGTGCATCGCAGGCTGCACAACTCAAAATTTGGTCGTGGCGCGAGGAGGAGGAAGTTGAAACTTCCCACGCTGACGGTTGGGATTTTGAGCGAGCTTGGTGCCGAACCTTCACATTCTCCAAATATAGAGGTTACGAGGTTGTTTATGGAGCGTCTTTCATAAATTCTTAGTGATCCAGAGGCATATAGCAACTTTGCGAGTGCCGTTTTAGCCCAAATTTTTTGTTTTGATGGTTATTAGGACGATTGGTCCAATATTGCAACTCTGCTAGACTTCAGTACATACTGCACACTTTGCGTTTACGCGAATAGGCCTGTACACAAAATACATGTGAACGTGCACACAAATATTGCGTGCACGTCTCGTCATATAATAAAAAGAAAGAGATATGCATGCGAGTTGAGTATAACTAAACACGTATGTGTGCCATGCTGACACATATGTATAAGATGCATGCATGCGGGGCAGTTTTGCATGGATAGTTCGTACGTACGATATTATTTCCAGCGTCAGTTAACGTGACAAGGAACCCTGTTTTTTTTTTTAATACAATACAGATGCAAGCGCTCATATACACGCGCATACACTCATCCCTATGAACGCACACACGCACACCCTACCCCTATGAGCACCTCCGAAAGACTGAGCCGGCATATCATCTTGGAATTTACGAAGTCACTGTAGGCATCTCGTCGTCGACGGGAACGTCTTCTCCCATTGAATGCGCATCGCCGGAAATCCTGAAATAAATCTAGGAATAAATGCGAGCACCAGGACTTGAACCCTGGTGGGCTGGGGATACCACAGTCCCTCTAACCATCCAACCACATGTTGGTTCGCGACAAGGAACGCTGTTTGTCCTAAAAAGGAAGTATTAAGCACAGGTCGTACGTACGTCGCCTCCTTTTCCAGCTCAAAATGATAGGGTTACAGTCAAGAGGCAAGAGTTCCTCTATACATGAGGGTTTCTGTGTAGCCATACAGCAGTGCTACACTCAGTACGACTATGTTGCCAATCGATCTGCTACCCTATTTTGTTCCCTACTAAGCTTATGAGGAATAAACTCCTGGCTTCCCATCAATGCTTCGATTTCAGCAACCAAATGACCATACGCTGAGCGAGCTAGGCCATCACCCTGTAAGCATGCTAAGGCCTCGGAAGAATCAGACAGCACAATAATTGGCAAGTTTGAATGTTGCAAAGCAAGAGTCATGCCCTGCATGAGACCGTGGATCTCTGCCTCAAGAGCATCATTACAATTAAACAAAATCTGTATGCAGCAAAGATCACGCTCCCATCCTGCTTTCTTAGAATCATTCCCGTTGCAGCCGTTCCATCATCAGAGAGAAAAGATCCATCCACTGAGAGGGCTACAAAACCAGCCGGGGGTAGCGGCCATGTCAGGGTCGGCTTGGGGAGCTTGACTGTCCTAGGCTTAGAAACCTCCATACTGATCACATGAGACATGACAGATAGACCAATCATTCACACGTCTTCATTATCGAAAAAGACTTTCACCCCGATTTATATATAAAGCACCGATTCACATGCACCACGATAAAAACTCACGCCACCACGCACACGACACACTCCCAAGGCAAGATACAAAGGTGTCGAGCACCGCCACACCATCCCAACTACTACCAAGCCACTACCTATGCGCGAAGAAAAAACGCTTGGAGCCAACGGAGACCTCACCACAAGCAACCCTCCAAGGAGAGGTGAGACGAAAAACGACGGAACAAGGACTCCAAGATGGTGCCTCCTAGAAGGGAGCAACCACTGATAACCGCCACCATTCCCAAATATCGAATTGTCACCCAGAGAAACTCAAAGGAGTAAGGACACCGTGACGGAGCCTTCATCAAGAATACGGCATCCACGGATGCCGTTGCCGTCGGCCAATATAATGTTTGGGCAAGTGATGTACCCCAGCATGCCCACCCTCCGACGCATCCTAGCTCCGTCAACCACCAGCGACCACCCACCCGCTTGGCCATGCCCGCTCGCCTGCACCCGAGGCGCAAGTTCTGCCCACGAACGGCATGCCTCCCGCCACCAGGGCCGCCGCCCTGCATCCAGACACCCCCAAGACCGACCAAAGTGACTGGCTTTGGGCCAAAGGACGCACACGACCCAAGAAACCGCAGCATACGTCCCGCCTCGAACAACGCCGGAGCTGGGTCAGCCCACACACGCGCGGGGAACGGGTGAGGGGGGGGGGGAGCGGACGCATATAGGCCGGCACACTCCTGTGCCAACGACGGGTGGCCCGAGCTCCTCAGCGCCTCCCATCCCTCTAGCCTGCCTCCCCACCGGACACCTCCTATGTCGCCCCACCTCGACGGTGAACGCAGCTTCACGCGAGGCCACCAACACATACCCGTCCACCGGCAAGGAGAAATCCCAAGGGCCGCCGCCAACCACAAAGGAAGCTCACTGAGGAGGCCATCTGCGCTGCTTGCCGTCCAGCTGCCATAGCCCCTTGATCTAGCTAGGCCGGCCCTCCATCCCACCGACCAGCCGCTGCTGCAGGTGGGCTTCATCACCACCTCCGGCAGGCACATCACCCGAGGCGTGCCCAAGGGCGGGGTCTTCGTGTTCCCGCGCGGCATGATGCACTACGAGCGCCGCGTCAGTGAGGCGCCCGCCGTGGCGATCTCGGCGTTCGACAGCCAGCTCCCCGGCACGCAGAGGCTCGGCGAGGCCATGTTCCCGGGGGGGGGGGGGGGGGGGGGGGGGGGGGGGGGGGGGGGGGGGGGGGGCGCTGGGGGTGCCGACGGACGTGCTGGCCCGGGCGCTGCAGACCGACGGCGGCGTGGTGGAGAGCATCAGGGCCAAGTTCCGGCCAAAGTAGGCCGCGAGCACGTACGTGCGCCAAGCGTAACACACACATTAAAGTCGCGTAAAAAAAGCGTGCGTACGTGATTTAGCGTGTGGTTCATTTCGGCGCTTTGATTGTACGGTAAAAACCTACGTGCGTACGTCGATTATCACCACACGTCCTATATGTCTTCTCATCTCGTCTGCCTTTTAGGTGGAAAGCGTCTTGTTATTCGTTCGTTGTTGAGCTGTATGCAGGTATCGATGGTTTTTCGTACGACGTCCTAAGTTTGTTGTAGTTTTGCAACGCGTGTTAATGTAATAAATAAATGCCCCCATGGTTTGTCAGCGACTCAGCCTGCTTTACTTTGTCTCAATCCACACAAAGTTGTGTGAACTGTGTGATATGGTTAGTATTCTTGTGAGGAGAAATGCCATTTACTATCCTTCAGCTGTTTCAAAAGTGGAAGTTTGCTATTTCAACTTTCAAAAGCAGACAATTTTGATCCTTCATACATCAAAACTATCTAGCTTTGATTTCCGTGCATCACTAAAAATAGTTTTGAATGATGGCATGACAACACTTCTCGCACACAGCAGCCTGGTGAATAAAAAATCATAGTAGTAAAACCAAATATTGAAATTGAAGTTCAATAAAATTCTAGCAAGGTGATAAAAAATCTTAAGTTCCCAATGGTATTAAATTCAGAAATCTTCTTGTAAAATCATATAGAGCTATCTAACTGTTCATTGTTTCCTCTTTTTAAAATCTCATAATTTATAGTATCAGTTTTGAAATATGCCTGACTTATTTAGATAAACTTTTAAATTATCAAAATTTCCCAAATTACTCATGTGCTTCTTTTTGTTGGAAATTTCTTGACTAGAATTCTACGTGTGCCAAAACTGGTGCGGATCATTGTTAAGACCGCCTTTTTACCATTAAAAAATCCATGTGAATTGTATGATATGGTTAGTATTGTTATAAGGATAGATTTTAGAAAAAAAAGAGCATTTTTATCCTTCATGTATTAAAACCGTCTAGATATGGTTCCTCATCACCCAAAGAGTAGGTTTTAATGAGAACATGACAATGCTTCTGACACATTGTGGTCTAATGAGTAAACAAACATATTAGTAAAACCAAATACAACAATCCCGGTTCTCAAGGGGACGACATATTGTGGCGTTGAATTGTGCAAAATCTATTCTCCCGAGGAGTGCATGATAGCCGCTCCTCAAGGGGACGATATAGAAGGATAACTCCTCGCTTCTAAAGTTCTCGGGTGTACCGAAGACTACATCTAGGATCACCCGTCTTGAGCACTGTGCTTCAATCCCAGGTATGATACCCTTGAAAGTGGTGGAAATGGGCTTAATCCTTGTCGAGTCTATATACATCTTCTTTAGTGTACCTGCATATATTAAGTTGAGGCTGCTGCCATCGTCCATCAGGACTCTGGACAGATGGAAGTCATCAACTATAGGGTTGAGTACCAATGCCGGCGTGCCTCCATGATAGATGATGGTCGGATGGTCTCGTCTATCAAAGATTATTGAGATTTCCGACCACAGATTGTATTTTGGTGCGGCTGGCTTCATGGCGTACACCTCCCAGAGCGTGCCCTTTATTTTCTTCCTACTGACGTGTGTAACATATATCATGTTCACATCCTTTATCTCGGGAGGGAACTGTTTTTTGGCCGGCATTGCCTGGCCCTGGCTGGTCTCTGTCCTCATTATGAGGTTGGCTTTGCCTTGGCTATTGGCCGTAATTTTTCCGGCCTGTTTGATTACCCAACAGTTATGGTTAGTGTGCGTAGTCGGCTTGTCGGGAGTGCCATGGAGTGAGTATCTTTTGGTTCTGATAGGATCTTGGAGTTAGCGTGTCATTCAATATCTCCTTCGTGTACCTAGCTTGGAACGACTGGCGTGGGCTCAAGGAGACCCTAGACACTCGTTGGTAGATACAATCTTTTCACGTCCGTCTGGTATACACCTCCGGTAGTCCCTCAGAATTCACAAACATCAAGTCATTTAGCGTCAACTTTTAATTCTTTTATACTGAAGATTTTGCCGTGCCGCTAAGAATGTGGTTATGTCAACAAGGATTGAGCTGATGATGGTGGCTTGTGCTAGGCTGAGAACACATGATTGTGCAGAAATTATGGAGGAACCCTCCACCGTTGTGCTATAGCAAAGTTTCAGAGGTTCAGTGGATTTATTCTATTTAGAACCATCATCTACTCGTTCTTCTAAAACTTTGAACTAACTTTTCCCAAGATCGTCATGCTTAGCCCTTACTATAAACTAGTGGAGTGACCCGCGCATTTGCGCGGCTAGATTCGTTTATATCGTTATATTTATTATTTTAGATAGTCTTGAGTTTGCTTAATAAAGGAGTGGCACTCTGTAAAACCATCTTTCGTGAATAAAAGTGTAATAACTTTAATTTGTATACATTGATAACTAATGTAAGAAAAGTTTCATGACAAATTCACTTTTTAGTTTGTACATCCACAATAGGTTGTAAGAAACTAAAGCCTGAACACGTCCTTACTATGCCTTTTTAAAATATCTTCCAGAGAATATTCAACTTGATACTTAATATAGATATTTTTGCTGTCGTATCTTCACCCAAGTCGTCATTAGCGATATTGCAATATCTTGGATCTAGTTACATGCCTATGTTCGTCTTGCTCTAATTGCCTTTCTCGGACGGCCAAATATTCTTCCATTTAAATCACCCAAGTATCATTCTATATTTTCTCAAAAAAAGTATCGTCCAATATTTTCTAGAAAAAAGTAGCATTCGATATATCATACAAATAAAGACAGAATAATATTCTAGATAATTATGTCTTGTAAAATATGATTGAATTTTTGAAATAGTTCCATTATAATGTATTACTTTATTGGCACCAGGCAAAGCCATATACTTCCACTCTATTAGGAACTAAATTTTATGTTTTATTTATGAAAGTCATGTCTTTTCTTCTTCAACCTTCTTCATCAACCACTATACTGTAGTTGTACCATGTAGGCATGTATGCTAGAGAGGGGACACTGATATGATATTTATTTATTATTATTTTGCTCAGGTAATTTGTAACCAAGAATTAAATCTAGAAATATACACTTCATGAAGAAATCTCATCATGTTGTATTTCTCGGATAACTTGCAACCAATAATTAAATCTAAATAGAATTCTATTTGCATTCACTGATAAAGCTACTTAAAGATGCTAAACGTAACTATGCATCCTTCATGTCCTTTTTTCGGATATCATCCTTCGTGTCCTTAGTTACCCATGCAAGTATACACACAGGATCTTTGTGTCCTTCATGTTCTTCATGTTGGCTTTGTGTTGCTTGGGTAACATGACTCTTGTACCAATTGGACTGCAGCTTTTAGACACGGATTAGAGCACCAATGTATTCCATGGAGAGTTATGTACACATACATTTTGGTCGTATATAACTTTATAGATCAAATATATTTTAGATAGTTCAGTTCTAACTCGTTGTTAATATTAAGATAACGGAGCAAATACTTATGTCTATGTGAAAGAACGTGCTGAGAAATTTTTATATTGTATAATGTAGTTGTATTATTTATCCATCAAATTAAGGATTCAAAATTACAACTCAAGTCGAATTTAGCTATTTATAAATGTTAGACATTGTTCATTCTAAAACAAACAAATTCTCACCCGAAAAAAAACCTAGTTTTTTTTTCCTATTTCGACTTTCACACATTAGACATAATTTTTTTATACTTCATCGATAAGAGCTATCTATTTATTGCATGGATGCGTGTGTTTCAACCTTTTAGTTTTTACCACCTAGTTATTTTTCTTTTTCTCTTTTTTTTGCTACCCCCTCTTCTGCTCGGTATAGGCACATCTGATCTAAGAATGAAAGGGCAATAGGTGACATTAGAAAAGCTGGCGACTGGATTTAGGATCCATCATCATGTCTATATTTATGTATTAATGCCACACAAAAATATGTACATATTGCCCACTGTTTATTTTTATTTTTGAGAAGTGTTGCCTACCGCTAGTTTTTTAGGGGTGCCGACCTCATGGTGTGTGCTGTCAATTAAGATCGCAGACTCATGTTCCTCAAAAAAGAAGATCACGGACTGATGGGTGGCACCGTAGCAGGTTGCCCATGTGTAGGGTGGCTGCCTTTTTTTCTTCTATAAAATATCAAATCGGACTTGATTACATCTTTCCTTATTTTGCACGTACAACAGGAATTGTAAATCTATACGTGTCCCTTTTCCTACACTTGAACGTGGTTTCACTTTTCCATCGTAGACTTCTTCTTTTTAGATATTCCATCGTAGGCGAACCAACCTGTGATTGGATGGTTAGAGCAACAGTGGTATCCCCAGCCCACCAGGGTTCAAATCCTGGTGCTCGCATTATTCCTGGATTTATTTCAGGATTTCCGGCGATGCGCATTCAGTGGGAGGAGACGTTCCCGTCGACGACGAGGCGCCTACGGTGTATGCCAGCTCAGTCCCTCGAAGATGCTCATAGGGGTAGGGTGTGCGTGTGTGCGTTCATAGGGATGAGTGTATGCGCGTATGTATGAGCGCTTGCGTCTGTACTGTGTTAAAAAAAAAGATATTCCATGGTAGATAGATGTACGCGACAGACTTGATATGGGCCAAATAGCGCATATCCACTATATTGGTATGTAATGTAATATCTTTAAATCTTGACCGTTTATATCTAAAATTGATGGTCGATATAATTTAATCTGTGTGGACGAACATGATGTCTTGTTTGTCTTTTGTCTTAAGGATGAGATTGGTAGAGTTCAGGAGGGGTAAAAGTTAGTGTTTGATTCTGCATAAAATGAGTACTTCCTCCGTCTGGTTTTATCAACCCCCTTCATATATTCTTGCTAAACTTTGACCTTACATTTGATTAGCAAAATATAAATTGTAAGTCATAAAAATTATATGGGTAAATATGTATTTGAAGGAATTGTTCAATGATTTTTTTGTTACATATATAGTATAAATTATATTTTCCTCGTTAAATATATAGTTCAGAGGGGCTAATAAACACGGATGGAAGTAGTACTTGCATAAAAATTGCATCACTCTGCATGATTCAAGATGGATCGACACCGTAACATATGCTCACTTATGCAAATACAATGGTATTGAATATTTGAAAAAAGAGTGAATCGAAAATCACACATAAATTAGGGTCTCAAGCCGTGCCCTGATCTCATCAATAACCGACGGGAAGCGCTGCATGAGCCACAGGTACCCCTCGGTTACCACGATTCTTTTGAAATTCTTCCCGGTCATGAAGAAGTCGAGGCACCTATCCTTGAGCTCCGGACAGTTGTGCATTTCAGCATAACCTAAGGTTGTCGCGACTGTTTGCACCGATACCATATCCCATAGCTCCTGAGCACACATGAGCTTTAATCTGCCCAAGTCATACATGTCCGCTGCTGCAAGTACATGCTGAAACTGTTGCGGTGTTGGCGAAAAGCTCTCGGGATCTAAGTCTACGGACAATCTGTCCGTGTACATGAACCAAAGGATAGCTTTAAAAGTTCCTGGCTCGATGTCATGCAATGTGATGCACCGCATGTTAGCCTCTGCTAAGGAACCGAAGAGCTGGGCTTTGAACACTGAAGATCGGGCAGCTAGCACGGCCCGATGGGCGCGGAACATCTCGCCGCCGACCATGAAGGAGACATCTGAACCGTCGGGGCATTCCAGCAAGCTTCGGAAATGGTCGCTCATGTTCGTGGCCGGCACGGCTATGGAATTCCCCGGCAGAGCTATGACACCACATATAAGCGTGATGACGCCGTTTTTTACATATCGCGACTCAAGGCAATTTCGCTTCACGCAGAGATGACCCGGCCAGATACCTGGGGCGTACCCGCCCATCTCCAGCACTGACCTTTTTAAGCGGCATGAAGACGGAGCGCCGTCACTTCTCACCAGGAACGCCTCGCAGAAGCCATTGAACCTGTTGAATTCGCTGTAGCACAGGGAGAGGTAGAGGTCGAGGACATGATCCTCGTCGTCTTCCCAGTAGCAGCATTCCATCTTCCAGCTGTAGTGCCCCGCGGAGATGATTTTGGAGAGGGGGCTGCCGATGCCATGATTTTTTATTTCTGGGTAGTCAAGTTTGAACTCGGTGAAACTGGAGTCAAGCATGTTCGCAGATGGAGTAGAAACTGAAGCACTAGCTTGGACTTATAAAGAAGTGCTGCGTACGCTTGTGATCCCGAGCCCATAGGGAGTAAATGTGAACATCTTTCCAACCCCTCGAGAATCTGAATATGGCGCCTTGAGTATTGAGCATGGAGATGAAATGTTTGTATTCCCATGACGGCTGTGTTAATTACTGGTATATATTGGCGCCAGTTTAGCTTCACTGCTGCTGGCTCGTCGCTTCGCCTAACCTGCCGTGCCGCGGCACACGCGCAAGCCATGGGTTAATCAAGGATTCCTTTTTTCCAGATGCCGGTTCAGGATTGATCAGAAGAACCGGTTTCTGATAAATCTCGGAAATTTTAGTCTTAGGTCGTGCGAACGTATTGACACCATTTTTAATTTTAATTTTTTCCTTCAAAATAAACGGTATTTAATCTAGTTACACACCTTTCGATGGGACCAAACAATAAGTTGTGACAATAATTGTATACAAATCCTATGTGGCACAGTCTTAGGTATAAATGCAAAAATCAATTTTCTTTGGATGGTGGTGCGGTTTCTCATGTGAGCAAATTCAATTTCAACCGAAAAAAGTAGTTTACGTTAGGGTTTTTTCTTGCTTCGGGTGCGGCGCCAGGTCTGATGGCGTCCCTTCTTCTTCAAGTTTGTCGTGCAGGCTCTGATCCTCCTTGTGTTCATCTGTCTAGACGTAGTTAACGAAGCTCCAACATAGATTCCTACCATCTCCTTGAGGAAGGGAAGTTAGGGTTTCTTATCATGTGTCGAGATTTAGTGTCAGCTGCTTCAGATCTGTGCAAGACTTCAACGACGGTGACTGCAACTCCCGAGCGCTGGTCCTTAGGGGCATGTGCACGAAGACTTGTTGACTTTCATCAACAAGGTGCATCCGGCTCCGATAGGGAAGCGGCGATAGCAACGCGTCGATGGCTCGTTCTGACGGTGGTAGTGGTCAAAATGAGTCGTGGACGTGTTACCGTACTAAACCTTTTGGGCGTTTAATGACTGCACCTCTTGAATGTGAGCTGCGCTGGGATTTTCCCCGAAGAGAAAGGGCGAAGCAGTACAATAGAGATAAGTACCTCCCTCAGTGAGAACCAAGATTTATGAAACCAGTAGGATAATCACGCAAATCCTCGTAAACAGCACCTGCACACACAAAATCAAGTACTTGCACCCAACGTGGGCAAGAGGGTTATCAATCCCCTTGAACTCGTTACTTGCAACGATCAAATCTTGTATGGGTAGATAGATAAATTATAAAACAAAATAAAAGCAAATAAATTGCAGAAAGGTATTCTTGATTTTTATAATATGATTAAAGTAGACCCGAGGGCCATAGTTTTTACTAGAGAATTCTCTCTCGAACACGTAGCATATAGTGGCTAAACAAATTACTATTGGGCAATTGATAGAAAAGAGCATAGTTATGACGTATTCATGGCAATGATCATGTATATAGGCATCACGTCCGAAACAAGTAAACCGACTTCTGCCTGCATCTACTACTATTACTTCACCAATCGACCGCTATCCAGCATGCATCTATGGTATTAAATTCATGACAAACAGAGTAACGCCTTAAGCAAGATGACATGATGTAGACAAACTAAACCCAATCAATATAAATAAACCCTATCGTTTTACCCTTAATAGCAACAATACAATACGTGCCTCGCTGCCCCTTTTGTCACTGGGTGAGGACACTACAAGATTGAACCCATTACAAAGCACATCTCCCACTGAAGATAAATCAATCTAGTTATCAAACCAAACGGATAGATCGGAGAGAAATATAAGGCTATACCAATCATGCATAATAAAGTTTAGAAAATATTTAATTACTTTTAATGAATAATCTGATCATAAACCCACAATTCATCGGATCCCAACAAACACACCGTAAAAGAAGATTACATCGGATAGAAATCAAAGAAGATCGGGGAGAACATGGTATTGAAGATCAAAGAGAGAGAAGAAGTCATCTAGCTACTAGCTACGGATCCGTAGGTCTGTGGTGAATTACTCACGCATCATCGGAAGGCAGTAAGGATGATGTAGAAGCCCTCCATGATCGATTCCCCCTCTGGCGGAAGAACACAAGGTTGCGGCGGCGAAAAAAGTGTTTTAGGTGGCTCTCTACTGGTTTGGAAATGTATGTGAATTTATAGGACTGGAATTAGGTCAAGCGGAGCTACGTGGGGCCCACGAGCTCAGAGGGCACGCCAACCCTCCTGGGGCAAGCCCTATGAGCCCGTGGGTCTTCCGTAGGTCTTTTGGCCTCCTCCGAACCTTCTAGGGTCCCTTCTGATCCAGATAAAATCACCGTATAGTTTTATCGTGTTTGGACTTCTTTTGGTATTGATTTTCTGAAAAGCCAAAAACAAGCAAAAAACAGGAACTGACACTGGGCACTGGGTTAATAGTTTAGTCCCAAAAAATAATATAAAATAGCATAAAATGCATATAAAGCATCCAAGATTGATAATATAATAGCATGAAACAATCAAAAATAATAGATACGTTAGAGACGTATCAGTTACCGTACTAAATCTTTCTGTGGTGTCCAGAATAACAGTTCACGATCTCTTTGCACTTAGCCTCTTCGTGGCTCGTTTTCATGATCCTGTGTACCTGCAAGGATGAAGAACGCGAATGAGATAAAAGACATCTACGAAACAATTTTATTTTACACATACGAGACATTAATTCAAAGCACTTGCATTGATCCCTTCAACAAATACATTGTATTGGGTTGCAAGGCTATTGCCTCAACCCATACCTTACCAGACTACTCACACATGGAGATCAGATCAAACGAAGGACACATCATAGAACACATCATGAAGTTAGATTTATTTGTAATATGTCTTACAATGGATGCCATGTGTGATACACGATTACAAGTATGATCTACAGGAGGAAGAACTACAGTGGAGATTGAGATGATGACTATGGAGATGGGAAATAGCGGCGGCTATGGTTGATGAAGATGGGATGAGGATGACTCTGTTTTGGCTCCGCTCCCACCTCTTTTGTTGACTTTGTGTCCTCGCCCCTTTATAAAATTTGTTAAGGTGGACGAGGAGCATTAGTTTCCATGCCATACGACCGCTCAAATGAGCGGTCGCGGTCGTATGAAACGCTGTCCTTTGCTCTGACTTGGTGCACCTTCACTTGATTTCTTCTATCTCCTCATTTACTCATTTCCTTGTTCTGGCTTGATTTGGTCCATATTTAGCCCATTTTCTATAGATACACAATAAAGAGAGCATTTGTGGAAGCATGTGCATTCATTAGTCATTAGTGGTAATATCCGGGGATTCAAGAGCTGTAGTCATTAAACACCCAATGCTTCTGTCTGATTATCGCAATCTTATTTATCAAGGCAACCCAACAAGACGGATAGGACCTTCGGTTGGACAACTGACTCTTGATACAGGAGTGTACCGGTCAAGACGTAATTTAGACACATCCCCCCACTTCGGTTCGTAACAAGCACATCTCGATGGGTGACTTCCTGCGCAAAAATTAAGATCATATATGGTCTCTCCAAAAATATATGGTTGTAAGCATTAAGACCTCATACCCATACGTAGTTTTATTATAACTGTTCTCCTTCAGTTGTTTGATTTTGATCCAGCCAAAAGCTGAAATTGTTCTTTAACAAAAGCTTGTCTGAGACCCAAGCTTCAAGGGGATCATCCTCCCGTGGGTTCGATAACTCAGGGTCACCTCTTGTGAAAAGGCGACAATACTTATTGCTCCATTTCTGGATCACCATAGGAAGTAATCATTATATTACTACTTCCACATATTTTTGGCAACTATAATATTTTTATTTGGACTAACCTATTAACCTAGCGCATGTTCCTGTTTTCAATCGTTTTTGCGTTTTAGATGAAAATTTCATGGCGCCGGAATGACCTGAAAATCTACGTGAATTTTTTGTGGAATATATCTGAATATTTGGCGCAAAATTATGCAAGACGAGGCCCATGGGCTTCACAAGACGGCATGGCCCTCCTACCCCCAAGACGCGCCGGATGAGCTTGTGGCCACCCCGTAGTCGGTTGGAGGTGTCCTTCGGCATCAAGGAAGCTAATATCGAGAAAATCGTGTTAAAATTTCAGCCCGGTCCGAGTTATGGATCTCCGGCTATTTAAGAAACGATGCTCGGCCGGGAAAACAGTCTTGAAAATAAAGAAGAAGCCCGAGAGAGAGAGAGAGAGAGAGAGAGAGAGAGAGAGAGAGAGAGAGAGAGAGAGAGAGAGAGAGATCCAATCTCGGAGGTGCTCCCACCCCCCGGGTTCATGGAGGCCAAGGACCATAGGGGGCATGATTCTCCCATTGATAACCCACAAGTATAGGAGATCAATTGTAGCCTTTCTCGATAAGTAGGAGTGTCGAACCCAACGAGGAGCTAAAAGTAGAATTAATATTCCCTTAATGTTCTATCGACCACCGATAAAACTCTACGCACACTTAACGTTCGCTTTACCTAGAATAAGAATAAAACTATTTTGTAGGTGTAATGGAATAGGTTTGCAAGAATAAAACTAGAAGTACTTAGCTAGAATAAAACTACGAATAATTTGCAAGATAATAAAAGTTAGTTGTTTAGTAGAAAGATTTTTGTAAGACAAGAGAAAGATTTGTCCATAGGCAATTGGTAACTAGACCGGTAATCATTATTGCAATTTTATATGAGGGAGAGGCATGAGCTAACATACTTTCCATACTTGGATCATATGCACTTATGATTGGAACTCTAGCAAGCATCCCCAACTACTAAAGATCATTAAGGTAAAACCCAACCATAGCATTAAGTAACAAGTCCTCTTTACTCCCATACGCAATAACCCCATTACTCGGGTATAAGCTTCTGTCACTCTCGCCACCCACTATAAGCGAATTACGAACGTATTGCAGCACCCTACAGCGGTAATCCCACATGCTTGCGCGACACGGGGGGCACCATAGTACAGCACCAAAATAGAACATACAACTTAAACCAATCACTATCATCGATCAACCCATGGGACAAAATGAATCTACTCAAACATCATAGGATGGCCATACATCATTGAGTAATAATATATAGCATGATGCACCATGTTTAAGTAGAGCTTACAGCGGGTAGAAGAGGTGTTACACCGCTGCATAGAGGGAGAGAGAGTTGGTGATGACGGCGGCGAAGTTGTTGGTGTAGATCGCCGTCACGATGGTTTGCCCCAGCGGTATTCCGGCGCCACCGGGTGAGAGGGGGAGAGAGCCCCCTCCTTCTTCTTCTTCCTTGGTCTACCCCCTAGATGGAAGGAGAGTTTCCCTCTGGTCCATGGCCGCCATGGCACCCAGAGGGCGGGAGCCCTCTGAGATTGGATCTGTCACTCTGTTTCGCATTCCTGTTTTCTGGCCCTTCACCGTTTCTTAAATTGCTGGAGATCCATAACTCCGATTGGGCTGACATTTTGAGGGGATTTTGATCCGGATTCTAGCTTCCTTGCAGCCAAAGGATACCTCCAACCGACCTACAGGGGACCCACAAGCCTGCCAGGCGCGCCCTCTGGGCTTGTGGCCCCCTCGGGCATCGTCTCGCTTTGATTATTCTTCCCAAAAATCACATGTATTCCAAAATAAATTTCTGTAAAATTTTATCGCGTTTGGATTTCGTTTGATATGGATATTCTGTGAAACAACAAGCATGCAACAAACAGGAACTAGCACTGGATCAAAATGTATTAGAATTACATCACAAAGTGAAATAATGACGACAAACGTTATAAATAACAGTAGAAAAACATGATGCAAAATGGACGTATCAATGCCTTGCTTAATTTGGATGCAAAATACTGCCATGGATCGAAGGCACATTAAAACCATATGTCGACCAATTGATTTCGCCATACATCCATCAACCGCGTCTCTGTTACGCTGCGCGGCACTATATGTCCATGCACGCTGCAAACATCCATTCTCACCGATCCTCATCTCCACTTTCACGACTAATTTCAAGATTGAAGACCAAGTATTTTGAGTTGCATATATCGTAGCGCCACGGTCATCCTGAACATGGTAGCATAAAAAGAAGTTATGTTCTTTTCTAATGTTTACTAAAACCAAAGAGATTTAACCCTAGAAGAGGGAATTGATTATATCATTACAACTCAAACCTTTTTATTTGCTTCTTCCTTTGATCCATCTTATAGTTTGAAGAATGAATGGAAAACATCTTACATACAGAGACTCTAGGAAGATTGAGAAGTGGAACCAAAATTGCCAAAACTGACAATGGACATATGAATATTTTAGACATTGAAGTAATTGTTGTCACCTGGAACAAACAGTATACATCATTTGGTCAAACTAGGTGTTTTACAAATTTACACTACTTGTTGGATCTAATTGGAGTAAATTAAATAGAGTTGATAAAGGAATTAAGAAGTACTGCAATGTATGCTTCCATAAAAATAATGTTGTGATAACTTCATAAATAAGTAAATAGCTGATGTATGCATCATCCGTTGAGTTAACTCTTGGTGCTTTTTAGAAAATAGATGTTTTTTTCTGAAAATAAAACAAGATGGAGACATAGAGCAAACTTCAAAGACATGCTTGATGACAACTTTAAATATGCCTCATAACAAAGATTCTTTGTGATGATTGACCTTTGTTGCCTATAATAATGATTAGATGTGATCTCACAACACAAAACATTGATGGATCCATCCAAATTAAAATAAATAATTATCATTTATTTATACTAAACATTTTTACTTATTAATAACTCTTTCAACCAGTAGACAATTTTAACTATACAATAGTGATTTCAAGGACACAATGTTCATTCTTATGTATAAAATTCAAATATCTCGTTATAAATAAAGTTGCAGTAGTTTTGATCCATATTTTGCAATTAAATATATGTTTGCTATTTACTTTCGAGACCTTGATATTAAAAGCTGCTATTCAATCTAAACCCTCTAAATCCAAGAACAAAATAGACAACATCATATGGCTTCACAGATTAGTATGTGCCACTTTAGGTGTATAGTGCATGTATATGTGTCGGTGTTTATTTTACTATTATCAAATATCTTCTTAAAATAGTTCTAAAACTTATGGTCTAAAAATATCTTGTTAGAGGATTTGTCAATGTTAGGTATAAACAAAGTGAAAATCTAGAGCATACCAGGTGTCTACAGTGGGATTGTCCATGGATCATGAACATATTTGTTTTACGTCATGACTTCTTGATCATTTAGATCTCTTTAGTGCGAGCATACCTTGTACTTTATTGATATAACAACACTTGTAATGGACAAGCAAAAAACTATATCCATCTTTTTTCTTTGTTTGATCTACAAAAACTAAGCAAGTCGATTGCAAAAATACAAGTGACCTACACACCCTCTTCCTCTATCCATATCATGATTTGTGCATTCATGTACTTGTTGTTCTAGAAAACAAGTTGTCTTGTGACAAACCATAGGTAACAAACCTTGATGTTGGTCATTTGCAATGAACCTTGCCAAGATCTTTGACGGATCCTGTCAAGAGCCCCTTGGATCTCTCTCATAGGATTTTACTCCTGAAAAATAAATGTGAAGGAGAGAGAGTTATGAAGCACTTAGCGGGCAAACAAGTTTCGAACAAAAATGTTCTTCATTTGATGTGATCCATATCATTAATGACTTCTTATGTGGAGTGATAAAAGCACATGACCGCTCATTGGCTATCTTGGGATATAACTAGACAAAAGGGGCGCTTTTAGGATTTGAGAGTTTTCAGTGAGTCCCTATAGGGAAAATAAGTGTGCCACTTCCTAGAGTTCCCAAGCAGTTTACATGCTTAATTCCTAAGGGCTAAATACTCAAATTCTAACCATCTCCCCTGCACACATCACTTGAAATACAATTGCACATCACATTCACATCATCATTTCACATAGACCATTTGACACACATGGCAAAGACAACATTATTGTGAGTTTGTGACTCCCATATCGATGTTAGTCAAGAGATACATTGAAGTCTCTCTGGCGCTGCCGCCGGTCTGCGTCGTCTCCGGTAATCTTAGGGCCATGGTTGCGTGGTGTATTCTGATCCTTGCCGATGGGTGGGCTCTGCTTTTAGATAATCCTTCAAGTTTTGTTAGGGTTTGTGTTCTTCTCAAAAAGACGAGACGGTGGCGGCTCCCTGAACATGGAACAAGGTTCTCCCCGCCTAGCCCCCGTCCCGATGGTGTGTCTAGCATCGTCAATGGGCGTGTGGAGGTGTGTCTGTCGTGGGAGTAAGTCTGACAGTAAGAATAGGGGGTACGTAGGAGCAGGCAGGATCCTAGCTACGGTGAGGTTGTACACACAAGTTTACGAGTTCAGGCCCCTCTCGAAGGAGGTAAAAGCCCTACGTCTCGGTGCCCTGAGGCGGGCGACTGGAATATGAGTGTGTGTGTGTTACAGGGGGTGCGAACCCTTGTGCCAGCGGAGGGGGGTGGCTTATATAGAGTGCGCCAGGACCCCAGCCGTCCCATGTTACACAGAGTTCAATATTCATTAAGACAGGGCGTTACTGGTAACGCTAGCTATAAAGAGCTATAAATGATCTTTAAGACTACAGGGTGAACGCCTGACCGTTGCCATCCTGAGTGACTTTAGGTCTTCCGTACTCCGAGTGGTTTCTTGTATGGTCGAGTGACTTCATCTTGGTCGAGTGGAATTGGGGTATCCGAGTGAGGTAGGTGGTCGAGTGGATTGCACCCCTAGATGAACTCAGTTGGTTTCTTCTGTTGCATTTTGAATGTCTTTGACTCTAGGGCAGTGTCCTTGGGTAGGGTGTCTAGGTCAGGCCTATGACCCTACCCTAGGTACATGTCATCGTCATTAGCCCCCGAATGGATTGAGGTCCGAGTGAAGAAAGGGTTGAAGTTGACTCCGAATCGATTCCATACTTCGGAGGTATTTCATCTGAACCTGCGAATCATGTTGAAGCTTCAATCTTGTTTCAATCGCCTTGATCCATTCAGAGGCCCTCGTCGAGTGAACTATATTGACAATCTTCGAGTGTTGATATAGAATGAAATCTTTGGCGCGATTGGTTGCTCTGCGGTCCGCGGATCTCACGGGATTCGAAATTACGGGGAAGCGCGCGGGACGGAGCGCGCCGCAGTAAACGGAGTGGATAGACAGGGGCGCCTCGATTCTCGTGCCCCCTTTTCCGCCATGTATCGGACGCGCGACTATTGCGGGATTTGACAGGATCGCTTGGGCCCACGAGTCAGCCACTCGGAAGCAGGCCCATAAAAGGCGTCGAGGACGATGTGTTTGCACAGTGCGCCTCATTCCCCTTCTTCTTCCTCTGCTTCTCCACCACATCTCCGTCTGCTCTCGACACCGCCGCTCTGCCCGAACGCCGTCCGCCGTAATGGGAAAGGACAAGACGGCGGTCCTGGAGCGCGCGAAGAAGGCGACGGCGACGGCAAAGGGCAAGAAGACGAGTCGGGGGTCGTTGTCGATGTCTGGTCTGCCTCCTGGTTGGATCCAGGGAGACTGGATTCGATCTACGATCTAGAAGGAAGATCTGGAAGACCTGGCCGACGCGGGTTTGATTGCCCACGGATCTTGGAGGTTGCCGGGGAACGAGACCGAGCCTCAGCCGCAGGAGGGTGAGTGCGTCCTCCTCGCAACTCATGTCGACCGCGGTTTCACTCTCCCTCCGCATCCTTTTTTCCGAGGTTTCCTGAACTTTTTTGGTGCCCAACTTCATCATTTCTCTCCCAACACCATCACATATCTTGCTGCGTATGTCTCTCTGTGTGAAAACTTCTTGGGCTATCGACCGCATTGGGGTCTATTCAAGCACATCTTTACCTGCCACTCTCAAACCGTGAAGAAGGCAAATCCGACTGATGAAAAGACGCACGTGATCCAAATGTGCGGGGGTTTAGGGATTCAGATGAGGGGTAGGAGTACTTTTCCTTCTATGACTCTTCCCGATTCAGTTAGGGGGTGGCAGTCGACCTGGTTCTATTGCCAAGATGTTCCGACCCCTGGTCAGTCGACTGGCCTTCCTCCCTTCACCATGGAGCGAGTCCGTCAACCCTCTTCATTGATCGTGACTCTAGCAGAGAAAGTAGAGGTGTCCATGCTAGTCGACCGGGTCGTTCAATTAGTCCGTGATGGTGTGACCGGCATGGATTTGTTGGAGGTGTTTCTCAGTCGACGCATCCAGCCTCTCCAAGCCAGCGATCATCCAATGTGGATGTACTCGGGCGCTAACGACACCGCTCGGGTCCATCCAGAGGAGGTCACCGAGGAGACGGTGGCATAGTGGCTGCGGAGCATCACGGGAAACAAAGACAACCCCAGGGGGTCTAGAAGAATTGTGCCATTTGACACCGACAATGAGCCAGACAAGGTCTGGCCTTTGTTACCGAGTGTCTTTTTATTCCGATTTGTAACTGTCCTTGAATTCGATGGACGCTTGTTTAACTCCCTGCCTTGCAGATTTATACTGAGATGTACTCGATGCCAAACGGGGAGCAAGTCCCGGAGGGAACGGAGAGCGGATGAGAGAGTGGTGACTGGCAATCCCCTTACGACAATGAAGACGACAGTGACGACTCGGACGACAGTGAGGAAGCCGACTCACCACCTCGCTTGGAACGCCGATCCAAACAGTCCCAAGATCCTGCAAGCGGTCGTGGCAAAGCAGCTCCCCCAAGCACACAAACGCAAAAACGCACTCGGACTTCAACTCCGGAGCCGTCTGAAATGGCCGCCAAGCAGCCCAAGGTCATCCCTTCAAAGCCTCGGAAGGCTTTGCCCAAGATCAAGGTGGATGTTCCCGTCACTTCTGCGTAAGTGTTTTGCTTTCTCTCTTCGCTTTGCTTGGGAACTTCTATGTTATTGTCGACTCGTTCTCTTGCTTAACCGAGTGAATTCTGAAACTTTCAGCGTTGCTACTTCTGGGACCTCCATAGACATTTACAAGGATCAAGATGACGAGGAGACCGAAGACGCGGCCACTTCCAAAGTGGGTACACCTCTACCATCTTGTCCTCATTTTGTCAATTGTACTGTCGGTCGATTGAACTCTTACAGTCGAGTCTTTTGCAGCACCACCAAATGTCATTGAACTTCCAGACGACGACGATCATGAAGATGTGCCTCAGAACACTACGGGAAGAAAAGGCAGGACTTCGAGCAGGAGGGTGCCTGCCAGCAAGGTACCTCAGTCGACATCAGCGCCAGCAATCCGGAGATCCAATTCGAGCTTCTGTTTCTTTTGCCAACCCTGTGTCGACTGATCGTCCTTCGGCGTCGACCCCCAAGTCCTTGCTCCGTCTGTGCAACTCCATGCTTCAGATCCTCTGGCTGCCTCGACTGTTCCACCAACTCCGCTCTTTGTTACCCATCATGTCCCAGAGGACCCAATGAGTGCTGCTAAGGAAGCTATACGCCAAGCAGGCCTGATGATGGAACAAATGAAGGTGGTGCACGAAGCTAGCAAGGCTGCCTACGATACCAGCTCTGCTCTTCAGACCAATGTCCAGGTGAGTTGATTTCCGACTGAGTTTTTCATCTTGATCTTTGCTCTGTTAGGATATGGTACTTGAAAACTGCTGCTTTATTATTCGTAAGATGTCCGTGGATGAGCATTTTGAAACCTTTAATGTGCATCTATCGTGAGTCTGCACCCTGCATCCGTTCACCCACTGGGTGCTTTAACTTTTGCTGAATAATTCTTCCGCTTGAGTCGACTAGGTCGCGTCGAGTGTATCCTTGAATCTGTGGGGGCACGCAGAGTGCACCCACTGGGTGTAGTCCCCGAGACCGCCGTCGAATGTTTGATTCGGCGGGGGTCTTTGTCAAATGTCTCTTTATAGTTCTTCCACTCGGTCCAGACAGGTCGTGCCGAGTGGGATCCAGACCATTGGGGGGCACGCCAAGTGCACCCACTGGGTGTAAGGGTTCGCACCCCCTGTAACACACACACACTCATATTCCAGTCGACCGCCTCAGGGCACCGAGACGTAGGGCTTTTACCTCCTCCGAGAGGGGCCTGAACTCGTAAACTCGTGTGTACAAACTCACCGTAGCTAGGATCCTGCCTCCTCCTACGTACCCCCTATTCTTACTGTCAGACTTACTCCCACGACAGTGTCCTCGACGGATCTGTTCTTGGTGGATTTGCTCCGACCTTGTCGTAGTTCGTCTATGTTCTTCTGTCTTCAGGTTGGATCCTTCTGATCTACGATACTCTTTATCGGCGGCGGTTGTTGTTCTGTTGCGCTGGTCCCATGGGGCCTTAGCACGATGACTTCCCGACTGTCTACTACAATAGGTTAGTGCTTGTAGTCGACGTTAGGTGGTGTACGGATCTGGGTGTAATTTTTATTATTTCTGGTGTCCGTTGTACTGTCACGATTGAAGCTGAATAGATTGGAAGTCCTATAAAGAAAGAAAATTAATTTTAGGTCCTCCACTACACTATTTTGGGTCGGTTTCGTGGTTAAGTCGTTCCCTTCTCTTTATCCTCGTCTTTATCAAAGTAGACACGTGCCTACGATAAACATAATGCTTAAAAATGTAAAATGTGGTGTACACACTGTATTAAAAGAGCCTTTTGCAGATTATGACTGATAGGCAACAAAAACTTCAGCCACCACCGGTAACAAACCACCCATTGGTGTCAACTGTGCGATTGCCACTATCATAAGTCACTCCACTAACGGGTACATTGGCCAGCGTCAGCGGTACGGCCTTAGCACTAACTGGTGGGGTACCCCTGAGTGAATCACCTAGCCACTACTGGCCTTTCATTGGTGGCTTGTCACTGGTAACCATTCTCCCAACTTAGAAACTTGGCATGCATTGTCATGTCCAAACTGTACGTCCAACCTCCTCATGCATGTTATCGTTCGTACGTTCATATTACACTGACACGATGGTTGCATTTAGTTATACATGCTTTGCTTAATTTGGATGCAAAAGATTGCCGTGGATCGAAGCCACATTAAAACCGTACGTACGTCGACCAACTAATTTCGCATACGTCCATCGATCGCGTCTCCGTTACGCTGCACGGCACTATATGTGCATGCGCGCTGCATGCTTCCATTCTCATCTCCACTCTCACTAGTCGAGCTAGCAGAACTACTCGCTACACCCACACAGCTAAGCTAAAGAGTGAAGACCAAGTATTCTAGCAGTACTTGACAATGGCGAGCAAGCAGCTCCCGGCTGTCCTCCTCGCCGCCTACGCCGCGCTCATGGCCCTCGCCGGCGACCCCGATATGCTCCAGGACCTTTGCGTCGCCGACTACAAATCACTCGACGGCCGTAAGTGTGATCGTCCATGTACACCATCTGTCCAATACTTGCTTCTATGGATAATGAACGGGTCAAATGTGCATACGTACGTGCTTGTGTGCAGCACTGCGGCTGAACGGGTACCCGTGCAAGAGGCCGGAGAGCACGATGGCCAACGACTTCTTCTCCGACGTGCTGTCCGTCCCTGGCAACACGGGCGGCAACCCGTCAGGCTCCGTGGTAACGGCGGCGACCGTAGACAAGGTCCCGGGGCTCAACACCATGGGCGTGTCCATGTCTCGCATCGACTACGCACCATGGGGCGCGAACCCGCCGCACACCCACCCGCGGGCCAGAGAGCTCCTCTTCGTCCTCGAGGGCTCCCTCGACGTTGGATTCATCACCAGCACCGGCAAGTTTATCGCTCGCACCGTCTGCAAAGGGGAAATGTTTGTCTTCCCACGCGGCCTCGTCCACTTTCAGAGGAACAACAATGGTTCTCCCCCCGCCGCCATATCGGCCTTCAACAGCCAGCTTCCGGGCACGCAGAAGTTGGCTGAGGCATTGTACACTGCCTCGCCGCCGGTTCCATCCGACGTGCTGGCTAGGGCGCTCGATGTCGACGACGGCATGGTCGAGCCGTGCGCAATTTAACCAACTATTAATATCCATGCGCAGCACTTGAATTCGCTCGTCACCTTTTGTATACTATATGATGTTCATGCCAATTTTTGTCATTTTGCTATTTACTGTTGCTTTTTCTTCATGGCTTGCTGGTGATATATATATGTATGCATGGTTTTGGTTTATACTATATATGTACTACCCCAGATTATTAATTGATATTTTTCAAATGATTGTGTTGAGAGTTTGACCAAAATGTAACTTTATGAAACATAGGTAGCATGCAAAATCATAGAGTATGCTTGACTAAATAATTTTTTTAGAAACACAATACAAATGCAGATCCCATGCTCATAAACAACAGAGGTATATCCCTAAGAGCACCTTCAAGAGACTAAACCAGCAAATCATTAGTTCATTGAGTTGATAAGCGAAAAAAACTCCAAATGTGTTTGAACTGGAGCTGGACAATTTTGGTAGTCTATTTGGTTTTATCCTTTGGACTAAACTTTAGGGCACCCTATAATAAATACAGGCTATCTACTAGTGAAGATCCAATGGCCCAAAGCGATGTATACGGTTAGAATTGGGTTAGATCTTAGAAGAACAGGGCACACTGCTCATTCAACTCGAGTGAATAGGTGAGGAGAGCAGTCTTGGAAGATCTTATGTTTTCAGTCCGCCAAACAGATCATGGTGACCCGCACATTCTCTTTCTATTTTGACAGCGGGGACCGCCTCCTTTTGTCCGCATGCCCGTTTTCCCCTTCTACCTTGGTGCTCGTAGAACGACTACACTACGGTTCTAGCCTCCGCACCCAACGCACACCCATGTCCTCTTCCTCTTGGGGCTCACCCTCCACTTTGTCATGTCATGAATTGAACTTGACTGAAATTGATAAAATTGAGAAAATTTGAAGTTGGCACACCCATAATGAATACGCATCTGAGTTAACTTATCGTACTAATAAGTGGATCTGTCTTTTCATTTTAGAAACTAGAAAAAAGAAATAAAAGTTCCATGGTGAAATGAGGCATTTTGTTTGAAATGGCACGACTTTGTCACAACAAGATAGAGACTCTACGCCTTTGTTGCGGAAATCTTGTTAGAAGAAATGCATAAATATGCTGTAAAAATAAGTACCTATTGTAAAAGCAACCGCGCGCAAGTGTTCTCAGTTTGCATTTTTTTTAAATATACAAAGTATGTGACCAAATAATTATAAAAAAAAGAAAGCTTTTGGATTGAACTTCAATGAAAGGCCATGTTAAATAAAAATGTGAAGCATCAACTACATAGATTTTCTCCAAGCTTGTGACTCACTTTCATGATTTGTTTCCTGAAAAGAAAGACATGCATGAATTGATGAGGTGGCATTTGTTAGCATGGATAGATCAATGCAACAAATGTAACTTATGGCTGCATGCATGACTTCCCGATGTGGCATGACTGCCGGGAGAGGAAAATTAGGTGGTGGGTTGCAACTATTTAGAGAAAAATATATGATATCACAAGTATGATGTATATGGTTACATTTAGTGTTCCATTTGGTTTCTAGGAACTTTGTGGTTTTGTCGATAAAATCAAGAAATCCCTTTTGTTACCAAAATAGTAATCACAAAGTTGCTAATCATGGTATCTATTTGGCAAAAAAAAAAACTGTGTCGTCTATCTTGGACTATCGATCTGTAATCTTGTACCCTTCTCCCACTTGGCAATTGGGAAATTACGATGTACGGTTGCTGACTGTCTAACCTCCACATGTTATCGTCCGTATATATGGTCCTATTACACTGACATAATCGTCTAATCGATGTTTGCTTTGCTTAATTTTGTAGTATAAAACAGATTGCCAAAAGCCAGATACAGAAACCGTACATCCAACTAACTTTTCGTCACACTAGCAGACGGAGGTGCGGTGGCACGCCGCGCCCATCATGATGCCCGTGTGCGTGGCTGCGTTGTTTTTCTTATAGAAAAAAAGAAGACAGTGGGTAAGCATACTGGGAGTCGATGATGTGCAAGCCAATTTAACTCAGATAAATATCGAAAGGTACAAAAAATCGGTTCAACCATCGCTATAAACACTTAGCCACTCCGGAGTCCGCAGCCGCAGCCGCTCCTAGCCTTCGCCTCCACTACTACCTGCTTTGCCGCTGTCGTCGAAGGCCGTCTGGCAAAGCCTTGTGGCGGACAGTGGCGGTGAGAACCTGCACTGCCTCACCTTGATGCCCCCAACCCGTTACTCGGATCCAAGGTCCCGGAGTCGCCATCTCCTTTCCGGTCGGCGAGTGCCGACCCTTCGACGGCTTCTCGCACTCATCGTCACCATGGGGAGGCCCCAGATGGATCCGACGTGGATGTTGCGGCTAGGCGGGCGGCAGCTCCAATGACTGATCTACCTTGCTCATGATCTGGTTATGTCAGCTCCTTGGCCGACGGGTCTGGGTAGAGCTATCGCCGATGAGATGGCAAACGGTGGTGATGTGCTCTGTCTCGGTGTTGGTCGGTGTGGTGACCACTCCGGCCTGCAGCAGCGGCCACGCTGCAGATTGTGGGGCCACCGAAAGGTCTTTGCGAGGGTTTCTCTTTCCAGATCCGGTGGTTGCCTCGGCAGTGAAATGCATTCCATGGACGACAACTTGATGTAGAGGATATGATGGTGTAGCAACGGCGAACGGTGTTCTAGCCCAAAGCATGCAGCTGTTAGGATCGCAAAAAAGTGGTGGCAACAACACATGATTGACTTCGATGGTCGGGCTTTCCCGAGTACCCGGTCTCGAGCTCAATGGTGAAAACCTAGGCTTGGCCCAAGTTGGTTATACCTGGCAATGGCGATGCTTTTGCATTGTTACCTTGTTGAAGGCATTACCCGGATATGCTCATATCAGTTCTTCAGGGTGAAAACCTAGATTCTGGCCTTTGGTGGTTGGATCCAGTAACGGCGACGCTCGAGCAACCCTCTTTTCCTGAAGGCGTTGCTGTTCAAGAATCTCATTGTCCTTGTGGTGTTATGAGATGATTGGTGCGGATATGGTCATTGTTGTAGTTTGCCGACTGCGGACTCGATCGCTTCATTGTTTTTCCTCTCACTTAGGGGTAGCTTTGGTGTTATATGACTTTGTTATTTGCCAGCCTTTTTCCGTGTGTGATACGTCTCCAACGTATCTACAATTTTTTATTGTTCCATGTTATTATATTATCTGTTTTGGATGTTTTATATGCATTAATATGCTATTTTATATTATTTTTGGGACTAACTTATTAACCTAGAGACCAGTGCCAGTTTCTGTTTTTTCCTTGTTTTTGAGTTTCGCAGAAAAGGAATATCAAATGGAGGCCAAACGGAATAAAACTTTACGATGATTTTTCTTGGACCAGAAGACACATACGAGATTTGGAGTTGAAGTCAGAAGACCCACGAGGCGACGACAAGCCGTAGGGGCGCGCCCTAGGGGGGTGCCCCCCTGGCTTGTGGCCCCCTCGGGAGTCCACCGACCTACTTCTTTGTCCTATATATTCACATATATTCCAAAACCCTAGAAGAGAGCCACGAAAATACTTTTCCACCGCCGCAACCTTCTGTTCCCGTGAGATCCCATCTTGGGGCCTTTTCCGGCGATCTGCAGGAGGGGGATTCGATCACGGAGGGCATCTACATCAACCCTATTGCCTCTCCGATGAAGCGTGAGTAGTTTACCTCAGACCTACGAGTCCATAGCTAGTAACTAGATGGCTTCTTCTCTCTCTTTGATTCTCAATACCATGTTCTCATCGATGTTCTTGGAGATCTATCCGATGTAATATTCTTTTGCGGTGTGTTTGTCGAGATCCGATGAATTGTGGATTTATGATCAGATTATCTATGAATATTATTTGAATCTTCTCTGAATTCTTATATGCATGATTTGATATCTTTGTATTTCTCTTCGAATTATCGGCTTGGTTTGGCCAACTAGATTGGTATTTCTTGCAATGGGAGAGGTGCTTAGTTTTGGGTTCAATCTTGCGGTGTCCTCACCCAGTGACATAGTAGGGGTAGCGAGGCGCGTATTGTATTGTTGCCATCAAGGATAAAAATATGGGGTTTTCATAATATTGCTTGAGTTTATCTCTCTACATCATGTCATCTTACTTAAGGCGTTACTCCGTTCTTTATGAACTTAATACTCTAGATGCATGCTGGATAGCGGTTGTTGTGTGGAGTAATAGTAGTAGAAGCAGAATCATTTCAGTCTACTTGACACGAACGTGATGCCTATATGCATAATCATTGCCTTGGATATCGTCATAACTTTGCGCTTTTCTATCAATTGCTCGACAGTAATTTGTTCACCCACCATATTATTTGCATTCAAGAGAGAAGCCTCTAGTGAAACCTATGGCCCCCGGGTCTATTTTCCATCATATATTTTCAGATCTATATATCAAAAATACCAAAAATACCTTGCTGCAATTTATTTACTTTGTTTTACGTTTTGGCAATCTTATATACCTATCTCTATAAGATCTCACCTTTACAATTGACCGTGAAGGGATTGGCAACCCCTTTATCGCGTTGGGTGCAAGCGTTTGATTGTTTGTGCAGGTGCATAGATTGGGGACTTGCTTGTACCTCCTACTGGATTGATACCTTGGTTGTCTAACTGAGGGAAATACTTATCTCTACTTTGCTGCATCGCCCTTTCCTCTTCAAGGGAAAAACCAACGCAAGCTTAAGAAGTAGCAAGAAGAATTTCTGGCGCCATTGCGGGGGAGGTCTACATCAAGCCTACCAAGTACCCATCATAAACTCTCATCTCATGCGTTACATTATTCGCCATTCGCCTCTCGTTTTCCTCTCCCCCACTTCTAAAACGATTTCAGAATAACACAAAAATATTCGCCTTTTTAGTTGCCTTCTTTCCGTTTGCCCTTATGTCTTACTTGGTTTGTTTGCTTGTTTGCTTGGCATAATTGTGTACTTATTCAAAAACAGTAAGCAAAGAGTTTATGGATCCTCATCCACTTGCTAATCCTTTTAAGAGGTCCAATTATGATGAACCTATTGCTAGTGAGTTGAGTGCACTAGATTATCTTTATGATGTTTTGCTTGAAATTCGTGAATCTGAAAATTGTGATGAAGTGTTAAAAAAAGAAATTTATGAAGTGATTCACGATAGCTCCTTGAATGAAAAGCACGATTGCACTGATGTTATTATAAATCCTATTAATGTCAATTGTGCTAATAATATGCAAAACCCTAAGCTTGGGGATGCTAATTTTGATATGTCCACCAATTGTTGCAATGATCATGATTGGGGTGATTTTTCTTATGATCTTGAAAATTTATTTAAGCCTCATGATGAATATCTTTGCTATAATATTGAAAGTGGGTTTGGAAGGGTGTCAACTTTAGGAAATAATGATCACACTACTTTGGAGATTGATAAGTCTTATGAATTTTTTGATAAAAGTGGGTTCGGAGAGGTCATGACTTTATTTTATGATAATCCCACTATTTTGAAAGAGTGTCAACTTTGCATGCATGTGGATCATGAAGATAATATTTTATGTGATAGCTATATTGTTGAATTTTATTATGATCCTACATGTAATTATTATGAGAGAGAAAAATATGGTTGTAGAAATTTTCATGTTACTAAATTACCTCTCGTTATGTTGAGATTGCTATTGTTTCTTTCTTCTTCCTTGCGTATGCTAGATCTTGCTTGTCTTGCTAATTTGTTTTCCTATAAAATTCATATGCATAGGAAGTCTGTTAGACTTAGATGTGATTTTCACATGCTATATGATGCTCTTTTTGTGCTTCAATTCTTGTCTTTCATGTGAGCATCATTAAAATTATCAACGTCTAGCTAAAAGGCTTTAAAGAAAAGCGCTTGTTGGAAGACAACCCAATAATTTTCTTTTCTGTTTTTATGAGTATACAAATTATTACCTCTGTAGTAATTGTGTTTTGGTGTTTTAATTAGTGTTTGTGCCAAGTAAGACCTTTGGGATGGCTTACGGTGATAGTTGATTTGATCTTGCTGAAAAACAGAAACTTTTTCGTCCAGTCACAAAATTGTTTAAATTCACTGGAGCGTGGAAAAATCTTGAATGTTTTACACAAGATTTACATACAAATTGCCTATGTTGTCCTAATTTTTCAGAATTTTTGGAATTACAGAAGTATTAGAACAATTCAGATCTTCGCAGACTGTTCTGTTTTTGACAGATTCTGTTTTCTATGTGTTGTTTGCTTATTTTGATGAATCTATGGGTAGTATCGGGGGGTATGAACCATGGAGAAGTTGGAATACAGTAGATATTACACCAACATAAATAAAGAATGAGTTCACAACAGTACCAAAAAGTGGTGATTTATTTTCTTATACTAACGGATCTCATGAGCTTTCTGTTGAGTTTTGTGTTATGAAGTTTTCAAGTTTTGGGTAAAGATTTGATGGACTTGTAGGGTAACGCAGCAGAAAACAAAAATTTTCCGACCTACGCACCAGCCCAGGACCACTATGGAGACTGCATACAAGGTTTGATCATTTTCGTTACCGACTCGTAGCGCAGCGGAAGTAGAGTCGATGACGATCGGCGGTGCAGATCCCCGCAGCTAGGATTTACAACCTCCCAACCGCGAGGATGTATACCTCGTCTTCCCTTCGGACAGCCCTCCGGGAGGCGGTCGAACAGTCCCCCGGACGGTGTCGCGGACAGCCCTTCGGGAGGACCTTCGAAACTCGAACGGTCACTCGGACAGCCCTTCGGGAGGACTCACAGAACTCGGACCGTCACTTGGACACTAAGATTGAAACTATGACCTCTCTACAGAGTTGCACACATACGGTGTCATCTATCCGGCAGGGCTTCGCCATCCAGAACTAGTTCCCACCGGAACCCAGACAGCCTTTCGGCTCTACGAAACTATTTCGCGGGGAGGGAGAGAGAAGCCAGATCATTGCAATGGCACTTGTATGTGAGAAGGGATGGATTTGTGGGCAGCCCACTCTCCTCTATTTATAGGAAAACCAAGGGGTAAAGTTGGCATTCACAAATACCAAAAGTACCCCCACTTTATGTCATTTACATAAAGAATAAAGCAAAAAGGAGTGCCATGTGGAGCTCCATGGAGCTCCACCCTCCATGGCCGGCCACCCCTTGGGGGCCCCCCCCAAGGGGGCTTCCTTAGTGCCTAAGGCTTCTAGAAGCCTTTTGGGAAATTTCCCAAAAGGTGCTTTCCATAAAATTCCCAAAAAGCACTTTCACTATTCACGACGACATTTTTCAGCGTCCGTACGAACTGAAAATATTTATGTGGGCTTGGAACATTTCCAGTACCCACTAAAATAATTTTCAACGCGTTCTGGAACAATTCCAGTTTTGTGATTTCATCTGCGAAAAGCATCTGAAGCGGTTCCGGCAGCCCCGGAACATTTCCGGTTTTTCTTCCAGAAAATTCCCAGAAGTTTCCAGAATGATTCTGGCATCCTCCAAGAATTATCAGGCATGTGCCGAAACCATTTTGACTTAATGGTATCCCCTGAAACTACTTTTCAGTTTCACCGGAACTCATCCGGTGACCTCTCTCTGCGGAACTTTTCCGCTGTCCGAAACTTTTCGGTGTCCGAAACTTTTTCGGTGATTTTCTCTCAGACTCCCTGTCTAGTATTCAGTAGATAGATGACCCTTAAGCGTGTGACCCTATAGGTTCGGTGAAGTATAGACATGACACGGAACCCCTTCCGATCAATGATCAACATCGGAGCCGTGGACACCCATATTGACCCCTATACCCACACGAATGAATATTCGAGTGAACCTCCAGTTGCCGTGTGCTATTCCTGTTGCTTCGCGATATGTTAAAAATACCCGAGGCGAGACATGTTGGCATTCCCGTGGATCAACAACTTGTCCACTATGCTAGTTACCTCGTTACCGGTATTGTTCTCTTTTCTCGTTACCGTGTTCCGGCATCCCCGTGATCAAATCACAAAGTGTCTGGCCAGACGATGATGGATACCTTAACACCGAGAGGGCCCAGAGATATCTCTCCATCGTCGGAGGAGCAAATCCCAATCTTGAGCTATCAAGTTACTTAACATACTTTCCCATGAACCCGTAAGCCGCCGTAATAGCCATCCAGTTACGGATGATGTTTAACAAACCCCAAAGTTCATGAATCAAGCATGAAGAAACTCGATACTCTCATGGTCTGAGGAATCATGCAAACGTTAACCATCTCTGTGTTATCAACCATTAACTTGTGACGAATGAATCTCATAGCATAACATCAATTTGGGTCGATTCAACACAAATGTTCTACTAACAATTGTGCCCTCAAAATTGCCGGCATAGTCATGCCCATGATCAGGAAAACAGGATCATCATGCAATACTTGAGCCAGTCATAGAGGCTTGACTAGGAATATATTTTACCGTTTATTATCCCACACGTGCACATGAGTTTCCCTCCAAGCCTCGTTTTATTTGTAGACTCGAGAATCATTGCAGTTATAGCATGGAATATAAACCTAATTATGAACAGGGAGATAATCAATAACATTTATTATTGCCTCTAGGGCATATCTCCTACAGACTCCCACTTGCACTAGAGTCAATAATCTAGTTAATGCTAATGCACTTCACACCTGTGGCACACCGGTGTAAATATGCTTCGCATGTGGTATAGCCTGATGTCCAACGGATCTGACGACTTCAGCTCAGTGTGTATCTTTGCGTATCCTCGCGTTTTTACGCTTTCACAAAATTCATATTTTGCGTGGACTTGGCTTTGTATGTATGTGAATCACAGGTCAAACCTGGATTCCTCAGACTGAGTTATGGAGCAACTACCCGCAGTAGTGTCCCATTGACAAAAAGCCATCTTGGAACCATACTAAGTTCATGAATGAACTATATGATTCAACATCTTCTTTGTCGCTTTAAAAGCGGCAACATACTTCGCCTCTATTATAGAATTCGCCACAGTAACTTGTTTGAACAAATTCCAACTAACTGTGCCACCAGATTGTGTGTTACACAAAACCCTCAATTTAAATCGAAAATCGCATGGAGCATGGATGAAGGCTGTATCGATGTAACCTTTTACAACGAACTCTTCATGATCTCCGCTTGGGAGAAAACATGTCATCAGTGCTATTATAGTACTCAATGACCCTTTTTCACTGTTGTCCCATGATCAGTACTTTTGATCACTTTGGTATCTATACTCGCAACAACTTTGGGAGTATTGGACATATCTGGTTTGTTTTTACATACCATGGAATACATGATTAATCGAAATACAAGAGTGTGTGGAATCTCCATCATGTATTTTGCTCATCAGTGTTTTGGGACACCGAGTCTTGCAAAAACTCTTTCCATGTGACTTCGGCAAGAATCACTCCTTGACGTTTTTAATGCTAAAAGGTTTTAGCATCTTGTCAATATGTATCTTTTCTCAGCCCCATTAGGTAAATCTATCTCCATAGATCATCATGCCTAATATAAAGGCTATTTATCCCAAGCACTTCATCGAAAAACTATTTTCAAATGAAGTCCTAATTCGTGTCAAGAAATTTATTTCCAATTAACAATGTGTCAAGCACACAACGTTTTTTTTTAGAAATTTATTATGCTCCCACTTACTTTCTTGAATCACAAGCATCTTCGTTACCCATTGATGAAGTCAAACCCTTTTGACCATTTCATCAAAACACGAAGATTCCAACTCCATTATGCTCTCTTCTGTCCATTGCTGGAACTCTGAAGTTTGCACACTCACTAGCATCCTCTGGAATGACAAAATACCTTGGACTGTAACACATGCAAGTCCTTGGTTTCATTTCCATCATATGGAAATCCTATTGTCATCCATGTTTCATATCTCATGACTGAAATATGTATTAATTGCTAGTTCAACCCGAACCGACTTTAAGCATCGCTACGGTGAAACAACCTCATCGCAGTCAACTCCTTGAACTTGTTATTTCAACAAGTCGAGCTTTATGGATAAAACATTTTATCCATATCAGTTTATAGTTCCATAAAAGTTCGTTAGACTCTAAGTCTTCTGAAGGGGTCATCAAGATATGATCTTGAATCATTTATATGGAAACTATCTCGGATTATATTGGCATTTAGCCAATCCCGGAGTCAGGGCCCATCAACGCTTCCTTGTGTATCGTAGGTATACTGTTGTCTAACAACAATATCTCGTCTGCGCACCTGAGAGGTTTGCACGAGCCTTGCCTACGTGGTTCAGTTGCAAGTTCGACCAAGTCCATACATTTTATTGTAGAGACTTCCGTATCAGTGGCAGTAGGAAACTCCGGAATCACTTCCAAGGTTCCTTTCCTTTGACCTGATGACGAAGATACTAGTTATCTCGTCGAGTTGCACTGTCCTCCCACTCACCTTTTGCAAGAACAATTCTCTTTAAAAGCATACCATTTTGTGGCAAAAACTTTTGCCTCGGTATAGTGGTGGGGGAATACCCAATGACTTGGGATAACCTACAAAGTAGCGCTTGTCTGATTTGGAATAGGTTTGTAACCTTTTACACAAGCCCCATATTCCAAATGTTAAGAAAAGATATAACATGGTTGGGCGTACCATACCATGGTGTCATTTCAACAGACCCGATGGAGCTCTTTTCAGTGTAAAAGCCGCAGTCTCTAAAGCATCACTCTTTAAAAGGGATAATGGCAAATTTATTTATGCCATCTTTGATCTTACCATGTCATAAATGGTTCGATTACATCTTCACGGACTTTCCACTTGCAGTGGTGTTCCGGGAGGTGCAAGTTATGAAACCCCTTTCACAACTCATCAGACATTCGCTAAACTTGTAACTCAAATATTCTTTTCTGCAATCGAATTGTAGAAACATAATCTTCTTGTTACAATAACTTCTACTTCATATTTGAAAACCTTTTGAATGAATTCAAAAAATTCAGACTTACGTCTCATCAACTAAATATCCATATATCTACTTGAGTCATTTCTAAAGATAGATAAATCCACTACTTGCAAAAACATTTATCGGACTACATACATCAAAATGTATGATCACCAATAAATTCTTTGCTCGTTCCTTATGGCCTGTGAACGGTATTTCAGTCACTTCACTTTTCGAAGGAAAGTTGCAAGTGTCAGATGATTCAAAAATCAAACGACTTCAAAATCCATCATAATGGAATCTTTCATGCGGGTTTCTCCAATGTGACCAAATGCAGTGCCACACTTGTGTGGTATTCTTTTAGTCTTGCGACATTTAGCATCAGTGTTATGGATGTATCATTTTACCATCAATATTCATAACATACATCCCATCTTGGATGGAAGTATGGCCCTTCATGTTATTCATAATACTGAACAACAATTGTTCTTTTATGAACAACTCTTTTGCAACAAACATTGTGCAATGGGCTAGAGTGTGTAAAACTCTAAAATGAATTATGAAAGTAAATCCAGAGGTAATATATTATTATCATTATTCGTAACATGCATCTCATTCTCAATGAAAGTATGGCCCTTATGTTATTCATAACATCGAACATAAAAAGTTCTCTTATGAACAACCTTCTTGCAAGATTACTTTATGCAAAGGCTAGAGTTTGTAAAACTCTAAATGAATTATGAAAATAAATACAGACGGTAATACACCGATGGAAGGTATAGTAACATTTACTATGTTCCCTGTGTATACCTAAACCTCATTCCTGGCTAGTCTTTCAGGCCATAGTAGTTCTTACATCGAGTTGCAACAGAATGCAATCGAGCGGGTATCTCTATGATTAACTCACAATACCCAAGAATCAGTGATTAACAAATTAATCATAATTCCCAAGAACTATATCTTTGACTAGCCTTCTATACATCAAAAACTTGTATGACATTCATACATGAGCTGGATATTCCAGTCTTCTTTCTTTCTGCCATTATACTTCTAACAGTTTAACTTTTAGTATTTCTCCTACTCTCAGAAGAAGCACCCAACTTAAGAGTGGCGTTAGCCCCGGACTTCCTAGGCGTGAAAGTTTCACTAACACCCTTCGGACACTTCCTTTCTCTTTAAGTTGTTGTTTTATTCACCTTTCATCATATGACAGGCATTCTTCTGGATCCCTCTCTTATCAGTCTAATGCATAGTAAACTCTTTTACTAATAGTTTGCAAACAAACATTGCTTTGGATATCTCATATCATTTAGCCTTTGTCTGTCTGTGAAAATGATTTTTAGATTCCATGAATATCACATAACTATCCAAACTTTCGAAGTTCGGGTCTCATGGAAGCAAACATATTGCACTTGACTGAAACGGAATTCTAGCTTTTGGATCGAAGGACGAGAGTCACATGATCCATAGCATAAGCAAGAGAATACCGAAAGTATGCGATAGGACAAAGTCCTTCTCGACACTCTTGAGGACAATCCTCACATTACGTTACCAACCGTAAAGTTTTAACCAGATATTTAACAGCTATTCAATTTTAATAGGGAAGGTGGAAATGCGAGCCATTATTCTACAACTATTATGCAAACCACACTTAGACAGTGTTCATAATTAATTGCACTGAGAATTAAACAAGTTAATTCAACAGTGCGCTCCCACTCAAATCAATATCTCTCATAATTGATTGTGAGTGATACAAGACCCGCATTTCCATTCAACGCCATTGAACGAGATGAACACTGATGGCGCGAACTTCAATCGGTAGGCAAACTTGCCGATCACATCTCTATGTGACTCTTGTTCATCTTTCGATGGGCGTGTTCCGAGCTCAGGGAGATCCTTCTAGAACGTCAAGACAACCAAGTGATCTTGTTGCGAGGTCTCAACTCACCCGCCTCACACATCCCTAATCGTTCGTACCCAGGGAGATCCTGTGATACCCCGAAAAGTTAGGTGTCGTGACGGTGCTACACTTGGGAGAACACTAACTACTTGATATTTTTGTGAGAGATCACCCTAATAAAAAGCGACTACCACGCAATCAAGAAGGGTGCATCATAAGGGATAAACATCTCAGGCAATTCATAATAGCATGATATGGTATAGCCCTTTCTGACGGAGAAGTCTTGTATTTCTTCGTCTTCGGCATTCGCGTCGGTGTTCACCTTTGCGAAGATTGCCTCCACCTTGTCGATGCACCAGATAATATTGCTATCTCTATAGCTAATAAAATAATGCATTAAAACAAGGTTGACACACAGGTCATTTAAAGTGCAATCATATGGCTCCAGCCATCATGCCGAATCATGACACGCAGGTCATGTTAATTAATTTACATCATATAGTCATCTCATACATAATCAAATTATTATGAGCACTGCTATACCACATCATATGCACATGCAAACCCTCCTGCAAAACCAAGTTAGACGTCTCTAATCGGTTCAAGCAAAAACTTGTTTTACGTGGCTTCTAAGGTTTCGAAACAAACCGAAGCTACCAACGTCCATCATCAAGTATGATAATTCAAGTCGCTAGATTAACTTTCCAGGGTGTATGAAAACCGAGATAATAAAATCTCGAGCCCCATACTAAACTTCGTCATACGCATGACCCCCGTGCAGATCATATCTGCATTGCCCTTTCGTCTGCAAAATTTCATCTTTCCTTTTAACTACAGTGGAATTCAATGAACTGTTAGCACTTCGTTGATCAATCAGGATCGCGGATTGCTAGAACATTGAAACTCCACCATGCTGTTATCAAGATCAGAAATATGCAAATTCCATGGAAGCAACAAGAACATCGGGTAACAGATTTCATGTGCTACCCGCACAAATAATTTTCAGTAATAGAACTCATCTACTACCTAATTATATTGTGCAACACCCATACATCACTATGTATTCTAGATCGCAACCTGCATCTACGCATAGCACGGCTCTGATACCACTGTAGGGTAACGCAGCAGAAAACAAAAAATTTCCGACCTACGCACCAGCCCAGGACCACTATGGAGACTGCATACAAGGTTTGATCATTTTCGTTACCGACTCGTAGCGCAGCGGAAGTAGAGTCGATGACGATCGGCGGTGCAGATCCCCGCAGCTAGGATTTACAACCTCCCAAACGCGAGGATGTATACCCTCGTCTTCCCTTCGGACAGCCCTCCGGGAGGCGGTCGAACAGTCCCCCGGACGGTGTCGCGGACAGCCCTTCGGGAGGACCTTCGAAACTCGAACGGTCACTCGGACAGCCCTTCGGGAGGACTCACAGAACTCGGACCGTCACTTGGACACTAAGATCGAAACTACGACCTCTCTACAGAGTTGCACACATACGGTGTCATCTATCCGGCAGGGCTTCGCCGTCCAGAACTAGTTCCCACCGGAACCCAGACAGCCTTTCGGCTCTACGAAACTATTTCGCGGGGAGGGAGAGAGAAGCCAGATCATTGCAATGGCACTTGTATGTGAGAAGGGATGGATTTGTGGGCAGCCCACTCTCCTCTATTTATAGGAAAACCAAGGGGTAAAGTTGGCATTCACAAATACCAAAAGTACCCCCACTTTATGTCATTTACATAAAGAATAAAGCAAAAAGGAGTGCCATGTGGAGCTCCATGGAGCTCCACCCTCCATGGCCAGCCACCCCTTGGGGGCCCCCCCCAAGGGGGCTTCCTTAGTGCCTAAGGCTTCTAGAAGCCTTTTGGGAAATTTCCCAAAAGGTGCTTTCCATAAAATTCCCAAAAAGCACTTTCACTATTCACGACGACATTTTTCAGCGTCCGTACGAACTGAAAATATTTATGTGGGCTTGGAACATTTCCAGTAGCCACTAAAATAATTTTCAACGCATTCTGGAACAATTCCAGTTTAGTGATTTCATCTGCGAAAAGCATCTGAAGCGGTTCCGGCAGCCCCGGAACATTTCCGGTTTTTCTTCCAGAAAATTCCCAGAAGTTTCCAGAATGATTCTGGCATCCTTCAAGAATTATCAGGCATGTGCCGAAACCATTTTGACTTAATGGTATCCCCTGAAACTACTTTTCAGTTTCACCGGAACTCATCCGGTGACCTCTCTCTGCGGAACTTTTCCGCTGTCCGAAACTTTTTCGGTGATTTTCTCTCAGACTCCCTGTCTAGTATTCAGCAGATAGATGACCCTTAAGCGTGTGACCCTATAGGTTCGGTGAAGTATAGACATGACACGGAACCCCTTCCGATCAATGATCAACATCGGAGCCGTGGACACCCATATTGACCCCTATACCCACACGAATGAATATTCGAGTGAACCTCCAGTTGCCGTGTGCTATTCCTGTTGCTTCGCGATATGTTAAAAATACCCGAGGCGAGACATGTTGGCATTCCCGTGGATCAACAACTTGTCCACTATGCTAGTTACCTCGTTACCGGTATTGTTCTCTTTTCTCGTTACCGTGTTCCGGCATCCCCGTGATCAAATCACAAAGTGTCTGGCCAGACGATGATGGATACCTTAACACCGAGAGGGCCCAGAGATATCTCTCCATCGTCGGAGGAGCAAATCCCAATCTTGAGCTATCAAGTTACTTAACATACTTTCCCATGAACCCGTAAGCCGCCGTAATAGCCATCCAGTTACGGATGACGTTTAACAAACCCCAAAGTTCATGAATCAAGCATGAAGAAACTCGATACTCTCATGGTCTGAGGAATCATGCAAACGTTAACCATCTCTGTGTTATCAACCATTAACTTGTGACGAATGAATCTCATAGCATAACATCAATTTGGGTCGATTCAACACAAATGTTCTACTAACAATTGTGCCCTCAAAATTGCCGGCATAGTCATGCCCATGATCAGGAAAACAGGATCATCATGCAATACTTGAGCCAGTCATAGAGGCTTGACTAGGAATACATTTTACCGTTTATTATCCCACACGTGCACATGAGTTTCCCTCCAAGCCTCGTTTTATTTGTAGACTCGAGAATCATTGCAGTTATAGCATGGAACATAAACCTAATTATGAACAGGGAGATAATCAATAACATTTATTATTGCCTCTAGGGCATATCTCCTACAGGACTATGGAATAAGGAGGGGCAAGAGCCTCAGCTTAGGGATGCCCAAGGTACCCCAAGGTAATATTCAAGGACAACGAAGAGCCTAGGCTTGGGGATGCCCCGGAAGGCATCCCCTCTTTTGTCTTCGTCTATCGGTAAATTTACTTGAGGCTATATTTTTTATTCACCACATGATATGTGTTTTGCTTGGAGCGTCTTGTATGATATGAGTCTTTGCTTCTTAGTTTGCTACAATCATCCTTGATGTACACACCTTTTGAGAGGGGCACGCATGAATCATGATTTATTAAAATACTCTATGTGCTTCACTTATATCTTTTGAGCTAGGCAATTTTGCTCTAGTGCTTCACTTATATCTTTTTAGAGCACGGCGGTGACTTTATTTTATAGAAATTGTTGAACTCTCTTGCTTCACTTATATTATTTTGAGAGTCTCTAAACAGCATGGTAATTTTCTTTGGTTATGAATTTAGTCCTAATATGATGGGCATCCAAGAGGGATATAATAAAAACTTTCATATAAAGTGCATTGAATACTATGAGAAGTTTGATTCCTTATGATTTTTTTTTTGAGATATAAAGATGGTGATATTAGAGTCATGCTAGTGAGTAATTGTGGATTGGTAGAAATACTCGTGTTAAAGTTTGTGATTCCCGTAGCATGCACATATGGTGAACTGTTATGTGATCACTAGTAGAAAACAGGGCTTTGGTTCAGGCCTGTCCAGCCCATTAGTCCCGGTTCAGTCACGAACCGGGACCCATGGGGGCATACGTCCCGGTTCGTGCGCCCAGGGGGGCGGCCGGGCCTCGTGGGGCATTGGTCCCGGTTCGTCTGGACCCTTTTGTCCCGGTTCCAGACACGAACCGGGACCAATGGGCCTCGCTCCTGGCCCACATCCATTGGTCCCGGTTCCAGCCACGAACTGGGACCAATGGTGTGGCTATATATACCCCCTCGCCCGCAAGCAGAGCACTCCACTGCTCTGTTTTTTCTGGCCGGCTAGGAGAGGGCTTTGTGGTGCTCTAGCTCACCTCCTATGCACATGATGTGTTCGATGAAATGCCTGAGCCACACTACTTAAGCTTTCTCCTCTCCAAACTCGACCTCCAAGCTCCATTTTCCTTAATATTTGTCTAAGTTTAGCGGTCCGTCACGTCCCATCCCCATCTTCACCGCCGTCGATCGCCCGCGCCGATCTTGTCGCCGGCACCACCGTGGTGAGCCTCTTGTTCTTATCTTCTTTCTAAAAGAAAAAAAATTCTTACTTGTATGATTTAGATAGATACTTGTATAATTTTCTTACTTTTATTATTGTTTGTTATTATATAGTGCGATGGTTTTGGTATCCGCCCCCGTCGGCCCTCGTCCTGTCTATGATTCGGATGTGGTATATATTATATTTTATAACTATTTGGTTCATTTATTGTTTATGACAATTATGCCAACCAACGTGACATAGATTTTTTTATCTAGGAGGTATGTGAACCGGAAATTCCAACCGACCCTATTGTCGAGAGGTTAAATTTAGTTGAAGAAGAAAACAATTACTTGAAGGAAAAATTGAAAAATATTGAGGAGGAGAAGATGATATTGGAGTTGCATGTTGCGGATGTCGTCGATGATCACAAGATCAAGAAGAATGCAATGCGCTTCAAGATTAGAAAGTATAGAAAATATGCCATTCATACCGAGGCTTGCTATCATTATGCCGTTGGATCAATTATTACCTTGGTTGCGATTATGATCGCATTTGTTGTTGCATTGAAATGTTTTACATAGTTTCAATGTATGGTTTAATTAGATGCTCTGGAGAGCTATATGTTGTTCAATGAGAACTATGTATGTACTTTGGTTTTAATGTGATGATGAACTTCTATTAATTTGGTCACTTATCTATTCATGATGTTCTGTAATGGTTTTTGACACACTTAATTATATATAATGCACGCATATGAACCGGCAATGGATGTACGGTGACAGACACACCTCCGAGTACATTAAGGGCGTGCATAATTTTCTCGAAGTGGCTGAGGCAAACAAGCAGAATGGTTTTATGTGTTGTCCATGCCCTATATGTGGGAATACGGAGTCTTACTCTGACCGGAAAATCCTTCACACCCACCTGCTTTATAAGGGTTTCATGCCACACTATAATGTTTGGACCAAGCACGAAGAAAGAGGGGTTATGATGGAAGACAGCGAAGAAGAAGAGGATGATGACAACTATGTGCCCCCTGAATACGGTGATGCTGCAACGGGGGAAGCTGAAGATCAAGAGGAACCAGACGATGTGCCCGATGATGATCTCCGCCGGGTCATTGTTGATGCAAAGAGACAGTGCGAAAGTGAAAAGGAGAAGCTGAAGTTCGATCGCATGTTAAAGGATCACCAAAAAGGGTTGTACCCCAATTGCGAAGATGGAAACACAAAGCTCGGTACCGTACTGGAATTGCTGCAGTGGAAGGCAGAGAATGTTGTGCCTGACAAAGGATTTGAGAAGCTACTGAAAATATTGAAGAAGAAGCTTCCAAAGGATAATGAATTGCCCGACAGTACGTACGCAGCAAAGAAGGTCGTATGCCCTCTAGGATTGGAGGTGCAGAAGATACATGCATGCCCTAATGACTGCATCCTCTACCGCGGTGCGTATGAGGATTTGAACGCATGCCCGGTATGCGGTGCATTGCGGTATAAGATCAGACGAGATGACCCTGGTGATGTTGACGGCGAGCCCCCCAGGAAGAGGGTTCCTGCGAAGGTGATGTGGTATGCTCCTATAATACCACGGTTGAAACGTCTGTTCAGAAACAAAGAGCATGCCAAGTTGATGCGATGGCACAGAGAGGACCGTCAGAAAGACGGGAAGTTGAGAGCACCCGCTGACGGGTCGCAGTGGAGAAAAATCGAGAGAAAGTACTGGGAGGAGTTTGCAGGTGACGCAAGGAACGTATGGTTTGGTTTAAGCGCGGATGGCATTAATCCTTTTGGGGAGAAGAGCAGCAATCACAGCACCTGGCCCGTGACTCTATGTATCTATAAACTTCCTCCTTGGCTGTGCATGAAGCGGAAGTTCATTATGATGCCAGTACTCATCCAAGGCCCTGAGCAACCCGGCAACGATATTGATGTGTACCTAAGGCCATTAGTTGAAGAACTTTTACAGCTGTGGAATGGAAACGGTGTACGTGTGTGGGAGGAGCACAGACAGGAGGAATTTGACTTGCATGCGTTGCTGTTTGTAACCATCAATGATTGGCCTGCTCTTAGTAACCTTTCAGGACAGACAAACAAGGGATACCACGCATGCACGCACTGTCTAGCTGACACCGAAAGTATATACCTGGACAAATGCAGGAAGAATGTGTACCTGGGGCATCGTCGATTTCTTTCGACCAACCATCAATGTCGAAAGAAAGGCAAGCATTTCAAAGGTGAGGTAGATCACCGGAAGAAGCCCGCCATGCGTACCAGCAATCTCGTACTTGCTATGGTCAATGATTTACACGTAATCTTTGGAAAGGGTCCCGGCGGACTATCTGTTCCGAATGACGCTGAGGGACGCGCACCCATGTGGAAGAAGAAATCTATATTTTGGGACCTACCCTACTGGAAAGACCTAGAGGTCTACTCTTCAATCGACGTGATGCACGTGACAAAGAACCTTTGCATGAACCTGCTAGGCTTCTTGGGCGTGTATGGGAAGACAAAAGATACACCGGAGGCACGGAAGGACCTGCAACGTTTACACGAAAAAGACGGCATGCCTCCAAAGCAGCATGAAGGTCCTGCCAGCTACGCTCTTACCAAAGAAGAGAAGGAAATCTTCTTTGAATGCCTGCTCAGTATGAAGGTCCCGTCTGGCTTCTCGTCGAATATAAAGGGAATAATAAATATGGCAGAGAAAAAGTTTCAGAACCTAAAGTCTCATGACTGCCACGTGATTATGACGCAACTGCTTCCGGTTGCATTGAGGGGGCTTCTATCGGAAAACATTCGATTAGCCATTGTGAAGCTATGTGCATTCCTCAATGCAATCTCTCAGAAGGTGATCGATCCACAAATCCTACCAAGGCTAAGGAGTGATGTGGCGCAATGTCTTGTTAGTTTCGAGCTGGTGTTCCCACCATCCTTCTTCAATATCATGACGCACGTCCTAGTTCATCTAGTCAACGAGATTGTCATTCTAGGCCCTGTATTTCTACACAATATGTTCCCCTTTGAGAGATTCATGGGAGTCCTAAAGAAATATGTCCGTAACCGCGCTAGGCCAGAAGGAAGCATCTCCATGGGCCATCAAACAGAGGATGTCATTGGATTTTGTGTTGACTTCATTCCTGGCCTTAAGAAGATTGGCCTCCCTCAATCGCGGTATGAGGGGAGACTGACTGAAAAAAGCACGCTAGGAGGGGACTCAATAATATGTAGGGACGGGCATTCTTGGTCTAAAGCACACAACACAGTTCTACAGAACTCTACCTTGGTGACCCCGTATGTCGATGAACACAAGAACATTCTGCGCTCCAAACACCCGGAGCAGTGTGACGACTGGATTACATGTGAACACATCAGGACTTTCGGCAGTTGGATGGAAACACATCTCAGAGGTGACAACACTGTTTCTGATGAGCTGTACTCGTTGTCCAGGGGACCATCTTCGACTGTATTGACTTACAAAGGATACGAGATAAATGGGAATACATTTTACACGATCGCCCAAGATCAAAAGAGCACCAACCAAAACAGCGGTGTCCGCTTTGATGCAGCAACCAAGAGGGGAAAGGACACATATTATGGTTACATAGTGGACATATGGGAACTTTACTACAGACATGATTTTAAGGTCCCTTTGTTTAAGTGCAAATGGGTCAATATGTCAGGAGGCGGGGTACAGGTAGACCCACAGTACGGAATGACAACAGTGAATCTGAACAATCTTCGGTACACAGACGAACCATTCGTCCTAGCCAATGATGTGGCGCAGGTTTTCTATGTGAAGGACATGTCTACCAAACCGAGAAAAAGAAAAGATAAGGAAGCGAATACATCATACGATGAGCCAAAGCGCCACATAGTTCTTTCAGGAAAAAGAGACATCGTGGGATTGGAGGGCAAGACAGACATGTCTGAAGATTATGAAAAGTTTCATGAAATTCCTCCCTTCAAAGTCAAGGCTGACCCAAGCACCCTGTTAAGCGATGAAGAATATCCATGGTTACGGCGTAATAAGCAAAGGACACAAGCGAAGAAAAAGTGAAGACTTTCTCTCCACAACTATTATGATGATGCCTTTGATCTAGAATATCACTGCAGTTACATGTGAAGAAATGAAATGCCTTTTGTAACAGACGAGTTTCCGGAAACCCTGATACTTCGAAACAGATTGTCCGTTTTGTACACGAAGTGCATCCAGTTTTTGCCGTAACCCAATCAACTTTTTAGCACATGCTATGTGGGTGAAATGATGATACCATGCCAACTTTCAACCTTTTCAGAGTTCATTAGAAGTGCTTTTCAATTTCAGGGTCATATAGCTCAAAAAAATCAGTAAATGCATGAAAAATAACAAATGAAGTCAGAAAGGGTTGAAAATTGATGATGTGGCTTTGAATGGTGCATTTTGAACACACAAAAAGTCTGGAGTTCAAATAAGTTCAAAAAAATGAAATCCCTTTGTAACAGACGAGTTTTCGTTCAAAACTCTGATACTTCAAAAGAGATTGCCCGTTTTGTACATGAAGTGCATCCAGTTTTTGCCGTAACCCTCTCAACTTTTTAGCACATGCTATGTGGGTGAAATGATGATACCATGCCAACTTTCAACCTTTTCAGAGTTCATTTGTAGTGCTTTTCAATTTCAGGGTCATTCAGCGCAAAAAGAATGAAGTAATAGCAAAAAGAATGAACTTAAAATAATCAATTAAAATATTCTGTTATGATCAACTAAAACAAAACTATAATATTCTTCAATATAAAAAAGAATCAACTAAAAAGCTTTTATAAAACTCTAATAGCAAAAGGAATCAACTAAAAAGCTTTTATAAACCTCTAGTATTTTTTAAACTAAAATTATAAAAAAATTATGCAACTAAAATTATCAAAGTATTTTTAGTTAAAACATTAATAGCAAAAAGAATTATCATAGAGAATTTTTTTGTTAGAAACTTAATAGCAAAAGAAGAATTATCATAAAGAATTTTTTGTTAGAAACTAAAATAACAAAATCTGTTTTTGAATATAATATTAAAACACAGTAATATTAAATAGCAGGAAAAAGAATCACTCAAAAATCTATTTTTATAGTAAAGTTATTCACAAACTAGTGATTCACACAAATTTCAAAGAATTCAAATTTAAACTATTCAAATTTAAAAACAAATGGCACTAACAGAAAGTTTATAATTTTTGTGACCTAACAGCAAAAAGAATTAAAAAAATAAAGCAAAAAACAAAAGAAAATAAATAATGCAAAAAACAAAATAAAAAAACTGGAAAAAAAATAAAAAATGCCGCCTACTGGGCCACCACGGCCTGAATACGACTAGCAACCCAACCCGGCAGGTGGGCCAGGATTCAGGCCCGCAGAAGGCCCAGTAGGCCCACAGGCAGAGAGACACAGTTAGGCCAGTAGCCTGCAATAGAGAGGAGTTCGAAAGGGGAGGCACAGCCGCGCTTATAAACTGGTGCCGAAGCTCTTCAGCTAGCGAGGTGGGACTAAACATCCACCGCGGCTGTGCCAGGGACAGGCTATTGGTCCCGGTTGGTGGCACGAACCGGGACCAATGCCCACCTTTGGTCCCGGTTCGTGGTACCAACCAGGACCAATGCTACCCTTTGGTCCCGGTTCGTGCCACCAACCGGGACCAAAGGTCTCTGCTTCCCGCCCTTTGGGCTGACGAAAAGAGACCTTTGGTCCCAGTTGGTGGAACGAACCGGGACCAAAGGGTAGCATTGGTCCCGGTTGGTGGCACGAACCGGAACCAAAGGTGTGGGTATATAACCCCACACTTGGAGAAATTTCCCCCCACCCCGCCATTCTTCTCTGAACGCCGCCCCCTGCTTCCTCGACGCCGTCGCCGCCCCGTGGTCGCCGTCGCTGTCACCGCCCGCTCCTCGTCGCCGTCGCCCCGCGCTCCTGCCCTGCCCCGACCACGCCGCACCTCTCCTCGCCGTTCGGTCCGGCCGGCCTCCTCCTCTCTGTTTTTTTAATGTGATGATTTTTTTTGTTCATAGATGATATATATGTAGTGTATATGATGATATGTATGTGTATATATATGATGATATGTCCTGTTTTTTCATAATTTTTTTGTTCATAGATGATATATATGTAGTGTATATGATGATATATATATGTATGTGTATGCAAAAGTTACATTTAAGAAAAAAAGAAAATGTATGTATTATGTTCATATGCAAAAGTTAGAATTTTTGTTCATATATGTATTTTTTTTGTTCATATGTGTATTAATTTTTTTTGTTCATAGCATTTTTTTGTTCATATATGTATTTTTTATAGCATTTTTTTTCATGTATATATGTATGTGGCTATGTATGTATAGATGGATATCATTTTTTCCATGTATGTATGTCGTTGTTGATATACCCCCTCCCCGATAACTTCGACATGAGGGGGGGCGAGGAGTCCTCGAAACATATCAAGTGCACTTTATAAATTCATATGTTGAGTTAGTTGATTTAGTGCATTTTAGGTTAGTTGTATTGTTAGTGCATTTTAGGTTAGTGGAGAGGAAAAAGGAAAATAAGGAAAAAGAAGAAAAGAGGAAGAAGGAAGAAGGAAGAAGAAGAAAAAGAAGTAGAGGTAAAAGGAAAATAAGAAGAGGAAGAAGGAGGAGAAGAAGGAGAAGAAGAGGAGAGGAAGAAGAGGAGAAAAAAATAAGAAGAGGAAGAAGAAGAAGGAATAGAGGAATGGAAAACTAACTTCTTCTCCTCTGTTCTATTCCTTCTTCTTCTCCTCTTTTTTTTCTTCTTCTTCCTCTTCTTATTTTTTATCGGGAACGAGGGTGTCGAGGATCACCGAGCGGTCGAGGGTCGGGAACTAGGGTAGAGGGTCGAGGGTCGCCGAGGGGTCGAGGTTCGAGGATCGCCGAGGGGTCGAGGGTCGAGGGTCGTCGAGGGGTCGAGGGTCGTCGAGGGGTCGAGGGTCGAGGGTGGAGATTTAACAAGAATGCCCCCATTATGGATGTGCACAAGTTGATCCAATTTTTTTCTGATCTCATCTATATATATATTCTTCTATATGTCACGTTGTCTGTCAAAGTACTGAAGAAATCCATGGCTTCATCATTAGCCGGAAGTAACAGGCGTATGATGCTACGAAGCTCTTCAAAGTTGTTTTGGAACAGAGTTCCGGATAGAATAATTCATTTTTTGGTACGAATTTCAGCAAAGGCCTTCCAAATAGCGATATTCGGAAGGCTCTTGCTGAACTTCGTACCAAAAAACTAATTATCCTATCCGGGTCTCCGTTCCAAAACAATTTTGGAGAGCTTCGTACCATTATGCGCCTGTTACTTCTGGCTAATGATGCGAGAGGCGTCATTTCGTTCCATTTTCTGCACATCCAGAATGGCGTCATTTTGTTAAATCCCTTGTCGGTCCGGATGTCGGACATTCATGAGAGAGGCGGTCCGGCCCAAACCCTAGAAGCGTTGTCGAGGCCACCCCAAACCCTACAGGCGTTGCCTACGCCACCCCAAACCCTAGAAGCGTTGTCAAGGCCACCCCAAACCGTAGAAGCATCAAGCTAGCTAGGTCTACGTTTGCACTAATATATCCATCTGTCATGTTTGTATATTAATTGCCATGTTGTAATATTTGCAGAAACTATGGAGCACCGAGACATCGAAGCAGAACCGTTGTTGGGGGACATAATCCTCGGCGGAGGTGATGTCTTGTCGTATCTCAACGACACCGATGGTCTGGAAGGAGAGGGTGAGCAGGCTCCGGTGATCGAACAATGGAGGTGGAAGGACATGATTATGATAGCTCTGGTGACGGAATGCCGGTGGAAGAAGGAGACCGTGATGACTGCTCCGGTGAGCGAATGGAGGAAGGAGTTGTTGCAAAGTCCGGAGAGGTATATATATATTAATTAAGCCTGTGCTGACTAGCTAATTGATGCATTAATTGTTTTGGTATGTACACATATTAACTCTCTTCTTTCTTCTTTTCTAGCCCTCCGGATCGAGCCAAACTTCGGTAACAAGACGAGGCCCGAAGAAAAGGTTGCGCCAGGATGAAAGATTCACGATCACAGCAATCAAGGGCGATGGCCAACCAATTGAACCCAGCCGGACCAAGGAAGCATTTTCTGCTCAGTGCGGGGTTCTTGTTAGGGACATGATCCCGATCGGCATCCACCAATGGAATAAGCCTAAGAGCGAAGACCCTCAAGTGTCTTTTGTCAACGATAGATAGAAAGATGATCTTTGGACCGCGCTGAAGGCAAATTTCACCCTACCGCCAGAGGAGGATCCGGATAAGCCAGTTATAGAGCCATTGGTCAAGGCTCATGCTCTTAAGAAGATGGCAGATCTATTCAAGAGGTGGAAGAATGAGTTGAAATCAACGTTTGTCGACAAAGGGAAGACTCCAGAATTCACCGGCCGATTTGAGAAGATAAGAGATCACTGGCCCGCATTTGTGGCCCACAAGACATCGGAGAAGAGTAAGAAGATGTCAGCAACAAACAGGAAAAATGCTGCAAAGAAGGAGCATCACCATCGCACGGGGTCAGGTGGCTACCTCAAAGCCCGGCCGTTGTGGGACAAGGCTGAGAAGGACCTGCTTGATAAAGGGGTCGAACCAGAGACATTGAACTGGCCAGACCGTTCAAGGACTTGGTTCTTCGGGGTTGGGGGAACCTTGGACCCTGAAACAGGGAAGTGCCGTTGGACGGCGGAGCAACTTGAAATACCCGTCAAGAAGCTTCAGAAGTATATCGCCGCAGCGCAGCAAGGGACGTTCGTTCCCGACAGAGAGAACGACGAGCTCACACAGGCCCTCGGGAATCCTGAGCACCCAGGACGAACACGAGGCACGGCAGGCTCCGTTGCGTGGAAGGTTGGGTTTCCCAGCGCAGGCGGTTACAAAACCCGGGAGAGGAGGAGGAAAGTGGAGCAGACCGAACTGCAGAAGCTGAATGCAAGGGTACGAGCGCTAGAGGAACAAGCACTAGTTCAGAGCCAGCGACCTGCCGGAGCTACCCCAGAAGCTACCCTGCCATCTCAGCGGAGAAGCAGCGTGGCTTCCACCGAGCTCCTTCAGCAGCCTGACTTCATGGCTCCCAGCTACCCCGTGGATGATATCACGGAGGCTCAAGATTGCCACCTTATGAAGCAATGGCAGCACCTCAAAGTCAAGGCGGCTGTCGGCTCTGTTGCACCTCCTGAACCCGGCGCAACTTTTCACTGCCTTCCGATTCCACAAGGCTATGCTGTTGTGATGGTTGATGAAATAACGGAGGGATTTGAGGACCTCGAGCTTGACCACCCTACCGGTGAAGGGGAGACTCAGCTGGGTCTTGCTCTGAAGACTCCATGTCTATGGCGGAAGGAGCTCATCAACCTTCCGAACTGGACGCCTCCGCCTCCTCCTCCTCCACCTCCGGCGAGGCAGGGCACTCCGCCTCCTCCTCCGGCGAGTGATCAGGGCACTCCGCCTCCTTCTCCGGCTGCTCCGGCGCGTGGCGGCACTCCACCTCCTTCTCCGCCTGCACCGGCGCGTCCGAGCAGCCCGCCTCCTCCTCCGCCTCCTTCTCCGGCTGCTTCGGCGCATGGCGGCACTCCGCCTCCTTCTCCGCCAGCGCCGGCGCGTCCGAGCAGCCCGCCTCCTCCTCCGCCTCGTCAGCAACAGCGGAAGACAGCCGCCGCCGCTCCGGCTGCTCCGGCGCGTTGTAGCACTCCGCCTCCTTCTCCGCATCGTAAGCAATGAAGGAATACAGCCGCACCCGCTCCGGCTTCTCCGGCGTCTAGCAGTACAGCCAGAGGCGGGAGGCAATACAGATTCGGTCCATCTCTCAAGCCTCTAGAGAAGTTACCATACGAGATGACCGAGGAGGAAAATGTGCAGATCTATGAAGCCCAAGTGAAGGACTTTTTTGCAAAGAAAAATCCACCTCCGGAGAGAAGATAGAACCGGTGAAATTGAAGCGCACTTTGAATGCCCTGAAGCGACCACCACCGCCTCTGCCGGATGACAACCATGTCCGCGCTCTTCAAAAGGCAGTGCAAGGAGCGCGCCGGTCGGGAACTACTTCAAGTGACAAAAGGTTACAAGAATGAAGAAGTGGGAAAAAATTCCCCAGCTCGGCGAACAGGCGAACCAATCGTGCCCCCCGCTCAAGGTGTCTAGCGATATCGTCGCAAATCTGCCGGGGATGCTGCCCGGTACCAATCCTGGTGATTACCTGCCCGACGATGCACATTTTGATATAATGGAGGTGGACGAACACAAATACCGGCACGGGAAGCCTCTCGTCAAACCTGGTCATCCTCCTCTAACAACGATGATGCAAAGATTCCATGAGTCGTACATGGACACCTGCAGCGAGTCTGGGAAGGATACTTTGACGCTGAGAGTTAAAGAGGAGCACGAGCTCGTTGGAATTGATCTGTTGTCTGTTCCATTTGAGGAGTTCTTCCAGTTTTTCAATCAAAAGGCCCTCGATAAAATAATCGTCACTTGCTACTGTCTGTAAGTACTACTTCTGTAATTAAGTCTCTATATATAGCTCAGCTCTTTCATTGCATGTATATATAATTATCCTCACTATATTATGCAGATTGAAGATCGTCGAATGCAGAAATGCACAAATCTATGATATTGGGTTCATTAACACAAATCTCATAGATGAATGGACGGTTAAATATAATACCAAAGAAACCGAGGCCAACTTGGTACAATCGTTGCTTCGAAATCAAAACAAAGATAAAATACTCTTTCCTTACAACTTCAAGTGAGTGTTACTGTCTTGTGCATATTCGGTTTCCCTTATTACTCGAGGTTATAGTAATGTAATTGATGAGTTATGCATGCGTGCGCAGCTTCCACTTTATTCTCCTAGAGATTAAGCTTGAGCAGGGACTAGTAACCGTCTTAGACTCGAGACGAAAAGATCCCAAGGAGTATGCGGCCATGACTAAAATGCTCGACAAGTAAGTTCAATCGATCGTTATCGCACCATATCGGCAACTTTGTTCATTTCCTGATATCAAGTAATTGTTTTCTTTGTCTGGCAGGGTTTGGAAAGAGTTCACCGCAGAAGCTCCGGGACTGCCAGGGAAGCTCCGATTTACACACCCGAAAGTAAGTACTACTAGCTAGTTCCGCGCATCTCCCATTGATTCTAGCTAGTTTCATAAATACAATTTATAATGCTTGATTATCAGTTTGATTGACCTCTATTTCTCATAAAGTGGTTGTGGCAGGAAGGCGGGAATAATTTTTTTGGATACTACGTTTGCGAGTACATCTACAACGCGACGACCTCTAAGCGGGGCTACTCTGAAAAACAATATGAAGTGCGTAAGCAATAATATTCACAATTTTATTTTATTACCATCATTTGTGTTGAGTTTCATTCATATATATGTATTGACCCCCTTCTTCAAATTAGATGTGGCAGCTGCGGGATGAACTCCTACCACAAGATCGCATAAAAGCAATTCAAGAGGAATTGGCGGGATTCTTTCTTGACCACGTCATCAATCCAGCCGGAGAATACCATGTGGAAACTGACTTTAGATGTTAGGGATTGTAAGAGATCTTATATTGTATAAATGTAGCTAGTTGCGTCGGATAGATATACGAAAACTTGTTGTTCGACCAATCTCTCGGAGAAGGAGGAGGTCGATCACTTCTCTCTGTATATGTTCATGACGATCTTGTGTACTTAATGGTTTCCTTCATTTGCTTACTAGCTAGCGTGTCGAGTCCACTCTATACGTATAGTACGTAGCGTCGACCAAGCACGGAGAAAAGAGAGGACACTTCTCTCTATTAGGTAGCTAACACAATATATGAAACCCCTAAATTAACCCTACAAAACCACCAAACCCCCCCCCCCTTCAAAAACAAAAAAAACAAAAACCCCAGCCCGTGAACTGCTGACGCGTGGATGCTTTTTGGTCCCGGTTGGTGCTACCAACCGGGACAAAAGGCCGTCCTGCCTAGGCAAGCCGCAGCGGCCACGTGGAGCCCCAACTGTCCCGGTTCGTAGGTGAACCGGGACTAAAGGTATTGGGCTTTAGTCCCGACCCTTTAGTCCCGGTTCCAGAACCGGGACAAATGGGCCTCTGGAACCGGGACAAATGGGCATTTTTCTACTAGTGGATGAAGTCGGAGCATGATTTCTTTATTGATTGTCTTCCTTATGGGTGGCGGTCGAGGACGAGCGATGGTCTTTTCTTACCAATCTGTCCCCCTAGGAGCATGCGTGTAGTACTTTGTTTCGATAGCTAATAGACTTTTGCAGTAAGTATGTGAGTTTTTTATGACTAATGTTGAGTCCATGGATTATACGCACTCTCACCCTTCCACCATTGCTAGCCTCTCTAGTACCGCGCAACTTTCATCGGTGTACTACACCCACCATAACCCTTCCTCAAAACAGCCACCATACCTACCTATTATGGCATTTCCATAGCCATTCCGAGATATATTGCAATGCAACTTCCATTGTTCCGTTTATTATGACACGCTTCATCATTGTCATATTGCTTTGCATGATCATGTAGTTGACATCGTATTTGTGGCGAAGCCACCATTCATATTTATTTATACATGTCTCTCTTGATCATTGCACATCCCGTTACACCACCGGAGGCATACATATAGAGTCATATTTTTGTTCTAAGTATCGAGTTGTAATTCTTGAGTTGTAAGTAAATAAAAGTGTGATGATCATCATTATTAGAGCATTGTCCCATGTGAGGAAAGGATGATGGAGACTATGATTCCCCCACAAGTCGGGATGAGACTCCGGATGAAAAATAATAAAAAAATAGAGAAAAAAAAGAAGAAAAAAGAGGCCAAAGAGCCCAAAATAAAAAAAATAAGAGAAAAGAGAGAAGGGGGAATGCTACTATCCTTTTTCCATACTTGTGCTTCAAAGTAGCACCATGATAGTCATGATAGAGAGTCTCCTATTTTGTCACTTTCATATACTAGTGGGAATTTTCGTTATATAACTTGGCTTGTATATTTCAATGATGAGCTTCCTCAAAGTGCCCTAGGTCTTCGTGAGCAACCGAGTTGGATGCACCCCCACTTAGTTTCTTTTTGAGCTTTCATACACTTATAGCTCTAGTGCATCCGTTGCATGGCAATCCCTACTCACTCACATTGATATCTATTGATGGGCATCTCCATAGCCCATTGATACGCCTAGTTGATGTGAGACTATCTTCTTCTTTTTGTCTTTTCCACAACCACCATATTCTATTCCACCTATAGTGCTATATACATGGCTCACGCTCATGTATTGCGTGAAAGTTGAAAAAAATTGAGAACATCAAAAGTATAAAACAATTACTTGGCTTGTCATCGCGGTTGTGCATGATTTAATACTTTGTATGATGAAGATGGAGCATAGCCAGACTATATGATTTTGTAGGAATAACTTTCTTTGGCCATGATATTTTGAGAAGACATGATTGCTTTATTAGTATGCTTGAAGTATTATTGTTTTTATGTCAATATTAAACTTTTGTTTTGAATCTTATGGATCTGAACATTCATGCCACAATAAAGAAAATTACAAGGATAAATATGTTAGGTAGCATTCCACATCAAAAATTCTGTTTTTATCATTTACCTACTCGAGGACGAGCAGGAATTAAGCTTGGGGATGCTTGATATGTCTCCAACGTACCTATAATTTTTAATTGTTCCATGCTATTATATTATCTGTTTTGGATGTTTTATATGCATTTATATGCTATTTTATATTATTTTTTGGACTAACTTATTAACCAAGAGCTCAGTGCCAGTTTCTGTTTTTTCCTTTTTCTTGAGTTTCGCAGAAAAGGAATATCAAACGGAGTCCAAACGGAATAAAACTTTACGATGATTTTTCTTGGAGCTGAAGACATCTACGAGACTTGGAGTTGAATTCAGAAGACCCACGAGGCGACGACAAGCCGTAGGGGCGCGCCCTAGGGGGGCGCCCCCTGGCTTGTGGCCCCCTCGGGAGTCCACCGACCTACTTCTTCGTCCAATATATTCACATATATTCCAAAACCCTAGAAGAGAGCCACGAAAATACTTTCCACCGCCGCAACCTTCTGTTCCCGTGAGATCCCATCTTGGGGCCTTTTCCGGCGATATGCCGGAGGGGGATTCGATCACGGAGGGCATCTACATCAACCCTATTGCCTCTCCGATGAAGCGTGAGTAGTTTACCTCCGACCTACGGGTCCATAGCTAGTAGCTAGATGGCTTCTTCTCTCTCTTTGATTCTCAATACCATGTTTTCCTCGATGTTTTTGGAGATCTATCCGATGTAATATTCTTTTGCGGTGTGTTTGTCGAGATTCGATGAATTGTGGATTTATGATCAGATTATCTATGAATATTATTTGAATCTTCTCTGAATTCTTATATGCATGATTTGATATCTTTGTATTTCTCTTCGAATTATCGGTTTGGTTTGGCCAACTAGATTGGTATTTCTTGCAATGGGAGAGGTGCTTAGTTTTGGGTTCAATCTTGCGGTGTCCTCACCCAGTGACATAGTAGGGGTAGCGAGGCACGTATTGTATTGTTGTCATCAAGGATAAAAAGATGGGGTTTTCATCATATTGCTTGAGTTTATCTCTCTACATCATGTCATCTTACTTAAGGCGTTACTCCGTTCTTTATGAACTTAATACTCTAGATGCATGCTGGATAGCGGTCGTTGTGTGGAGTAATAGTAGTAGAAGCAGAATCATTTCAGTCTACTTGACACGAACGTGATGCCTATATGCATAATCATTGCCTTGGATATCGTCATAACTTTGCGCTTTTCTATCAATTGCTCGACAGTAATTTGTTCACCCACCATATTATTTGCCTTCAAGAGAGAAGCCTCTAGTGAAACCTATGGCCCCCGGGTCTATTTTTCATCATATATTTTCAGATCTATATATCAAAAATACCAAAAATACCTTGCTGCAATTTATTTACTTTGTTTTACGTTTTGGCAATCTTATATACCTATCTCTATCAGATCTCACCTTTGCAATTGACCGTGAAGGGGTTGACAACCCCTTTATCGCGTTGGGTGCAAGCGTTTGATTGTTTGTGCAGGTGCATAGATTGGGGACTTGCTTGTACCTCCTACTGGATTGATACCTTGGTTCTCTAACTGAGGGAAATACGTATCTCTACTTTGCTGCATCACCCTTTCCTCTTCAAGGGAAAAACTAACGCAAGCTCAAGAAGTAGCAGTGTGTGCATCCTATGGTGCTTCGTTTTGAGTAAATAAAATCCACCCTTTATTGAAAAACAAACACTTAGCTATATATTTTAAATATTCTAGCCAAAACTGTTCCTACCAAAATAGTCAAAGTTTGAAAACCGTCTGGTGCAATCAAAACTTGTACAAAATGAAGCTTTCTTTGAACCAAAGGAAATTTTCTCTTATATACATTTCACAGATCATATTTTGACAGATAATACTGCATCCTACAATAGATGGAAATTCGTAATAGAAGAAGGAAAACCAGTAGAAAACGTGAATTAGAAAATAGAAAGAACTAACATTTATACAAAGGTCCACTCTTTTAGCCTCGGTGTTTGCAGCCCAGTCAAAAAACCAACAATGTCATATGTGATGCATACAAATTTTAGTTCACAAAACAACAAAAGTTGAATGAAAATACTCTAGTAAAAAGATAGGACTTTTGGCATTGCAGTGCAGTGACGATTTTTTATACACAATATTTTGAGTAATATGTGTTGCATCATCTCACCCTTACTCGTGAACAATAGCATGCATGAGCAATGGAATTAGAGATGAATTATCAATCAAAATCAAGCTAAAATCTCACAGTCTAAATGGTACTAATCCAGACACTCTAAGGCACATAAGTTTGTTTGATTTTCTTATCATACGCTATCCTGCAGAAAAAGTGGCTAGCTATCTCATCATAATTAACCTAACTTTATATAGAAGGTAGAATGAGCAAAAAAAATGCTACAATTTATACTACTAATGGCGTTATAGGGGTTGGTTGTGTGTGCATTCATATGGATGAGTGTAACTGAGCATCTATGTTGTACTGTGTTGACACTGGTGCTCGTATTTTCCTGAATTTATTTCAGGCTCTCCGGATAGCGTTATAGGGATAGGGTGTGCGTGCATGCGTTTATAGGGATGAGTGTATGTGAGTATATGTGTTGTACTATGTCGACACTGGTGCTCGCGTTTTCCTGAATTTATTTCAGGCCCTCCGATAATATTCTTTCAGTGGGAGGAGATGTTCCCGTCGACAATGAAGGTGTCTGTTGTGACTTCGTCAATTTCAAGATGGTGTCGCAGCTAAGTATCTTTAAGGTTCTTAGCTAGGATACACGTGTGTGCGTTTACAGAGATGAGGTGCGTGCGTTTACAGAGATGAGCATATGTGCGTATATTTAAGCATCTGCGTTGTACTGTATTAAATAACGGTAGCAAACACAAAAGAAAAAAAACCTAGTAATAAACTAAATAAAAAACCAACACGTGTCAATTTAGAATTCACTCGCGCCAAAGAACTTCAAATGCATGAGAAGGAAGGTAGCTTAGCAGCTTTAATTCTTTTATATTTATATATATATATATGTCCATCGATTGATCGCGTCTCCATCACGCTGCACGGCACTATAAGTACATGTGCTGCATGCTTCCATCCTCATCGATCATCTGCAAGAGCTCAGAACCAACGACGAGTTCTCGAGCAGTACTTTACCATGGCTCCCAAGCAACTCCCAGCCGTCCTTCTCGCCGCCTGCACCGTCCTCCTGTCCCCCGCCGCACCTTCGCTGGACCCCGACATGCTCCGGGACGTCTGCGTCGCCGACTACAAATCCCTCGACGGCCGTAAGTGTGACCGCGGAGGCGATGTTCGCCGCCTCACCACCGATGCCCATGGAAGTGCTGGTCAGGGCGCTCCAGGTCGACGGTGGGGTTGTGGAGTCCACCAGGTCCAAGTTCCCAAAGCAGTAGCCGGCCGGGCCGGCCAGGCTTGCGTGTTGTTCGTGCTGTACTAATAAAGTAATAATGATGATCAAGGACCCCGTAAAAGTGTGATTTTAATTGTTCGGGATGCGGTATACTCGTTTTTATTCGTTGGTTCCCTTAATTTCGTAAATGCAATGAGCCTTGTCAGTTTCACTACTAGCTAGTAGTGTTAACTGTCAGAATCACTGAAAATCTTACGTCAGATTTTTAGCTGTTGGGATCGAACGTATCCTGGACCGTTGGATCCAACATGAATCTTAGAGCATGTGAGAGCAGCCACGTCATCGAATTTTTCCGCTCGGAAAATCAAGGGGCCGTCACGTAAGCTTCCATCTCCCCGCACCGCCCGTGTCTTATCCATTTCTCCTCACACCCAGCGCCACTCCCAGGCCAAACCAGGAAGAGATAGTGGTGCCTCTTTCTCCACACGAATTTTAAATTCTCCGCACATATTTTAATTTCACTCTAATTAAACATGCTAGTACATGTGGTGCCTCTTTTTCTATGGCTGCATGCACCATTTGCATTAATAAACATCATCGTACGAAGCAGAAAACTAATTAATTCTCCGCGAGAAGAGATAGTGGCATCATATCGATGCACATTATATTTTTTATAGTGACCTCGTATTAGAGGGAGAAATTTAAAGTTCTCTAAGTTTAAGAAACTGTATAGATAAAAGTATCATATATTGATATCCAATTTATATTATGAAAATATATGGCGGATGATTTGGTATTGTGGATGATATTTTTTCTATGCGTTTGCTCAAATTTAGAATAATACTAGTGTTGATGTGGTAGTAAGAGATTATGACGGAGTGGTGCTCCCCTCATTTTCTGACTTACTGCCATGCTGCACATCAGTGGAGGAAGCGGAGAACCAGGCTTGTATTGCACGATTGTACATTTCAGTTACTTTGCATAAGCCGTCCGTTCAGAAGACTGCCTGCCGATTCATGAATATTACTTGTCAATAATGCCTTAGATGGGCCGGCTCAGGAAGCGTTAGAAGCATTAGGAGTTCTTGCTCCAAGTCCTCCATGCACTATACAGAAAATCAACCGAGAGAGAACAAGGTGACCTATGAGATTGCTAGGTTTTGTTTAAATCATAGAGTGATGGATTGGTATATGGGGATGACCCGTCATGCGTTACAAAATTTGTAAGATTGTAATCTTTTATCCTAATCAATATATGCATTGTTTAAAAAAAGTACTAGCAATGCTACACCTATGGACTTTTATGAAGCGGATTTGCCTAACTGACACAAAGATTGATATATTTCCTATAAGATTGATATATTTGCCTAGCATTGAACACCACAAAGTCAGAAAACAACTAACACAACACTACGTGTTTACGAAATTGAACGCAAAAGAAAAACAGCCAAACAAATACTCCCTCCGTCCCAAAATTCTTGTCTTAGATTTGTCTAGATACGGATGTATCTAATACTAAAACGTGATTTGATACATCCGTATTTAGACAAATTTAAGACTCGGGCGACTCGGGGGCGAAACTCTCGTCGCCAGCCAGTTCCCCGCCTCCCCTCCTCCTCCCCCGCCGCCGCCGGCAGCCGTCGTCGGGCTTGCCCGCACGGAGGTAGGCGGCGACAGGGCTTCCCCGCGCGCCCGCCTTGGACGGTGGAGATCCCCCACCTCGCATCAGACGCCGCCGCCCTCTTCTCCAGCAACTGGTGGCCGCCGACGCCGGCCGTGGCGGCAGTTGGTCGCCGGAGCTGCCGAGTTGCCCCCCTCCCGTCTGGTGCGGGGGCCTCCTGGGAAGGACCGACCGCCAGATCAGGCCGGCGCGGCCCTGGATCGGGGCCAGCTCCTCTCTGGCGGCTGGTGGGCCGGGGATCGCCGGATCCGCCCAGATCTGGCCGGCGCAGCCCTGCCTCGTCGCCCGGTTTGGGTATTCGCGGTGTGGTCTCCCTGTTGGCGGTGGTGTGGATCTCTCTCCGTGTTTTGACGGGATGTGCGCGGTGGGTGGATGCCGGGGCGGCGGCCCCGGGCGGTGTGGACGGCGTTGCCTCCTAGTCGGGCGACGGCCGTGGGCGCTGGTGGTCCGTGACTTCGACCGCGCGGGCGGTGAGGTCTCGGTGGACGTCTACTACAGTGGGTCGGGGTGCCCCGTCACCCGGCGTGCCTGCTTCGATGAAGTCCAACGCCTTCTCCGGCTGCGTGTGCTCCCCTGGCCAGGTCTTTGGCCGGGTGGACGGGACGGGGGCGGGATCGGGGGAAACCCTTGGCCGTCGGCGGAGGCCACGACAATGGCGGCGCCTTTGTGGGCGTCGGTCCCCTTCTTGGAGGCCTTGTCGAGGTCCTCTCCCGTCTCTCACTGTGTTCTTCATTTGGGCGAAAGCTCTAGTTCCCCTTGCGGGCGATGGCGTCGTACCTTCGTCGCGCTCCCTCTTGAAGGCGTCGCATGGGGTTCCCGGAAGCACGGTGGGCGCTTTGCGGTGCGTGTGAGGTGTTTGGCGGCGGCAATGTGTGCGGCGTTTCCTATTCTACCGCCGATCTTCATCTTGTGGTAGCGCTCCTTCTGCTTGGAGATGGACTAGCGTAGGTGGTGGTCGTCATTTGGCGTCATATAGCGTCGATGGCGGAGGAACCTGTCAAGGTTGGCACCTCAATCTGCTCTGAAGATGGACCAGTGGAAGATGACGGTGACGACACATGTGAGTGCGTCAGACTGGTTTATGCCCCAGACCCGGTATGTGGCTCGGCTGGGGATTCCGGCTTTTGATGTTAGGTTTAGGTGAGTGGTCTGGGTAGTGGCCCAGCTAGCACCCCCTTCATCATATGGATAGGAGTAGCGGCACATGGTGCCTAAATGGCGGATTCAGGCATATTGTTGTAACACTTTGTAAGGTCCTCGAGAATAATCAATAAAGTGGCCATATGCATCTTCCAGATGCAGAGGCCGGGGGTCATCCTCCTTTTCTAAAAAAAAAGACAAATTTAAGACAAGAATTTTGGGACGGAGGGAGTACAAAACAAAAAACATAGGTTGAACGTGAGCAGTAAATTAATGTTGTACACCATACACTAAACACTTACATACACAATTAGCTTCACTTCTTATAGCAACTATACCAGAGCCGCCATATTTGCAATCACCATCCATCATTTATGAAGCACAGTTGATATGGATATGGTGGCTGCCGGGCTTGTGCACAAACGCAGAGTCACCAAAACAACTGCCTCTATCTATTTTTCTCTTGTCGCATTAACTCAATAGTAAACCCCTCAATTGTATGGATTAAAAACATTAATTTAAGCTAATATTGCATAACATAGGGGCAGAAAAGTTGATCAGTGATTTTACATTCATACAACTAAATTAATTATACTAGACTACTTGTAGCCATGGCGGTTTGCGATGAAGGGATTGGGTGTTGGTGCTTTGTCGGGGACGTTGGGGAATGCTTCAACAAGGGCCCGTATGGCCTGGAATTCTTCCTCGACAACCGGATTTCCGGCCACGGGGCTGGGCATGGGTGTGGGGATGGAGACGAGTGCGGCTACGGGGTCCTCGTCCATCGCCTTGAGGAAGTCCAATACCATATTGTATTGGTCTCAATGTGGCAACAGGAGATCCGGTTCACCCGGCTCGGATTCGTCATCCCCAAAGCTGGAGGTGAGGGGCAGCTCGTACTGCTGCACCATGGGTGAAGGTGGCTTGGAATTGGGGAGTGAGGGGATTGGGATGGACCGGTGGGTGGGTTCGAGCAGGGGAGAGAAGGGAGGGTGGCAATCTTCTATAGGCCACTGCGGGTACCATCAAGGGGCATGCTTCCCAGTGAGAAACTTGTCCATCCGATGGGCCGCCATGAAAATCCGATGAAGCGAGTGTGGCATTAATGGCCAGGTGGTTGCTCGCCTATGGTGCATCGCAGGCCGCACAACTCAAAATCTGATCGTCGCGAGGTTGTTTATGGAGCGTCTTTCATAAATTTTGGTGATCCAGAGGCATATAGCAACTTTGCAAGTGCCGTTTTAGCTCAAATTTTCTGTTTTGATGGTTATTAGGACGATTGGTCCAATATTGCAACTCTGCTAGACCTCAGTACCTACTGCACACTTTGCGTTTACGCGAATAGGCCTGTACACAAAATACATGTGAACGTGCATATAGCGTGCACGTCTCATCATCATATAATAAAAAGAAAGAGACATGCATGCGAGTTGAGTATAACTAAACACGTATGTGTGCCGTGCTGACACTTATGTATAAGATGCATGCATGCGGGGCAGTTTTGCATGGATAGTTCGTACGTACGATATTGTTTCCAGCGTCAGTTAACGTGACAAGCAACGCTGTTTGTCCTGAAAAGGAAGTATTAAGCACTGCTCACAGTCGCACCTCCCACGTACTACATACATTGCCTAACAAACTCCACCAACCCAAACGATCGATCAAGCTCGTACGTACGTACGTACGTCGCCTCCATTTCTAAATCACACTTGATTGGTCATTAAGTGTACTGATCACATAAGACATGACAGATAGACCAATCATTCACGCGTCTTCATTACCGCAAAATACTATCGCCCCGATTTGTACATAAACGATCCCCATGCACCCCGATAAAAACTCACACCACCACGCACACGACATATACCCAAGACAAAATACAAAGGTGTCGAGCACCGCCACATCATCCCAACGACTACCAAGCCACTACCTATGCGCGAAGACAAAACGCTTGGAGCCAACGGAGACCTCACCACAAGCAATCCTCCGAGGAGAGGTGAGACGGAAAACGACGGAATAAGGACTCCAAGATGGTGCCTCCTAGAAGGGAACAACCACTGATAACCGCCACCATCTAATCCCAAAGATCGAATTTTCACCCGGAGCAACTCAAAGGAGTAAAGACACAGCGACGGAGCCTTCATTAAGAATACGGCATCCACGGACGCCGTTGTCGTCGACCAATACAATGTTTGGGCAAGTGATGTACCCCAGCATGCCCACCCTCCGACGCATCTTAGCTCCGCCAACCACCAGGGACCACCCACCCGCTTGGCCATGGCCGCTCGCCTGCACCCAAGGTGCAAGTTCTGCACACGAACGTCATGCCTCCCGCTGCCAGAGCCGCTGCCCTGCATCCAGACACCCCCAAGACCGACCAAAGTGACCGGCTTTGGGCCAAAGGACGCTCCCGACCAAAGAAACCGCAGCAGACGTCCCGTCTCGAACAACGCTGGAGCTGGGTCAGCCCACACACGCCCGAGGAACGGGGGAGGAGGGGGGAGCGGACGCATCCAGGCCGGCACACCCCTGTGCCAGTGATGGGTGGCCCGAGCTCGTCAGCGCCTCCCATCCCTCCAGCCTGCCTCCCCACCGGACACCTCCTATGTCGCCCCACCTCGACGGCGAACGTAGCTTCATGTGAGGCCACCAACACATACCCATCCATCGGCAAGGAGAAATCCCAAGGGCCGCCCCCAACCGCCAAGGAAGTTCACTCAGGAGGCCATCTGCGCTGCTTGCCGTCCTGCCGCCATAGCCCCTTATCTAGGCCGGCCCTCCCACCCACCGACCAGCCGCTGCTATGTCACACCACCACCTGCCGTGGGCATAGCAGGGGCAGAGACCTGCAGCCCGCGCCGCCAGGCCCCAGATCTGGCCTCGACCCCGCCGTCCCTGGCGACCAAGGCGTGCCCACCAACTGGCTGCCCGCCGCGGGGGAGCAGCAGCGCCGGGGCTCTGCCACTACCCACTGCGCCGCCGCGACGCTCGGCGCCAGCGCCACGCTCCGGCCTGGGGCGACGGCCTACGCCAGCGCGCCCGAACGGGAAGACCAAGAGGCCCCGTCATCGCCGGCGACGGCTAGGCTTCGCCCAGCCGCGCCTCTAGGCGGCGGCGAGGGAGGAGGAGGGTGGGGGCTGGGACTAGCGGGGATTAGGGTTGGCCCTCCGGTCCCGCGCGGGGGCTACGCGGAGGGAGGGAGGAGGACAGTGAATACGCGTCTTCATTAGGACTTAACCTACTGCAATCACATCTATAAATACCACCTCCCAAGCACCCCCTCTTCACCAAGCCGGAAGTTGCTCTCATCTAATTAGCTAGCTCACGAGCTATATAACTGCCAGCCAGCTAGCGATCGAACCAAGTGCAAGGACCAAGCAGACTAACTACTAATCATGGGCAAGCTCTGCGCCGTCCTCCTCACCGCCTGCGCTGCCCTCCTGGCGCTCGGTGCCGCGCCCTCGACCCTCGCCGGTGAACCCGACATGCTCCAGGACGTCTGCGTCGCCGACTACATGTCCCTTCAGGGTCGTGAGTGACTGAACAATTCTCATTTCGTCGTGCATGCATGATCGACCACTGACCATGTGTGTGTGTGGGATGTGTCATGTTTGTGTGTGTGCAGCACTGATGGTGAACGGATACCCGTGCAAGCGGGCTGAGAACGTGACGGCGGACGACTTCTTCTACGGCGGGCTGGCGAACGCGGCTGACGTGTACGGCGGCGGCAACCCGATGGGCTCCGTGGTGACCGCGGCGGACGTGGAGAGGCTCCCGGGGCTCAACACCCTCGGCGTGTCCATGTCCCGCGTCGACTACGCTCCGTGGGGAGGCACGAACCCGCCGCACTCGCACCCGCGCGCCACGGAGATCCTCTTCGTCGCCGAGGGGACCATGGAGGTGGGCTTCGTCACCACGGCCGGCAGGCACATCACCCGGGGCGTGCCCAAGGGCGGGGTCTTCGTGTTCCCGCGCGGCATGATGCACTACGAGCGCAGCGTCGGCGAGGCGCCCGCTGTGGTGATCTCCGCGTTCGACAGCCAGCTCCCCGGCACGCAGAGGCTCGGCGAGGCGATGTTCGGGGCGGCGCCGGGGGTGCCGACGGACGTGCTGGCCCGGGCGCTGCAGACCGACGGCGGCGTGGTGGAGAGCATCAGGGCCAAGTTCCAGCCAAAGTAGGTCACGATCCATGAGCACGTACGTGCGCCAAAGCGTAACACACACATTAAGGCGCGTAAAAAAAAGTGTGCGTACGTGATTTAGCGTGTGGTTCATTTCGGCGTTTTGACTGCACGGTAAAAGCCTACGTGCGTACGTAAATCATCACCACACGTCCTATATGTCTTCTCATCTTGTCTGTCTTTTAGGTGAAAAGCGTCTTGTTATTTGTTCGTTGTTGAGCTGTATGCAGGTATCGATGGTTTTTCGTACGACGTCCTAAGTTTGTTGTAATATTTGCAATGCGTGTAAATGTAATAAATAAATGCGTCCATGGGTTTCCGGTGACTCGGCCTGCTCTTTTTTTTTTTTGACGGGCGGTGACCCGGCCTGCTTTACTTTGTCCCAATCCACACAAAGTTGTGTGAATGGTTTTCTTAGAGAAAAGATGTCAACCGAGTCTGAGAAGAGCTCGAACCTAACAAAGCCATCGACCGACCAGGATTACAGGGCAGCAACATAGAAAGAGAATAGGTAAAAACGGAGAGAAAGATACAAGGGACAAAGTAGAACAACTCGAAGGCAACATCAGCAGCAGCCGAGAACAAACCGCGTCATTGCTAACGACCGTCGCTACGCCTGCTGCAACTAACCTACTAAGGCCGTCGGAGGAGGACACCATCGTGTAAGTATTGTGTTCATCGACTGCCACCAAGGGCCAAACATGGTCAACAAAGATTTGTCTCCGCCGCTGCAATGGGCCATTACCCTTTCGCTCAGGCTCGATCGGTGCCGCACTGGCTGCCAGCAAAGTGGCTCCCCTAGAACCCAAATCAAGGTGTCCAAGCTGCCTAAGTAGAGGCAATAGGAGCAAACCCACAAGCAACAGGAGCCCGAACACCTAAGCACCATCGCTGGCAGCGGCGAGACAGAATGTTGGATGTGAGTTTTTGAACGAAGGCGCTAAACCACGCAGAAGGCCGAAAAGGGCAGCATGATACATTGGTCAAGGATAGGAATCACCAACGCCCAGGTCATACCACCAGCACTGAGAAGGACACCGATCCCCCTCACACCAACGGAAGGGACAATCCGCACCTGGAACTGAGCAGATTGACAAAGATGAAGCCAGACCAACCCACGTCGTCAGCAAATCGCCACCAACTTCACCACCACTCGAGCAATCCCTGAACGACACCTTCAGGAAGGATCATGCACCTATGGTGTCGTCATCTTTCGGAACAGGAGATCTGAGGATTTCACCTGAGCTCCTGGGAGGGAGGGGTGGGATGGGAACCTCAACGAAGCCTCCAACAAGTGGACCAACAGCCAAAGGCGCCGCCTTCGATGTGGCCACCGTGCCAGCCAAGGGATTCCCCCGAATACACTCACGACCACTAGATCCGCAAAGCCAGCACCCGAGAGCCGCGGCCGAAGCCACCAAGGGCCGGATCTGGCATGGATCGGAGTAGATCGGGTTGAGGACAACTTCTTCATGGGGAGCTAGTTGTAACACCTCTGTGTAATAAGCATTGTGTTCTTCTGCTAATCCTGCCATGTCATCTTCATTTGTTATGCTTGATCTCTTTGGGTTAAGCACTTCCATTCAAATTCCTCTCTGAAAACAATTCAAATTCAAGTGCAAAATAAAGTTGCCCAAAAGTTGCTGGAATTTTTTTCATCATTTAGCAAATATTCCAAAACAATTTGATGTTAAGAAAAAGAACATCACTATGTTGCTAAAATGAGCAGTAGCAATTAATCCAGTGCAATTCTAGCATTTTAAAATGCAATTCCAATTATGAAAAATTCAATTGGATTCAAATCTCTCCCAAAATAATTGTGGCAGTGCCATAATTTGCAAAGAATATTTTGGGCCAAGGTTACCTTTTTCAAAAGTCATTTGGTGGCTTAAATGTTTCTGCAAAAGTTTCTGTAAAAAGAAAAAAAACAGAAAACACAAAAGGAAAATAGAAAAAGGCCTAAACCGACTGGGCCTAAGTGCACAGTGCACCTGGCCCAGCCCAGCCGGACCTTCTCCCTTCTCTCTTCTCTCTCTATCGCCGTGTCGCCTGCGCCATGGCTGGGCGCGCGCGCACCGCCCAGCCGGCGACACCGCGACGCCCACCGACAGGCGAGGGGATAAGGCCGAGGCCTCCTCCATCTCCCCTGGTCGCCTCACCATTCTTCCCCCTTTCCCCATCACTCGCTTCCCCTCTTTTCCCCACTGGCCGAGCTTCATCGCCGCCGTCGTCCATCGTCACCGCGGCCACCGGCGCCCTTCTGCTCCTCTGACGTGTCCAAGCGAAGCGCCGGCCTCCGCCTCTTCCTCCCCGACTGAAGGCTGGAGCCAGGGAGCCCTGCTGCTGACGGATTCGTCTTCGTTCCCATCTCTGGCCCCGCGGCGAACTCCGGCGACCCCGAGCTCCTCGGTGCTCCTAACCTTCCACGGGCCATCTTGAGCCGCTTGGTGAGCCTCCACCCTTGCCCCTCTCTTTTCCCGAGCTCTCTTCCGCGCTCCAGCGGCTGCCGCCATGGCCACTCGAGCCGAGCTCCGCCGTCGAGCTCGCGGCCGTCGCAGCAGTGGCCGTCTCATTCCACTGAGCTCGCCACCGCGCTTTGTGACATCGTGTAGTTGCCGTAGGAGTAGAATGCCGCCTGTTTCTGCCATCGTTTCATCGCGCGCAAGTTCGCCGGGTTTCGGCTTCCGCCAAACCTCGACGCCGGCATGTTTTCCGGCCACTTCCGGCTTTTTTGAGGCCGTAGATCGACGCGGGGTGGAACGGCCGTTCGAACGCAAGTCGCGGCACGCGTTTTGGCCCTCTGTAGGCGATTTCCGACGCGCTCCGGCGAGAGCGCCGCCGCGGGAGGCTCGCCAGCGTTGCTCCGGCACCGGTCGCCGACGTGGCTGGCCGGGGCCCACCTCTGGGTCGCTGCCAGTGGGCCCTGGAGGCCCCGTTGACTGGGTTGGGTTGACCCAGTCAATGTGCTGACTGGGCAGCCCAGAGCCACTGACAGGTGGGCCCCACCACTTAATCAATGTTTTATTAATTAAAACTTAATTAGCTAAACTAGTTAGTCACTGACAGGTGGGGCCTACTTGCTAATTAACTCTGTTTATTTAAAATAAAACTCGGTTTAACCCACTGTCTATGACAAGTCGGACCCACTGGTCAGGTTTGAACTGGTTAGCGGGTCAGCTGGCTGCTGATGTCACGCTGATGCAACGCTGACGCAATAATTCATTTCTGTTAATTTAGATAATTCCAGAAAATGATTTAATCTTTGAAAATTCATAGAATTTAAACCGTAGCTCGGATCGAAAACTTTATACATGAAAGTTGCTCAGAACGACGAGACGAGTCCAACCATGCCATCTGTTTCCGTGTCGGGACCCTCTAAGTAGGTGAACCCGCAACTCTTTGCCCATTTCCGATAGATGAATAGTGCATATATACCGGTTAATAAATCCAACTTTAATCCGAAATTAACTAAAATGATTTAGACATGTCCTTAGGCAACCCTGCACTGCACGTTAGCATAGCATGCTCTGTGTTGCATATGTTTGCTGTGTATTTATCTGTTTTCTCCTCCTCTTCTCTCTCGGTAGACCCCGGTACCGACGCAGTTCCCGAGACCGACGCAGCTCAGGAGCCCGACGACACCGTTGATGACCTTGCCTTTGCTCCAGAGCAACCAGGCAAGCACCCCCCCTTTGAATATGCCGATATCGCCTATTCTTTCTCTCTTATGCTTGCATTAGAAAATGCTGCTGCTACTGTTTATCCTATTTCTAATGCATGACCTGATTTTGTAACCTGCTTTTGATAATTACCTGCTTATCCTAAACTGCTTAGAATAGGCTGGTTAGTGAACCCCAGTGACCCCACTTGTCCCAGTTGCCCCGCTGGATCATCGGAAGACTCGACGATCAGACCCCAGCACCGCACATCACCCCCTTCGTTGTACGACACTGCAGCATTACCATCGAGTACCGAGGGTAATACCTCGTATAGCACTTCTGATGTTAACTCTGTAGAGAAGCTATTTGGTCGTGGTCGTCGAGGGTGATTTCTCCTTCACCACATCCGATAACGACGCTGTCGTGCAACACCTCAAGTGTGAACCTCGAGGGTGATTCCTCCTAAGTTCACCTTGATGGATACATCGAGTAGGAATCCAACGATGGTGATACCTCGGATTCCCTGATGTTATGGACACACGGATACTTGGACTTTACAACTGTTACTTGGAAAGGCGGGTCGACCCTGAGGGATACCCGCGAGTGATGTGGAGACGGGTTGACCTGGAGGGTACCCGAAAGACAAATACGAGGCGCAGCCGGGCATTTTTAGCCCTTGCAGCAAGTCCTCGAGTCGGGGCGACGGGGTCACATCGATCATGAGTCTCTGCTCGTTACCGCAAACCCCCAATACACTAACGATTTGGATATTTGATTCGGGTGGGCCTTTGGCCCGATAGCACTAACCATCACGTGGGAACAATTATGGGCACTCTGCGTCGTATGCATCAGCCGAAGCTTAATGGACGTCAGCGACTGAGCGGCGCGCGCTGGGTTGGACTGCGTTAAGCACCCTCCTTTGTAATGGAGGCTGCTAGGTCTGCTCACCGGCCGCGTACGCAACGTGCAGGAGTTCCCGGGGCGAAGGCCCAAGACCCCTGGGCGCATAGGTTTAGTCCGGCGTGCTGACCTCTCTGTTAAGCCTAGGTCGGGTTGCGGCGTATCGTTTGGCTGAGGCCGGGCATGACCCAGAAAAGTGTGTCCGACCGGAGTTAATCGAGCGTGGTGGGTAAGTTGGTGCACCCCTGCAGGGAAGAACTAATCTATGCATAGCCGGATCCTCGGTAACGGACGCTCGGAGTTGTATCCCGATCGATACAACTAGAACTTAATGATAAGAAATGGATACTAGGGCTCTGGGATTGCTTTCTCGCAGGGAGTCGAGAAAGGATCTCTGGCCGAGGTTGATACTTAATGTTACTACTACTTTATGATGTACTAATCTACACTTTTCTAATGCTGCAAGACTGCAGAAGATGCTAGTCTTCGATAGGACTAGGCCTTCTCCCTATTCTGACATTTCTGCAGCCCAGTCCACATATACAGCCTCTCTTTGATAATGTTGCATATGTAGTGTAGATCCTTGCTTGCTGAGTACTTCGGATGAGTACTCAAGGTTGCTTTGCTTTCTCTTTTTTCCCATATCCTTTGATGCAACCAGATGACGGAGCCCCTGAGACAGCTGCCCCCGCCGACGACTACTACTACCACCCCGAGGGTGGTTACTACTACGAGCTTGCCGACGACTAGGAGTAAGATAGGAGGATCCCAGGCAGGAGGCCTGCATCTTTTCGATCGTAGTGTTTTTTTTTGCCCCGCCTTCTTAAAGGCTTATTTGTTTTATCTTTTATATATCTGTACTCAGATATCTGATGCTTCCGCTGACGCTTGTAAGCGAGCTTATGTATTCGAGCCCTCGAGGCCCCTGGCTTGTAATATAAAGCTTGTATTATTTTAATTTGTGTCTAGAGTTATGTTGTGATTCCTTCAAGTGAGTCCTTAGGCTTGATAGTGTGCACTTGCATGTATGATTAGTGTATGATTAAGCCGAGAGCGTCACACTAGTAACCAGCGAGGGGTCGCCGCATCAGCCGAGGGGGCACCCCACCCCCACCACGCTTCCCACACGACCGAGGAAGTAGCCCACCTGGAGCTGCCAACGCCGCGCACCACCTCCCGGGGCTGCCGCCCCAGAAGCCGAGGCTCTCCACGCAGGGTGTAATTGCCAGGATCCCCATTGCACCTTCACCGGGGTCACGCGGCCGCGTCGATGAGCACCTCTGGCGGGAGCGGAGAGACGGGTTGGGAAGGAGGGACGAGGCAGAAGGGGCACACCGGGTGGGGGGGGGGGGGGGGGGAGGGGGGGGGGGGGGGTGAGCTTTTCAAAATGGAGAAATGCCATTTATTATCTTTTAGCTGTTTCAAAAGTCGAAGTATGCTATTTCAAATTCAAAAACAGACAATTTGTATCCTTCATATATCAAAACTGACTAGCTTTGAATCTCCTGCACTCTAAATGTAGTTTTGAATGACGGCATGACAGCGCTTCTCGCATATGGTACCCATGTGAAAATGATGATACGGTTAGTATTCTTATAAGGATAAATGTCGGGAAAAAGTAGTTCTTAATGAGAACATGACAATGCTTCTCACACATTGTAGTCTACTGAATACAAAAACATATTAGTAAAGCTACATAGAAAAATGGTGAAAGTTTATAAATATTCTAGAGAAGGCATCAAAACTTTCGTTGACTCTCCGATTGCATATATTAGTAAAGCTACATAGAAAAATGGTGAAAGTTTATAAATATTCTAGAGAAGCCATCAAAACTTTCGTTGACTCTCCGATTGCATAAATTTCAGAAACCTTCTTGTAAAGTCATGGTATGATCTAACTTTGTGGCATCTCCAAATTTTAGTACCATTTTAGAAATTCGGCCAAGTTTTTAAGAACATATACCTTTTTTACAATTTTCCTAAGATAATCATGGGTTTTTGTTTTTATTACATATAATTTCTGACTTGATTTCCACACGTGCAAAACTTGCCGCAGATTGGTTAAGACCATCTCTAACATGGCAAGAAAATATGTGTGAATTTTATGATATGGCTAGTATTCTTCTAGGATCCTTCTGTTGTTTCAAAAGTCAAAGTTTAGTATTTCAACTTGAAAAGTGAACATTCTTGGTCCCTCATCTACTAAAACCATCTACGTTTGGTTCCTCACCTCACTAAAAGAAGAATTTAATGAACACTATGAGATGGCTTCTCACATATTAGTAGGTGAGTAAAAAAAAATTATCAAAACCAAACACATAAATGTATAAGTGCATAAATATTCTATAGAAGCCTTTAGAAAGAAATATGAATTCTAAATTGCATAAAACCAAGAAAATTTAATTCATATAAAACCACAATTTGATATAAAAATTTAAAACCCTCACAATTTTGGTACAATTTCTAAAATATATATGCATTTTCCCAGTTTTTCTAAGTTTTTTAATTCTAATAAAATTATTGGCTTTTCTTTTTGTAGTTGCAAAATTGTTGGCTTTAGTTTCACGTGTGCTAAACCACAATGGGTGATGTTTATGACAACTTTTTATACAACAATAAAACACATCTTATTTGCAAAAAAAAAAATCTAATGATTTTGACACTCGAGGAACCAAAATGCCTGATTTAGAAGTCGAGGTACCAAACTTACATTTCAGCAATATTGATAAACTAAAAATGAATTTTTTTCCTTTCAGTAATGTTTTTCCCTTTTTTTTTTGAGAAACTGCATCCTTTATAAAAGTTGAAATATTCATAGGGATACAAATAATGTAGGGCAATATAGAAAGCCACACATGGCGCCCGAAAGGGAGAGAAGAGGCTGCCTTAGCAAGGGAGTGAGCTTCCCCATTAAATTCAGGCTTCTCGTGGATGAAGTCGATAGCATGGAACGAGCCACGGCTATGATTGATCTCTCTCAGAACAGCAGTGTACCGGCATGGTGTTTCGGAGTTGATATTGGCGACAACTTCGGCGCAATCCGAAGCGATGCAAATTGACCCGGTATGAAGATCTGTTGCAGAGTGCCAATGCTTGGTTGCATGCTTGGGCTTCTAGTGTCGCGGGATCGGCGAGGCCCTCAAGAATTGAGCGAAATGAAAATGGGAGTAGGGGGGTTGTGGGCTTGGGGTGTTTTTGTAGGCAATTGTTTTGAGAAAATTGAGGTGTGTTTTTTTAAAGGAAACCGTGTTGTGGGCCGGAGGGAAAACACTGGACCTCGTCGTAACCGATACGAAAACACCTCACGTGCACACCCAGCCCACATATCGGCACCGAGCCCGCCTCGAACCCTCTGCCAGCAGGCCCCGCAAACTTACCTTCCCCACCCGTCATCGCCACACGCCTGGCCACACCATACGTCCACATCCGATCCGATCAAGGCTCAGCCGCGAAGAGACTTCACCCCACCTCCGCCCCGCGTGCGTCGCCCGGTCGTTACGCCACGCCTCCCTCCCCATCCCCTGATCTCCTGCCGCCGTTCCCTCTCCCACCTCCACCTCGCCGCCCCGCCTCCGCCCCGAACTCCAAATCAGGCCGAAATTCCCGCGCCATCCGCCGCGGCGGCGACCCGTCACACCCCCAATGCGAGAACGCTAGAGCCCTAACCCTAGAATCCACTCCCCACCCGCCCTGAACCATGGCCGTGGTCGTGGCCGCGGGCGGCGGGGACGCCGCACCGGCGCACCGGAAGCTGGGCGGGTACCTGCGCGTGGTGGTCTCGGTCCCGTCCTCCGACTCCAAGTCCCTCCGCCCGCTCGCCCCCTGCTCGCTCACCGCCTGCGGGGCCGCGCCGCTCGCGCCGCTCCCCGACGACGCGGCGGGCGCGCGCCCGGGCCTCGCCCCGCGGGGCTCGCTCAGGTGGCGGGCCACCGGCGGCGGCGGCACCAGCGTCGTGCGCCAGCTGCGGACGCTCGTCGCCTTGCGCTGCGTCGAGGTCGAGGGCAGGGTGCTCCGGGTGGTGGCGAGGGAGTACGCGGGGGAGGCCAGGGCGGTGGTGCTCGTCGACGTGTACCTGCCCGTAGCCGCCTGGTCCGGGTGGCAGTTCCCGCGCTCGCGCTCCTCCGCCGCCGCCGCCGTGTTCAAGCACCTCAGGTCAGTGCGTTCTCCCTTCCTCTGCAGTTGTTTCCCCTGACTCGGCCCGGTGGAATTTAAATTAAATTGCCACGATCGTCTTCCTCAGATCCAGGGCGGCACTTGCCCGCCCTTCCGAGGCAATGTGTAGAGCCTGGTGGGCTGTGGGGCAGGCATGATTTTGTCATTTTTGTGGGGATTCGTCGCGGTTACAGGCCTCTGACGCAGGGAATTCATTACTGCTACTGCTGGTTCTCTGCATTGTGCGATCAATTTAGCACTGTTACTACTATTAGCTCGCTGCCTTGTGTAACTGTGATCTGAAGCGTGAGAAATTTCGTCCTCCTATGTTCTCTGCATTTGATACTTCCTAGTCAGTAATGTGTCAAATTTGCTAATTCCTAGTCAGTAATGCACTTGGCTTGCATCTGAAGTTGTGATGGAGGTTTTTGCAATTCAGATGTTGATACATCACCGTGATTTGACAGAAATTAATAAGAAGCTTGTGGTTTTGTCCCCGCAGAATTTCAAAAATTAGTGAAGGTAGCTTCGTAATGCCTGATGGTTACTGCATTTAATTTTAGCTATCTTATGCACGCGAGTTGATCAGTATAGCAGCTCTTTGAGTAGGTTTGTTTTACTATTTCAGAAATCCTCCTGTTGATGCCGCTTAACTCCTTGTCTAAGGCAATGTTCTTTTGCAGTTGCAACTGGGATGCTAGGAATGCTTTAGTTGCTTTTGACTGGACTTCTCATGACAATCCACATCCTGATGACCAGTATATTTGGAGCTGCACTGACTGTCATGTCCTTGGCTGCGAGCTTCATCAGATATCATCTGTATCGAATAACGACAAGTCATTTGACCTGCATGAAATCTTCAAAGTTCTCCCCAGTGTTAGGGTGGAGAAGGGGATGCAGATAACAACAATAATACCAGATGTTATATCGGATGAAATAGGTATCTGGTCTATCCCTGATGATATATTGAATAAGGTGCTGATTCGCCTTAAACCCGGGGATTTGATAAGAGCGGCAGCTACTTGTCATCACATAAGGACTCTTGCTGCCTCTATTATGCCTTGCATGAAGCTTAAGCTTTTTCCTCATCAAGAGGCGGCTGTCGAATGGATGTTGAGGCGAGAGCAAAACCCTGAGCCCTTAGCGCATCCTCTCTGCAAGAATTTCTGCACTGAGGATGGCTTTCCTTTCTTCATAAATGTTTCCTCTGGTGAAATATTCACTGGGATTGCTCCAACCATAAACGATTTCTGTGGAGGTATGTTCTGTGACGAACCTGGATTAGGGAAGACAGTGACTGCATTGTCTCTTATTCTCAAAACGCATGGAACGTTAGCGGAACCTCCAAGAGGGGTGGATATAAAGTGGTGCACTCATAAACCAGATAAAAAGTATGGATACTATGAATTCAACACCAGCAACTGTTCAAACAATTTGTCTGAATCAAAAAGGCTCATGGGGAAGAACGTTGTTAAAGAAGATCCATGTTCAAGTGAGCTATCTCATAATGGTGAGTCTGTTCCCAGTACAAGATCATCAAGGAAGAGAGGCAGGTTAGTAGACCCTGGTCTATCGACGGTCAACATGCATGTTTCAAGTGAGAAGTCGCCAGAATCATGCAATCCACATCCAACGCCAGCTACTCAAGTACTAAAGGTCACCAAAAACTTGAAAAGTGTCAGGAAAAACCTCATGGATGCTTACAGCAAAGATTCAGTTGGCAGTAAAAGGAAGAGAGGCACTGTGACCGAGTTAAGTGAGACATGGGTTCAGTGTGATGGTTGCAGAAAGTGGCGGAGGTTATCAGATGGAACTGTTCTCGATTCTACTACGGCTTGGTTTTGCAGTATGAATGTTGATGCTGCACGGAAGACATGCACTGCTTCAGAGGAATCCTGGGATTTCAAGACAAAGATAACCTATTTGCCAGGATTTTACAAGAAAGATGCGTTGCCGGGAAATGAGCAGAATGTATCATTTTTTGCAAACATATTGAAAGATAATATTTCTTTGATCAACTCTGAAACCAAGAAGGCTTTATTGTGGTTGGCACAACTTCCTCTCAGGAAACATCTCGAGATGGAATCAGTTGGTTTGACACGTCCAGTTCTAGATGCACGGGCAACCACAGGCAAGGGTGCCCGCCCATATTTCAAGTTATTTCAAGCATTTGGCCTTGTGAGGAAGATTGAGCAAGGTGTAACTCGGTGGTATTATCCATCTATGCTTGATGATTTGGCCTTCGACTCGGCTGCGCTTGGAATTGCTCTTGAAAAACCGCTGGATTTAGTGAGGTTATATTTATCTAGGGCGACCTTGATAGTTGTGCCTGCTAATTTGATTGATCACTGGACAACACAAATACAACGTCATGTTTCTTCGGATACACTTAATGTTTATGCATGGGGAGATCACAAGAGGCCGTCTGCTCACATCCTTGCTTGGGACTATGACATTGTCATAACCACATTTAGCAGATTAAGCACAGAATGGGGACCAAGTAAGAAAAGTGTTTTAAAGCAGATCCATTGGTTTAGGGTAATATTAGATGAAGGACACACTTTAGGTTCCAGTCTTGCCCTGACAAACAAATTGCAGATGGCCGTTTCTTTGGTTGCTTCAAACAGGTGGATTTTAACTGGTACGCCTACACCGAACACACCAACTAGTCAGGTTGCTCATCTTCACCCCATGCTCAAGTTTCTTCATGAAGAAGCTTATGGTGAAAACTACCACTCATGGGAGTCTGGAATTCATAGGCCCTTTGAGGCTCAAATGGAAGAGGGGCGCATTCGTCTTGTGGAGCTACTTCGGAGGTCCATGATTAGTGCAAGAAAAGCAGATCTCAAAAACATCCCTCCTTGCATAAAAAGAATAACATTTGTAGACTTCAGTGAAGGGCATGCGAAAAGTTACAATGAACTGGTTGTTACTATTCGCCGGAATATACTGATGGCTGATTGGAATGACCCTTCCCATGTTGAATCACTTCTGAATCCCAAGCAGTGGAAATTTCGTACTACTACTATAAGAAATGTCCGGTTGTCTTGCTGTGTTGCTGGGCATATTAAAGTAGCAGAGGCTGGTCATGATATACAAGAAACTATGGATGAGTTGATGCAGGGGGGTCTTGATCCTTCTTCAGAGGAATATCAATCCATAAGATTTGCTCTTTTAAATGGCACGGATTGTATCAGGTATGGAAGTGTTTAATAATAACTAAAGCATATTATCTATCAATCAGATAATCTGACTTGCTCAAACATTCATATTGCTATCTTCAGGTGTCGAGATTGGTGCCGCTTACCTGTTATAACACCTTGTCGGCATCTGCTATGCCATGATTGTGTAGCTTTGGATAGTGAGAAATGCATAGAATGTGGGAACAACTACGAGATGCAGTCTCCCGAAACTCGTGCACGTCCAGAAAATCCAAACCCAAAATGGCCAGTCCCAAAGGATCTAATTGAATTGCAGCCTTCATATAAGCAGGTCTGTACTCAGAGCTATGTGATGCCATGCAATTTCTTCAGGCACTTTGTTGTCAGAGTATTTATTTTCTCCATTTTATGCAGGATGACTGGGATCCAGATTGGCAGTCAACGACTAGCAGCAAAGTTGGTTACTTGATCGACAAGTTGGGAAGTTTGCGAGAAGCTAACATGAAACATGTGCACTCGACTAACATAACCATTGATGCTGCTCCTGCTACTACATCGTCTTATCAAGATGATAATAACCTGCAGACCAGGTTACCACAGACATTGCCTGACAAAGTAATTATATTCTCTCAGTTTCTGGAGCATATTCATGTTATTGAGCAGCAGGTAAATTGTAATGCCCATACTTGTCTTTTACTTAAGAGTATGAATTGGTTGGTTAATGATCTCCTTCTGTTCAGCTGACTATTGCTGGAATAACATATGCTGGAATGTACAGTCCCATGCCTTTAGGCACTAAGGTATGTGTCATTCTTCTTCTTCTGTCTACCTGTAATGTAACACATATCTAGGTAACTAGGTTACTAGGTGTATTTGCTACAGCGTGCTTATCTTTCCCCAAAAAGGCAACATTTTTATTGGACTGGGATATGGCAATTTTTTCGGCTTGGTGAACCTTAATGGTGACCATGTGTACCATGTTTCTCCGTCTTGTTCTCATCCCCGTACCATTCCTACGTAGTGTCTCCCCTTCCCTTCCACTGGCTTGATGGCCCGCACGTCCTCCTTACAATGGAACAAATTTGGCTGTCTAATTAGGGAAAATATGGTAAATCATTGGCATATCTCAAAACATTTTGTGACTGATCTGTGTGTTGCCGCAATTATTTTCAGAGAAGCGCATTGACGAAGTTTAAAGAGGATCCAACATGCATGGCTTTACTGATGGATGGCACTGCAGCACTGGGCCTTGATTTGAGTTTTGTGAATCATGTTTTTCTGATGGAACCCATATGGGATAGGAGGTAACCTGATTGCTCAATTACTGAAATACTGTCATTTTTGGGCCTGCATGAAAATAGAATATGTACATATGTTTTTGCTGGGATGCAAATAATAAACCTAGAAATGAAAATTGACTACCAAATGCTATGCAAACTTAATTACCATGTTCTCCTGCTTTACATCTGTCAGCCACAGGGTAATTTCTATTCTTACTGGTATTTGGCACTTCAGTTAACCACCCTTTGGGGGATATGTCTTGTTAGCTATCAAATTGTGTATGACTGACCGGTATTGACGGATGGTCCTCTTTTCTCTGATTATTAGTATGGAGGAACAAGTTATTAGTCGCGCGCATAGAATGGGTGCAACCCGTCCAATAAATGTTGAGACCCTGGCTATGCGCGGTACCATCGAGGAGCAAATGCTCCAACTTCTGCAGGTTTGTGTGTTTCATATTGTCCGTAGCATTTCATTGCGAAATATATCATCAAACCTTACCGATAAAATATATGCTTTGTCCGCAGGACTCTGGCGCTTGCAGAAATATGGTTAATAAAGGTGCAGGCGGCACTGAGAATGAAGGGGCTCGACCTCACCGTAGCCTACACGATTTCGCCGAAAGTAGTTATCTGGCGAAACTCACCTTTGTGAAAGGATCTAACACGGCATGCATGGATGCTAGTATAAATTGAACCTTCACCAGAAGTTCTTTGTTTGTTTCTTTTGTTTTGAGATAATAGCGAGGTCCTTCAAGTCATTCTTTTGCAGCAGAAATAAACGGAACTCTGATGGTCTTTCGGTGGGAACTATGTGCTTTTCCTTTTAACAGATGTTCTTGTTTTTCGCTTCTGACTGCAGTCTCGTCGATAGGAGCGCGATATAATCTCCACTTGATTTCTTATAACAGATGAATAATACTCCTACTAGCTAATTAAATGAGGAAAAAGTAAAATAGAAGTAGTGGAGATGAAGATGCAAGTAGCAAAAATATGCGCATGCATACTCTACATGATTTCGCTGAAAGCAGCTCCCTGTAGCAACTCACCTTTGTGACAGGATATAGCAAGAACTAATTTTGGATTGCAACTTAAATCTATACCTAATGCATCTTCTTTCCTACTTATAAAGATTTGAGTTGGTGGTCCATGCACTCTCCTACATGTGGGACCCATCGAATTAGAATAAGAGGCAAACAGTGGCACTCGAATTGGGTAGTGGACTCGACCGCTGATCTTGCCCAAATTGCCATCCTCCGGCCTGCTGCTGCCCAATTGTCAATACCTTCCATGTGCCTTTCAGTTTCAGTTTCTGCCAGACCATGACAGCGGCAAAGAACTGTTCACACACAACAAGTTGACAAGTCAGACTCGACACAAACCGGACTGCGCCGACCGAAAGCTCGCTGGCAACGAGCCAGGCCAGGCCAGGCTCAGCTCGGTGCTCTGGCGCCGGCGAACCACAGTACGAGGCTCATACCGACCAGCCCTTTGGCCCGCGCCGGCCCGACGGCGATAGCCACTGCCAGGTGGGCCCAGCTTGCGGCGGGCCGGCATCAGAAACGTGGTCGTGGAGGCGGAGCGTAGTGAAACATGCTCTTGGGCGTGGTCATGATGGTGGCGGAAAAGCACCACGAGGGCGGCCCGAGTCGCTCGCGGGGACAAACCAGTAAAACGCATACCAACCAGTAAAACGTTTAGATCGGGAAAAGGGACCACACTACGAGGCTCATACCAACCAGCCCTTTGGCTCCACGTTCTTCCTAGCACTCTCTTGTGCTTTGGACAAATCTTTGTTTTTTTCTCTCCATCCAAATTAGATATTGTCTTCACACGAGTTGACCACTGAGGATAAATATCGTCAGGTAGGTAGTATTCCTTGTTCTAATGGTGGCAATTGATCTCAAAGTTAACCTCTGGGCAATAGCCATCCGCAAGCCTTGTGAACACTGGAGAACGCTGAAGCACATTGATATCATTGTTAGAACCAACCATGCTGAAGAAAGAGTGCCATATCCAATGATCTTGTGAAGCCACCGCTTCTAGTATGACAAAAGCTTTCACATGCCCCTTTACTACCCATGACAAGCAAATGGATACTTCTTCCACTGCCGGCGCATACAATCGATGCTACCAAGCATTCCCAAAAAGCCTCTATCTGCATTGATCGCGAAAAAAGGTGTTGTATATGCGGCATTTGGCTCTCTCAAGTACTCAGGGCCAAACACTGTTACCACGGCCTTGTAGAAACTATACATTGATTTGAGATCTCATACAGACGTACTCATCCACAAGATGGCCCAGAATTCTGTATGCAAGCATACGAATAGCTGCAGTGCATCTCTGGTAAGAGAAGAAGCCAACCTTACCAAGGGCATCCTCCTTGCACTCAAAGTATGGGTCCATATGCTACCATTCCCTCCCAAATACGATTGAACACATGTCTCACCATCCAGAAGCAGTGTTGGAAAAGATGGGGTTTGAAGAGCGGGGAATCCTCAAAGTAATCGGCATAGAGCAGGGCGTGGCCGCTCTCCCTATTGCGGTTCAAGGCTGAAGCATGGCCTGGGATTGATCCCCTGAACCGAGGCCGCTGCCTAGCAGTGTGGTCATTGACGATCAATGCAACAACCACAAGCTCTTTGTTATCCGATGACGAATCATCCGATGAACAAATGAAGTTATTGAAAAAAATATTCGTCCCCACTATCCATTATACCTTGCAGGCAAATTGTCGAACACCTTGCGGCCGTGGTGGAGACACGGCCGGTGAAGAGCACCTCGGCCTCTCTGCACAGGCAGCAGACCTATAGAAACATTGACAGCCGGCGGCAGACGGCCTTGCAGTGCCAGGCGGACGGTGTTGTGGTCGATGTTCGTCGCCGGCTGACGTAGTTTCCCTGGTACCGGAAGCGGTGACAAAACCCCACAAACGCCGACAAGAACTCCTCCGAAAGCGGGAGGGGCGGTGGGATTTTCTGTGGATGCGTCGGGGGTTTGGGCGGCCGGGCTGGACAGCGAGGAAGCAGTCGGAAAATGGGCGACGGCGGTTATGGTGGGGGCGCGAGGGTGGGGCAAGCCGCGTAGGAAAGGGGAAAAGGGGACTATTTCACTGACGGGCTGGCAAGAGGAGAACAAGTACGTGCGTCCCGCCCATCCGCATCCTGTCCGTTTCAACGCAAACACGACCCAAATTTAGGCCGAAAATAGATCGATGGCGGATAAAAAACGGACTGGCGTCCATTTGCTCCCGCGCATTGGGTTGCGATTTGTGTCCGTTTCGTTTCAAACGGACACGGCCGGACGAAATGACGCTTTGGAGTTGGCGTCACCTCGACTTAGCTGGTCGGTTTTCTTACCGATTTGCGTGGGACGTTGGCTGCTCGTCGGTTCCTTTTTTCTTTCAACCAACCGCTCCCTCCATTTTTTTTGACAAACCAGCCGCTCCCTCTGTAGCTGGGTTGGTTCGCCCACTGCTCCTTCACGTAAAAACAGTAGCTATTGGTTTAGGAAAAACCATAGATACTACTCCCTCTGTATCAAAATACTTGTAGTTGGGGGAACTTGTACTAGTTTCCCCCAGCTACAAGTATTTAGTTTAAGTAAAAATTATTTAAAAAAATGTACACAGATTTAATGAAATTGCACGAATTTGAAAACAATTTTCGAACTTACAGAAGTTCACAAATTAAAAAAGTCGTGAATACAAAAAAGTTTACAAATTCAAAAAATATTTTTTTTTTTGAAAAATGTGTTTTTTTTAAATATTAATGAATCTGAAAGTAGGTCACTTATTTAAAAAAATAAGTTCACACAAATTTGAGAAATATTCGCAAAAATTGAAAAAGTTTCATAAAATTGGAAAAAGTTAATGAATTTGAAAGAAAATTCATAAATATTTAAAAGTTTCATAAATTTGAGAAAAGTTCATGAATTCAGAAAAAATACGGATTCAAAAAATGTTCATAAATTTTAATAAAGTTTGTAAATTTTGAAAACGTTCACAAATTTTAAAAATATGAATTAAGTAGGAAAAAGGAAAAACTGGTGCTGGGCTGGAAGGAATCGAGCATGCACGCCACTTACGGGTAACAAAGGAACTGGCGCCAGAAGCGCTAAATATGAATCGGTACGTAATTGGGTTGTGATTGCGCTGCCTTTTTTGGGTCAACGTAGTGGCTGCTCTTATTAATCCGCTCCTCTCATTTAGATGGTTTGGGCTCCGACGAGTCTCTAAGCTAAACCGGACCAAAAGCGGCTTGGCATAGTTACGCTTCAGGCCTACTTTGCCAGTTTTTTTAGGGAAGCCAAGACTTTATTACTCAAAGGTTACAAAGTTTAGGATATAAAGAGGATCATGGGGTTGGTTTAGCCAAACGTGGCACCCCTCATCAAATGATGAGAATACTTGGCTAGCATATGAGCTTCATAGTTAGATGCCCTTTCTTCATAGCAAAATTTACATTTGTAGTCCTTAGTTTGTACTCCCTCTGTTCTGATTTACTCGTCGTGGTTTTAGTTCAAAACCACGACGAGTAAATCGGAACGGAGGGAGTACATGCGGAGGTACGTCGGCCAGAGGCGACACATGTGCTCGACTGCGCGGGCAGGGTGGTGTGGGCAGACATTGCTATAATGCACACGCAGGGCAGACGCACACGTGGCACAGTGGCGCGGGCGACAAGCACGACGGCGATGATGTCTGGCAGGCGCACACGTGGCACAACGGCGCACACGGCAAGCACGACGAATAAATAAAAAACGCTATGTTTAATTATTATTTTTGTTTCTTCTTTATTGAGTCATATCCATTCCAGTGGGTCCATAATCCACAAATATTTGTTTCATGGGGACTAAAACCTATTATATAGTTAGCAAACATAATTAGTCCCTCATACATGTATGTTGTCATCAACATCAAAACATGATTTAAGGGTATGATTGCGCTTTTAATCGGTTAGAGTCGGGAACTACTATCGCCTCCTATATAGGGCAACCGATTGCAAAATAGACCAGTCATGTAGTAGTATATATACTAATTTATTATTTTAACTATATTCATATACTATATATAAGTTACTCGAAAGTAAGTCACATGAAAATATTGCAAGCGAGTCCATAGTTTCTTCTGTATTTCTAAAATACGTTCATATTTGTATATAAAAAAGAGTATGCTAAAAAATATGTTACATACTACCTAAAACGCATGAAACACACCTAGGACCTACAAGTCTAGATACAGCAATATGTACATCAATTATATTTAGTTTTGGTGCACTTTTATATTATTTTTATGGTCTAATTTATTAATTTAGTGCCCAGTGCCAGTTCCTGTTTTTTTTCTTCATATTTTTTGTTTCGTAGAAAATCCATATCTAGGAAGGTCCAAAGACGATAAAAATTTACGGAGATTTTTATGGAATATATGTGATTTTTGGAAGAAAGAATCAACGCAAGATGGTGCTCGAGGCCCCCACAAGGTCGGACGGCGCGCCCTACCCTCCAGGCCACGCCAGGTGCGTTGTGGGAAACCCTTAGATCGGTTGGAGCTCTTCTTTCGCCGCAAGAAAGCTAATTTCCAAAGAAAAATAGTGTAAAAAATTCAGCCAAATCGGAGTTACGGGTCTCTGGCTATTAAAGAAACGGTGAAGGGTAAGAAAATAGATGCGAAACAGAGAAGAAAACACACACACACAGAGAGAGAGAGAGAGAGAGAGAGAGAGAGAGAGAGAGAGAGAGAGAGAGAGAGAGAGAGTCTCGAAGGGGCTCTCGCCCCTCCGGGCGCCATGGAGGCCAAGGACCAGAGGAGAGAATCTCTCCCCATCAAGGGGGAGCCATGGAGGAGCAAGCCGGAGGGGAGCCTCTCTCCCGGTGGTGCTGGAGTGTCGCCGGGGGAACCATCGCCGCGGTGATCGTCTTCATCAACATCGCCGTCTTCATCACCTTCCTCATCTATTTTCAGCGGTCCACTCTCCTGCAACCTGTTGTAATCCCATACTTGAACATGGTGTTTTCGTGCTATGAATTATTACCCAATGACTTTGATCATCGCTATTGTCTTTGAGTAGACTTTTGTTGTCTATGGGTAAGTGGTGAATTGCTATGATTGGTTTAAATTCCGTGTGATTATGTTACCATCCTTTGGTGCCCATCATATGAGCGCGCGCGTGGATCACACCATAGGGTAGTTGTATGTCGATTGGACTATGCATTGGGGGGCAAGAGAGACAAAAACTTCTTCCTACCATAAAAGTTGACGCATACGGGATTGAAGGGGGACCACTTTATCTTAATGCTATGGTTGGGTTTTATCTTAATGAGCTTTGGTAGTTGTGGATGCTTGCCAGTAGTTCCAATCATAAGTACATAGAGTTCCAAGTAAGGAACGACATGCTAATAGATGCCTCTCCCACATAAAATCTTGCCATCGATCTAGTATCATCGCTAATTGCCTAGGGACAATTCCGCACACCATACATCATTATTCCACACTCGCTATTTGTAATATATTCTAACTTTATTTAGGCATCACCTATTTTTAAGTTTTAGTTCTCCTTTATCATGAAAAGCTATCCTCTTTATATATACCCACAACGAATTTTATTTCTCGTTTCAAGATAGAAGCAAACGCTTAGTGTACGTAGGGTTGTATCAGTGGTAGATAGGACTTGAGAGAATATTGATCTTACCTTTAGCTCCTTGTGGGTTCGACACTAAATACTTACCACTTCCATCTTTTGAAAGTGCTACGATGATTTCTTGCACTTGGGGATTGTCACAAGTACCATAAAAAATGGCGAATGTGAAAGATTGGTTCAATTTATGCATAATAAGAAGAGTGTGAGTTCATGAAAAGGAAGAACACTTCCCCTATGTCCATGCCTACATCTAAAACATGATAAAATGATGAGGGTGGTAGGATATGTGCATGGTCTTAGACCACATTACTCCAATTAATGATATTTAGCTCATGCATTAACTCGCAAAACCTTGCTTCACCCAATGGATCCGTGAATATATCAGCAAGTTGCTTCCCGGTGCCTACATAAGATAGATCAATATCTTCACGCTGGAGGTGATCCCGGATGAAGTGATGACGAATCTCAATACGCATCGTCTTTGCTATGTTACACCGGGTTGTAGGCAATCTTGATAGCACTTTCATTGTCACATAGAAGAGCTAGGAACTTTGTTACACATGACACCGTAGTCCTTTAAATTTGCCTCATCCATAGCAATTGTGCACAACAACTTGCACCGGTGATGTACTCAGCTTTGGTAGTGGAGAGAGACACAATTTTTTTTATTGGAAGACCAACTTACCAAGGCCGGGCCCATAGGTGTGCAGACTATGCAGCCCACACAGGGCCCATAAAACGTGTGCTCCCTAGTGCTCCCTAGCAGCCATCCTGTATTAGGTAAGTTTTCGTCCCCCTATCTAGATTAGGAAAATCCTCGCTCCACCCCCGTTCCCCGCGTGACCACGTGCGACCAACTAGGCTATAAAAGCAGCTGGTCCGCCACCTCTCTCCCACGATTGCCAACGCAAGATGGATACATCGCGCAACACCTCCCCCACATGATTCCTCCCGGTCCCCTGTGTTGTCTGTCGTCTCCTTTCCCCTACTCACCTATAGCTCGCCCACATCTTATTCTCCCCCAAGCAAGAAAGGACAGTGAGTCCTTTTTCCCCTCCAGATACCTTGGCAACCTACAATGGTGATTGCATTAGGGATTGGGATCTAAGCGTTCTATCAATTTGCAGCCAAAAAATGATAGAAAATGAGCCAGATTGTAGAGAAGAAGCACCATAGGTCGGTTTTTATCATCTTCTTCCACTGATTTGTTCTCCCCCACCCCATCTTGTACAAGAAGAACCAGGTTGTTTTCCTTCATTTCTTGCATCTCCAAACACATCTAGTCTTTTTTGTTTGTACTGCACCTGCTTGCATGTGGAAAATTGAATAAACAAAATTGTGTAAGCACATACTGTGGTTGTTTTAAGTACAAACAAAGTGTTTGGTAACAAAAACCAAAAACCTGATTGCTAGTTGTTGTGTTTTTAAGTTGCTTGTGCTATAAGTTGTGGTTGAATAAAGAAAGGTGGCAACTTATATGTTCTGTTTAAGAAAATCTAGTACTGATAACCCACAAGTATAGGAGATCGCAACAGTTTTAGAGGGTAGAGTATTCAACCCAAATTTATAGATTCGACACAAGGGGAGCCAAAGAATACTTGTAAGTATTAGCATCTGAGTTGTCAATTCAACCACACCTGGAGATTAATTGTCTGCAGCAATATGATCAGTAGCACATTAATACAATAGTTTTGATAGCAATGATAATAGTAGCAGTAATGGTAACAATGATAGCAATGATTTTGTAGCAAGTACAACAGTAGCAATAGCAGTAGTAACTTAGCAAGAACAATATGTGGAAAATTCACAGGCATTGGATCGGTGAATTCATTGGATGATATTCATCATATAACAGTCATAACCTAGGGCGATACAAAACTAGCTCCAGTTCATAAATATAATGTAGGCATTTATTCCGTAAATAGTCATACGTGCTTATGGAAAGAACTTGTATGACATCTTTTGTCCTACCCTCCCGTGGCAGCGGGGTTGATAACCCACATGGGATCACAACAGTTTTCGAGGGTAAAGTATTCAACCCAAATTTATTGATTCGACACAAGGGGAGCCAAAGAATATTCCCAAGTATTAGTAGCTGAGTTGTCAATTCAACCACACCTGAAAGACTTAATATTTGTAGCAAAGTTTTTAGTAGCAAAGTAGTATGGAAGTAGCGGTAACGGTGGCAAAAGTAACATTAGCAATTTTGTAGCAATTGTAACAGTGGCAACGGCAAAGTAACTTAGCAAAGATCAATATGTGAAAAGCTCGTAGACATCGGATCAGTGATGGATAATTATGTCGGCGACATTCATCATGCAACAGTTATAACCTAGGGTGACACAGAACTAGCTCCAATTCATCAATATAATGTAGGCATGTATTCCGAATATAGTCATACGTGCTTATGGAAAAGAACTTGCATGACATCTTTTGTCCTACCCTCCCGTGGCAGCGGGGTCCTAATGGAAACTAAGGGATATTAAGGCCTCCTCTTAATAGAGAACCGGAACAAAGCATTAGCACTTAGTGAATACATGAACTCCTCAAACTATGGTAATCACCGGAAAGAATCCCAATTATTGTCACCTTGGGGTATGTGGATCATAACGCGTAATAGGTGTCTACAACTTGCAAGATAGGATCAAGAACACAAATATATTCATGAAAACATAATAGGCTCAGATCTGAAATCATGGCACTCGGGCCCTAGTGACAAGCATTAAGCATAGGAAAGTCATAGCAACATCGATCTCAGAACATAGTGGATACTAGGGATCAAACCCTAACAAAACTAACTCGATTACATGATAAATCTCATCGAACCCATCACCGTCCAGCAAGCCTACGATGGAATTACTCATGCACGGCGGTGAGCATCATGAAATTGGTGATGGAGGAAGGTTGGTGATGATGATGGCGACGAATCCCCCTCTCCGGAGCCCTGAACGGACTCCAGATCAGCCCTCCCGATGAAGAACAGGAGGCGGCGGCGTCTTCGTATCGTAAAACGTGATGAATCCTTCTCTCTGGTTTATTTCTCTCTGGATGTGAATATATAGAGTTGGAGTTAGGTTCGGAGGAGGTCCAGGGGGCCCACAAGCCGCCAGGGCGCGCCCCCCAGGCTTGTGGCCAATGGGTGGACCCCCTCTAGTTGATTCTTTCGCCAGTATTTTTTATATATTCCAAAAATATTCTTCGTAAATTTCCAGGTCATTTCGAGAACTTTTATTTCTGCACAAAAATAACACCAAGGCAATTCTGCTGAAAACAACGTCAGTCCAGGTTAGTTCCATTCAAATCATGCAAATTACAGTCCAAAACAAGGGCAAAAGAGTTTGGAAAAGTAGATACGACGGAGACGTATCAACTCCCCCAAGCTTAACCCATTGCTTGTCCTCAAGCAATTCAGTTGACAAACTGAAAGTGACAAAGAAAAACTTTTACAAACTCTGTTTGATCTTGTTGTTGCAAATACGTATAGCCAGCATTCAGGTTTTCAGCAAAGATTATGAACTAACCATATTCACAATAACATTTAGGTCTCACATTTACTCATATCAATGGCATAATCAACTAGCGAGCAATAATAATAAATCTCGGATGACAACACTTTCTCAAAACGATCATGATATGATATAACAAAATGGTATCTCGCTAGCCCTTTCTAAGACCGCAAAACATAAATGCAGAGCACCCCTGAAGATCAAGGACTGACAAGACATTGTAATTCATGGCAAAAGAGATCCAGTCACAGTCATACTCAATATCAATTAATAACAATGCATACAAATGACAGTGGTGCTCTTTAACTGGTGCTTTTTATAAGAGGATGATGACTCAACAATAAAAGTGAATAGATAGGCCCTTCGCAGAGGGAAGCAGGGATTTGCAGAGGTGCCAGAGCTCGAGCTTTTAAAATAGAGATGAATATAATTTTGAGCAGTATGCTTTCATTATCAACATAACAACCAAGAGATCTCGGTATCTTCCATGCTAGATACATTATAGGCGGTTCCCAAACAGAATGGTAAAGTTTTTACTCCCCCTCCACCAACAATCCCACTCCACGGCTGGTCCGAAACAATGGGTACCGTCCATACCAACAACAGTCCTGGGGGAGTTTTGTTTGATATTTATATTTTGATTTGATTTAGAGCATGGAACTGGGCATCCCGATTACCAACCATTTTCTCGTGAATGACAAGTGAATAAACACTCATCGTGAGAATAACCCACCTAGCATGGAAGATACTGACAGCCCCCAGTCGCTACACGAGCGATTCGGACATACAAAACAGATTATCATGTGAATGTTTAGAGTTTGGCACATGCAAATTTACTTGGAACGGCATGTAAATACCGCATATAGGTAGGTATGATGGACTCATATGGAACAACTTTGGGTTTATGGAAGGGGATGCACAAGCAGTATTCCCACTTAGTACATGTGAAGGCTAGCAAAAGATTGAGGAGCGACCAACTAGAGAGCGACAACAGTCATAAACATGCATTGAGATTAACCAACATTGAATACAAGCATCAGTAGGATATAAATCACCCTGAACATAAATATCGTGGAGGCTATGTTGATTTTAATTCAACTACATGCGTGAATATGTGCCAAGTCAAGCCACTTAAATCATTCAAAGGAGGATACCATCCTATCATACTACATCATAACCATTTTAATTTGCATGTTGGCACTCAAGACAAACCATTATAAACTCCTAGCTAATTAAGCATGGCATGAGTAACTATAATCTCTAGTTGTCATTGCAAACATGTTTCATTCATAATAGGCTGAATCAGGAACGATGAGCTAATCATATTTACAAAAACAAAAAACGTCGAGTTCGTACCAGCTTTTCTCCATCTCAATCATTTATTAATCATATATCGTCATTATTGCCTTTCACTTGCACGACCGAACGGTGTGAATAATAATAAGAGTGCACGTGCATTGGACTAAGCTGGCATCTGCAAACATTTATTCAAAGGAGAAAACAAGGTAATATGGGCTCTCTGTTAGACCAACAATAATGCATATGAGAGCCATTCAACATTTTCATCGTGCTCTTCTCTTCTCGACCCAAAGAAAAAGGAAAAGAATTTCAAAGAAACACACTAAAATGTTTTTGGAGTTTTTGTTTTTCTGAAGAAAGTAAAACAAGAACAAGAAAAACTATTTACACGGGAAAGCTCCCAACAAGCAAAAGAAGAACGAGAAATCTTTTTGGGTTTTCTTTTAATACTACAACTAAATAAACTAGAAAAAAACTGAAAAGAAGCAAGAACTAATTTTTTTTGGATTTTCTCAAAGTTTTTCAAACGCACAAGAAGAAAGCGAGAAAAAGAAAGAAACTAACATGGATAATACAATGAAAAAGTATGAACACCGACAACTGGAATGAATGTGTGAACATGAATGTAATGTCGGTGAGAAATACGTACTCCCCCAAGCTTAGGCTTTTGGCCTAAGTTGGTCTATGGCCACGACTGGCCTGGTGGATATCCAAAATCGTAGTTGGGGTTGTACTGAGCTGCGGCTGCTACTGCCTGAAGGGCTGCAGCGTGGAGGCGAGCGGCCTCTACCTCTTTCTCATACTCGTCTACCTCCTCTCTGGTTATGAAGTATCTCTATTTTACCTGAAAGTTAAAGAAGGTAGAAGCAGGAAAGGTAACATGGACAGCACACTGTCTGTTAAAGATTAGTCGGTACAGGAGAGACTGTTCGTTCCTCTCAAGAAACTGGTAGCGTACCATAGCATTATAATCAAGAAAAGCAGGTGGTAACTCAATGTCATTCTCCCTTATGGGTACCCCAAGATAATTAGCTAAACGGGTGGCATAAATCCCACCAAAGAAATCTCCAACTTTAGCATTAAGATGTAACCTCCTCGCAATAATAGCCCCCAAGTTATATCGTTTATCACCCATTACCGCACACTTGAGGACACTAAGATCTGACGCACAAAGGTGGCTATGATCATGTTTACCATTAATGCATCTTCCTATAAAGAGAGCAAAATAATGTATGGCAGGAAAGTGAATGCTCCCTATGGTGGCTTGTGTAATATTTCTAGTTTCTCCCACCGTGATGCTAGCAAGAAAATCATTATACTCAGTTTTACGAGGTTCACTATGAATGCCCCACTGTGGAATTTTGCATGCTTCATTAAAATCTTCTAGGTCCATGGTAAATGATTTATCATAAAGGTCAAACAGGACAGAATGAGTATTGCGCTGGGATGTAAATTTAAATCTTCGCACAAATGAATCAGTGAGGTGAGAGTACTGCCGACACTTATCTCACAATGAAGTCTTCAAGGCCAGCATTTTGTACGTATGCGTCAAATTCATCCTTGAAACCTGCATGAACCATGAATTGATCCGACGGCCATTCGCAAGGCCATACTTGAGCTTCCCTTGGTGGTTCAAGGTCCGGCTCACGTATCACGAGCCTTGGGGCTTGCTTCCTCAAGGAACCACCTTGGTACATTTTCCTAAACATTTTTCTTCCTCTGAAAAATTTCTGAAATTTTTAGCGACTCAAAATAAAAGTGAACAAAACTCAACAAAATTGATAGCAACTACTCCTACAAGTGCCTAGAGGCTATATCATGCATCAAAACTACTTTGGACCATATAAATTTGGATTTGCAATAAATAAAGCACTAGAACAAAAACTAATTGGACCATTGGAGGAGTCACATACCGAAGAACAATCCCCCAAAACAGTTTTGCCAATGGAGCTTTGCACAAGGAGATCGAAAATGGTAGCAAGATGAGCAAGAACACGGATTTGAACAATGGGATGGTTTTTTCTGGAGGAAGATGAAGTGGATGGGTGCTGGAATAAGTGAGGGGGACCCACGTGGGACCCACAAGCCACCAGGGCCGCCCAGGGGGGTGGGCGCGCCCTCAGGGCTTGTGGCCCACTGGTGCATCCCCCCTGGTGTGTTCTCAGTGCCAAAAATTCTCAATATTCTATAAAAAATCATACTAAATTTTCAGGGCATTTGGAGAACTTTTATTTTCGAGGCATTTTTTATTGCACGAATAATTCAGAAAATAGACAAGTAATAGTATTTTTGCTTTATTTATTATAAATAATAGAAAGTAAAAAACTAGGTACAAAGAGTTGTGCTTTCTAGATTCATCCATCTCATGCTCATCAAAAGGAATCCATTAACAAGGTTGATCAAGTCTTATTAACAAACTTCTTTCGAATAACATGAAACCGAAGAATTTTTGAATAACACTAGGTTACCTCAACGGGAATATGCATGTCCCCAACAATAATAATATCATATTTCTTTTTGACTGTAGGAAGAGGGAATTCAAAACCTCCAATAACAATAGTTGAAAATTTTCCAATAGAATTGATGCTATGAACTTGAGGTTGTTTCTTCGGAAAGTGTACCGTATGCTCATTACCATTAACATAGAAAGTGACATTGCCTTTGTTGCAATCAATAACAGCCCCTGCAGTATTCAAAAAGGGTCTACCAAGGATGATCGACATGCTGTCGTCCTCGGGAATATCAAGAATAACAAAGTTCATTAAGATAGTAACATTTGCAACCACAACAGGCACATCCTCACAAATACCGATGGGTATAGCAGTTGATTTATTAGCCATTTGCAAAGAGATTTCAGTAGGTGTCAACTTATTCAAATCAAGTCCACGATATAAAGAGAAAGGCATAACACTAACACCAGCTCCCAAATCACATAAAGCAGTTTTAACATAGTTTCTTTTAATGGAGCATGGTATAGTTGGTATTCTTGGATCTCCTAGTTTCTTTGGTATTCCACCCTTAAAAGTATAATTAGAAAGCATGGTGGAAATTTCAGCTTCTGGTATCTTTCTTTTATTAGTAACAATATCTTTCATATACTTAGCATAAGGAGACATTTTCAGAATATCAGTCAAATGCATACGCAAAAAGACAGGTCTAAGCATTTCAACAAAGCGCTCAAAATCCTCATCATCCTTTTTCTTGGATGGCTTAGGAGGAAAGGGCATGGGTTTCTGAACCCATGGTTCTCTTTCTTTATCATGCTTCCTAGCAACGAAGTCTCTCTTATCATAACGTTTATTCTTAGGTTGTGGGTTATCAAGATCAACTGCAGGTTCAATCTCCACATCATTATCATTGCTAGGTTGAGAATCAACATGAACATCATCATTAACATTATCACTAGGTTCATGTTCATCACCAGATTGTGTTTCAGCATCAGAAATTGAAATATCATTTGGGTTCTTAGATGTGTCTATAATAGGCTCACGAGAAGCATGCAAAGTCCTATCATCATTCTTTTTCTTTTTATTACTAGGAGGACTAGGTGCATCAGTATTAATTCTCTGAGAATCTTGCTCAACTCTCTTAGGATGGCCCTCAGGATACAAAGGTTCCTGAGTCATTTTACCACCTCTAGTCATAACTCTAATAATATGATCATTGTTTTTATTGTTCATCTCATTAAGCAAAGCATTTTGTGCTTTAAGTACTTGTTCCACTTGAGTTTTTACCATGGAAGCATGTTTATTGATAAGCTTAAGATCATTAACAGTTCTACACATAAAATCACCCAAGCGTTCAAGCATATAGGCATTACGTTGCAATTGTCTACTAACATAAGCATTGAAGTTTTCTTGTTTAACAATAAAGTTATCAAATTCAACCAAGCATTGACTAGCAGACTTCTTATAAGGAATATCACCTTCATCAAATCTATAGAGAGAATTTACCTCTACTACCTGTGCCGGAATATTAAGGCCATGTATTTCTTTAATAGCTGGTAAATTCTTAACATCTTCAGCTTTAATACCTTTCTCTTTCATCGATTTCTTTGCCTTTTGCATATCTTCAGGATTGAGAAATATAATACCTCTTTTCTTCGGAGTTGGCTTAGGAGGTGGTTTGGGAAGAGTCCAATCATTATAATTACTCAATATATTATTCAATAGCACTTCAGCTTGTTCAACAGTTCGTTCCCTGAAAACACAACCAGCACAACTATCTAGGTGGTCCCTATAAGCATCGGTTAGTCCATTATAGAAGATATCAAGTGTTTCATTTTTCTCAAGAGGATGATCAGGCAAAGCATTAAGTAATTGGAGAAGCCTCCCCCATGCTTGTGGGAGACTCTCTTCTTCAATTTGCACAAAGTTAAATATCTCCTGTAAAGCAGCTTGTTTCTTATGAGCAGGAACATATTTTTCAGAGAAGTAATATATCATATCCTGGGGACTACGCACACAACCAGGAGCAAGAGAATTAAACCATATCTTAGAATCACCCTTTAAAGAGAAAGGAAACAACTTAAGAATATAGTAATAGCGAATTTTTTCCTCATGAGCAAATAGGGTGGCTATATCATTCAATTTAGTAAGATGTGCCACAACAGTTTTAGATTCATAACCATGGAAAGGATCAGATTCAACCAAAGTAATTAACTCAGGATCGACAGAGAATTCATAATCCTTATCAGTAACAAAGATAGGTGAAGTAGCAAACTTAGGATCATATTGCATTCTAGCATTCAAAGATTTTTCTTTTAGCTTAGCTAACAGTTTCTTAAGGTCATCTCTATCATTGCAAGCAAAAAAGACTCTAGCAGTTTCTTCATCCATAATATAACCCTCAGGTACCTTAGGCAATTCATATCTAGGGGGAGAATCGTAATCTTCAGTTTCAATAATTTCATCAGTTTCAGTAATTTCATTCTCTCTAACCCTAGCAAGTTGTTCATCAAGAAATTCACCTAGTGGCACAGTATTATTAAGCAAAGCAGTAGTATCATCGTAAGCATCATGCATAGAAGAAGTGGCATCATCAATTACTTGTGACATATCAAAATTACTAGAAGGTGGTGGTGTCGCAAGCTTACTCAAAACAGAAGGTGAATCAAGTGCAGAGCTAGATGGCAGTTCCTTACCTCCCCTCGTAGTAGAGGGATAGATCTTGGTTTTGGTATCTTTCAAATTCTTCATAGTGATCAACAAATATAAATCCCAAGTGACTCAGAGAATAGAGCTATGCTCCCCGGCAACGGCACCAGAAAAAGGTCTTGATAACCCACAAGTATAGGGGATGGCAACAATTTTCGAGGGTAAAGTATTCAACCCAAATTTATTGATTCGACACAAGGGGAGCCAAAGAATATTCCCAAGTATTAGCAGCTGAGTTGTCAATTCAACCACACCTGAAAGACTTAATATCTGCAGCAAGTTTTTAGTAGCAAAGTAGTATGGAAGTAACGGTAACAGTGGCAAAAGTAACAGTAGCAATTTTGTAGCAATTGTAACAGTGGCAACGGCAAAGTAACTTAGCAAAGATCAATATGTGAAAAGCTCGTAGGCATCGGATTAGTGATGGATAATTATATCGGATGGCACTCATCATGCAACAGTTATAACCTAGGGTGACACAGAACTAGCTCCAATTCATCAATATAATGTAGTCATGTATTCCGAATATAGTCGTACGTGCTTATGGAAAAGAACTTGCATGACATCTTTTGTCCTACCCTCTGATGTGTCCATTTTGCATCATGTTTTCCTACTGTTATTTATGATGTTTTTATGCATAATAATGCTTTTTGGAGTAATTCTAATGCCTTTTCTCTCATAATATGCAAGGTACACACAAATAGGGAGAATTCCGGCAGCTGGAAATCTGGACCTGGAAAAGCTACGTCAGACTACCTATTCTGCACAACTCCAAACAAGCTGAAACTTTACGAAGGATTTTTATGGAATATATGAGGAATATTGGAGCCAATAAGTACCAGAGCGGGCCCACCAGGTGGGCACAACCCACCTGGGCGCACCAGGGAGCCGAGGCGTGCCCTGGTGGGTTGTGCTCACCCAGGCCCACCTCCGGTGCCCATATTCTGGTATATAAGTCATTTTGACCTAGAAAAAATAAGGAGAGGACTTTCGGGATGGAGCGCCGCCGTCTCGAGGTGGAACTTGGGCAGGAGTACTTTTGCCCTCCGACGGAGCGATTTCTCCGGGGGAACTTCCCTCCCGGAGGGGGAAATCATCGTCATCATCATCATCACCAACTCTCCCATCTTGGGGAGGGCAATCTCCATCAACATCTTCAACAACACCATCTCTTCTCAAACCCTAGTTCATCTCTTGTGTTCAATCTTGGTACCGGAACTATAGATTGGTGCTTGTGGGTGACTAGTAGTGTTGATTACATCTTGTAGTTGATTACTATATGGTTTATTTGGTGGAAGATTATATGTTCAGATCCAATATGCTATTTAATACCCCTCTGATCTTGAGCATGTTCATCACTTGTGAGTAGTTACTTTTGTTCTTAAGGTCATGGGAGAAATCATGTTGCAAGTAATCATGTGAACTTGATATGTGTTCGATATTTTGATACTATGTATGTTGTGATTCCCTTAGTGGTGTCATGTGAACGTCGACTAAATGACACTTCACCATATTTGGGCCTAAGGGAATGCATTGTGGAGTAGTTATTAGATGATGGGTTGCGAGAGTGACAGAAGCTTAAACCCTAGTTTATGCGCTATTCCGTAAAGGAACGATTGGATCCAAAAGTTTAATGCTATGGTTAGAATTTATTCTTAATACTTTTCTCGTAGTTGCGGATGCTTGTGAGGGGGTTAATCATAAGTAGGAGGTTTGTTCAAGTCAGAACAGCACCTAAGCACCGGTCCACCCACATATCAAATTATCAAAGTAGCGAACACAAATCGAATCAACATGGTGAAAGTGACTAGATGAAATTCCCGTGAACCCTCAAGAACGCTTTGCTTACTATAAGAGACCGTTTTGGCCTGTCCTTTACCTCAAAAGGATTGGGCTACCTTGCTGCACTTTTGTTACTATTATTGTTACTTGCTCGTTACACATTATCTAGCTATCAAACTACTCTGTTACTTACAATTTCTGCACTTGCAGACATTACCTTGCTGAAAACCATTTGCCATTTCCTTCTGCTCCTTGTTGGGTTTGACACTCTTACTTATCGAAAAGAGCTACAATTGATCCCCTATACTTGTGGGTCATCAAGGCTATTTTCTGGCGCCGTTGCCAGGGAGTGAAGCGCCTTTGGTAAGTGGAATTTGGTAAGGAAACATTTATATAGTGTGCTGAAATTTATTGTCACTTGTTACTATGGAAAACAATCCTTTGAGGGGTTTGTTCGGGGTATCTTCACCTCGACCGGAACCACAATTAGTTACCCCTCAACCTACTGCACCTACTGAAAATATTTAATATGAAATTCCTTCGGGTATGATGGAACAACTGCTAGCTAATCCTTATGCAGGAGACGGAACTGAACATCCTGATATGCACTTGATATATGTGGAACAAATTTGTTGATTGTTTAAGCTTGCAGGTTTACCCGAAGATGAAGTTAAGAAGAAGGTTTTCCCTTTATCTTTGAAGGGAAAAGCATTGGCATGGTATAGGCTATGCGATGATATTGGAGCTTGGAATTGGAATCGATTGAAATTGGAGTTTCACCAAAAAAATTATCCTATGCATCTAGTTCATCGTGGTCGGAATTACATATATAATTTTTGGCCTCGTGAAGGAGAAAGTATCGCTCTAGCTTGGGGTAGGCTTAAATCAATGTTATATTCATGCCCCAATCATGAGCTCTCAAGAGAAATTATTATCCAGAATTTTTATGCTCGGCTTTCTCATAATGATCGATCCATGCTTGATACTTCTTGTGCTGGTTCTTTTATGAAGAAGACTATTGAATTCCGGTGGGATCTTTTGGAAAGAATTAAACGCAACTCTGAAGATTGGGAACTCGACGAAGGTAAAGAGTCAGGTATTAAGCTTAAGTACGATTGTGTTAAATATTTTATGAATATCGATGCTTTTCAAAAGTTTAGCACTAAATATGGACTTGACTCTGAGATAGTAGCCTCCTTTTGTGAATCATTTGCTACTCATGTTGATCTCCCTAAAGAGAAGTGGTTTAAATATCACCCACCTATTAAAGAAGAAATTAAATAACCGGTATCAGTCAAAGAGGAAACTATACTTTATAATGTTGATCCAGTTGTTCCTACTGCTTATATTGAGAAACCACCTTTCCCTGTTAGGATAAAGGAACATGCTAAATTATCGACTGTGGTCAACAAAAGTTATATCAGAACACCTAAACCTAATGAACAAATTAAAGTAGAGCCTAGTGTTGCTATGGTTAAAGATCTCTTGGAAGAAGACAAAGATGGGCATGTTATTTATTTCTGTAATGAAGCTACTAGAATTGTCAAACCCGATAAAACAAATAATCATAGACCCATTGTTGGCATGCCCGTTGTCTCAGTTAAAATAGGAGATCACTATTGTCATGGTTTATGCGACATAGGTGCTGGCGTAAGTGCTATTCCTTACACCTTATATCAGGAAATTATGAATGACATAGCACCCGCAGAGATAGAAGACATAGATGTTACTATTAAACTTGCCAATAGAGATACTATTTCACCAATTGGGATTGTTAGAGATGTTGAAGTCTTGTGTGGGAAAATAAAATACCCTACTGATTTTCTTGTTCTTGGTTCCCCACAAGATGACTTCTGTCCCATTATCTTTGGAAGACCTTTCTTGAACATCGTTAATGCTCGAATAGATTGTAAGAAACAAACTGTCAGTGTCAGTTTTGGTGATGAGTCTCATGAGTTTAATTTTTCCAAGTTTAGTAGAAAGCTTCATGAAAAAGAATTGCCTAGTAAGGATGAAATAATTGGTCTTGCTTCTATTGTTGTGCCTCCTACTGATCCTTTAGAACAATATTTGCTAGACCATGAAAATGATTTACATATGCAAGAAAGAAATGAAATAGATAAGATTTTCTTTGAACAACGTCCTCTACTTAAACACAATTTGCCTATTGAAACTCTAGGAGGTCCTCCTCCACCTAAAGCTGATCCTGTGTTTGAATTAAAACAATTACCGAACACTTTGAAATATGCTTATCTTGATGAAAAGAAGATATATCCTGTTATTATTAGTGCTAACCTTTCAGAACATGAAGAAGAAAGATTATTGAAAGTTCTAAGGAAGCACCGAGCTACTATTGGATATACTCTTGATGATTTAAAGGGCATTAGTCCCACTCTATGTCAGCACAAGATCAATATGGAACCTGATGCTAAACCCGTTGTTGATCACCAACATCGGTTAAATCCAAAGATGAAAGAAGTGGTAAGAACGGAAATATTAAAACTTCTAGAAGCAGGTATAATCTATCCTATAGCTGATAGTAGATGGGTAAGTCCTGTTCATTGTGTTCCTAAGAAAGGAGGTATTACTATTGTTCCTAATGATAAGAATGAACTTATTCCACAAAGAATTGTTACAGGCTATAGAATGGTAATTGATTTTAGAAAATTAAACAAAGCAACTAGAAAAGATCATTACCCTCTGCCTTTTATTGATCAAATGCTAGAAAGATTATCTAAGCACACACATTTTTGCTTCCTTGATGGATATTCTGGTTTTTCACAAATACCTATTTCTCAACCTGATCAAGAAAAGACCACTTTCACTTGTCCCTTTGGAACTTATGCTTATAGACGTATGCCTTTTGGTTTATGCAATGCACCTGCTACTTTTCAAAGATGTATGACTGCTATATTCTCTGACTTTTGTGAAAAGATTGTTGAGGTTTCCATGGATGACTTCTCTGTTTATGGGAAGTCTTTTGATGATTGTTTAAGCAATCTTGATCGAATTTTGTAGAGATGCGAGCAAACATATCTTGTCTTAAATTGGGAGAAGTGCCACTTTATGGTTAATGAAGGTATTGTTTTGGGCCATAAAATTTCTGAAAGAGGTATTGAAGTGGACAAAGCTAAGGTTGATGCAATTGAGAGAATGCCATGTCCTAAAGATATCAAAGGTATTCGTAGTTTCCTAGGTCATGCTGGTTTCTATAGGAGATTTATCAAAGACTTTTCTAAAATTTCTAGGCCTCTTACAAATCTTTTGCAAAAGGTTGTTCCTTTCATTTTTGATGATGATTGTTTAGAAGCCTTTGAAACACTAAAGAAAGCCTTAATTTCTGCACCTATTGTTCAACCACCTGATTGGAACTTGCCTTTTGAAATTATGTGTGATGCTAGTGATTATGCTGTTGGTGCTGTTCTAGGACAAAGAGTTGATAAGAAACTGAATGTTATTCATTATGCTAGTAAAACTCTAGACAGTGCACGACGGAATTATGCAACTACTGAAAAAGTATTTCTAGCAGTGGTGTTTGCTTGTGATAAATTTAGATCTTACATTGTTAACTCTAAAGTTATCGCTCACACCGACCATGCTGCTATTAAATATCTTATGGAAAAGAAAGATGCTAAACCTAGACTTATTCGCTGGGTTCTCTTGCTACAAGAATTTGATTTATATATTACTGATAGGAAAGGAGCTAAGAACCCAGTAGCTGATAACTTGTCTAGGCTTGAAAATGTACTTGATGACCCACTACCTATTGATGATAGCTTCCCTGATGAGCAGTTAGCTGCAATAAATGTTTCTAATAACACTCCTTGGTATGCTGATTATGCTAATTACATTGTTGCTAAATATTTACCACCTAGCTTTACTTACCAACAAAATAAAAAATTCTTCTATGACTTAAGACATTATTTTTGGGATGATCCACATCTTTATAAAGAAGGAGTAGATGGTATTATTAGACGTTGTGTACCTGAGCATGAACAGGGACACATCCTACGGAAATGTCACTCCGAAGCTTATGGAGGGCATCATGCTGGAGACAAAACTGCTCACAAGGTATTGCAATCTGGATTTTATTGGCCTACTCTCTTCAAGGATGCTCGTAAGTTCATCCTATCTTGTGATGAATGCCAAAGAATAGGTAATATCGGTAAGCATCAAGAAATGCCTATGAATTATTCACTTGCTGTTGAACCATTTGATGTTTGGGGATTTGATTACATGGGACCTTTTCGTTCCTCTAATGGGTATACACATATTTTGGTTGCTGTTGATTATGTTACTAAATGGGTAGAAGCTGTTCCAACCAGTAGTGCTGATCACAACACCTCTATTAAAATGCTTAAGGAAGTTATTTTCCCAAGGTTTGGAGTCCCTAGATATTTAATGACTGATGGTGGTTCACACTTTATTCATGGTGCTTTCCGTAAAATGCTTGCCAAGTATGATGTTAACCATATAATTGCAACACCTTATCATCCCCAGTCTAGTGGTCAAGTTGAACTTAGCAATAGAGAAATAAAATTAATTTTGCAATAGACTGTCAATAGGTCCCGGAAGAATTGGTCTAAGAAATTAGATGATGCACTTTGGGCTTATAGAACAGCATACAAAAATCCTATGGGTATGTCTCCTTATAAAATGGTTTATGGCAAAGCTTGTCATTTGCCTCTTGAGTTAGAACATAAAGCATATTGGGCAGTCAAAGAACTCAATTATGATTTCAAACTTGCCGGTGAAAAGAGGTTATTTGATATTAGCTCATTAGATGAATGGAGAACCTAAGCTTATGAAAATGCCAAGTTATTTAAAGAAAAAGTTAAAAGATGGCATGATAAAAGAATCCAAAATCATGAGTTCAAAGTTAGAGAATATGTTCTTTTGTACAACTCTCGTTTCAGTTTCTTTGCAGGAAAACTCCTCTCCAAATGGGAAGGACCCTATGTTATCGAGGAGGTTTATCGGTCTGGAGCTATCAAAATAAATAATGCCGAAGGCACTAACCCGAAGGTTGTAAATGGGCAACGAATAAAACATTATATCTCAGGTACGCCCATTAATGTTGAAAGTAATATTATCCAAACTATGACACCGGAAGAACACATAAAAGAGTCCTTCCGGAACACTCCAGAATCCTGAAAAAAAGAGGAGGTACGTGATACGGTAAGTAAACGGACTCCAAAAAATCCACAAAAATATTTTTTATCAGTTTTGGAATATTTAGAAAATTAGGAAAATAATAAACTACCAGGAAAGTGACCCTGGTGGGCACAAGACACCAGGGCGTGCCTGGCTTGCCAGCCGCGCCCAAGTGGGTTGTGCCCACCTGGGGCACCTTTCGGACTCCATTTTTCTACAGTTTGCTTGTCTCCCAAGATAAAAAATCTTTATATACCCCCCGAACCTGTTGACCACCGTATCACAGAGAAATCTTCTGTTTTATTTTCCTTGTTGTTTTCTATCAGATCCCATCTACCATGGCCGCTTCGAGATCCTCCAAGGACAAGTTCTTCAAGAACGTCATCAACCCATATTTGCGGGAGGTGGTGCAGCACTGTCAGGCCATCCAGATGCATGAGGGGGTGCTGCACATCCGCGATGTGCAAGGACCCAAGGGGATGGGAACCATGGAGGCCAGGCTTGAAGCTATGGAGCAGGAAGTCTTCCGGTGCAAGGGGATGGTGGAGCGTGGACTCAATGCCAATCACCTCATGATTACGGACCTTACCCGTGATCTTAAGGTGGATGGCAAGTCCATGAAGGATATCGTCTTCACCCTCAACGAGCAAATCAACTTCCTCCAAAGCCAGATCTACGACCTCCAAAACCAAGTCTTTGAATATGAGGTGAGGTTTAAAGGTATGAGTTTGGCTGCCAGTTGCAGGACCCGTGAGACTCATTCCTCCTCTTACGATGGTGGCCCTCTTCCATGGAAACCTGAGGACAAGATCGCATCTACTTCATCACCACCACCCTCTTCTTCATCACCAAAAGAAAATTGAGTATCGGGTATGGGCACTCCCCTTGGCTTCCGCCAAGCTTGGGGAGGAGCCCCAGTATCGTATCATCCCCACTATCTTTTGCCTTTACTTAAATTAGTTTGATCTTTTGCTTTATATGAATAAAAGTTTAGTTCGATCCTTTCTTTTCGAGAGTTTTGCTTAGTGATCTATTCTTGTAATTGTGTGCAAGATATATAATAAAGTTTAGTTTGAGTTTTTGCTTTCTTTACTTTCATGTTGCAATAAAAAGAAAGGAAATAAATCAAAAAGATCATATGCTAATCTTATGGTAAGTGATGACACCACATAAGGAAAAGTATAAGTAGAAAATTTTATTAGAGATTGACAAACATAGCATTGGTCAATGATGCAACTCATGAAAGAATTAATAAGGGAAGAGAAGATTCACATATAAATACACTATCCTAGAAATCTTTTGTGATTGTGAGCCCCCATCAAATTATTATATGCCAAAATTGTTGACGTTGGACAAGGAAGACAACATAATGATTTATGCTTGTTCATATTCACATAGAAGTTATATTGTCATAGATCCTTCAACATGTGGTGCTTGCCCCTATCTTTGCTAGCCAAAAATTCCGCACTAAGTAGAGATAATACTTGTGCATCCAAAAACCCTTAAACCCAAATCTTATTTTCAAGAGTCCACCATACCTACCTAGGGATTGAGAAAGATCCCTCAAGTAAGTTGTCATCGGTGCAATAAGGCAATAAAAATTGCTTCTAAAAGTGTGAGATCATTTAGTGTAAGAGAAAATTGAGCATTGTACGAACTTGTGATGGTGAAGAATAAAAGCGACAGACTGCATAATAAAGGTTGCCATCACAAGGGGCAATACAGTGTGACTTTCTTTTGCAGTAAGGGGTTGAGCATACAAACAAATAAGCGCATGGCAACCTCTGCTTCCCTCTGCGAAGGGCCTATCTTTTACTTTGATGTATTTACTTTTATGCAAGAGTCAAAGTTTATTCTCTCTACTCCTTTTTATTTTTATCCTTTGGCAAGCATCATGTGGTGAGGAGAGATCTAGGCACATATGTCCAATTGAATATGGGTAGCATAAGTTATTATTGTTGACATCACCCTTGAGGTGAATACGTTGGGAGGCAAAACTAAGACCCTATCTTTCTATGTGTCCGGTTGAAACGTTTTGTCCATGTGTATGCGGTGAGTGTTAGCAATCATAGAAGACTATATGATGGTTGAGTATGTGGACTTGCCTAAAGGCTCCGATACATGACCCTTCCTGAAAAGATGATGAATTGTAGTTGCAAAGTTGATTGAGAACATAGTTTGTTGGTTTCTAATAGAGTTTATGCTTTATACTTCAATTGTGTGATGAATTGTCACTTATTCATGGGAAGTCTATGATAAAAGTCTTATGTTTAAATTTGTTGCTGTTATAATAATCTACATGATGCTTCTATGTCCGTATTTTGTTTTTATCGACACCTCTCTCTCTAAGCATGTGGACATGTTTTTCGATTTCGGTTTTCGCTTGAGGACAAGCGAGGTATAAGCTTGGGGGAGTTGATACGTCCATTTTGCATCATGTTTTCCAACTGTTATTTATGATGTTTTTATGCATAATAATGCTTTTTGGAGTAATTCTAATGCCTTTTCTCTCATAACATGCAAGGTACACACAAAGAGGGAGAATTCCGGCAGCTGGAAATCTGGACCTGGAAAAGCTACGTCAGGCTACCTATTCTGCACAACTCCAAACAAGCTGAAACTTTACGGAGGATTTTAGAATATATGAGGAATATTGGAGTCGATAAGTACCAGAGGGGGCCCACCAGGTGGGCACAACCCACCTGGGCGCGCCAGGGAGCCCAGGCGCGCCCTGGTGGGTTGGGCTCACCCAGGCCCACCTCCGGTGCCCATCTTCTGGTATATAAGTCATTTTGACCTAGAAAAAAAATAAGGAGAGGACTTTCGGGATGGAGCGCCGCCGTCTCGAGGCGGAACTTGGGCAGGAGCACTTTGGCCCTCCGGCGGAGCGATTCCGCCGGGGGAACTTCCCACCCGGAGGGGCAAATCATCGTCATCATCATCACCAACAACTCTCCCATCTTGGGGAGGGAAATCTCCATCAACATCTTCAACAACACCGTCTCCTCTCAAACCCTAGTTCATCTCTTGTGTTCAATCTTGGTACCAGAACTATAGATTGGTGCTTGTGGGTGACTAGTAGTGTTGATTACATCTTGTAGTTGATTACTATATGGTTTATTTGGTGGAAGATTATATGTTCAGATCCAATATGCTATTGAATACCCCTATGATCTTGAGCATGTTCATCACTTGTGATTAGTTACTTTTGTTCTTGAGGTCACGGGAGAAATCATGTTGCAAGTAATCATGTGAACTTGATATGTGTTCGATATTTTGATAGTATGTATGTTGTGATTCCCTTAGTGGTGTCATGTGAACGTCGACTACATGACACTTCACCATATTTGGGCCTAAGGGAATGCATTGTGGAGTAGTTATTAGATGATGGGTTGCGAGAGTGACAGAAGCTTAAACCCTAGTTTATGCGCTATTCCGTAAGGGAACGATTGGATCCAACAGTTTAATGCTATGGTTAGAATTTATTCTTACTACTTTTCTCATAGTTGCGGATGCTTGCGAGGGGGTTAATCATAAGTAGGAGGTTTGTTCAAGTAAGAACAACACCTAAGCACCAGTCCACCCACATATCAAATTATCAATGTAGCGAACACAAATCGAATCAACATGGTGAAAGTGACTAGATGAAATTCCCGTGAACCCTCAAGAACGCTTTGCTTACTATAAGAGACCATTTTGGCCCGTCCTTTGCCTCAAAAGGATTGGGCTACTTTGCTGCACTTTTGTTACTATTATCGTTACTTGCTCTTTACACATTATCTTGCTATCAAACTACTCTGTTACTTACAATTTCAGCACTTGCAGACATTACCTTGTTGAAAACCATTTGCCATTTCCTTCTGCTCCTCGTTGGGTTCGACACTCTTACTTATCGAAAAGAGCTACAATTGATCCCCTATACTTGTGGGTCATCACCCTCCCGTGGCAGCGGGGTCCTAATGAAAACTAAGGGATATTAAGGCCTCCTTTTAATAGAGAACCGAAACAAAGCATTAGCACTTAGTGAATACATGAACTCCTCAAACTACGGTAATCACTGGAAAGAATCCCAATTATTGTCACCTTGGGGTATGCAGATCATAACACATAATAGGTGTCTACAACTTGCAAGATAGGATCAAGAACACAATTATATTCATGAAAACATAATAGGTTTAGATCTAAAATCATGGCACTCGGGCCCTAGTGACAAGCATTAAGCATAGCAAAGTCATAGCAACATCAATCTCAGAACATAGTGGATACTAGGGATCAAACCCTACCAAAAGTAACTCGATTATAAGATAAATCTCATCCAACCCATCACCGTCCAGCAAGCCTACGATGGAATTACTCACGCACGGCGGTGAGCATCATGAAATTGGTGATGGAGGAAGGTTGGTGATGATGATGGCGATGAATCCCCCTCTCCGGAGCCCCGAACGGACTCCAGATCAGCCCTCTCGATGAAGAACAGGAGGCGGCGGCAGCTCTGTATCGTAAAACGTGATGAATCCTTCTCTCTGGTTTTTTTCTCTCCGGATGTGAATATATAGAGTTGGAGTTAGGGTCGGAGGAGGTCTAGGGGGCCCAGAAGCTGCCAGTGCGCGCCCCCGGGGGGGGGGGGGGGGTTGCGCTCCCAGGCTTGTGGCTAATGGGTGGAACCCTCTGGTTGATTCTTTCGCAAGTATTTTTTATATATTCCAAAAATATTCTCTGTAAATTTCTAGGTCATTCCAAGGACTTTTATTTCTGCACAAAAATAACACCAAGGCAATTCTGCTGAAAACAACGTCAGTCCGGGTTAGTTCCCTTCAAATCATGCAAATTAGAGTCCAAAACAAGGGCAAAAGAGTTTGGAAAAGTAGATACGATGGAGACGTATCAGGGGTCCATAAGGAAACTAAGGGATATTAAGGCCTCCTTTTAATAGAGAACCGGAACAAAGCATTAGCACATAGTGAATACATGAACTCCTCAAAGTACGGTCATCACCGGAAAGTACCCCGATTACTGTCATACCGGGGTTTATGGATCATAACATGTAATAGGTGAATATGAGTTGCAAGATTGGATCTAGAACATAGATATAATGGTGATAACATAAACGGTTCAGATCTGAAGTCATGGCACCCGAGCCCAAAGTGACAAGCATTAAGCATGGCAAAGTCATAACACATCAATCTCAGAACATAGTGGATAATAGAGATCAATCCCTAACAAAACTAACTCGATTACATGAGGAATCTCATCCAACTCCTCACCGACCAGTGAGCCTACGAAGGAATTACTCACTCCCGGTGGGGAGCATCATGGAATTGGCGATGGAGAAGGGTTGGCGAGGATGAAGATCGAAGATCCCCTTCTCCGGAGCCCCAAACGGACTCCAGATCTGGCCTCCCGATGAAGAACAGGAGGTGGCGGCGGCTTCATCTTCTGAAACGCGATAATTCTTCCTCCCTGATTTTTCTCTCCAAAAATAGGATTTTATAGTGTCGGAGTCAGGGTCTGCGGGGCCACCAGGTGGGCACTACCCACCTGGGTGCGCTTGGAGGGCGGCGCCCTGATGGGTTGTGCTCACCCAGGGCCCCCCTCCAGTGGTTCTTAGCTCCAGTATTTTTCTTTCATTCCACAAAAATTCTCCAAAAAGTTTCGTTCCATTCCAAGAACTTTTATTTCTGCACACAAAAACAACACCATGGTAGGTGTGCTGAGAACAATGTCAGTCCGGATTAGTTTCATTCAAATCATGCAAATTAGAGTCCAAAACAAGAGCAAAAGCGTTAGAAAAAGTAGATCCGACGGAGACGTATCAACTCCCCCAAGCTTAAACCTTTGCTTGTCCTCAAGCAATTCAGTTGATAAACTGAGTGAAAAAGAAAAACTTTTACGAACTCTTTTGTTCTTTTTTACATAAATAAGCTTAAGTGGCACCCTGGTTTTCAGAAAAGATTATAACTAACCATGTCAACAATAACTCTTAGAAATTATATTAACTCATATTGTAAGTGCATCTAGTGCCCCTTAGTGATTTTGGTGTATTGAAGACTTATAGGTTAAGGGACTAATGCGTTTGTGAGTGTACACAGGTCTATAAGTCTATGAGGAGTTTGTTATTTACGATGAATGTCGACCCCTAAAATGAATGTCTTCAACTGAAGACTTTGGTTTTCTTGAAGACTTTGAAAGTGAAGAAATTGGTGTGACCCTGAAGACTTGATATTCATGCGAGGATTATGAAGCGTGAAGACTTTTGTTTTCGTAGTTTCATTTTCTTCTTCTTGAGTCATAGGAAACACCGTACTGTTAAAGGGGGTCGAGGTAAAACTAAGGAAAAATTTCCAAGTGATGCTCAACTCAAAATCCTACACCTACCCAATCCTTTCGAGTGAAGCCATTGGAAATCTCATACAGCTTAGTCAAGTTCTTCAGTGACAGAGACGAAGTTCTTCTGTTCTCTGAGGAATTTGTTCTGACTGAGGAGTTAGGAATTCGCCAGTGCGGATTGCCTACAAGTGAGGATTATGATAGCCCTGAGGAATTTGATACTCAAATTTCCGACCGTTGCTGTGCTACGTGCCAGCTGTCCCAAAATATCTACCCACCTAACGGTCATATCATTGAAGGGCATTTATGTCTTATCATGTCGGGCTGCTCCCTAGGCTATAAATAGCCGCCCTCTACAACCACTAGCTGGTTGGCTGCTCCGAGAGATAGATTGACACTTGTCATTTAGAGCATCCCATCCTCCGAGGACTTTGAGCGAAAATCATCAAGTGAGGAAAAACCCAAAAACCCAAACACCTACAAACCCAAAGTGATTGAGCATCACTGAAGAGATTGTTCCTGTGTGGAACCGACGCTTGTTACCTTTGAGGACTGTGCATCCTCCAGACGGTTAGGCGTCATGGTCTAGAGCATCCAAGAGGAAATTGTGGATTGTTGAGTGATCGAGTATGTGAAGGTTTGGAAGTCACCTGAAGACTTACCATGAGTGGTTGGGCGAGGTCTGTGTGACCTTAGCTCAAGGAGAATACGGTGAGGACTAGGTGTCCTGGACTGTGTGTTCAGGACTGGGTGTCCGGGACTGTGTGTCCTCAGGTTTAAATACCTAGCCGCTCCAACCAGACGTACAACTGTCACAACAGTTGGAACTGGTCTACCAAATCATTGTCTTCACCGAGCTACTGGTTCTATTTCCTCAACCCTTTCATTTCCTCGCATACTTGCTATGTATTTGATCATTACTGTTTCAAGACTTTGTCTGAAGACTTTCTCAATTTCCTCAGTTCAATTTCTTCAGTCAGTTTGTCTTCAGCCTGCTTATCCTGTGTTTACGCTACTCGTACTCTGTGCTTGTTTTCATTTCATCATGATGACTGTGCTACTGCTCTGTTATGCTTGCATCTGAGTACTCATTCCGCTGCTAAGTAGTTCGTCGCTTAGGAATTTCCTCACCTTGAAATTCCTCAGTGACGAATTTGTAAAAATCGCCTATTCACCCCCCCTCTAGTCGATATAACGCACTTTCAATTGGTATCAGAGCAAGGTACTCCCTTGTTCTGTGTGATTTTGGTTTAACCACCTGGAGTTTTAGTTATGTCGACTGCAGGCATGATCAAGGTCTCAGCTGGGTGTCCTACCTTCGATGGGACAGACTACCCCTACTGGAAGAACAAGATGCGCATGCATCTTGAGGCAATTGACAACGACCTCTGGTATGTTGTGGAAAAGGGTGTTCCCTCTGTCACTCCTTCCGTAAACGCTGCTGATGTGAAGAGATTCAAGCAACTCGACTCTCAAGCGAAGAATATCATATGTGGCCATCTGAGCAAAGGGCAGTATGGCAGAGTGAGTGCTTTGGAGACAGCTAAGCTTATCTGGGATAGGCTGTCCAAGGTCAACGAAGGAGTCTCAACTCAACGTGACTCTCAAGTTGACGTTCTTCGCAATCTCTTCAACCACTTCAAAAGAATCGACAACGAAAATGTTCAGCAAACCTTTGATCGCCTCACTGACATTTCAAACGAGCTTCAAGCACTGGGTGCCACTGACATCACCGACCATGAGGTGGTGAAGAAATTGCTGAGGTCACTCGATTCTTCATTCGATACACTGGCACTGATGATTCAAGAACGTGGTGACTACAAGTCACTTGATCCTGCTGATATCCTCGAGAGGCTAAATACTCATGAATTCCAACTAGCTGAGAAGAGAGATCTCTACGGACCGAGCTATGGTAGATCTCGTGCACTGAAAGCCAAGGCAGTCTCTGAATCTGAAGATGAAGATTCTGGTAGCAGCCTTGGTGATCCTGAAGAACTGAGTCAGGAGCTAGCAATGCTCGTGAGGAAATTCCAGAAGTTCTCTAGACGTGGCCGATTTGGAAAATCCTCAAGAGGTGATGACATGAAATCAGATTCCTCATCCCGTGATTACAAGAAGAGAACTTGCCATAAATGCAAGAAACCTGGTCACTACATTACTGATTGTCCTCAGTGGGAGAAGGAATCAAAGAAGAAGAAATACAAGGATGATAGTTCAGATGACTCTAAGAGGAAGAAGAAATCTTCAAAGTCCTCATCATCAAGATCTTCAAAGTCTTCATCTCACAAGAAGAGCAGCTCCAAGAATGCTCGGGCATTCATTGGCAAGGAAATGGACTCTGAAGCTGAATCTGAGGAACATGAGGAAGAGGAGGCATCTGAGGAGTCAGACTCTGGTGTGGCGAGCCTAGCCCTCGCTACTGCTTACGTTAGCAAGTCCATCTTCAACACTGAGGAAAATGGCTTCCCCAACACTGCTGATGACGGCAACGATGACTATGCTCCCACCTATTGCTTCATGGCAAAAGGTGCCAAGGTACTCAAATATCCCTCCTCTGAATCAAGTGAGGATGAATCTGATGATAACCTCAAACCCAGCTATTCCAAACTTGCTAATATTGCTGTTAAACAACAAAAGGCTTTGGAAAAGGTTCAAAATATGCTAGACAAAAGCGATGATCTGTTAGGTGAGGAAATGGATCGAACTCAAACACTGACTGATAATCTTCAGCAACTATAGTCTAAGTTTGACAACCTTCAAGGTCGTCATGAAACTCTCCTAGCCGATCATGAGAAGCTTTCTTATGAATTTCTTCAAAGAAAGCAAGATCTTGAGAAGCTAAGGGTGAGTCATGAAGATCTTCAGAAGGAAAATGATTCTTTGCTTGCTCAACAGATCAATTCCGCTCAGGAAGAATTTATTCCACCATGCTTGAAATGCATTGAACGTGAAACTGCTAATTCTTCACCTGAATGTTCAAATGCTTCCATTGCTGCAAATTCTTCAACTATCTCTGTGGTCACAAATTCCTCATCTGAGGATACCACTAGTATCACTGACGAAAATGCAGGGTTGAAGGAATTGTATGTGACAGGCATGTACAAAAGCCTCAAAGGGCATCAGACTCTTTGTGATGTGCTCAAAAAGCAGATCTTGAACAGGAACCCTAGGAAAGAGGGTATTGCCTTTGAGAGGAAACTCAATGCTGATGGAACCTACTGGAAACCGGAGCAGTATCCCAAAACCTCATGGGTTGCTGCGAAGGGACCTCCCGTAGATCCATCCACTTTATCTGGCTTTACTTGTGAATCCTCGTATTCATCTGATGAGTCATTTGACTCCAACTATAAACTGTTCAAAAATCAGAATGGTGAGGTATTTGCTAGATATGTTGGATCTAACTGCAGGAATGGTCCCCCTATGAAGAAAATCTGGGTTCCCAAAAAGTGCCTTGAAAGTCTTCAGGTGAATGTCCTCATGACACCACCTGTGAAGAATAAGAACCCCAGATCAAATTCTTCATATGAATCAAATTCCTCACATGGATCAAAGTCCTCACATGAACATCATCGTGCTAACACTTCTGTTTCGCAGGGAAAGCCTAAGGGCTATGAATATATGCATTATTCTTCAAATCATTATGTTCATAAGTCCTCGAAGAATTTCTCTGCTTATTCATATGCTTACCCTAACCCCTCTTATGTGAAACGAAGTGGTCTGGCATCTATGCCACCTTTCTCTTATGGAGCTCGCAGAATGATGAACTCTTTGCCACCCCTCCAGATGTGGGTGGTGAAGAAAAGGAACTAATCTCTTATGCAGGGTCAGGTCTCCAGACGAACTAAATCGTCTGAAGAATTTGCTGGAGACCAGAAATGCTTGAAAGGACGCAAGCTAATCATGAAGAAATGATTTATTCATTTCTCACGTCCTCACATTGCTATATATATATACATATGTTGCTTTAATTGATGAAATATGTCTGATGAATTTGATGTCATATTCTTCACTCTGAAGTATATGAGTTCGTAAGATGCACTAATTCATCTGCAGGATGATTTACCCAAAGCTACTGAGTGGGTCCTCGATAGTGGATGTACAAATCACATGACCGGTGACAAGAGCTTACTGATGAACACTCCTTTATCTCCATCACACTTGAAGCATATCACCTACGCTGACAAAGGCAAAAGCAAGGTATTGGGTCTAGGTAGGGTTGCAATCTCAAAGGATCGACACATGGATAAAGTCATGCTTGTCGAGTCCCTCGGATTCAACCTCATGTCTGTCTCAATGCTTTGTGATCTTGATATGGTTGTTGTCTTTGGCAAATAGCGTTGCTTAGTGCTCATGGAATCTGACAATTCCAAAGTCTTCGAAGGCTTTAGGAGAGGAGACTTGTATATTGTTGATTTCTCTGCAGGACCACAGCCTGCCACTTGTCTACTTGCTAAAGCTTCAGAAGGCTGGCTATGGCATCGACGACTGGGTCATGCTGGCATGAGGAACTTACACACGCTCGTGAAGAAAAAGCACATCATTGGCATCGAGGGTGTCAAATTTCTCAAAAATCATCTTTGTGGGGCCTGTGAGGCTGGAAAGATGACCAGAGCCAAGCACCCCTCGAAGACTATCATGACTACTTCTCGTCCTTTTGAATTGCTTCATATGGATCTCTTTGGCCCTACTCATTATGCCACACTAACAAATGCAGCATCTCTATATGGCTTTGTCATTGTTGATGACTATTCTCGTTACACATGGGTGCATGTCATTACTTACAAAACTGAAGTGCAGGAAGTCTTCAGACGATTTTCCTCAAGGGCTTCGACGAATTTCGGCGTGAAGATCAAGCATATACGTAGTGACAATGGGACTGAGTTCAAGAATACTAGTCTTGATGACTATCTCGATGAACTTGGTATTAATCATGAGCTATCTGCCCCATACACTCCTCAGCAGAATGGCGTTGTGGAGCGCAAGAACAGGACTCTTGTTGAGATGGCTCGCATCATGCTTGATGAATACAAGACACCTCGTCACTTCTGTCCTGAGGCAATTGATACTGCATGCCACATCATCAACAGGGTATATCTTCACAAATTCTTCAAGAAGACCTCATATGAACTCCTCACTGACAAGAAACCCAATGTGAGTTATTTCAAAGTCTTCGGTGCTAAATGCTGGATTAGAGATCCACATCACAATTCTAAATTTGCACCGAAAGCACATGAAGGTTTTATGCTTGGTTACGGAAAGGACTCGCACACCTACAGGGTCTTCAATGCCTATCACAACAAGGTTGTTGAAACTGTAGATGTGCGGTTCGATGAAACTAACGGCTCGCAAAGAGAGCACCTACCTCCTGTGCTAGATGAAAAGACGCCTGAGAAAACCATCAAGTTCAAAGCTACTGAGGATGTCATTCCTACCGAAGAATCTGCTGAAGAAATCATTCCAGAACATGAAGAACAGCATGCTGGCGCATCTGAAGAAAATGGCTCTGAAGAAAATGCTGAGCCAAATCAAAGTCGTCAACCTGCTCATCCCCGCGTTGCAAATGAAGTACAGATTGAGAGAATCATCAACGACATCAACGCACCAGGTCCTCTGACTCGCTCAAAAGCTTCACATTTATCTAACTTTTGTGCCTGTTGCTAGACTTGAGGCTATTCGCATATTGCTTGCTTATGCTAACCATCATAATATCATCTTATATCAAATGGATGTGAAAAGTGCATTCCTCAATGGTAAGCTTGAGGAAGAAGTATATGTTGCTCAACCCCCAGGTTTTGAAGATCCTAAACATCCTGACAAAGTCTTCAGACTCAATAAGGCCCTCTATGGCCTCAAGCAGGCCCCTCGGGCGTGGTATGATACTCTGAAGGAATTCCTCATGAAGAAAGGCTTCAAACCCGGTTCACTCGACCCAACTCTTTTCACCAAAACCTATGATGATGAATTATTCGTGTGCCAAATATATGTTGATGATATTATCTTTGGCTGTACTAACCAACATTACAGTGACGAATTTGCTTACATGATGAGTGAGGAATATCAAATGTCCATGATGGGAGAATTGAAATTCTTCTTAGGTCTTCAAATTCGTCAACAACATAATGGCATTTTCATTTCTCAAGAGAAATACCTCAAGGACGTGCTGAGAAAATTCGGTATGCAAGAATGCAGAGGCGTCAAAATCCCTATGCCCACAAATGGCCATCTATGCACTGATGAAAATGGAATAGACTTTGATCAAAAGGTATACCGCTCCATGATTGGTTCTTTATTGTACCTATGTGCATCTAGGCCAGATATTATGCTTAGTGTTTGCATGTGTGCCCGCTTTCAAGCTACACCGAAGGAATCACACTATAAGGCTGTGAAACATATTCTTCGATATCTAGCTCACACTCCAACACTTGGATTATGGTATCCCAAGGGCTCGGTTTTTGATCTCATTGGATATTCTGACTCTGACTATGCCGGTGATCGTGTGGACCGCAAGTCAACTTCAGGCACATGCCATTTCCTCGGACGATCCTTAGTATGTTGGTCCTCGAAGAAGCAGAACTGCGTATCACTCTCTACTGCTGAAGCTGAGTATATTGCTGCTGGTTCTTGCTGTGCTCAATTGCTATGGATGAAGCATACCCTCAAGGACTACGGCATCAATGTGAAGAATGTGCCACTCTACTGCGACAACGAGGGTGCCATCAAAATTGCTCATAACCCAGTTCAGCACTCGAAGACAAAGCACATCGAGATTCGTCATCATTTTCTTCGAGATCATGTGTTGAAGGGTGACATCTCTATTAATCCCGTGAAGTCTGAAGAACAGCTAGCGGATATCTTCACAAAGCCCTTGGATGAGAAGAGATTTAGCAAGTTGCGGTGTGAGCTAAATATCTTAGAATCTTCGAATGTCCTTTGAAAAGGACACACATCCAAACACTTATGCAAATTGATGACTTAGATGTGCAACACACGAAGAAACGTTTTTCTTCAATCAATGAAGACTAACCCTCTAAGTGTGATGAAATTAATGAAGAATTTGATTCTCAGAGCCCGACGACAATTGTACGCGGTGTCTGAAATCATCATTCTTACACGGTGGGTCACGCCACCACGAAAAGTTGAAAATCTTCAAAATTTGAGTTTTTCATCATTGTGCAAATTCTTCAAATTTTCAAATTCTTCAACTTTGCAAAATCTTCACTCTTTCCGTCTATGTTCTTCATTGACTATATATATATATATTTGAGTTTTCTGTCCTCTACAGCATTCACTTATTGCTAATTCTTCAAGTTGTGTTTCTTCTAAGTGAATGTGATCGGACCCGTTCCCCCTCAATGCTAAACTCAATCCAGTCCATTCACAAATTCTTCATGTGCGTTCTATTTGAAACCCGTTCAAAGTCTTCACTGTGTCCTTGACAGCTGAAGAATTTGTGAACGAAACATTAAAATATTCTTATCTGAATTTTCGGCTTTTGCCGTTCAAACCGTTCCTTATCCCTCGATAAGATTTATCTATTCACCCTCGATCTAACACGATCTCCACTTCACAGTTCGTGGGTGACACATGTCGCTAGGATGAGAAGGGTCAGGGGCACGTTTGTCCATTTTCTTCGAACGAGCGGTTTTTCACCTCTGCTATAAATACCCCTCACCCTCCTCAGAGCTCATTTACCCAGCTCGATCTTACTCCCTCGCTCAAGCTCTCAGACCTACCGCCGCCGCTACACTCCATCGTCGCCGGTGAGGAAGAGCTTCACTGCCTCAACCTCGTCGCCGTCGTACTCACGCCGGGCGCGGAAATCCTCACTCCGCCGCCGCCGTAGCTGTTTTCCATCGCCAAGTTAGGGCGTGGAAGATCTGAACGGACGAACATCTCCACTGCCACTCTCAGTTCGTCGTGTTCTTCGTCAAGGGTAAATAAAATTTATTTTTACTGCCCTTGTTGATTCTGATGATTTCCACAAAATCTTCAAAAGGTGTTTATTCTTCAACTTTCATGTTCTTAAACACCAACTTGCTTCTGTCCTTGATCAGTTTCTCTAAGCAACGTTTTTCTTCAAGATTCCTCAATTGTGTGGATTTTCAATCTACACAACTCTGGAACCTAAGTCAAAAATGCTTAGTGAAATTCCTCAAGACACCCCTGGTCATCTTCCTCAAACTTGATACTTTTGAAAATCTTCTGAGAACGCATATGACCTCTCCAAAACTCTTCGCACCTATATTCTGTTCACAGGTACACATGTCCGCTGCTGAATCTCTAGGTTCTCATCAACTTAACTCATTTGCAGCGTTCCTTGAAGAAAAATTGCACACCTCATCAGAAAATTCGATTGTTCAAAACCCTCAAGTGAAGAAAATGGCTGATGGTAAAAGACCTCAGAAGGGAGGAAAGAGGCCAGAAACAAATACTGCTTTTGAGATCCCTGATGACATCTATGATGAATATTGTACTCCTGATGAAGCAACTCATGGCAAGGAGAACAAAAATCAGCGCAGAGTGCGCATTCAGAAGATTGAGAGGAGATGGGCAAGAGAATGGAGGGAATATCGCTATGTCACTCCCAAGTACATGAAGAAATTTGCTGTTAACCCTCCATGTCCAAGACTTCCATTGGCTCCTGGCCAAGAAGCTGATCCCACTAGCATCAGAAGAGGTGAGGAATTTCCTCAGGAGTGGGCTAAGCGTCAAGCCAAGCTGGCCAAAGTGGCTAAAGAGGCAGTAAAGAAATTCAATGAAGATTCTGTTGCTGCCGCCGCTGAGGCCTCTGCTATCAAGCCTAAGAAGGCTATGCTGAAGAAATCAGCTGTTAAGACAAGTTCCTCAGCTGCAATGCCCTCACGGCCTGTTCCTCAAGCAAATTCCTCAAAAGCAGCTCCAACTCCCTCGGTTGCAAAATCCTCAGCTGCTCCTGCAAAGTCCTCAGCACCTGTGCATCTTGCCACATGCCAAAGGACTACTGGAATCTCAATTGCTTCAGGAGTCTCTTCAAGTTCTTCAGCTCCACCTCAGTCTTCAACAACTCTGACCTTGCTAAAGAAAAAGGCCACTGCTGGACGAGGCACAAGGCCAAGTCCTCACAAGAAGCAAGTCGCCTTTCAGGTTTCGTCAAGCGAAGACGAAGCTGATGATGAAGAATTAGCTGAGCTCATCAGAGATCGACAACAAAGGGCCGCTAGAGCCAAAGGCAGTGCTGTGCCCCTCATGCTGGATCCAAGGAAGATCCTTGATTTTATTGATCTATGGCACAAGAACCCTAACACACCTTTGCCTGAATTAAACCTCACTCCTGGTCAAAGTCACATGTTGACGGCCTTCATAAATGAAGAAAAATGGAAATTTGAAAAGGCCAGGCAGGTGAAGAAGGCTCAGTACAAGAAGGAGCGTTTTCTGAAGAACAATGTTGTGAAAATGTCTCCTGAAGAACTTGTGACTATGCAGGCTGAGATCAAAGCACTCAGTGATGAATTTCATGCATTCCATGCAGATTGGCTAGGTGCCAAAGTCAGATTCGTCAGAATGGCAAAAGGATTTACTCCAAGTGTTGCAGCTTCATCGCAACCCAAATTTCCTCAAACTGGAACATCTGTTCAGTCTGCTGAAGAAAATGAAAGCGCCAGAGCTGATGAAGAAATTCCAGTCTCTGAAGAAAATGCCAGGGCAACCTCCAATATTGCGCCTGAAGAGCAATCCAGGCCAGTTGAAGCATCTGCTACTGTGCCTGAGGAATCTGAACAAGCCAGGGCAACTGCATCAGTTGTGCCTGAAGAAATTCATCCAATTTCCTCTGCTCCTCCTGCACCGATGACAAGCATCAACCTTCCTTCTGCATCAGAAGCGAAGAAAACCAAGGCTGCGGAGCGAGCAGCTGTGAAGAAAAGGAAAGCATCTGCATCTTCAGAGTCTTCAGCCCCCAAGAAATTGAAGACTTTGAGGTGTTCATCTGAAAACCCAATTGATGCTATTCCAATATCAAGCATGCCATCAAAGGAGATCATTCCCTTTGGTGAGGAATATGAAATTCCAAGTAAATCTGATGAAGAAATTCCTTCTGCTGCTTCGACAGAGCAGATGGATGAAGAAATTGAAGTGGATACTTTCCCTTCAACCCCACTGGTATCATCGCCCATGCCTCAGTTCACAGCTGAAGAGGCAGGCGTCGAAAGAACTGAAGAAGATGAGGATGTGGATATTGGGTCTACAACACCTATTCTGAATGATGACTTTTGGGAAAGTCATCACCCCAATTCACCTCTGACAACCCCTCTACATCATGTTCCTCAGTCTCCTGTGCAAACTGAAGAAATTCATACGGGCTCTGATGAACGTCAAGCTACACTTCACTCTATACCTGAAGAAGTTCCAGTCACTAGCGCTAATGTACATATGTCTGAAGAAATGAAGGCCAAGGCTGCTGCTGAAATTCCTCAGCCAGTGGCTCCAGTGGCTACACCTCAAGAGGCTGTAAATTCTTCAACTGTTAATCTTCAGCCCAAGCCACAGAACCCTCACTCCAAGAAGCAGAAGTTTAATGCTGAGGATTTCTTCAACGAGCACATATTCTTCACTGACTACAATCCCTATGACTCTGCTCGTCTTCGTCGCAAGCGTTTCTGGACTGCAAGCCAGATGAACTTCTACTCCTCATTGTTGGTTGATAAGGATAAGATCTTTGAACATGAGAAAATTCCTCATGTAGATATGGAATCACTGCCCTGCTTCACACCAGTCCTCAGTGTTCTTCATGACGCTGGGTTACTCAATTTCTGCACCGACATCTGCGATTGGAATGAAGAACTCATTCTTCAATTCTTCGCCACGCTGCACATTACTGGAAATGTTGATGATGTCAATTCATGGGTATTGGACTGGATGACCGATAATACTCATTTCAAAGCATCGGCCTCTGAATTGCTTCATGCCATCCCAGTCAGTCCTCCCACTGAAGGTGCTAGGCTTCTCTATGTTGAACCTGAACTGTCTGATCATCTGATGCAAGTGCTGATGAAGCCTTTGAAGCCAGGCCAAGCTCCAAGGACCAAATTCCTCGTCAAGGAATTGCTCTATGTGCCAAGGACAGTCTATCGCATATTGACCAAAACCCTCAGTCCAATCAAGGGCCACAACTCTGATGATGAAGAAGTTGTTGGCATTATGAAGAATCTGCTGTTCAATATCATTCACGGTATTCCTATCAACTACCACGATTTCTTCATGAGGACTTTGGCCAATGCTGCACTGTCACCTTTTGAGTTGAAGCCTTATGCTCCCTGGATCATGAGATTCATCAGATCAAGGTCTTCAATTCATTACATGGCTGACTTTCAAAATCATCTCAGCTATTTGCCCCCTATTGAAGTCCTCAAACGGACTATTTCCTCAGCTGACGAGAAGGGCAAAGCTACTGTTATTGATGAAGGTACTCGTCCATTGGATGGACAGTTTCGCAAAGCTACTTCCTATTCCACCAATGATGACTCTGCAACTCAAGATTCTGCCGCCAAAGCTTCAGAACATCATCCTCAAGCCACAGCTCCGCGTGTGATGACTGATCGTGAACTTCTCCTTAGTCTTCATCAGAAAGTTGATCGAAATCACAAGTGGGTCAAGCGTCAGTTTGGTGCAATTCTTCAGAACATGACAGTCACTCAAAATACTGTGAAGAAGAATCACTACTACTTGCATGAAGTCTTTGACCGCACTTGGGCGATTCTGTCTAATCTTCATAGTGCTGAAGAACTCAAGGAGATGGGCTTCCAACAGGACTTTGACTGGTCCCAGCCACCTTCGAAGAAATTCAAGAAAGTCAAAGTTCCTCAGCTTGTTGCCAGTTCATATTCTTCATCGCGCGAGACGGATGAAGCTGAAGACTTGAACGACACTGCGGCAGGATCTACCTCAACAGTCGACCCCAACAATGCTGGCGCTCCTCCATCGACATGATGATGATATACTTCAGGGGCGTTAGTCCTCATTTTTCGTCCCTTTTGGTCATCCGATGACAAAGGGGGAGAAATTTGAGTTTAGTCTTCAAGCGGGTCTTATATATGGGCTATATTTCTGTTAAGTTTCAACTCTTGCTCTTCTGAGGTGTTTGCTCTGATGAGTTGTAAACTTAAGTCCTATGGTGGTCTGATACTTTTGAACTGCATTCTGCATGCTTATTTCCTCAAGTACCTTAATGCACGCATGCTGAATTCCGTCAGACACCATATTTCATCATGCATTTCAAATTCTTCATATCATATGATAAATGCGTGTATGAATTTCAAGATATAGGAGGAGATCTCCATGATATTACTCAACAATGTGCATTTGCTATTTCAAAGCAAATTCTACAAATGTGCACATCTTCAGGGGGAGTTCCTCTATATCTTGCAATCAAATTCCTCAATATTAGTATTTACACTTCATATGTTTATCCCCGTTGAAAACTTAACCTATATTGTCATCAATCACCAAAAAGGGGGAGATTGTAAGTGCATCTAGTGCCCCTTAGTGATTTTGGTGTATTGAAGACTTATAGGTTAAGGGACTAATGCGTTTGTGAGTGTACACAGGTCTATAAGTCTATGAGGAGTTTGTTATTTACGATGAATGTCGACCCCTAAAATGAATGTCTTCAACTGAAGACTTTGGTTTTCTTGAAGACTTTGAAAGTGAAGAAATTGGTGTGACCCTGAAGACTTGATATTCATGCGAGGATTATGAAGCGTGAAGACTTTTGTTTTCGTAGTTTCATTTTCTTCTTCTTGAGTCATAGGAAACACCGTATTGTTAAAGGGGGTCGAGGTAAAACTAAGGAAAAATTTCCAAGTGATGCTCAACTCAAAATCCTACACCTACCCAATCCTTTCGAGTGAAGCCATTGGAAATCTCATACAGCTTAGTCAAGTTCTTCAGTGACAGAGACAAAGTTCTTCTGTTCTCTGAGGAGTTTGTTCTGACTGAGGAGTTAGGAATTCGCCAGTGCGGATTGCCTACAAGTGAGGATTATGATAGCCCTGAGGAATTTGATACTCAAATTTCCGACCGTTGCTGTGCTACGTGCCAGCTGTCCCAAAATATCTACCCACCTAACGGTCATATCATTGAAGGGCATTTATGTCTTATCATGTCGGGCTGCTCCCTAGGCTATAAATAGCCGCCCTCTACAACCACTAGCTGGTTGGCTGCTCCGAGAGATAGATTGACACTTGTCATTTAGAGCATCCCATCCTCCGGGGACTTTGAGCAAAAATCATCAAGTGAGGAAAAACCCAAAAACCCAAACACCTACAAACCCAAAGTGATTGAGCATCATTGAAGAGATTGTTCCTGTGTGGAACCGACGCTTGTTACCTTTGAGGACTGTGCATCCTCCAGACGGTTAGGCGTCATGGTCTAGAGCATCCAAGAGGAAATTGTGGATTGCTGAGTGACCGAGTATGTGAAGGTTTGGAAGTCACCTGAAGACTTACCATGAGTGGTTGGGCGAGGTCTGTGTGACCTTAGCTCAAGGAGAATACGGTGAGGACTAGGTGTCCTGGACTGTGTGTTCAGGACTGGGTGTCCGGGACTGTGTGTCCGCAGGTTTAAATACCTAGCCGCTCCAACCAGACGTACAACTGTCACAGCTGTTGGAACTGGTCTACCAAATCATTGTCTTTACCGAGCTACTGGTTCTATTTCCTCAACCCTTTCATTTCCTCGCATACTTGCTATGTATTTGATCATTACTGTTTGAAGACTTTGTCTGAAGACTTTCTCAATTTCCTCAGTTCAATTTCTTCAGTCAGTTTGTCTTCAGCCTACTTATCCTGTGTTTACGCTACTCGTACTCTTTGCTTGTTTTCATTTCATCATGATGACTGTGCTACTGCTCTGTTATGCTTGCATCTGAGTACTCATTCCGCTGCTAAGTAGTTTGTCGCTTAGGAATTTCCTCACCTTGAAATTCCTCAGTGACGAATTTGTAAAAATCGCCTATTCACCCCCCTCTAGTCGATATAACGCACTTTCACATATCAATGGCATAAGCAACTAGCGAGCAATAATAAAATATCTCAAATGACAACACTTTGTCAAAACAATCGTGATATAATATGACAACAATGGTATCTCGCTAGCCCTTTCTGAGACCGCAAGACATAAATGTAGAGCACCTCCAAAGTTCAAGCAGCGACTAAACATTGTAATTCATGGTAGAAAAGATCCAGTCATGATGCAACCAACATTAACTATACACAATGCATGAGGATGACAATAGTGCTCTCAGATCTGGCGCTTATTTGAGAAGGTGATGACACAACATAAAATTAAATAGATAGTCCTTTCGCAGAGGGAAGCAGTGATTTGCAGGCAGAGCTCAGACTTTTAAAACAGAGATAAATGAAATTTTGAGAAATGCACCCTTCCTGTTTATGTCACCACCAAAAGTTATCAATATCTTCCATGCTAAACACATTAGTGGCGGTTCCCAAGCGATAAAAGTAATGTTTACTCCCCCTCCACCAACAAACACACTCCACGGCTAGCCGAATCCATGGGTACCGTCCATACCAACATCATTCCTGGGGGAGTTTTGTTTAATTATTTGCAATTTTTGATTTCAGGACTGGGAATCCCTATTACTGCCCCTCTCATGCAAGGACGAGTGAATAACCACTCATCATGAGAATAACCCGCTTAGCATGGAAGTTACTGACTACCCCCTGTCGCTCTATGAACAATCCAAGCACACAAAAACGGATGTTTATTTGAAGTTTTTAGAGGTGGCATATGCAAATTCTTAGAACGGCAGGGTAATACTGCATATAGGTAGATATGGTGGACTCATCTGGGATAACTTGGGTTTTAGGATTTTGATGCACAAGTAGTATTCCCGCTTAGTATAGGTGAAGGCTAGCAAATAGGTTGAGAAGCGGCCAGGTGTAACACCCTGGATTTTGCCCATTTTCTTTTGTTTCGATTTTGGTCTGGATTTGCTTTTCTGTGGTTTTGTGGTCTTGAAACCTGGAGAGATCACCCTCGAATCTTCTCCCCAGTGGCTCGTCAATCTCAAAACCATCTCAAGACCATATCATTTTCATCTTGGACAAATCCCAATATTCTTTTTCTTGGGAATATTCCTTTTTCTATTAAAGGAATAACCCTGTCTGCTCTGGGTTGTGAAGCAACCCACATTTATGTCATCCCAAAGATTCCCAAATAATTCTCATAAATCATTTGGGATATATCTTCCTCAGATATGTCAAAATACTTCTTGGCCATGTTCAAAAACATTTCACCAATATTTCTTTTCTGATTCTGCCCTAGCTGGCCGTTTGTGAAGCAAGCGTCCATTATCTTTGGTTGCTTGCTCTCAAACTTTTTGTGCACCCTTTCCTATCCGTATTATTGCCACATGCCAAATTTCAGCTTCATTTGCCTAGTAAATATTCCTGAGCAATTTTTCAAAGTTTCTGTTCAAACAGAGGCCTTGTGAAGGAAGTGCAAGCTAGGCATGTCCAAATTATTGGAAATTTTTCAAGCATCTTCATGTGCTCAAATCAACACTCTTCACAAGGTTTGAGCATCATCCCATCTTCTTTGTGAGCACACCTTCAATTCTTTGCTTCTGGTCATATTTTTCTATTGTGAAGCAACTATATTTTATATTGCTTCATAATTGCTGAAAATTTACCAGAGGATTATCCTACCCATATAACACCTCTCCAACAAATTTGGGTTCATTATATTTAGCCATTATTCCTCAGCATTTTTCCTAAGATTCTGGTCAGAGAGGACCTTTAATAAGGAAGTACAATTTTGGTTTATCCAAATGGTATGAAATTTATACAGGGTTCTCATATGACCAAATCATCATCCTGTGCCCATTTTCAGCCTAAGGTAACTCATGAGGTGAGTGCCACTTCAAGATTGGCATTTCTGGCCAGTAAGCTCATTTGAACAGCAAGTGTTATCTACACTCATCTATCTGGGCTGAAACATGGCCAAAAGACTCATCTTAGCATGTGATCACACTATGCCAAAGATCAGAGCCAATCACTAGATGAGTCCTCCTCACCAAGTAACAAACACCTTGCTGTTCTGAATAGAACCTGCTTGCTGTGGTCACCTCAAGTCTCTCTGTGCCTGTCTCTTTCCTCCTTGACCTCTTCCTACGTGTGACTGATCGATTTGACATGATGGAGTTGACCAGGACGCGTGGCAACACCGAGTCCACGCGGTGACCACCACTCTGGCACGCCGTGGACATGAGCTGCGCATCGTTTGCTTGGGCCCCTCGTCTCCTTGTCGGTTCTGTGCGTTTAGTCATGTCTAACAGCTCTGTCGTGGCCTCGCCTTCACTCTGGAACTCTCTCCCCCTCTGGATTCTTCCTCTTCACATCACGGCGATCGCCGCCGAGACCCTGTTCGCCCGTGACCGAGCGGTCACCTCCCCCGTTGGCTCCTTCCTCCCTGAGCCATCGCGTCGCAGTGAATGCTCGTCAGGTCGGCCGCTTGCCGACGCCGAAAACCCTCCAGCCACGTCACCACGAGCTCCAGTGACCGGCTAAGATTGCCACGGCGGCCGTGCCTATCCTCCCTCGTCGCCGCAGCTATATAAGGACCCCCGAGCCCTCTCGTTCTCACCATCCTCCCCTCCTCGCTCCACTGATCCTCCCCGACCCACCCATACCTCGCCGGAGCCCCTCCTCATCCCCAATCACCGCCATGGCCGCTGCCTCGGTCCTCCTAAATTGGAGCAAACCGAGCCCTCTTTCTCCATTCTACTACCACCAGAGCATTCCCGAGGCCTCCACAAACCTCCCCATTCCCTCGCCTCGTCACCGGAGCCACCGAGACCGCGCGCCCCAAGAGTCGGCCGCCACCGCCCGAACCCTCTGTTGCCGTGAGCTGCGGCTGCCCTGGGCTTCTCCGGCGCTGGGAGATGGGCCAGCTGAGTGCGGCACCTCGCGGCGAGCTCGCCGGTGGCCTCGCCTCGGCCGGAGACGGCCGGAGCCGACCGGGCCAGCGCCGGCGGCGCCCTGCTGTGCCCCTCCTCTGACCCGTGCGGGAGCGGGCGAAGAAGAAGACTACCGGGGCCAGTCGGGCCCCACATCGCCTCCCGACCCCACCTGTCAACGACCAAGCGTTGACCCCGCCTAGGCCACGCCACTTAAGTGGAGGCGTATTCTTCGGAATACGTCTTCCCCTCTCGAAAACGTATTTCTGCTGCTGTTCAGGCAAAAGTGCGCTTTCCATTCTGTAAAGCGTATTTCCAGAAATGCGTCTTCTGTTTTAACAGTCAGGGGCTAGTTTGTGAAAATTCTTTTTATAGAATAGTCCCTAAACTTCGTCGGGCTATAACTTTTTGCCCGTAACTCCGATCGAGGTGATTCCAAAGCCCACTTCTTCGTCTTGTCGAGCCTGTTTTGTTGGTACCATTTTCATCATGTGTATCCACAGTGAAAATGACCATTTTGCCCTTGCCCGTAAACAGACCCCTCCGAGAGAGAACAGTTTCCGGCAATCGTCTCCGCGGACTTCCCGCACTTCTTTCCGATGGTTCCTTCATCCCCAGGCAGGCCACGACAGCCACTTGCATGATGGACTTGTAGTAGCTATGGTTTTCAACTTGAATAATTATTATGTGCATGTTAATATCTATATGCTTATGTGACCTGCTAGTTATCAAGTATTCATTGATATCATTATGCTCATGATTAATACTTGCAGTAGTTCAATTAGGATGATGACATGTCTGCATGCTTTGTTGTCATCAGTTATGACTATACTGATGCTGTTCATGCTCACCATGCTCGTATGCATTTAGCTGGTTAAATGCTTGCGTGCTGTTGATGCTATGATCCAGATATTATGTTGTCCATCCCTGCTTAGGTTGTCTCATGTTCATATGTGTTATGATTTCATCATGTTATCATGGCTCAGCATGGCATCCTTCAAATTTAACCAGATGTTAATCGAACTTGAACACCTGTTGGCTGAGTCATAGTGCGGACTGAACCGAGCTCACCAGTGCAACCACACTTGCTGGGATGGGGCAGCCCTAATTCGGTCTATTGTTATGCCTCTCACCGGTGCCTCCAACTAGGGAAGGTTATGAGCGCGTGCTACCCTGATCAGGTAGGCGGCTATAACCTTGTGAACCCAGTTGAGTTATTGTGCACAGTTCCCCGTTTGGGACAGTTTTGTTTGGCCATGATGATGGTAGGTGTCGGAAGGACACAGGGGTCACCCATGACATAGCCCAAAGGGGAGTTTGTCGGAGTGGCCGGGAGAGTGCCATGCAATAGATTGGGTTTTGTCGGAATGTCGTTGGTCCACCCGAATGGGAGCACGAGGCCATGAGTTCCGTGGTGTGGGTACAATGTACTAACCTCTGCTGAGTGTATATAATCTATCGATAGCCGCGTCCTCGGATATGGGCACAGTTCATAGTAGGACACACTATGGGTCAACAGTATAATAATCTTGCTTATAACAACCCTGTTCGATGAGAAAGAAGTTGGTTGATCTTTATGTGATCATGAGAGGATCACCGTGGTATCGAGGATACCGACGTTGGTTGATCATGAGCATGTGAGGATCACTGTGGTATCATGGATACCAGATTTGTTTGATAGTGTTATGTGGTGATCTCGGGTAAAGACCAAGCTCCCTGTGATCATGTTATCACTACGGTATTGTAATACCAAGTTTGGTTGGTCCTGAGGTTATCGTGTGGCACACACGATGGTAAGTTCTTACATGTGAGGGTTACGGGGTAAACTCACGACAGAGTAAGTTGCAACCTGTTGCATGTAGTATATGCCATGCCATGTTTATTGTTCTAGCATCATCATGTTTACACCTGCTCACCTGTAAGTGCCATGATGTTCCTTGTCTTGATTGCTTTGGTTGCTGTGAGCTTGCGAGTACATTCAAAGTACTCACCTGGCGTGTCATGCCAGTTTGCAGGTCATGCCATGATTGCTTGCTTGACGAGGATTCCGAGTTTGCGAGCTAGGATACGCGTTCCAGCCAGAGTTCCTGCGGAGTGGAGTTCACCATCGCCGTCGTTGTTCCGCTGCCGAGAGTTACTCCGGTTCCTCGGGTGATCCACTGTTAGCATAGAGCTACCCTGGGCAGGCGTAGCATCACCGTGCCGATGTAATTCATGTACCCTTGTAACCTTATCCATAGTAATAAAGAGCTGATTTGTTCTATGCCAATAGTGCCGTATTCCAGAAGACTTGTCTCTGGGCTGGAATACGGGGCGTTCCGGTTTCCTCTGAGCCGGGGTGCCACACCAGGTAGAGAGAGAAAACGGTCATGAACATGCATTATGCATAAGTAACATTGGATACTAGCATGAGTAGGATATGAACAACATGAACATAAATATCATAGAGGCTATGTTGGTTTTGATTCAACTACATGCATGAACATGTGCCAAGTCAAGCCACTTGAAACATTCAGAGGAGGATACCATATCATCATACCACATCACAATCATTTTAATGCATGTTGAAATACAAGATGAATCATTATCCACTCCTAGCTACTTAAGCATGGCATGAGAAACTATAATATCTAATTGTCATTGCAAACATGTTTGATCATAATATGCTGAATCATGGATAATAGGTTAAACATAGTTACAAAAATAGAACAAGTTGAGTTCATACCCGTTTCTCTCTGCCACAGCCAGTTCATCAAATATCGTCATTATTGCCTTTCACTTGCACGACCGAATGATATGAAAATAATAATAGTGCAAGAGTGCCATGGACTAAGCTGGAATCTGCAAACATTTTATTCAAAAAGGAGAAGACAAGGTAATATGGGCTCTTTGTTAGATCAATATCAATGCATATGAGAGCCACTCAACATTTTCATCGTGGTCTTCTCCTTGGTATGACTTAATAAAAGGAAAATAATTTCAGAGAAACAGACTGAAATATTTTTGGAGTTTTTAGTTTTTCTTGAAGAAACCAAATTAAAGAGAAAAGCAAAAACGAGAAAAACTATTTACATGGGAGAGCTCCCAACAAGCAAAAGAAGAACAAGGAAATCTTTTTGGGTTTTCTTTTTAATACTGCAACTAGCTAAACTAGAAAGAAAAACCGAAAAGAAGCAAGAAACTTTTTTTGGATTTTTTCAAAGTTTTTCAAACACACAAGAAGAAAGCGAGAAAATAAATCTAGCATGGATAATACAATGAAAAAGTGTGAACACCGACAACCGGAATGAAATGTGTGAACATGAATGTAATGTCGGTGGAAATACGTACTCCCCCATGCTTAGGCTTTTGGCCTAGCTTGGTAATCACCATTTGTAGTAGCCGTCCGGTCCCATCTCGAAGTGCTGTTGGACGGGTACCTGAGCGTCCCACTCCTGAGGCTCCTCCTCTGCCTTTGCCTGGGCATTTTGGTAGCCAATAATATCCTGAGGCTTGATCCTGTATCCGGCCCTGGCAATAGAATCAAACAAAGCAGGTGCAGGCAACGGAATAATATCACAGGTATCCACACTGAAAACCAGGTTGTAAGGAAAATTATTAGTAGAATCATCAATATTAGTAAACTGGCGATCTTTCATCGCCTGGTGATCCAAATAGACCTTGGGTAAACGATAGTCATGTTGGCGAATTTGAACGTTAAAGTGACTCGCTAAACTAGTAGCATAAATACTGCCATGAATTTTTCCCTTGGCTCTGTTAAGGTGTAGACGGCGTGCAATAATGGCCTCTAGGCTATAGGTGTTATCGCCGTATAGTGCATGGCGTAAGATGGCAAAGTCAGGAGTGCAACATGCACCGACTTTCTCTCTAGCAATTAAACATTTAGCAATGAATAGAGCAAAATAATGCACAGAAGGAAACTGCAAACTAGTAGCAGTGACACTCGACACACCTCTCTCATCTCCCACTGACAGTGTGCGATAAAAGTCCTCAAACTCTGCAGGCCTAGGCTCTCTTATTTCCCCATCAGAAGGGATCAAGTATACATCGCAAAAATCAGTAAGTGGCATCTGACGGGTTTCAGCATATAAATTAAACTGCACCTCAGGGGGGTTATTCCTACTCAGAAAATGAAAGCTTTGCACAAAGGAATTTGTGAGGAGATGGTATTGTTCACACTTAGCTGCGATGAAGTCGGTAAGCCTAGCATTAGCAGCAAATTGTGTGAACTCTTGATGGATCCCGGCTCCATCCATGAAGGGGTTATGCGGCCATTCGCACGGCCACACCTCCGCCCTTCTCCGAGTATGGAGGTCATTGTCCGATGATTCCGCAATGACTCCCTTAGAGCTCTTCTTGGAGGAAAACTTCCTAAAGAAGCTCATCTTATTCCTATGAACAAAATTCTGAAAATTTTAGTCCACAAAATTTTTGTCAAGAAAACTTCACAAGATTGATAGCAACTACTCATAAGGGTCCATATAGGCCATATTAAGCATTCAAACAACTTAGAACTCTAAGAATTCAACATGCAAGCTCATCTATAGTAGCACCAAGAGTAGCTAATTATTCAAAATATAAACTGTCATGGGGATTTCTCGACAGATGCCAGGGGGTGGCTTATCATGGTTGGGGCCATGAGATCGTCGTCGGGTCCTGGAAGCGGGAGTGGGCACAAGCTCGGACGGACACGAGATCTACCCAGGTTCAGGGCTCTCCTAAGAGATGAAACCCCTACTCCTGCTCTGCGGGGTCTCCGCATGATCACTATGAAGCAAAGAGTACAATGGTGCTCCTAGAGCTGTTCGGCTAGAGGAGGAAGAAGGGCAAGGCTAGCTCTCTCCTCTCCCTGGCTATGGTGTGTGTAGAACTGAAGTGGAACATGAGAGGAACCCACACATTGCATGGGTGTGGCCTGGGGGGTTTTATAGGCCAACTCCCCAGGGGTACAATGGTAATATGGCCGGGTGGTAGGCCCCGGCTGCCAGTGTCTATGGGGGCCGGGTTCTCCGTCGGCTGCTAGGGCCCGCCTCTGCCGGGCTCTGCCGGCTGCCGAGGAACTGGCCGACAGGTGGGGCCCGCTGCCTGTGGGCCCTGCTGACGGCTCTTCGCTGTGGCACCGCCCGTGCTGACGGAGGCCTTGTCAGGCGCGCCATGGCTACGGCGCCGCACTGAGCGGGTCGGCGGCTGCCCGGCGGTGCCTTACTGTAGCCATGTGGCCGTGATTTGGGGAAGGCATGGCGCACTGTGGCCATGCCCCAACTTGTCTCTTGGTCGGGCTCAGACTCCAAGGGAGGGGGCGGGCCACCTGTTAGGAGCTGGCCCACACCCTTGCCGACTTCTGGAGCGCGCCGTCTTCTGGGGGTCCGCCGTGTTCTAGGAGGCGGCCCACTGGTTCCGCCCGGCCTGAGAGGCCGGCCTTGCGACCACCCGGACTGAGGGGCTTGGTCAGCCCCGATGTCTTGGAGTATGGTTAAGTGCTGATGAGGCTACCCGGGGTCTATTCCCCCGACAGTAGTCCCCGAAGCTGGTGAGGTTCTATGGCTTTTAGCAGCCGGAGGGCCTCAGCAGTTTCCCTTTAGAGTGATCTTCCGCCTTCTGCTCCGTCCGGCTGGGAGGAGCCGGATGCCAGGAGCCGGCCGAGGCTGCTGCCGCCTGGTGGAATTCGAATCGGCAGGCGGGAGTCGGGGCGGCGCCGCCCACCGAACACACGCCACGTGGCGCCCGTAGGCCAGGCCGGCCTGCCAGCCCACGCGCGCGACGGGACGTCGCCACAGGCCCGGGCCCGCCACTACAGGGCCTCGGCTAGCGCGCGGATTCGCTGCGGCCGAGGCGGGCGGTTGCCCTTCTGCGGCGCACTAAATGTGCCATAACCGTGCGGAAAACCCGGGGTCATGTGGGGCGTGGGGCGCAGTTAATCCCACGCCCGCACGTTGCCTCGGCTTTGTCTCTGTTGGTTATAAAGAGGGGGGAGGAGGAGCGGCTGCAGAATGCACGTGCACCCCCTCCCCACTCTCTCTTCTCCCCTCACCATTGCTGCTGCTGTGCTGCTCTGCCGCCGCCGAAGCACTACCGCGGTCGCTTCCCTTGTCGCCGTCGTCTTGCCGCGGTCGCCGCTTCGTCGAAGCAGCCTCTTCACCGCGGTTACCACCGCGGCTCCGCTGCCTCGCATCATCGCCGCGACGCCCATCGTCTTCTTCTCCGTTGAGCTCCCCCTTGTCTTCCCCGCGCCATGGCGAAAAGCGGATGGATGGGTTCTGTCATCCATGACGATCACGTCGATTTCCTCGGCGTGACGCGAAGGCTGCCTCGCTCCGACAATGTGGGCGTGTGCATTCCTCCTGCACCGGAGATCTCGCCACGGCCGAAGCCCAGCGAGTACGTCGTCTTCCGCGCTCACTTCCTCCGCGGCTTCGCACTCCCGGCCAGCGGCTTCTTCCGGGAGTTTCTTCACTTCTTTCGACTATAGCCGCACCACCTCACCCCCAACACGGTGGTGTGCATCTCCACCTTCGTCACCTTCTGCGAGGGGTATCTCAGCGTTTTGCGGACTATCAAGCTCTGGGGTAGGTTCTTCTACCTCAAGCTCAGAACGGCGGCAAAGGATGAGCCGGCTCCGTGCAGGGCGTGTGTGGCCGTGAGGCGCTTAGGAGGCGGCACGCGCTTCCCGTCGATCCCTCTGCACGAGTCGGCCAAGCTTTGGTAGAGGTCGTACTTCTACGTCCGGAATCTCCGGAACGCTGACTACATCAACCTGCCGGCCTACGCGCCCGGGCCGCCTGCTGGGCTGCGCGACAACTGGCAACAGCAGCCGCCCAAGCGCCCCCTGCCAGCCCATATCATCAACGTCCTCGCCCGGCTGGAGGAGATGACGAGCCGGGAGGGGCTCAAGCCGGCCGACCTGCTAGCCGGCTTCATCATGCGTTGGTTGTCGCCACTTCAGCTTTGGCCTCACCTCATCAGCCAGATGAGCGGCCGCCGGGATCCATGTCGGATGTCGACCAAGGAGATGCCGAGGGTGGAGGTGGCCCGCCATGTCAACGACATCTCCAACTGCAAGCTCAGTGAGGCGGAGTGGCGCATTGGCAAGGAGCCTTACAGCCGGGCCAACCCCCCTCCGGCGGTAAGTACCAGATCCAGCTATTTTATTTGCAATATCCTTCGTCCCTCCATCTTGACCAGTCGGCTTTTGTGGCAGCGCTTCGCGGGCAAAGGCACGCCGACTCCTGGCCACGAGTGGATGTCGGACCGCGAGGATAGCGACACCGAAGATCCCGAGCTAGGGGCTACCGCCATGGAGGAAGGCGGCGACGAGGTGGTCGCTGGAGCAGGCGGCGGAGGAGAAGGAGGCCCCGAGGCAGGCGGCTCCGCAGGAGGCGGCGGAGGAGCAGGCGGTCCTGAAGCGGGCGGCTCTGCGTGAGGCGGAGGAGGAGGAATCGGCGATGTTCGGGCTTGGCCGGACGACGATGAAGGCGGCGAGGAGCAGCGCCCGCCTAGGGGGGGAGGCACGGGAACAGGAGCCAGAACCTCTTCGCCGCGGCCGGCCGCTGCACCCGGTGGGCACAAGCGCCGCCTGGCGGGGAGGTTCGGCAGCCACCCACCCAAGAAGGCAAAACAGGCGGACGCCACCAAGCGGCACGAGGCCCAGAAAGCGGCCACCAGCCGGAAGGGGCCCAAACCCATGCCGCTTACGTCCGGGTAAGCGCACTTGCCGCTCTGGCTTCATGTTTTCCTTCTTTCTTGGGGTGTTTCCTCATCTTTGCTTTCTTATTGAGCAGGACGGCTTTCGCCGTCACGCATGCTTCATCCGCCTCACTGATGGACCCAGTGGACGGCTCCGCGGATGCTCGGTGTCCGGATCCAGCTGCTGCCCTCCAGAAGGCGCAGGAGAGGAACGCGCGTGAGGCGCAGGAGGCCCTGGCCGCGGAGAAAGTGGAGGCAGAGGCGGAGGGGGTGGCGCAGGCGGAGGACGTGACTAAGGCGCAGGCGGGGGCCGACGCCAGGGTGACGGCGGATCCGGCCTGTGGCGGGGTCCCAGAGACCGTCGTCTTCGAACAGCCGGAGGTGGAGATGGAGGAGAACAAGACGCCGCCTGGGGCGGCCGGGGCCGACCAGTCGGTGCCGGAGCTTCTGGTCGCCGACACCGTCATCCCGGAGGTGGAGGAGACCCAGCGCGCGCAGGATGCTGGCGGACGAGGAAGCGGCGAGCCCAACCCGCCGGGGGTACCACCGGCCGGCACCCAGCGCGCGCCGACGGCCTTGGTGGTGCGTGCTCCTGCGCGCCGACGTGCGACGCGGGCGACATCAGAGCCCAGGCGGCAGGTGGAGGCTGCAGCCTCGAGCTCGCGGGGAGCCAACGCCGAGGCCACGAGCGCCCCTCCTTCAGGCTGGGTGGCGGGGGCCGGCTCGGCCGCCTTGAACTTGGCGGTGCGCGACCTGGAGGACCGGTTCCTCGCCCAGAACGCCACTCTGCAGAGGGCGAGGGAGGAGCTATTGGCGACGCGGTCAGCCGTCCGGGTACGTACACCTTATTTTGCTATATTTTTTGTCTTGTAATCTTGCGTGGGGGCGCGCCGGCTGCTGAGCAGGCGGGTTGGAACTCCAAGGTGTTCTTTTCTTTGGCTAAAACGCTTGCCGCTGTTGCAGGACTACCACAACATGCGGGCGGCCGCGTACAACACGCAGAACCTGGCGCTCACCACCCGGACTACTGAGCTGGCTCAGAGCCAAAGTAAGTAAGCCAGCTTTCAGTGGGGGCGCACCAGCGCACCCACTGGGTGTAGCCCCCGAGATTTGGGCCGACTGTTGAGCAGTCGGGCCAGATCTTTTCTGGTAGGCTTGTTTTCGTTTTTGTCGAAGTAGATGATGATGCTTTCTGTCTTCTTCTTGTAGCGGCTGCCGCCTAGTTGAGGGAGCACGTGGCCGAGCTCGAGGGCCAGCTTCGGGTTTTGGGGCTGGAGCGCGACCAGGCGGCCGCGGCTCGCGACCGGCTGGAGAAGGAGCTGGCGGAGCTGGCCGAACGCCACACGGACCAGGTCCGGATGCTGAAGGCGGACGAAGAGCGTCTGACGACCGAGTTCGAGACTCAACGCTCGGCCTGGGCCAAGAGGGAGAAGCTCCTTGATGACGGCTACTCCGTGATTGAGGACATGTTTGACGGTGCGTCTCTCTTCTCCGGGTTGTGGGTAGCTGATTGTTAGCTGTCGGCTGTCGCTGGAAGCCGGCCTCTGACATCTTTGTCTTCTTCTTGAGCAGAGTTCCTCCCGGGTTACTCCGTCTCTGTTTGCATGGCCATCGAGGCCCAGCGCAAGGAGCAAAGGCGGGAGGGCAAGGAGATCGCGCAGGACCGGCCTCAGACCATGGGCGAACAGCTCACGGCCGTCCGGATGTGCCTCGAGCCCACGCGCCGCCTGCTCCGCCGGCTTCAGCGCGCCGGGTCGCAGGTCTTGGAAAGCTTGTGGCCGGGTGCTCAGATCCCACGGACTCCCAGTCGGACGGGCGACTGGCTGGAGGTGGCGGCAGGAGGCTCGAAGCCTGGAAGAGCTCCACGGCGCGGTCCGGGGCTACGAAGGCTCTAGAGTTCTTCAAGGCCTGGTACCCCGGCGTGCGCCTGGCACAGCTGGCGACCTTTCACCAAGAGGCGCTGCCGGAGCTGGCGGCGGTGCACGAGGACATCGCCATCCGCGCGGCGGCCATCGCTGACTATGCTGATGTCGACGTCTTCGTCTCAGAGCGGGGAGATGACGGCGCCGTGGTTCCTCCGTGCTGGTTCGGTCTGAACCCGTCGGACGGGGAGGACTCAGCGGAGGAGATCGCCTCCAGCGACGAAGGCGACGAGGGCGACGAGGACGAGGAAGGCGGCTACGTCTCACCAGACGGCGGAGCTACCAGCCGGACTCGGCCCGACCCAGCACCGACTAGCGACCAGCCGGAGACCACGTCAGCCTCTGTAGACCGCCAGGTCGAGACTCCGCAGCCGGAAGCCCCACCAGCCGGAGCTACGCCTACCGCCGACCAGTCCGTGCAGCCCGAGGGGCCGTCCGCCTAGAAGGCCTGTTATCCTTTTTTGAGTTTTTTCTGTCTTCGTGCTTGAAAACCATGTCAGTTATGCACAGTTCCACCCACTGGGGGTGTATTTTGAAACTTGATGAATGCTGGCCTTGATCCCTTTTGCAATGTACAAAGTTTAAATCCCCACATTTTACATGTGTTGCCGGGTTCTAGATTGAATTTGCTTTTGCCCTCTTTGGCTTTTTCCTTTGCCGTGTTCCCTTGGACACCTCCCTGCCAGCCGGACAGCCGTGCTGCGGTCTGTGGCTGGGTCAGGGGCTTGGTCATTTAGAACGGGCAAGTTACTTCAGCCGCTTAGAGCGTAACTTAGTCGAGCGAGAAACTGGCCTGCCGGCTGCTGAGCAGACGGACGAGGGAGGCGAGGGGCCGGCTTGGCCGTAGTCGGCATTTTCCTTAGTCGTTTTGCGTTTCCGGTCTTTGACTCTTGCCAGTCAGACAGCTGCGCTGTGAGCTGTGACATGGAGCAAAGAGAGGGCTTTGGCGTCGGCACACTACTAGTCGGCTTCGGCTGGTGCGAACTTAGGCCAAGACGGCAAACCCCCGGGTCAGCTGACCGGAACCCGGACGGGGCAAGAACTCAACTCATGGTATAAGCTTATCTCATGGATTAAAAGGTAGCCCCCGAGTGCATCTCGGGGGACCTGAGGTCTTTACTTAATACAAAAGTTGGCGTGGTACATACACTCGCTTTAACTGTGAAACGGACGAAGTAGGTTCGCGTTCCATGGCCACTTCGTCTCTTCGCCGGCTGTGCTTTGCTTGCGTGCCCTGGGCTTTTGGGCATCGATGAGGTAGTACGAGTCATTACCCAGGGCCTTGCTGACGATGAAGGGGCCTTCCCAAGGTGCTGCGAGCTTGTGCTGGCCGGCTGATCGCTGGATCAGGCGGAGCACAAGGTCGCCTTCGCGGAAAGTGCGTGGCTTGACCTTCTTTTTGTGGTAGAGGCGTAGGCTCTGCTGGTAGATGGCGGACCGGCTGCACGCTAGCAGCCGGGCCTCTTCCAACAGGTCGACGCCGTCTTCTCGTGCCTCCTTTGCTTCCGCCTCCATGTACATAGTGACACGAGGCAAGTCAAACTCGATATCTGTGGGGATGATAGCATCGGCACTGTACACGAGGAAGAAGGGCATAAAGCCGGTTGATCTGTTGGGTGTGGTCCGAAGACTCCAGAGGACGGCCGGCAGCTCATCGATCCAGCAGCCGGCCGATCGCTCTAGCGGCTCGATCAGGCGGGGCTTGATGCCAGACAGGATGAGGACGTTTGCTTGCTCCACTTGGCTGTTTGACTGCGGATGGGCAATGGACGCTTGGTCCAGTCGGATACCTTGGTTTGCGCAGAAACGGGCCAAGGCGCCTTTGGCAAAGTTGGTGCCGTTATCGGTGATGATGCTGCGGGGAACGCCGTATCGGACGGTGACGTCGGCGACGAACATGACGGCAGTCGGACCATTCAGCTTCTTGATTGGCTTGGCTTTTATCCACTTGGTGAATTTGTCCACGGCGACCAGCAAATGAGTCATGCCGCCGCGTGCTGTCTTGAAAGGACCTACCATGTCCAAACCCCATACGGCAAACGGCCAGGTGATGGGGATGGTCTTGAGGACAGAAGCCGGCTGGTGTTGCTTGGTGCTAAACTTCTGGCACCCTTTGCAATTCTTGGCCAACTTCTTGGCGTCGTCCAATGCAGTCGGCCAGAAGAAACTATGGCGGAAGGCTTTGGCTACGAGGGACCTGGAGGTGGCATGGTGGCCACATTCGCCTTGGTGGATATCTCTGAGTATCTCCATGCCCTTCTCCGGCTCCACACAGCGCTGATAAACGCCGGTCACGCTCCGCCTGGCGAGCTCTCTGTTGACGATGGTGTAGGCGCCTGCCCGGCGCTAGATCTGTCGGGCTAGCACTTTATCTGCTGGTAGCACGCGGCTTACCAGATATTCGCGGATGGGCTGCGCTTAAGATGGGGCCGCCACCACCGTGAAGACGGCAACTGGTACGAGGGTGGCCGGGTCGGGAGGCGGCGGGCTGGAGCCGGTCGCTCCTGGTGGTGTCGAGGAAGTCCCCGGGCCGACTGCTGTAGTCCCCGAGCCGACTGCTGCAGTCCCCGGGCCGACTACTGAAGTCCCCGGGCCGGCTGCTGGAGTCCCCGAGCCGGATCCGACTGCTCCGGGGTCAGCCGGCATGAAGATGAAGTCGGACTCTAGCGATGGCTTGATAGACGGCTTGCGCAGACACTCGAGGGAGACACCAGCTGGTATGGCCTGCCGGGTAGAGCCAATGCGGGCGAGGGCGTCCGCTGCGTCGTTGTCGGCTCTTGGCACGTGGAGGAACTCGCACCCATCGAAGTGCCCGCTCATCTGCTGGACGAGGAAGTGGTAGCTTGCCATGTTGGCGTCCTTGGCGTCCCAGTTGTCGGACGACTACTGGACCACCAAGTCCGAGTTGCCGTAGCAGAGGATGCGGCGGATGCCGATCTCCTTGGCCAGTCAAAGCCCAAAGATGAGCGCCTCGTACTCGGCTACGTTGTTGGAGGCGGCGAAGTGGATCTACAGCGTGTACTTCAGTTTGTCGCCTTTGGGAGAGGTGAGGACGATGCCGGCTCCCAAGCCGGTGCACATCTTTGAGCCATCAAAGTGCATCCGCCAATGCGTAGAATCCGGCACTGGCGGCAGGTACTGGGACTCGGCCCAGTCGACGAGGAAGTCGGCCAGCGCTTGGGACTTGATGGTGGTGCGGGGCTGGTAGAGAATGGTGTGGGGAGCCAGCTCGATGGCCCACTTGGCCACCTAGCCCAAAGCATCTCTGTTGCCATGAACTCGGCAAGGGGGCAGTGCAGACAACCGTGATGGTGTGCTATTGGAAATATTGCTTCAGCTTCTTGGCGGCAAAGTACACGCCGTAGCACATCTTCTGGTAATGAGGGTAGTTCTGCTTGGAGGCGGACAAGACTTTGCTCAAGTAGTACACCGGCCTCTGGACCGGCTGTACCTTGCCGTCTTCTGCACGCTCGACGACGATCACCGTGCTGATGACTCGGTTGGTGGCGGCGATGTAGAGGAGCATGGGCTCTTTAGCAGCCGGAGCCGCCAAGATAGGCGGCATGGACATCATGCGCTTGAGCTGAAGAAAGGCTTCGTCCGCCTGGTTGTTCCACTCGAAGCAAGTGGTTTTCTTCATGAGCTGGTACAGGGGGAGTGCCCTCTCGCCCAGCCGACTGATGAAACGGCTGAGGGATGCCAGGCACCCTGTGAACTTTTGGACGTCACGCAGCTTGGTGGGTCTCTCCATCCGCTCGATGGCCTTGATCTTCACGGGGTTGCACTGCCGCGTTCAGAGACAAGGAAGCCAAGGAGCTGGCCGGCTGGTACTCCGAAGACAGACTTCTCCGGGTTGAGCTTGATGTTGAAACGGCACATGTTCTCAAAGGTCTCCTTGAGGTCCTCCATCAGGGTACCACGCTTCTCCGTCTTCACCATAATGTCGTCCACATAAACGTGGGCATTGCGTCCGAGTTGCTTCAACAAGCACTTCTGCATACAGCGTTGGAAGGTGCCGCCAGAGTTCCTCAAGCCAAACGTCATGGTGATGTAGCAGAAGGCGCCGAATGGTGTGATAAAGGCGGTCTTCAAGCGATCGGCCGGATCTAAGTTGATCTGGTGGTAGCTGGAGTATGCATCCAAGTAGGACGGCAGCTCGCAGCCAGCCGTGGAGTCTATCACTTGGTCGATCCGTGGCAGGGCAAACAGATCCTTGGGGCAGCCTTGTTGAGGCTTGTGTAGTCGATACACATGCGCCACTTGTTATTCTTCTTCAAGACAAGGACTGGGTTGGCAAGCCAGTCCGGGTAGAACACTTCCATGATGAAGCCGGCTGCCAGAAGCCGAGCGATTTCTTCACCAATGATTCTTCTCTTCTCTTCTGATATGCGGCGGAGGTGTTGCCTGCCTCACATGTAGTTTGTGCTCGACGAAATCCGTCGAGACACCCGGCATGTCTTTGGGGGACCATGCAAAGATGTCTCGATTCTCATGAAGGAAATCGACGAGCTCGCCTTCCTATTTGCTGTCGAGGTTGATCCCTATGACAGCAAATCTCCCCGGGTGCGCTGGGTCCAAGGCAATCTTCTTGGTTTCCTTGGCCGGCTGGAAGGAGGCCCCTGCTTCCGTCTCCTTGGGATCAGTCGGCATGGCCGGCTTCTCGCTGGCCATGGCTACCATCCGGTCAAGGAGGCGCTTCTCTTGAGCGATGACGAGGGACTCGGCCAGTTTGCTGCTAGCGGCGGTGCAATCTAGCGACTTCTGTTAGTCGCCGGCAACAGTGATGATGCCCTTGGTACCCGGCATCTTGTCCTTCAGGTAGGCGTAGTGCGGGACCATCATGAATTTGGCTAGTGCCGGGCGACCCAAGAGCGCGTGGTAGGGGTTGTCTAGGTCGACCACCTCAAACCAGATTGGCTCGCAGCGGAAGTGGTTCTTGTCGCCGAACAAGACATCGATTTTGATATTGCCGATTGGAGAGCAGGAAAGGCCAGGAACTATGCCGTGGAAGACAGTCCGGCTAGGCTAAAGATGCTTGACCTTGATGTCCAACCGCTCCATGGTCTCGCAGTATAGGATGTTGATGCTGCTGCCGCCATCTATCAGAACTCGGCCGAAGCGGAAAGTCCGTCTCTCCGTTGATTCCAGCACCAAGGCGTATGCACCCGGCGAGGGCATCACGGCCGGGTGGTCAGCTTGGCTCTAGGTGACGGGCCTCTCGGACCAGTGCATGAAGGTGGGGACCTCTAAGCGGACAGCATTCACCTTGCGGCGCTGCTGCCGTCTGCTGTGCTTGTCATCGGCTTCGCTTGTGAAGACGACGTAGGTGGCGTTCTCTTCGGGGAACTCATCTTGCAGCATGCCGGCAGCTCGGGCCGGTTGCTGAACAGCCGAAGCTACCTGGCCGGCTGGTGGAGGAGGCGACAGGGCCTCGCCCTTGGCAATCCGGGCCAGCCAGTTGCACTTTCGGGTGGTGTGGTTGGACGGCTTCGCGCCGCTATGGAACTTGCACGGGGCATCAAGGGCTTGCTTAAAGGAGAAGGCAGGCTGCCAGGCACCCTTGCCGCCCCGCTGACACTTGGGGCCGGGCAGCCCAGCCGGCTACTGATCCTCGACAGTGGCCACCTGCCGGTTGTTGGAAGCCGATTGAGGGGGCTTGCGCTTGTTTTCATTCGGTTGTTGGCGCCGGTTGGTGTCACCAGCCGGAGTTTGGGAACCCGGTTGGACCACCCTGCCGGCCGCGTCAACCCGGATCTCTGACGTCATGGAGGAGTCGGCGGTGGCATACTTGTCAGCCACGACCAGGAGCTCATCCAAGGTACCTGGCTCATCGCACAAGAGCTTGTGCTTGAGCAGAGTGCCCTCTCTGCACTGGGCGATGAAGTACTCGATGGCCTGCACCTCGTGGACCCCCTCGCAGGAGTTGCGTAGCTAGCCCTAACGCGTCAGGTAGTCGCGAGTAGACTCGGTCGGCCCCTGAACGTAGATGGAGAGCTGGCGCGGCTTGGGGGGCTGCTTGTACGTACTGGTGAAGTTGCGGACGAAGGCGTCACTGAAATCTACCCAGCTGTTGATGCTGTTGGGCTTGAGGCTGTTCAGCCACGTCCGGGAGTAGTCGATCAGCCAATCTTCCGGCTTCACGACGCCGTTGTACTTGGGCGTGTCTCTGGGGAGCGTGAACCCTCTGGGAAAGGGCTCATTGCGGATGCGGGGGCCGAAGCAGGCTGGCCCGATTGCGCGCTCCTCTTCCAACAACTGGGACTGAGCCAGCTGCTCGATCTGATGGCGTGCGTCGTTTTCACCGACTGCTTCGCGGGGGCCGAGCCGGCTGTCGAGCGTCGGGTGACCAGGAGGCGGCGCGGGAGTGGCTGCCCTCTCCCTTCGAGGAGGCGAGTGCTCTTCCGGCCGGCGTCGAGGCTCCGGGTTTTGGAGCACTAGGTGGCTGCCCGCTATAGTGCGGCGCATACACTGGCTGTTGCTAGCAGCCGGCTCTGGGTCTCGCGGCTGCCCGCGGCCTCCGCCGCTGGGGGACTGAGAGGTCGCGCCGTTCTCGTGACGGGGCTCGTGTGTGTCGACCCGTCGGCCTGCTTGAGCTCGTCTGCGGCCGCCTGGGCAGCACACATGTTCTGCGCTGGGGTCTCGTAGACCGGGCGTTCGACCCCCAGCATGCTGGCAATCGCAGCGCCGCGTTGCCGGATGGTGCTGGCCCGGCTAGGCTCATCCGCAGCCGGCGTCACACGGACCACGCGGTCGATCTCGCGCTGAGTGGCTTCAGCTCGGCGCTTCAGCACCGCCATCTGGGAGGCGCTGTCGAAAAGCTTGACGCGGAACTCCGCCAGCTCCTCTTGGCTGGCGCCAGGGGGAGGAGGCGTCGCCAGGGTGCGTATGGTCGCTTCCAGCGGATCCTGGTTAGATCCCCAGCGCCCAGGCCATCGTCGATGACCATCACCTCCGCGAAGGTGCTGGCGTTGAGCGCGCCGATAGGAGCGTCGCTGGCGGCAGGAAGGAGGGGATCGTCGACGATCTCCACGTAGCTGGGGAAGTTGTCGGTGGAGGCCGTGTCGACGAGAGCGAGCTTGCCGAAGAGTTTGGTGAGGGAGTCGGCCGCTCGTGCATCGGCGGCGGGCTCGTCGAAGAGGCTGAGCTCGCTGAAGAGGCCAGCGAGGCTACCCGCGGGGAAGGCGGTTCCCATGTCAGGCAATGCGCCGAGGTCGGCGCGGGCGGGCGCATCGGGCCGGCTGATCTCGCCAGCCGTGGCACACTCGCTGGAGAGGAACAAGGTTCCCGTCCAGAACGTGTCTCCGGCCGATGTCGCTGCTCGCCCCACGGTGGGCGCCAACTGTCGTGGGGATTTCTTGACAGATGCCAGGGGGTGGCTTATCATGGTTGGGGCCATGAGATCGTCGTCGGGTCCTGGAAGCGGGAGTGGGCACAAGCTCAGACGGACACAAGATCTACCCAGGTTCAGGGCTCTCCTAAGAGATGAAACCCCTACTCCTGCTCTGCGGGGTCTCCGCATGATCACTATGAAGCAAAGAGTACAATGGTGCTCCTAGAGCTGTTCGGCTAGAGGAGGAAGAAGGGCAAGGCTAGTTCTTTCCTCTCCCTGGCTATGGTGTGTGTAGAACTGAAGTGGAACATGAGAGGAACCCACCCTTTGCATGGGTGTGGTCTGGGGGGTTTTATAGGCCAACTCCCCAGGGGTACAATGGTAATATGGCCGGGTGGTAGGCCCCGGCTGCCAGTGTCTATGGGGGCCGGGTTCACCGCCGGCTGCTATGGCCCGCCTCTGCCGGGCTCTGCCGGTGGCCGAGGAACCGGCATACAGGTGGGGCCCGCCACCTGCGGGCCGTGCTGACGGCTCTTCGCTGTGGTGCCGCCCGTGCTAACGGAGGCCATGTCGGGCGCGCCATGGCTACGGCGCCGCGCCGGGCGGGTCGGCGGCTGCCCGGCGGCGCCTTACTATAGCCATGCGGCCGTGATTTGGGGGAGGCATGGCGAACTGTGGCCATGCCCCAGCTTGTCTCTTGGTCGGGCTCAGACTCCAAGGGAGGGGGCGGGCCGCCTGTTAGGAGCCGGACCGCACCCTTGCCGTCTTCTGGAGCGCACCGTCTTCTGGGGGTCCGCCGTCTTCTAGGAGGCGGCCCACTAGTTCTGCCTGGCCTGAGAGGCCGGCCTCGCGACCAGCCGTACTGAGGGGCTTGGTTAGCCCCGATGTCTTGGAGTATGGTTAAGTGCTGATGAGGCTACCCGGGGTCTATTCCCCCGACATAAACCACTAAAGCAAAAACTAATTGGAGCAATAGAGGAGTCACATACCAAGTAGCAATCCCCCAAAACAGTTTCGGAAATGGAGCTTCGAGCAAAGATCTCAAAATCCACGGGTTTGAGAGCAAGAACACGAAAGAGAGAGCAATGGTGATTTTTTTTCTAGAGGTAGGTGATGACATGGGCTAAAGAGATAAGTGAGGGGGCCCACCACCCACCAGGGCGCGCTTGGGGTTGCTGGGGTGCTAGAAGTATTCAGAAAAAAATCGTATTAAATTTTCAGGGCATTCTGAGAACTTTTATTTTTGGGTCATTTTTTATTGCACAGGAAATTCAGAAAACAGACAAAACATGGCATTTTATTTTATTTAACTAAGAAAAATAGAAAACAAAAGTTGGGAGCAGAAGGTTGTGCCTACTAAATTTATCAACTTCATACCTCTCATAAATGATTGAAAGCACAAGTGCTCCCTGGGTGATTTTGGTAATTAATGTCAACATATCTCTTGTTGGACTAACGCTTTTATCTAGTGTATTTCAGACAAGTTCAACAATGGCGTGGAAAGTACAAGAGGATGTGGAATCCCTTCAAAATGCTAAGGACACATATTGGCAAAAGCTTAAGACTCTTCATTTATATTTTAGCGATCCAAGATCACATTGAGTCCATAGGAAAGCGAATACTATTAAAAGGGGATGAGGTGTTGCTTAATGGTCTACTTGCTCAAAGTGCTTAATGATATTGCTCCAAAGCCCTCAACCACTTTCTCATTCCAAATATGTCCAAAACCCAAAGTCAAACTTGGCCCCACCGATATTTCCTATCCGGCGCCACCGAGTTCATATGACATAGCCACTGCCAGAAACCCTAACAGTTTGGTCACACCGATACGGATCTCAGTCCCACCGAGATGGCCTTGCAAACTCTCTGTTGGCCATTGCAATTATTTCGGTCTCACCGAAATTGCGATCGGTCACACCGAGTTGGCTTGACATCTTCTCTGTTGCCTTATTGCTTCACTTCGGTCTCACCGAGTTGATGCAATCGGTGCCACTGAGTTGATGTTTGCCCTAAACCCTAGCACATCGGTCCAACCGAGATTCCTAACATTCATATTTTGAACTGAATCGGTCTCACCGAGTTCATCTGTTCGGTTTGACCGAGTTGGGTCAAATGTGTGTAACGGTTGGATTTTGTGTGGAGGCTATATATACCCCTCCACCCCCTTCTCCATCTGTGAGAGAGCCATCAGAACGTGCCTACACTTCCAGCATACATTTTCCGAGAGAGAACCACCTACTCATGTATTGAGATCAAGATATACCAATCCTACCACAAGAATCTTGATTTCTAGCCTTCCCCATGTTGCTTTCCACTCAAATCGTCTTTCCATCATATCCAAATCTGTGAGAGACAGATGAGTGTTGGGGAGACTATCATTTGAAGCACAAGAGCAAGGAGTTCATCATCAACACAATATCTATTACCTTTTGGAGAGTGGTGTCTCCTAGATTGGTTAGTTGTCGCTTGGGAGCCTCCGACAATATTTTGGAGTTGAACCAAGAAGTTTTTAAGGGCAAGGAGATCGCCTACTTCGTGAAGATCTATTCGAGTGAGGCAAGTCCTTCGTGGGCGATGGCCATGGCGGGATAGACAAGGTTGCTTCTTTGTGGACCCTTCGTGCGTGGAGCCCTCCGTGGACTCGGGCAACCGTTACCCTTCGTGGGTTGAAGTCTCCATCAACGTGGACGTACGATAGCACCACCTATCGGAACCACGCCAATAATCTCCGTGTCTTCATTGCGGTTGCACACTCCAATCCCATCCCTTTACTTTCTTGCAATTAGCTTGCTTTACTTTTTCTGCTGCTCATACTCTTGTCATGCTTGCTTGAAATGTATTGTGAATGCTTAAACTTTTGCTAAAACTCCACCTTAACTTGAAGAACTTAAAAGTTGCCACTTTTACTTGTTGAGGGTCTAATCACCCCCCTCTAGACCCCTCTTCTCGGTCCTTTCAAAGATCCATTAATAAGGTTGATCAAGTCTTATTAACAACCACCTTCGATTAGCATGAAACCGAAAAACATTCGTAAAACACTAAGTTACCTCAACAGGGATATGCATGTCCTCAACAATAAGCATTTCATATTTCTTTTTGGCAGTAGGCAGAGGTTGTTGAAAACTTCCAATAGTGAGTGTAGGAGATTTTTCAATAACATTAATACCATTCACTTGGAATTGTTTCTTTGGGAAGTGCACCGTATGCTCATTACCATTGATATGAAAAGTGACCTTGCTTTTATTGCAATCAATAACAGCCCCTGCAGTGTTCAAGAAGGGTCTACCAAGGATAATCGACATGTTGTCGTCCTTGGGCATCTCAAGTATAACAAAGTCAGTTAAGGTAGTAACATTTGCAACAATAACAACGTGCACATCCTCACAAATACTGATAGGTATGGCAGTTGATTTGTCAGCCATTTGCAAAGATATTTCACTAGGTGTGAGTTTATTCAAATCAAGTCTTTTATATAAGGAGAAAGGCATAACACTAACACCAGCTCCCAAATCACACAAAGCAGTTTTAACATAATTTCTTTTGATGGAGCAAGGTATAGTTGGTATTCCTGGGTCTCCAAGTTTTTTAGGTACTCCGTCCTTAAAACAATAATTAGCAAGCATTGTAGAGATTTCAGCTTCCGGTATCTTTATCTTATTAGTGATGATGTCTTTCATGTATTTGGCATAAGGGGCCTTCTTTAAAATATCAGTCAAGCGAGTGCGCAAAAAGACTGGCCTAAGCATTTCAGTAAAGCGTTCAAATTCTTCATCATCCTTTTTCTTAGTTGATTTAGGTGGAAAGGGCATGGGTTTTTGAACCCATGGTTCTCTTTCTCTTCCATGTTTTCTAGCAACAACGTCTATTTTGTCATATCTTCTATTTTTAGGTTGTGGGTTATCAAGATCAACAGCAGGTTCTATCTCAACATCATTATCTGGTTGTTTATCATTGTCTGGTTGAGTTTCTTCATCAACATCATCATTATCTTTTTCATTATCACTAGGTGAATGTTCATTACCAGATTGAGTTTCAGCATCAGAAATAGAAACATCATTATTATCTTCAAGAGGTTTTTCTACTTCAGGTTCACTAGAGGTATGCAAAGTCCTGTCATTTTCCTTCTTCTTTTTCTTTTTAGAAGGACTATGTTCATCAGTGTTAATTCTTTGAGAGTCTTGTTCAATTCTTTTAGGGTGTCCCTCAGGATAAAGTGGTTCCTGAGTCCTTTTACCTCCTCTAGTTGCTACTCTAAAAGCGAAGTCATTTATATTATTGTTCATTTCATCAAGCAATTCTCTTTGAGATTTAGCAACTTGTTCTAGTTGAGTTTGAACCATAGAAGCATGTTTTCCTACACCTCTTACATCATTAGTAATATAAATAACAAGTCACTCAAGCAAGCAATCATATTGGAGTTGTATTTCAATTGTTTCATAACATTTTCATTGAAGTGATCTTATTTTCTAATGTAGTTATCAAACTCATAAAGGCATTGACTAGGATGCTTATTATAAGGGTTGTCACTTCCATCAAATTTCATCAAAGTGTTTACCTCTACCACCTTTGGTGGTGGTGTGTCAAGTCCATGTATTTCTTCAATAGGAGGTAAATTTTTAACATCCTCTGCTTTAATACCTTTTTCCTTCATACTTTTCTTTGCCTCTTGCATATCTTCAGGACTGACTCCTCTTCTTCGGAGTGGGCTTAGGCGGTGATTCAGGAAGAGTCCAATCATCATAATTTTTCAATATATTATTCAATAAATCCTTAGCTTGTTCAGCAGTCCGTTCCCTAAAAACACAACCAGCACAACTATCTAGGAAATTCCTAGAAGTATCTGTTAGCCCACTATAGAAGATATCAAGTATTTCATTTTTCTTAATGGGATGATCAAGCAAAGCATTAAGCAATTGGAGAAGCCCCCCCAAGCTTGTGGGAGACTCTCTTCTTCAATTTGAACAAAGTTAAATATTTCCTATAAGGCAGCTTGTTTCTTATGAGCAGTAAAATATTTTTCAGAGAAGTAATAAATCATATCCTGGGGACTACGCACACAACCAGGAGCAAGAGTATTGTACCATGTCTTAGCATCACCCTTTAATGAGAACGGAAATAATTTGAGAATATAATAGTAGCGATTTTATCATCATGGGCAAAAAGGGTGGCTATATCATTTAACTTAGTAAGGTGTGCCACAACAGTTTCAGTTTCATTGCCAAGGAAAGGATCAGATTCAACCAAAGTAATTAACTCTAGGTCGACAGAGAATTCATAATCCTTATCATCAACAAAGATAGGTGAAGTAGAAAACTTAGGATCACATTTCATTCTAGCATTCAAAGATTTTTCTTTCAGTTTGCATAATAATTTCTTAAGATCATCTCTATCATTGCAAGCAAGAAAATCTCTAGCTGTCTCCTTATCCATAACATAACCTTCAGGTATCTTAGGTAATTCATATCTAGGAGAGCTAGGCCTAATAGGTGTTTCATGATTTTCATTTTCAAGTTCTTCATCAGTTTCAGCATTCTCAATTTCTTTAGCTCTAGCAATTTGTTCATCAAGAAAATCACCTAGTGGCATATTATCATCACGCATGGTACTAGCATCATCATGAGTAGCATTCATAGCAGAAGTAGCATCATCAATAACTTGCAACATATCATGATTAATAGCACGTGGTGGTGTTGCAAGTGTACTCAAAATAGAAGGTGAATCAAGTGCAGAACTAGATGGCGGTTCCTTACCCCCCTCGTCTTAGAGGGAAAAATCTTAGTCTTGCTGTCCTTCAGATTCTTCATAGTGATAAATAGATAATAATCCCAAGTGACTCAACAAATATAGCTGTGCTCCCTGGCAACGGCGCCAGAAAAAGGTCTTGATAACCCACAAGTATAGGGGATCGCAACCGTTTTCGAGGGTAGAGTATTCAACCCAAATTTGTAGATTCGACACAAGGGGAGCCAAAGAATACTTGTAAGTATTAGCAGCCGAGTTGTCAATTTAACCACACTTGGAGATTAATTGCCTGCAGCAATATGATCAGTAGCATAGTAATATGATAGTTTTGATAGTAGTGATGATAGTAGCAGTAACGGTAACAATGATAGCAATGATTTTGTAGCAAGTACAACAGTAGCAACAACAGTAGTAACTTAGCAAGAGCAATATGTGGAAAATTCGCAGGCATTGGATCGGTGAATTCGTTGGATGTTATGCATCATATAACAGTCATAACCAAGGGCGATACAAAACTAGCTCGAGTTCACAAATATAATGTAGGCATGTATTCCGTAAATAGTCATACGTGCTTATGGAAAGAACTTGTATGACATCTTTGAAGGAAATATGCCCTAGAGGCAATAATAAAGGTCTTATTTTATATTTCCTTATATCATGATAAATGTTTATTATTCATGCTAGAATTGTATTAACCGGAAACTTGATACATGTGTGAATATATAGACAAAACACCGTGTCCCTAGTATGTCTCTACTAGACTAGCTCGTTGATCAAAAGATGGTTAAGTTTCCTAGCCATGGACATGTGCTGTCATTTGATGAATGGGATCACATCATTAGGAGAATGATGTGATGGACAAGACCCATCCGTTAGCTTAGCATAATGATCGTTCAGTTTTATTGCTACTGCTTTCTTCATGTCAAATACATGTTCCTCCGACTATGAGATTATGCAACTCCCGGACACCGGAGGAATGCCTTGTGTGCTATCAAACGTCACAATGTAACTGGGTGATTATAAAGATGGTCTACAGGTATCTCCGAAGATGTTTGTTGGGTTGGCATAGATCGAGAATAGGATTTGTCACTCCGAGTATCAGAGAGGTATCTCTGGGCCCTCTCGGTAATACACATCATATGAAGCCTTGGAAGCAATGTGACTAATGAGTTAGTTGCGGGATGATGCATTACGGAACGAGTAAAGGGACTTGCCAACAACGAGATTGAACTAGGTATGAAGATACCGACGATCGAATCTCGGGCAAGTAACATACCAATGACAAAGGGAATAACATATGTTGACATTGCGGTTCGACCGATAAAGATCTTCGTAGAATATGTGGGAACCAATATGAGCATCCAGGTTCCACTATTGGTTATTGACTGGAGAGGTGTCTCGGTCATGTCTACATAGTTCTCGAACCCATAGGTTCCACACGCTTAACGTTCGATGACGATATGTATTTTATGAGTTATGTGTTTTGGTGACCGAAGGTTGTTCGGAGTCCCGGTTGAGATCACGGACATGACGAGGAGTCTCGAAATGGCTGAGAGGTAAAGATTGATATATTGGAAGGTTATATTCGAACACTGGAATGGTTCCGGAGAGGTTCGGGTATTTTTCGGAGTACCGAGGGGTTACCGGAACCCCCCGTGGAAGTATTGTCCTTATTGGGCCATAGGGGAGAGGAGGAGGCAGGCCACAGGAGGTGGCGCCCCCCCCCATGGGAGTCCGAATTGGACAAGGTGAGTGGGCGCGGCCCCCCTTTCCCTCTCCCTCTCCCTCTCTTTCCCTTTCCCCCCTCCGTTGGAAGGAAGCGGGGAGCCGACTAGGACTGGGAGTCCTAGTAGGACTCCCCCCACTTGGCGCGCCCCCTAGGGGCCGGCAGCCTCCCCTCTCCTCCTTTATATACGGGGGCAGGGGGGCACCCCAAAAGAACAACAGTTGTTTCTTAGCCGTGTGTGGTGCCCCCCTCCACCGTTTACTCCTCCGGTGATATTGTTGTAGTGCTTAGGCGAAGCCCTGCGCAGATCACATTACCAACACCGTCACCACGCCGTTGTGCTGACGGAACTCATCGACTCCTTCGTACCTCTACTGGATCAAGAGTTCGAGGGACGACATCGAGCTGAACGTGTGCAGAACTCGGAGGTGTCGTACGTTCGGTACTTGATCGGTTGATTCGAGAAGACGTTCGACTACATCAACCGCGTTAAGTTAATGCTTCTGCTTTCGGTCTACGAGGGTACGTGGACACACTCTGCCCCTCTCGTTGCTAAGCATCTCCTAGATTGATCTTGCGTGAGCGTAGGAATTTTTTTGAAATTGCATGCTACGTTTCCCAACAGTGGCATCCGAGCCAGGTCTATGCGTAGATGATATGCACGAGTAGAACACAAAGAGTTGTGGGCGGTGATCGTCATACTTCTTACCACCTATGTCTTATTTTTATTCGGCGGTATTGTTGGATGAAGTGGCCCGGACCAACCTTACATGACCGCGTTCATGAGACCGGTTCCACCGACAGACATGCAACTAGTTTTGCATAAAGGTGGCTGGCGGGTGTCTGTTTCTTCAACTTTAGTTGAATCGAATTTGACTGCGGCCGGTCCTTGTGAAGGTTTAAACAGCAAACTTGATAAATCACCGTTGTGGTTTTTGTGCCCGTAGGTATGTACGGTTGATGCTAGAAGCCCGTAGCAGCCACGTAAAACTTGCAACAAACAAAGTAGAGGACGTCTAACTTGTTTTTGCAGGGCATGTTGTGATGTGATATGGTCAAGACATGATGTGATATAAGTTGTTGTATGAGATGATCATGTTTTGTAAAAAGTTATAGGCAACTGGCAGGAGCCATATGGTTGTCGCTTTATTGTATGAAATACAAACGCTATTGTATGAAATACAAATGGTTGGCCAGACAACCACGACGCTACGATGGAGATCAAGGTGTCAAGCCGGTGACGATGGAGATCATGACGTTGCTTCGGTGATGGAGATCATGAGCACAAGATGATGATGGCCATATCATGTCACATATTTTTGATTGCATGTGATGTTTATCTTTTATGCATCTTATTTTGCTTAGTACGGCGGTAGCATTATAAGATGATCCCTTACAAAATTTCAAGGTATAAGTGTTCTCCCCGAGTATGCACCGTTGCGAAAGTTCTTCGTGCTGAGACACCACGTGATGATCGGGTGTGATAAGCTCTATGTTCAAATACAACGGGTGCAAGCCAGTTTTGCACATGCGGAATACTCAGGTTAAACTTGATGAGCCTAGCATATACAGATATGGCCTCGAAACACTTGAGACCGAAAGGTCGAACGTGAATCATATAGTAGATATGATCAACATAGAGATGTTCACCATTGAAAACTACTCCATCTCACGTGATGATCGGACATGGTTTAGTTGATTTGGATCACGTATCATTTAGATGACTAGAGGGATGTCTATCTAAGTGGGAGTTCTTAAGTAATATGATTAATTGAACTTAATTTATCATGAACTTAGTCCTGATAGTTTTTGCATATCTATGTTTTAGATCAATGGCCCGTGCTACCGTTCCTTTGAATTTTAATGCGGTCCTAGAGAAAGCTAAGTTGAAAGATGATGGTAGCAACTACACGGACTGGGTCCATAACTTGAGGATTATCCTCATTGCTGCACAGAAGAATTATGTCCTTGATGCACCGCTAGGTGAAAGGCCTACTGCAGGAGCAGAAGCTGACGTTGTGAACGCCTGGCAAGCTCGATCTGATGACTACTCGTTAGTTCAGTGCGCCATGCTTTACGGCTTAGAATCGGGACTTCAAAGATATTTTGAACGTCATGGACCATATGAGATGTTCCAGGAGTTGAAGTTGATATTTCAAGCAAATGCCCGAGTTGAGAGATATGAGGTCTCCAACAAGTTCTATAACTGCAAGATGGAGGAGAACAGTTCTGTTAGTGAGCACATACTCAGAATGTCTGGGTACCATAATCACTTGACTTAGCTGGGAGTTAATCTTCCAGATGGTTATGTCATTGACAGAGTTCTTCAATCACTGCCACCAAGCTACAAAGGCTTCATGATGAACTACAATATGCAAGGGATGGAAAAGACTATTCCCGAGCTCTTCGCGATGCTAAAGGCTGCGGAGGTAGAAATCAAAAAGGAGCATCAAGTGTTGATGGTTAACAAGACCACTAGTTTCAAGAAGAAAGGCAAGGGTAAAAAGAAGGGGAACTTCAAGAAGAATGACAAGCAAGTTGTCACTCCCGGGAAGAAACCCAAAGCTGGACCCAAGCTTGAAACTAAGTGCTTCTACTGCAAAGGGATTGGTCACTGGAAGCCGAACTGCCCCAAGTATTTGGCGGATAAGAAGGATGGCAAAGTGAACAAAGGTATATTTGATATACATGTTATTGATGTGTACCTTACTAATTCTCGTAGTAGTGCCTGGGTATTTGATACCGGTTCGGTTGCTCATATTTGTAACTCGAAGCAGGGACTACGGATCAAATGAAGATTGGCTAAGGACGAGGTGACGATGCGCGTCGGGAATGGTTCCAAGGTCGATGTGATCGCCGTCGGCTCGCTACCTCTACATCTACCTTCGGGATTAGTTTTAGACCTAAATAAATGTTATTTGGTGCCAGCGTTGAGCATGAACATTATATCTGGATCTTGTTTAGTGCGAGACGATTATTCATTTAAATCAAAGAATAATGGTTGTTCTATTTATATGAGTGATATATTTTATGGTCATGCACCCTTGAGGAGTGGTCTATTTCTGTTGAATCTTGATCGTGGTGATACACATATTCATAATATTGATGCCAAAAGATGCAAAGTTGATAATGATAGTGCAACTTATTTGTGGCACTGCCGTTTGTGTCATATCGGTGTAAAACGCATGAAGAAACTCCATGCAGATGGACTTTTGGAATCACTTGATTATGAATCATTTGATACTTGTGAACCATGCCTTACGGGCAAGATGACTAAAACTCCGTTCTCTAGAACAATGGAATGAGCTAACGACTTATTGGAAATAATACATACCGATGTATGCGGTCCGATAAGTGTTGAGGCTCGTGGTGGGTATCGTTATTTTCTGACCTTCACTGATGATTTGAGCAGATATGGATATATCTACTTAATGAAACACAAGTCTGAAACATTTGAAAAGTTCAAAGAATTTCAGAATGAAGTGGAGAATCATCGTAACAAGAAAATAAAGTTTCTACGATCTGATCGTGGAGGAGAATATTTGAGTTACGAGTTTGGCCTTCATTTATAACAATGTGGAATAGTTTCACAACTCACGCCACTTGGAACACCACAGCGTAATGGTGTGTCCGAATGTCGTAACCGCACTTTATTGGATATTGTTGGATCTATGATGTCTTTTACCGATTTACCAATATCGTTTTGGGGTTATGCATTAGAGACAGCTGCATTCACGTTAAACAGGGCACCGTCAAAATCCGTTGAGACGACACCGTATGAACTGTGGTTTGGCAATAAACCTTAGCTGTCGTTTCTGAAAGTTTGGGGGTGCGATGCTTATGTCAAGAGGCTTCAGCCTGATAAACTCGAACCCAAATCAGAGAAGTGCATCTTCATAGGATACCCTAAGGAAACAATTGGGTACACCTTCTACCACAAGTCCGAAGGCAATTTTTTTTTTACTAAGAACGGAACATTTCTAGAGAAGGAGTTTCTCTCAAAAGAAGTGAGTGGGAGGAAAGTAGAACTTGATGAGGTAATTGTACCTGCTCTCAATTTGGAAAGTAGCTCATCCGAGAAATATGTTCCTGTGATGCCTACACCAACTGGAGAGAAAGCAAATGATAGAGATCATGAAACTTCAGATCAAGTTGCTACAGAACCTCGTAGGTCAGGCAGAGCACGATCCGCACTAGAGTGGTACGGTAATCCTGCTCTGGAGGTCATGTTGCTTGACCATGACGAACCTACAAACTATGAAGAAGCTATGATGAGCCCAAATTCCGATAAGTGGCTTGAGGCCATGAAATCTGAGATAGGATCCATGTATGAGAACAAAGTGTGGACTTTGGTGGATCTGCCCGATGATCGGCGACCCATAGAGAATAAATGGATCTTCAAGAAGAAGGCTGACACTGATGGTAATGTTACTGTCTATAAAGCTCGACTTGTCGCAAAAGGTTTTCGACAAGTTCAAGGAGTTGACTACGATGAGACTTTCTCACCCGTAGCGATGCTTAAGTCTGTCCGAATCATGTTAGCAATTGCCGCATTTTATGATTATGAAATCTAGCAAATGGATGTCAAAACTGCATTCCTTAAAGTACCTGAAAAGGACTAGGGATATGTTTCTCGTTTATGGAGGTGACAAAGAGCTTGTCGTAAGTGGTTACGTCGATGCTAGCTTTGACACTGATCCGGATGATTCAAAATCACAATCCGGATATGCATTTTTGTTGAATGGTGGAGCTGTCAGTTGGTGCAGTTCCAAGCAGAGTGTCGTGGCGGGATCTACGTGTGAAGTGGAGTACATTGCTGCTTCGGAAGCAACAAATGAAGGAGTCTGGATGAAGGAGTTCATATCCGATTTAGGTGTAATACCTAGTGCATCGGGTCCAATGAAGATCTTTTGTGACAATACTGGAGCAATTGCCTTGGCGAAGGAATCCAGATTTCACGAAAAGACCAAACACATCAAGAGACGCTTCAACTCCATCCGAGACACATAGAGATTTGCAAAATACATACGAATCTGAATGTTGCAGACCCGTCGACTAAGCCTCTTCCACGAGCAAAACATGATCAGCACCAAGACTCCATGGGTGTTAGATTCATTACAATGTAATCTAGATTATTGACTCTAGTGCAAGTGGGAGACTAAAGGAAATATGCCCTAGAGGCAATAATAAAGTTGTTATTTTATATTTCCTTATATCATGATAAATGTTTATTATTCATGCTAGAATTGTATTAACCGGAAACTTGATACATGTGTGAATATATAGACAAAACACTGTGTCCCTAGTATGCCTCTACTAGACTAGCTCGTTGATCAAAAGATGGTTAAGTTTCCCAGCCATGGACATGTGTTGTCATTTGATGAACGGGATCACATCATTAGGAGAATGATGTGATGGACAAGACCCATCCGTTAGCTTAGCATAATGATCGTTCAGTTTTATTGCTACTGCTTTCTTAATGTCAAATACATGTTCCTCCGACTATGAGATTATGCAACTCCCGGACACCAGAGGAATGCCTTGTGTGCTATCAAACGTCACAACGTAACTAGGTGATTATAAAGATGCTCTACAGGTATCTCCGAAGATGTTTGTTGGGTTGGCATAGATCGAGAATAGGATTTGTCACTCCGAGTATCGGAGAGGTATCTCTAGGCCCTCTCGGTAATACACATCATATGAAGCCTTGCAAGCAATGTGACTAATGAGTTAGTTGCAGGATGATGCATTACGGAACGAGTAAAGAGACTTGCCAGTAAAGAGATTGAACTAGGTATGAAGATACCGACGATCGAATCTCGGGCAAGTAACATACCACTACTAGGAAAAGGGCTATAGCTAATACGGACATTAATGGCGCACCATGTATGTGGTGCGCCCCTGCTATATAGCAGTGGCGCACCAGATACAGGTGCGCCATTAGTGTCCTCATTACTAATGGCGCACCAGACACAAGGTGCGCCATTACTAGCAATTTTTTTTATTTCTCCAAAACTATTAATGGCGCACCAGGGCACAGTGCGCCATTACTAGTTTTAACTAGTAATGGCGCACCACAAACTATGTGCGCCACTACTAACAAATTTTTTTTTACTTTTTTTTCAAAACTAGTAATGGCGCACCTGGGTACAGTGCGCCATTACTAGTTCAAACTAGTAATGGCGCACCACAACCACGGTGCGCCACTACTAACAATTATATTTTTTTTTTGCAAAACTAGTAATGGCGCACCACGTAACAGGTGCGCCATTAGTAACCAGGGTTACTAATGGCGCATTGGAAAAGTGGTGCGCCATTACTAACTTTCTGAGTCTTACAAAAAATTCACCAAATGCACCCCCCCCCCCCGTGGACCGCCTTTTCAGTTTCAAAAAAGAAAACAAAAATGATAGAAATGTCAAAAAAATAAAAGAAAATAAGATTCCCATGTGATATGTGGTCTAGTTGTTAGCAAAATTTACAAACATGAATTTTCGACTTTTTCGCAAAATCTCTCGAGAATTTGTAAAATGGGCATAACTTTTGCATACGAACTCCGATGAAAAAGGTTTTTATATGAAAAATCATCTACTTGAAAAGTTACATCCGAATTCAACCGGGGGGAACCACGTTGAACATTTTCAGAATCCCCAAAAACCTAACAGAACGAAAGATACGGGGCTTTTAAGATCTAGAAGGGGGAAAATGGAAAAAAATTCAAACTTACTAGTGGCGCACCATTTGCTAGGTGCGCCACTAGTAACAGAAAAAAATTGGTTTCAAATTTTGTTTTTGGAATTTTTTTTCAAAATATGATACGTAATATGACCGGGAAGTTTGAAATATTTTTTCAAAATTTCATCACACTCATGAACATGAACAAAGTTCTAGACATCAACAAGGTTTAATAGGATTGATATGATAGATATATCAACAAGTGCTTGTTAAGTGAGGTGGTGCTGGGGTTGGATAGAACTGCGAAGTTAAGCGTGCTCGGGATGGAGTAGTGTGAGGATGGGTGACCTTTCGGGAAGTTTGACCACTTAGTGTGATTTGACTTGAGATTAAGCATATTGACCCGAGATTAAGCCATAGTGACCCGAGATTAAGAAAAAACGAAAGAAAATTTTGAAAATTTTTTTTGAAAAAAAATTGTTAGTAATGGCGCACTTCTATGTGGTGCGCCATTACTAAGTCAGAAAAAAAAATTTGAAAAAAAATTTTGAAATTTTTTTGAAAAAAAATTGTTAGTAATGGCACACTTCTATGTGGTGCGCCATTACTAAGTCAGATAGTAATGGCGCACCGTTTGACATATTAATGGCGCACTGCCAGGTGCGCCACTATTGTCTTGTATACTAATGGCGCACCAGGGGTGCGCAATTAGTATTTGTTACTAGTGGCATGATGATAGTGGCGCACCTGTAGTGCGCCATTAATGGCCAAAACAGGTGCGCCACTAATTAGCCTTTTCCTAGTAGTGTATCGATGACAAAGGGAATAACGTATGTTGACATTGCGGTTCGATCAATAAAGATCTTTATAGAATATGTGAGAACCAATATGAGCATCCAGGTTCCGCTATTGGTTATTGACCGGAGAGGTGTCTCGGTCATGTCTACATAGCTCTCGAACCCATAGGGTCCGCATGCTTAACGTTCGATGATGATATCTATTATATGAGTTATGTGTTTTGGTGACCGAAGGTTGTTCGGAGTCCCGGATGAGATGACGGACATGACGAGGAGTTTCGAAATGGTTGAGAGGGAAAGATTGATATATTGGAAGGTTATATTCGAACACCGGAATGGTTCCGGAGATGTTCGGGTATTTTTCGGAGTACCGAGGGGTTACCGGAACCCCCCCGGGAAGTATTGGGCCTTATTGGGCCATAGGGGAGAGGAGGAGGCAGGCCACAGGAGGTGGCGCGCGCCCCCCCCCATGGGAGTCCGAATTGGACTAGGGGAGGGGGCGCGGCCCCCCGTTCCCTCTCCCTCTCCCTCTCTTTCCCTTTTGCCCCTCCGTTGGAAGGAAGGGAGGAGCCGACTAGATATGGGAGTCCTAGTAGGACTCCCCCCACTTGGCGCGCCCCCTAGGGGCCGGTGGCCTCCCCTTTCCTCCTGTATATACGGGGGCAGGGGGCACCCCAAAAGAACAACAGTTGTTTCTTAGCCGTGTGCGGTGCCCCCCTCCACCGTTTACTCCTTCGGCCATATTGTTGTAGTGCTTAGGCGAAGCCCTGCGCAGATCACATCACCAACACCATCACCACGCCGTCGTGCTGACAGAACTCATCGACTCCTTCGTACCTCTTCTGGATCAAGAGTTCGAGGGACGTCATCAAGCTGAACGTGTGCAGAACTCGGAGGTGCCGTACGTTCGGTACTTGATCGGTTGATTCGAGAAGACGTTCGACTACATCGACCGCGTTAAGTTAACGCTTCCGCTTTCGGTCTACGAGGGTACGTGGACACACTCTGCCCCTCTTGATGCTAAGCATCTCCAAGATAGATCTTGCGTGAGTGTAGGAAATTTTTTGAAATTGCATGGTACGTTTCCCAACAATCTTTTGTCCTACCCTCCCGTGGCAGTGGGATCCATAAGGAAACTAAGGGATATTAAGGCCTCCTTTTAATAGAGAACCAGAACAAAGCATTAGCACATAGTGAATACATGAACTCCTCAAACTACGGTCATCACCGAAAAGTATCCCAACTACTGTCACATCAGGGTTTATGGATCATAACACGTAATAGGTGAATATGACTTGCAAGATCGGATCTAGAATATAGATATAATGATGATAACATAAACGGTTCAGATCTGAAATCATGGCACCCAGGCCCAGAGTGACAAGCATTAAGCATGGCAAAGTCATAACAACATCAATCTCAGAACATAGTGGATACTAGGGTTCAAGCCCTAACAAAACTAACTCGATTACATGATGAATCTCATCCAACTCCTCACCGACCAGCGAGCCTAGGAAGGAATTACTCACTCCCGGTGGGGAGCACCATGGAATTGACGATGGAGAAGGGTTGGTGATGACGAAGATCAAAGATCCCCCTCTTCGGAGCCCCAAACGGACTCCAGATCTGGCCTCCCAATGAAGAACATGAGGTGGCGACGGCTCCGTCTCGTGAAACTCGATAATTCTTCCTCCCTGATTTTTTCTCCAAAAATAGGGTTTTATAGCATCGGAGTGAGGGTCTGCGGGGCCACTAGGTGGGCACAACCCACCTGGGCGCGCCTGGAGGGGGGCGCACCCTGGTGGGTTGTGCTCACCCAGGCCCCCCCTCTGGTGGTTCTTGGCTCCAGTATTTTTGTTTTATTCCACAAAATTTCTTCAAAAAGTTTTGTTCCATTCCGAGAGCTTTTATTTCTGCACAAAAACAACACCATGGTAGTTCTGCTGAAAACAACGTCAGTCCGGGTTAGTTTCATTCAAATCATGCAAATTAGAGTCCGAAACAAGAGCAAAAGTGTTAGGAAAAGTAGATACGACGGAGACGTATCAAGTACTACCATGAAGCAACTCATATGAGCTAGTACATGCTTTTTTATGACAAAAAAGACATCTGATTTTTTGACTTCAAACTATGGAACTTGCTAACTGATGACAAAAATAAAAAGGTGCAAAACAAGAAATAAGTGTTGGAAGTAAGCAACTCATATACTCTATTTAAGCAAATCCAGTGCTACTATGAATCAACTCCTATGAGCTACTACATGCTACCTGATGACTAAGGAGAAACCTTATTATCGCCAATTAACAAAAACAAAAAGGTGCAAAGCAAAGAAAAGTTGGAACTAAGAAACTCATATACTCTGGTTAAGCAAATCCGGTGCTATCGTGAAGCAGCTCCTACGAGCTACTACATTCTACTTGAAGACTAGGGAGAAACCTTATTATCGCTAATTGACAAAAACAAAAAAGGTGCAAAGCAAGAAAAAATGTTGGAAGTAAGCAACTCATATACTTTGTTTAAGAAAATCAAGTGCTACCGTAAACCAACTCCTATGAGCTACTACATGCTACCTGATGACTAGGGAGATACCTTATTGTAGCTAATTCAGAAAAGCAAAAAGTTGCTGTATATGTGGGTATGGGCAGCGTAACGGCGATCATACACTATTCTACATACACAAAGAAGGAAAATTCACTATAGTTGCCGTATATGTGGATGATATTATTATAACAGGAGATGCAAAATAAGAAATAGCAAGACTAATAGAGTGTTTGGGTAAGGCCTTTGAAGTCCAAGATCTGGGCCCACTCAAATACTTCATGGGCATAGAAGTGGCCATGTCTACCAAGGGGATTGAGCTATCTCAGAGGAAGTATACTTTAGATCTCCTAAGCATTCTAAGGATGTGATGACCCACAAGTATAGGGGATCAATCATAGTCCTTTCGATAAGTAAGAGTGTCGAACCCAACGAGGAGCAGAAGGAAATGACAAGTGGTTTTCAGCAAGGTATTCTTTGCAGGCACTGAAATTATAAGTAACGAGTAGTTTGATAGCAAGATAATTTGTAACGAGCAAGTAACGGTAACGGTAACAAAAGTGCAGCAAGGTAGCCCAATCCATTTGAGGCAAAGGACAGGCCAAAACGGTCTCTTATGATAAGCAAAATGTTCTTGAGGGTACACGGGAATTTCATCTGGTCACTTTCATCATGTTGGTTTGATTCTTGTTCGCTACTTTGATAATTTGATATGTGGGTGGACCGGTGCTTAGGTGCGTGTCTTACTTGAACAAACCTCCTACTTATGATTAACCCCCTCGCAAGCATCCACAACTACGAGAAAAGTATTAAGATAAAATCTAACGAAGTAGCACATAAACTAGGGTTTAAGGTTCTGTCACTCTCGCAACCCATCATCTAATAACTACTCCACAATGCATTCCCTTAGGCGCTAATAAGGTGAAGTGCCATGTAGTCGACGTTCACATGACACCACTAAGGGAATCACAACATACATACCATCAAAATATCAAACACTTATCAAGTTCACATGATTACTTGCAACAAGATTTCTCCCGTGACCTCAAGAACAAAAGTAACTACTCACAAATGATAATCCTGCTCAAGATCAGAGGGGTATTAAATAGCATAATGGATCTGAACATATAATCTTCCACCAAATAAACCATATAGTAATCAACTACAAGGTGTAATCAATACTACTAGTCACCCACATGCACCAATCTAAGGTTCCGGTACAAAGATTAAACACAAGAGATGAACTAGGGTTTGAGAGGAGATGGTGATGTTGAAGATGTTGATGGAGATTGCCCTCCCCAAGATGGGAGAGTTGTGGGTGATGACGATGACGATGGTTTCCCCCTCTGGGAGGGAAGTTCCCTCGGCGGACTCGCTCCATCGGAGGGCAAAAGTGCTCCTGCCCAAGTTCCACCTCGAGCGGCGGCGCTTCGTCCCGAAAGTCCTCTACTTATTTTTTCTAGGTCAAAATGACTTCTATACCAGAAGAGGGGCACCGAAGGTGGGCCGAGGAGGGCACAACCCACCAGGGCGCGCCTGGGGGCCCTGGCGCGCCCAGGTGGGTTGTGCCCACTTGGTGGGCCCCCTCTGGTAGTTATTTGCTCCAATAATTCTTATATATTCCATAAAAAATCTCCGTGAAGTTTCAGCTCATTTGGAGTTGTACAGAATAGGTGGCCTGACGTAGCTTTTTCAGGTCCAGAATTCCAGCTGCCGGTATTCTCCCTCTTTGTGCGAGCCTTGCATATTTTGAGAGAAAAGGCATTAGAATTACTCCAAAAAACATTATTATGCATAAAAACATTACAAATAACACTAGGTAATCATGATGCAAAATGGACGTATCAGGATGCTAGGATGTCGGGTATCATCAGCTCCAATTGATCAAAACCACCAAGTGACAACCCAGTCAGAAGAGCCATTGCATAAGGAGAGATATAAAAGATTAGTTGGGAGGTTGTTGTACTTGTGTCATACTGATACATCCATTTTGCATCATGTTTTCTTACTAATATTTATAATGTTTTTGGTCCCTATTTCACTCTATGATGCAATTCTAATGCCTTTTCTCTCTTAATTTGCAAGATTTACATGGAGAGGGAAATTACCGGCATATGAAATTCTGGACCTAAAATGTTATGGCAGAGATACCTATTCTACAAAGATCCAAATGTCCTAAAACTTTACGGAGATTTTTATTGAATTTATGGAAAATACTGGAGCAAAGAAATAACAGAGGGGGGCCACCTGCTGCTCATAAGGCAACAGGGCGCGGGCACCCCCTGGGCGCACCCTAATGCCTTATGGGGCCCACAGCTAGCCTCTGCCCCCCTCCTTCTACTATATGAAGCCATTTGCCCTAAAAAAATTAAGGAGAGGACTTTCAGGACAAAGCGCCATCGTCTCGAGGCGGAATCTGGGCAAGAGAACTTTTGCTCTCTGGAGGAGCGATTCCGCTGGGGATACTTCCCTCCGGGAGGGGGAAATGGAAGCCATCGACATCACCAACGGTCCTCTCAACATGGGAGGACCAATCTTTATCAATATCTTCGCCAGCACCATCTCCTCTCAAACCCTAGTTCATCTCTTGTATTTAATCTTTGTCTCAAAACTTCAGATGGGTACCTGTGGGTTGCTTGTAGTGTTGATTACATCCTGTAGTTTATTCTAGTTGGTTTATTTGGTGGAATATTAAAGTTCAGATCCTTAAGCATATTTAATACCCCTCTGATCTTACATGAATATGATTTGTTAGTAGTTATTTTTGTTCTTGAGGACTTGGGAGAAGTTCGGTTATAAGTAATCATGTGAAGTTGGTATTCGTTCGATTTTTTGATGATATGTATGTTGTTCTTCCTTTAGTGGTTTCATGTGAACGTCGACTGCATGACACTTCACCATACTTGGGCTTAAGGGAAGGCATTATGGAGTAATAGGTAGATGATGGGTTGCGAGAGTGACAAAAGATTAAACCCTAGATTATGCATTATTTCGCAAGGGGCTCATTTGAATCCATATGTTTCATGCTATGGTTAGATTTGTCTTAATTGTATTTTCATAGTTGCGGATGCTTGGGAGAGGGGGTAATCATAAGATTTTGATTGTTCAAGTAAGAACAACACCCTAGCACCGGTCCACCCACATATCAAATTTTCAAAGGAGCAAACACGAATCAACTAAACATGATGAACATGACTAGATGACAATTCCCATATGTCCACGAGAACACTTTGCTTTATATAAGAGAACTTTCCGGCCAGTTCTCTACTATAAAAATGATTGGGCCACCTTGCTGCACTTTGTTACTATTGTTACTTGCTACTTGTTACGAGTTACCTTGCTACAAAACTATCTGTTATCGCTACTTTCAGTACTTGCAGAGAATACCTTCCTGAAAACCGCTTATCATTTCCTTCTGCTCCTCGTTGGGTTCAACACTCTTACTTATTGAAAGGACTACGATTGATCCTGTATACTTGTGGGTCATCAAGACTCTTTTCTAGCTCTGTTTCGGGGAGTGAAGCGCCTTTGGTAAGTGGAAATTGGTAAGGAAACATTTTTATTACGTGCTGAAATTTACTGGTACTTGTCACTATGGAAAATAATACTTTGAGGGGCTCGTACGGGGTATCTTCACCTTGACCAGAGGCAATAAGAGTTGCCCCTCAACCTACTGAAAATATTTATTATGAGATTCCTTTGGGTATGTGTGAGAAACTGCAAGTTAATCCATATGCATTACATGAAACAATACATCCTGATATGCACGTGATCTATATAGACAAAATTTGTGGATTGTTTAAGCTTGCAGGTTTATCCGAGGATGGAGTTAAAAAGAAAGTATTCCCTTTGTCTTTGGAGGGAAAGACATTGACAGGTATAGGCTATTGGATGATACTGGAACATGGGACTGGAACGGGTTGAAACTAGAATTTCATCAGAAGTTTTATCCTATGCATTTGGTTCATCATGATCGGAATTATATATATATATTTATATAATTTTTGGCCTCGTGAAGGAGAAAGTATCGCTCAAGCTTGGGGGAGGATTAAATATATGATGCATACATGCCCCAATCATGAGCTATGAAGAGAAATAATTATTCGAAACTTTTATGCTCGGCTTTCTCATAAAGATCAACTAATGCTCCACACTTCTTCTACTGGTTCATTTATGAAGAAAACTATTGAATTCAAATGGGGTCTTCTTGAAATAATTAAATGCAACTCTGAAGATTGGGAAATCGACAAAGGTAATGAGCCAGGTATAAATCTTAAGTTTGATTGTGTTAAATCTTTTATCGAAACAGATGCTTTTTATAAGTTTAGTACTAAATATGGACTTGAATCTGAGATAGTAGCTACTTTCTGTGAATCATTTGCTGCTCAGGTTGATCTCCCTAAGGAGAAGTGATTTAAATTTCATCCACCTATTATAGAAAATTATGAGGAACCTATTATAACTAAAGATGAAACAATCATTTATAATGTTGATCGAGTTGTGCCTACTGCTTACATTGAGAAACCTCCTTTCCCTGTTTGGATTAAGGAACATGCTAAATCTACAACTGTGGTTCATAAAAGTAATATTAGAACACCTAGACCCTCTGAACAAATTAGAGTGGAACCTAATATTGCAATGGTTAAGGATATGTTGGTTGATAATATTGATGGACATGTTATTTACTTTTGCGATGACGCTGCTAGAATTGCTAAACCTGCTAGAAATGAACAAGATATGTTAGATAAGAATAAGCCCGTAGTTGGCATGCCTATTGTTTATGTTAAAATTGGAGATCATTGCTATCATTTTTTATGTGATATGGGTACTAGTGTGAGTGCTATTTCGTTTTCTTTATACCAAGAAGTTATGAATGATATTGCACCTGTTGAGATTGAAGATATTGATGTTACTATTAAGCTTGCAAATAGAGATACTATTTTATTACTTGGGATTGTTTGAGATGTTGAAGTCTTGTGGTAAGATGAAATACCCTACCAATTTTTTAGTACTCGGTTCACAACAAGATATTTTTTGTCCCATTATATTTGCTAGACCTTTCGTGAATACCGTTAATGTTGAAATTGATTGTGTTAAGGAAAAGGTTAGAATTAAGTTTATTGATGTATCTCATGAGTTTAATTTCTCTAAGTTTCATAGACAACCACATGAGAAAGAATTGTCTAGTATAGATGAAATCATTGGTCTTGCTTCTATTGTTGTTCCTCTTACCGATCCTTTAGAACAATATTTGCTAGACCATGAAAATGATATGCATATGAATGAAAGAAATGAAATAGATGAGATATTCTTTAAACAAGCACCAATTCTTAAACATAGTTTACATGTTGAAACTCTTGGATATTCTCTTCCACCTAAGAGTGATCCTGTGTTTGAACTAAAGAAATTACCTGATACACTGAAATATGCTTACCATGATGAAAAGAAGACATATCATGTTATTATCAATGCTAACCTTTCAGAGCATGATGAAAAGAGATTACTTAAAACTCTGATAAAGCACCGTGCTGCTGTTGGATACACTGTTGATGATCTTAAGGGCATTAGTCCCACTTTATGCCCGCACAAGATTAATATGGAGCCTGTGAAGGAAATATGCCCTAGAGGCAATAATAAAGTTGTTATTTTATATTATATTTCCTTATTCATGATAAAGGTTTATTATTCATGCTAGAATTGTATTGACTGGAAACTTAAATACATGTGTGAATACATAAACAAATACTGTGTCCCTAGTAAGCCTCTAGTAGACTAGCTCGTTGATCAAAGATGGTTAAGGTTTCCTAACCATAGACATGTGTTGTCATTTGATAACGGGATCACATCATTAGAAGAATGATGTGATGGATAAGACCCATCCGTTAGCTTAGCATAATGATTGTTCAGTTTATTGCTATTGCTTTCTTCATGTCAAATACATATTCCTTTGACTATGAGATTATGCAACTCCCGGATACCGGAGGAATACCTTGTGTGCTATCAAACATCACAACGTAACCGGGTGATCATAAATATGCTCTACAGGTATCTCCAAAGGTGTTTGTTGAGTTGGCATAGATCGAGATTAGGATTTGTCACTCCGAGTATCGGAGAGGTATCTCTGGGCCCTCTCGGTAATACACATCATAAGCTTGCAAGAAAATGACTAAGGAGTTAGTCACAAGGTGATGTATTATGGAACGAGTAAAGAGACTTGCCAGTAACGAGATTGAACTAGGTATGAAGATACCGACTATCGAATCTCAGGCAAGTAACATACTGATGGACAAAGGGAATTATGTATGTTGTCATAACGGTTCGACCGATAAAGATCTTCATAGAATATGTAGGAGCCAATGTGGGCATCCAGGTTCCGCTATTGGTGTTTGACAGGAGAGGTGTCTCGTTCATGTCTACATAGTTCTCGAACCCGTAGGGTCCGCACGCTTAACGTTCGTTGACGATATAGTGTTATATGAGTTATATCTTTTGGTGACCGAATGTTGTTTGGAGTCCTGGATGAGATCACGGACATGACGAGGAGTCTCGAAATGGTCGAGAGGTAAATATTGATATATAGGACGATGGTATTTGTACACCGGAAGTGTTTCGGGACGTACCGGGAAGGAATCGGGTCACCGGAAGGGGTTCCGGGCACCCCCCGGCAAGTTATGGGCCTTATGGGCCAAAGGAGGGGACAGACCAGCCCACAAGGGGGCTGGTGCGCCTCCTCCCTTGTTTGGCCAGCCCTAGGGAAGGAAAAGGGGGAGGGCTAGTCCCTCCTGCCTTTCCCTCCCATGGGAGAAAGAAAAGGGGGGGGGGGTGCGCCACCCTCCCCTGCATTTCCCCGCACTCCAAATAAGGAAAGGGAGGGGGGCGCCACCCTCCCCTGCATTTCCCTGCACTCCAAATAAGGAAAGGGGGGGGGGGGGGGCGGCTTGGGAGGGACCCCAAGTAGGATTCCTCCTACTTGGTTGCCTCCTTTAGCTGCTCCTCCCTCCCTCCCACCTATATATATGTGGGAGGGGGCACCTAGCACACAACAGACAATTGCCTTGCCGTGTGCGGCGCCCCCTCCACCGTTTACACCCCCGGTCATATTTTCGTAGTGCTTAGGCGAAGCCCTGGGGAGATCACTTCACCATCACCGTCACCACGCCGTCGTGCTGCCGGAACTCATCTACTACCTCGCCGTCTTGCTGGATCAAGAAGGCGGAAGACGTCACTAAGCTGAACGTGTGCAGAACGCGGAGGTGCCGTACGTTCTGTACTTGATCGGTTGGAGCGTGAAGAAGTTCGACTACATCAACCGCGTTGTTTCCGCTTACGGTCTATGAGGGTACGTAGACACACTATCCCGTCTCGTTGCTTTGCATCTCCTTGATAGATCTTGCGTGTGTGTAGAATTTTTTTTGTTTTCCATGCAACGTTTCCCAACAGTGGCATCAGAGCCAGGTCTATGCGTAGATAATATGCATGAGTAGAACACAAAGAGTTGTGGTCGGTGATAGTCATACTGCTTACCACCAATATCTTATTTTGATTCGGCGGTATTGTGGGATGAAGCTGCCTGGACCAACATTACATGTCCACGCACATGAGACCGGTTCCACCGATTGACATGCAACTAGTTTTGCATAAAGGTGGCTGGCGGGTGTCTGTTTCTCTTACTTTAGTTGAATCAAATTTGACTACGGCTAGTCCTTGAAGAAGGTTAAAACAACAAACTTGATGAATCACCGTTGTGGTTTTATGCGTAGGAAAGAACGGTTCTTGCTAGAAGCCTGTAGAAGCCACGTAAAACTTGCAACAACAAAGTAGAGAACGTCTAACTTGTTTTGCAGGGCATGTTGTGATGTGATATGGTCAAGACATGATGTCATATATGTTATTGTATGAGATGATCATGTTTTGTAAATTATCCGCAACCGGCAGGAGCCTTATTGTATGATGTGCAAGCGCCATGTAAGTGCTTTACTTTATCACTATGCGTTAGCGATAGTTGTAGAAGCAATAGTTGGCATGACGACCTCGATGCAACGACACTACGATGGAGATCAAGGTGTCGAGCCGGTGACGATGGAGATCATGATGATGCTTTGGAGATGGAGATCAAAAGCACAAGAGGATGATGGCCATATCATGTCACATATTTTGTTTGCATGTGATGTTTATCCTTTATGCATCTTATTTTGCTTAGAACGGCGGTAGCATTATAAGATGATCCCTTCACTTAATTTCAAGATAAAAGTGTTCTCCCTGAGTATGCACCGTTGCTACAGTTCATCGTTTCGAGACACCACGTGATGATCGGGTGTGATAGACTCTACGTTCACGTACAACGGGTGTAAGACAGTTTTACACATGCAGATGATACGTCTCCAACGTATCTATAATTTGTGAAGTATTCATGCCATGTATTTAAAAATTTTATTTGGTTTTGGTATGATTTTATTAGAACTAACCTGGACTGACGCTGTTTTCAGTAGAAATACCGTGGTGTCGTTTTTTGAGCAGAAATAAAATGTTCTCGGAATGAGATGAAAATTTACGGAGAATATTTTTGGAAAATATAAAAAATACTGGAGTGAAAAGATACTAGAGAGGAGTCCCGAGGCGACCACAAGGTTGGGAGGTGCCCCCCTAGGGTGTGCCCCCTACCTTGCCGCTGCCTCGTGGACCCCCTTGACTTGTCCCCGACGCCAAAAACTCCTATAAATACAAAAACCCTCGAAAAGAAACCTAGATCGGGAGTTCCACCACCGCAAGCCTCTGTATCCACGAAAAACCAATTGGGAGCCCGTTTCGGCACCCTGCCGGAGGGGGAAACCATCACCGGTGGCCATCTTCATCATCCCGGCAATCTCCATGATGAGGAGGGAGTAGTTCACCCGCGGGGCTGAGGGTATGTACTAGTAGCTATGTGTTTGATCTCTCTCTCTCTCTCGTGTTCTTGATTTCGCACGATCTTGATGTACCGAGAGCTTTGCTATTATAGTTGGATCATATGGTGTTTCTCCCTCTCTACCTTGTTGTGATGAATTGAGTCTTGCTCTTTGAGGATTTGTTATGTTGGATTGAGTATTGGATTTGAGGACACTTGATGTATGTCTTGCGATGGGATATCTGTGGTGACAATGGGATGTTCTATTGATTCACTTGATGTATGTTTTGGCACTCAACTCGCGGATTCCTGAGGTGACATTGGGGTAATCTACGCATAGGGGTTGATGCAAGTTTTCATCCTATGTTCTCCGATAGAAACTTTGGAGTGATTCTTTGTTGCACGTTGAGGGATTGTTATGTGATCCAATTATGTTATCATTGTTGAGAGAACTTGTACTAGTGAAAGTATGAACCCTAGGCCTTATTTTCAAGCATTGCAATACCATTTTTGCTCACTTTTGTTACTAGCTACCTTGCTGTTTTTATATTTTTAGATTACAAAAGCCTATATTTACCATCCATATTACACTTGTATCACCATCTCTTTGCCGAACTAGTGCACCGATACAATTTACCATTGTATTGGGTGTGTTGGGGACACAAGAGACTCTTTGTTATTTGGTTGAAGGGTTGTTCGAGAGAGACCATCTTCATCCTATGCCTCCCACGGATTGATAAACCTTAGGTCATCCACTTGAGGGAAATTTGCTACTGTCCTACAAAACTCTGCGCTTGGAGGCCCAACACGAGTCTACAAGAAGAAGGTTGTGTAGTAGACATCAAGCTCTTTTCTGGCGCCGTTGCCGGGGAGGTGAGTGCTTGAAGGTATATCTTTAGATCTTGTAATCGAATCTTTTAGTTTCTTGTTTTATCACTAGTTTAGTCTATAAAAGAAAACAAAAAAATGGAATTGAGGTTGCCTCATATGCTTCATGTTTTTAATGTCTTTCGTGAAAATGATGGAAAGGAAAATTGTGTTCAAGTGTTAGAAGAAGAAGTCTATAAATTGTTTGGCAATAAATCTTTGAATGATGAGCATGATTGCAATGCTGTTAGTATGAATTCTTTGAATATCCTTGATGCTAATGATATGCAAAGCCACAAGCTTGGGGATGCTATATTTGATGAAGATGATATTTTTAGTCCCCCAAGTTTTGATGAGCAAATTTATTATGATGATAGCATGTATCCTATTTATGATGATTTTGTTGATGAAAGTGGGTGTGGAAGAGTGTCAACTTTAGGTAATGACCCCACTATTTTGGAGGGTGTTGAATCTTATTACAATATTGATGAAAGTGGATTTGGAGAGGTCATGACTTTATTTAGTGATGAATCCACTATTTCGGAAGAGGTTCCAATTGATTATGAGAACAAACTTGCTATGTATGATGATTATTGTGATGACATGTATGCTATAAAGAATAATGATAACCATGAAACTTGTCATCATGATTTTAATTTTCAATTGGATTATGCCTCACATGATAGTTATTTTGTTGAATTTGCTCCCACTATTATGAATGAGAAGAATTTTGCTTATGTGGAGAGTAGTAAATTGTAACACCCCATGTATTGAGCTACAGTAATCACCCATTTGATTATGCCATGTCATCATGATCAACAGTGCTTAAAACCTCATTTGGATCATATCTTATTTCAAATTCAAATTCAAATGGAAATTCAAACTGAAAGTGAAATAAAAGTTGTCCAAACCCAGAAACTAAAATGTTCATTAAATGGCATATATTCCAGAGGCTATTCTAAAATTGTAACCAACAAATAATAAATTAATTAAGAGACTCTAACAGTAGCAAAACAGCACTAATTAATACCTTTTTAATTAAATAAAATCCCAAATGAAAACCTTTGGACTCAAAACCATTTTATTACAGTGACATATAATGCACCATATTTATTTGGGCTAGTCTCATATTTTACAAAAGTGGTTTGAATTAAAAACAAAAGACAAAACAGAAAACAAAATAGAAAAACAGAAAACAGAGAAGGAAAAGAAGAAAAGGGAGGAACTGACCTGTGCACTTACCGGCCTATCCGGCACAGTGCGGCCCAGCCCACCGCAAGCCATCCCCCACCTCGCGCTATTCACTTCCCGCCCCGCTGTCGAGCACTCTGCGTGCGCGCTCGCCCCCGAGCCGGCCCCCCCTCCCTCGTTGCACGACAGCGCGTCGCGCGCTCGCCGTGGATAAAGAGCACCCCCACGGACACCTCCGAGCCCTCCCTCACCTCACTCTCCCCTCGCCCCCACCTCTCCTTTCTCTCAAGTGCGCAGCCATGGCGCCGCCGCGGTAAAGCTCACGGCCACCGCCTCTGCCTTGCCCCCGCGGCATGTCCGGAAGCTCCACCATGCTCCTCCACGTCTTCTCCGTCCTCAAGCTGGAGCCGGCAGCCCCCAAGTTCGCCGCCATCACCGTCTTCCCCAACTGCGGCCACCGGTGCTCCATTGCATCGATCCACTCCCCTGCTGCTACTAAACCTCCGACGAGCCCCCGTGTGCTCCCTCGGTGAGCACCCCGTCCGGCCCCTCACCCTGCTTCCCCGCCTCGTATACCGTAGTTCGCCCATGACGCGCTCGCGCTCCCGCCACCGCGGTCGAGCACGCCGGCGTGGCCCCTGTGGCCGCAATCCGCGCCCGTGCTCACATTCACATTCAGCGCCACCGCCCGAACCCGTAGCGCCTGTCCACTGCCCTCGCCGAGCCCCGTAAACCGATCCTCATCAACGCCCAGCTCCGGCCGTCCGCCTTTGTGCTTGTCACCATTGCTACGCGCCATTCCCGACCACGCCATCGCCGCCATTCGTCGCGGCTTGCAATGCCCGATCGAAAGCAAGAAACGGCGCTCGATTTGACCCATTGTGCGCGAAGCCCGAGCTCGCCGGAGCTCGCGACCGCGTCCGGCGCTCGTCGGAGCACTCCGGTGCCGGCGACCGACGTGGCGCCGCGGGCCCCACCCCCTGCGTCACTGGCAAGTGGCCCCAGGGGCCCGGGCTGGCCCCGTTGACCGTAGTCAACATTGACTGGGCCGCCACAGTCGCTGACAGATGGGGCCCACCCCCCTAATTATGAATTAAATTAATTAAAGATAATTATTAACCTAATCTGACACTGACAGGTGGGCCCAGAAGCCAAATTAACTGAATTTAGTTTTAACCTAAACTCTGTTAGCCCCCTGAGTATGACATGTGGGCCCCACATGTCAGTTTGACTCTGGTCAGCCAGAGTTGACTGCTGACGTCAGCTTTACATAATGATGATGTCATCTTTTACTGTTCTGGATAATGTTGATTTAAATAATTAAATAAATTCTAGAAAATCAATAAAACTTTAGAAAATCATATCTTTTAATCCGTAACTCCGATGAAAATAATTTATATATGAAAAATGATCAGAAAAATGAGACGGATCCGAATACGCTACCCACATACCTATTAGATGCCTCTAACTATCTGAACATGCAACTTTTTGCCTGTTTCAGATAAATGAATAGTGTATGACTTTAATAAAATAAATCCAAACAAATTCCTAAAATAACTAAATGACTTTGACATGTCTTCAGGCAACCCTGCATAGCATGTTAGCGTAGCCTGCTCTGTGTTGCTCCTGTTTACTGTGTATTTATACTGTTTCCTCTCCCTCTTCTCTCTCGTTAGACCCCGACGCAGTTCCCGGTACCGACGTAGCTCCGGAGACCGAAGACACCTTTGACGACCTTGCCCTTGCCGCCGAGCAACCAGGCAAGCCCCCCCCCTTTGATCATCCCGATATCGCCCATTCTATTTTCTCATGCTTGCATTAGAATTGCTGCTGCTACTGCTTTACCTATTCTGATGCATAGCATGTTTATTGTAACCTGCTATTGATAATTACCTGCATATCCTAAACTGTCTAGTATAGGCTGGGTAGAGACCTATCAGTGACCCCACTTATCCCGACTGCCCCGCTGGATTATCCGAAGACCCGATCAACGGGATTGAAGACCAGGCCCCAGCACCGCACATCACCCCCCCCTTAGTTGTAACGACACTGCAGCGTTACTATCGAGTGCCGAGGGTGAAACCTCTTGTAGCACTTCTGATGTTAACTCTGTAGAGTAGCTATTGGGTCGTGGTCATCGAGGGTGATTCCTCCTTCTCCACCTCCGATAACGACACCGTCGTACAACACCTCAAGTGTGAACCCAGCGAGGGTGATTCCTTCGAGTTCACCTTGACGGGTACATCTAGTGGGAATCGTAACGAGGATGATACCTCGGATTCCCTTGATGTTATGGACACACGGATACTTGGACTGTACTATTGATACTTGGAAGGCGGGTCGACCCTGAGGGGTACCCGTGTGCACCTAAGTGGCGAGTGTTGTGAAGACGGGTTGCCTGGATGGCTCCCGAGTGATGAATACGAGGCGTGGCCGGGCATTCATAGCCCTTGCCGCAAGTCCTCGAGACGGGGCGACGGGGTCACATCTTTCGTGAGTCTCTGCTCGTTACCACAAGCCAAAGGTACTAACGATTTGGATATTTGATCCGAACAGGCCTCTGGCCTGATAGCACTAACCATCACGTGGGCATAGTATGGGCGTTCTGCATCGTATGCATCAGCCGAAAGCTCTGTCAGACGTCCAGTTCAGCATGGCGGCACGGTCGGATCGTGTCTGCCACCCGAGGCGATGCTGGTATCCACCCTGTGCGCAACGACCCGGAGGGTGAGGGGCGATGGCCATGACCCCCTTGCGCTTAGGATGTAGACCGGCGGGGACCTCTCTGCTGAGCTGTAGGTAGGGTTGCGGTGTGTCGTTTGGCCGAGGCCGGGCAGGACCCAGAAAGTGTGTCCGGCCGAAGTTATCCGAGCGTGGTGGGTAAGTTGGTGCACCCCTGCAGGGAAAAACTAATCTATGCATAGCCGGTCCTACGGTAAAGGACACTCGGAGTCGTATCCCGATTGATACAAATAGAATTGGATACTACGGCTCTGGGATTGCTTCTCGCAGGGAGTCGAGAAGGGATCTCCGGACAAGGTTGATGACTGTATGGCTCTGGGATTGCTTTCTCGTAGGGAGTCGAGAAAGGATCTCTGGGTGAGGTTGAGACTTAATGATACTGCTACATTATATGGTACTGTCTACACTCTTCTAATGCTGCAAGACCTCTGAAGATGCTAGTCTTCGATAGGACTAGGCCTCCTCTCTATTCTGGCATTTCTGCAGCCCAGTCCACATATACAGCCTCCCTTTGAAAATGTTGCATATGTAGAGTAGATCCTTGCTTGCTGAGTACTTCTGAGTACTCACGGTTGCTTTGTTTTCCTTTTCTCCCCATATCAGTTTGACGTGACCAAGATGACGGAGCTCCCTGAGACAGATGCCCCGTCGATCAATTACTACTACTACCCCGAGGATGGATGCTGCTACGAGCTTGCCGTCGATCAGGAGTAGGTTCGGAGGGTCCCAGGCAGGAGGCCTACGCCTTTCGATCGTAGTGTTTTATTTTGCCCCGCCTTTCTAAAGGCCTTTCTGCTTCTCTTTTAATATCTGTACTCAGATATCTGATGATTCCGCTGACGCTTGTTCGCAAGCTTATGTATTCGAGCCCTCGAGGCCCCTAGCTTGTAATATAAAGCTTGTATGACTTTATTTATGTTTTAGAGTTGTGTTGTGATATCTTCCCGTGAGTCCTTAGGCTTGATCGTGTGCATTTGCGTGTATGATTAGTGCACGATTGAGCCGGGGGCGTCACAAGTTGGTATCAGAGCCGACTGACTGTAGGAACTCCCTTTCCAACTCCTTGGCCGAAGTTGAGTCTAGTGGTCCAAAACCGTTTTACTAACATGGCTGTGTGGCTTACGGGCCCACGTCGCCAATTGGGTGGTATTAGGATCTTTTACTCCTCGACCTTCACTCTGGGACTCTGACCTCTCTTCTATTCGGGTTAAAATTTGACTAACTCCAACATTAGGTTCTCGTGATCACATCCACCCGATGTTCTGAAAATATCCCCCCTTGCTCCAAGATTGTGGGCCAGGTTCTGCTTGCAGGATCCTCTTATCGAGGGCACCCTGTGTTGTCACTTGCAGATTCCTCGCTCCAATAGTTTTCTCCGACGTTGATGTAGCCTTTGCTATGTCTCGTTGTGTACTTCCCTACCGCGTGCCTGCGCGCCGCCTAGATATCTAGCCCTCCCCTTTCAGCTGTCGTATTGCCGGATTGTAATCAAGGCTATGTGCGGATTTGAATGTCTGGTGCGAATATGCTGAAGTATCTATTGCACTTCCTTCTGTTGTGCGTGATACTTCATGAATCATTCCATACACATGCAGTTTTCTTGCTATACTGCCCCTGTTGATTTGGCAGGATGGTTGACGATCCTCCACCTCCACCCTATATTGCCGCAATGATGCAGCAGTTTGAACTCAACCGTCAGCAGTTTGAGCTCAACCGTCAGTTTATGACCGGAGTATTGGCTCAATTCCCAACTCAGAATGCTCAGCAACAGAATGCTCCAATAACTCTGCCAGAATTCATGTGCCTCAATCCGTCCACTTTTCGCAGCTCGACTGATCCAATGGATGCTGATGATTGGCTCCGTGACATTGCCTTCCAGATGAAGTCGGCTAATGTTATCCCTAACAGTTACGTCACCTATGCGACATATCACCTGAGGGGATCAGCTGCTCAATGGTGGGAAAGTCACAAGGGTATGTTGCCTGCTGAAACAGTAACCACTTGGCAGCAATTTTAGTCAGCTTTTCATGCACGTTACATTCCTCAAGGCCTGATGGACCAGAAGAAACAGGAGTTCCGCAAACTCTCTCAGGGAAAATTGACTGTGGATCAATATCAGAGGAAATTCCTTGAATTATCCCGTTATGCTGCGGATGACGTCGACACCGACGCACGCAAGCAGGAGAAATTCCGTGAAGGACTGCGTACCGATATAAACCTTGCACTTGCTGCCCATGATTTCAACGACTTCGCAACGTTTGTCAGTAAATCTTTCCAAGTTGAAACAGCTCTGGCTGAGTACCAGGAGTCGCTCAAGCGTACTCGAGATATCGGCTCGTCTTCCGGTCGACCTACTCAGAAATGTCGAGTCTGGATTCCACACAATGTTTACCACCGACCTGCCCCAACACCAAGGCCGTCATATGTTGCACCTCGTTTGCCTTCACCGCCAAGACAGCTATCGGTTCATGATGGACCGCCTGATGCTATGGCTTTTCATCAGGATGCACCACGTCCTCCCGTTGGTTGCAAGAAGAGCTGTCGGAACCGTCGTCTCAGAAGCTCTAATGCCAGGCCGTCTGCTATAGTTCGGGTCCATGTCAACCAAGTTAACATGGAAGAAGCTCGACAGGACCCCAAAATTGTGATGGGCACCCTTCTAGTGAATTCAATCCCAGCTTCAGTCCTCTTTGATTCTGGAGCATCGCACTCCTTCATGTCCGAAAGTTTTGCACAAAGCCATGATATACCTTTCGAGGAGATGTCCACCCCATTAGTAATCCACTCACCTCGGGCTAATTGGCAAACTACCATGGTAAGCCACGGTAACCACATTGTGATCGGAGGATTAATGTTCCCCGTTGCTCTCATTGCTCTCACGACCTCCAACATAGACATTATTCTGGGTATGGACTGGTTGAAGCCTCATAAAGCTTTGATTGACTGTGCCACTGAATCAGTCCGGCTCACTCACCCTTCTGGCCAGAAAGTACAATACTCAGCTCGAATAGCTAAGGATGCTGAGACTCAAATATATGTTCTGAATGCTTTGAACGCTTCACCTCTTGAAGGCATCGAGAACATTCCAGTTGTTCGTGATTTTCAAGACGTCTTTCCAGAAGAACTTCCAGGAATACCGCCTGCTAGAGCTGTCGAGTTCGTCATCGACTTGAAGCCCGGCACTATCCCTATTGCGAAGCGCCCTTATAAGATGCCTCCGCATCATCTTCTTGAGCTTAAGGAAGAAATCGAAACATCACTTAAGAAAGGTTTCATCCGTCCCAGTTCCTCTGCTTGGGGAGCACCTTCACTCTTCGTTAAGAAGAAGGATGGAACTAACTGATTGGTTCAGGATTATCGGCCCATTAACCAAGCCACAATCCCGAACAAATATCCGCTTCCCCGGATCAATGATTTGTATGATCAACTTGCCGGTTCCTCAGTATTCTCTAAACTTGATTTGAGGTTGGGTTATCATCAGATCCGTGTTCGTGAAGAGGATATTCCCAAGACTGCATTTGTTACTCGCTATGGCTCCTACGAGTACATGGTCATGTCCTTCGGCTTGACCAATGCTCCAGCCACATTCTCCCATCTGATGAATTACATCTTCATGGATTATCTCGACAAATTTGTCGTGGTATATCTGGATGATATTCTGGTATATTCGAAGAATAAGGAAGAACATGCTGAACACCTCCGTCTTGTATTGGAAAGGCTCCGAGAACACCAGTTGTATGCCAAGTATTCAAAATGTGAATTCTGGCTTTCTGAAGTAACTTACCTTGGTCATGTGATTTCGAAAGATGGAATTGCTGTTAACCCAGAACGAGTTCAGGCTATTCTTGACTGGACTCCTCCGAAGAACGTCAAGCAAGTGAGAAGTTTTCTCGGATTTACAAGTTATTGCCGTCGTTTTGTCGAGAATTTCTCAAAGATTGCTAAGCCTTTGACTGTTCTGCTTCACAAGGGCGTTAAGTTTGAATGGACAGAAAAATGTCAGGAAAGTTTTCAAACACTCAAAGACAAGCTGACATCTGCCCCCGTACTATCTCCTCCAGATACCCGCAAAGACTTTGTGATTTATTGTGACGCATCCCGTGAAGGATTAGGTTGTGTCCTAATGCAAGAGCGTAAAGTGATTGCTTATGGCTCTCGTCAGTTGCGCCCACATGAAGAAAATTATCCGGTACATGATCTAGAACTAGCTGCTGTCATCTATGCACTGCAGTTGTGGCGACATTACCTTCTCGGTAATCGTTGCGAGATCTACACGGATCATAAAAGTCTGAAGTACTTGTTTACTCAACCATCTCTAAACCTCCGTCAGCAAAGATGGATGGAGGCCATTGCGGACTATGATTTGGGTATTTCCTATACCCCTGGCAAGGCTAACATGATGGCTGATGCCTTAAGCCGCAAGTCCTATTGTGACAACCTCATGGTTAGGCGAGCTCAACCTCGTCTTTTTGAAGAACTGCGCAAGCTGAATCTGTGTATTGTTCCACAGGGTTCTCTTAATAACCTTGTGATACAACCAGATCTTGAGAAAGCTGTTAAGAATGCGCAAGCTAAAGATGCTGAAGTTGATCTGATGAAGAAAAATCTCCACCTTGAAAAGTACAGGGATTTCTCGCTGTCTGAAGATGGAACCTTGTATTTCAGAGACCGCATTGTGGTACCTCGTTTCGAGCTTATGACTGATAAGGTCATGAAGGAGGCACATGATACACCGCTGTCTATTCATCCGGGTAGCACCAAGATGTATCGTGATCTCCGTCAAAGGTACTGGTGGTCTAGAATGAAGCAGGACATTGCTCGTTATGTTGCTGAATGTGATGTGTGTCGTCGCGTTAAAGCAGAACATCAGAAACCAGCTGGAATTCTACAACCGCTTCCTATTCCTCGATGGAAATGGGATAAGGTTCAGATGGATTTCATTATAGGACTTCCCAGGTCACAGAAGGGTCACGATGCTATTCTTGTCGTCGTCGACCAACTTTCTAAAGTTGCACACTTTCTGCCCGTCAAAGAGACTATCACTGCTAGTCAGTTAGCAGAGTTGTATATCTCCAGAATTGTTTCACTCCACGGTATTCCGAAGGAGATTAGTTTGGACCGTGGCGGTCTTTTCACCTCAAAATTCTGGGAAAGTTTCCAAACAGCTATGGGAACTCATATTACCTGGAGTTCAGCTTATCACCCCCAATCCCAAGGCCAAGTCGAGCGAGTCAATCAAGTGCTTGAAGACATGCTTCGGGCTTGTGTTATTTCATTCGGCAAGAAGTGGGAAGAATCTCTCCCGTGTGCCGAATTCTCTTACAACAACAGCTATCAAGCCAGTTTGAAAATGGCCCCCTTCGAAGTCCTCTATGGACGTAAGTGTCGAACCCCTCTGAATTGGTCAGAAACAGGGGAACGACCGCTTGTGGGTCCGGATATTATCCAACACGCCGAAGAACAAGTCCGTATCGTTCGGGAAAATCTCAAGGCGGCTCAGGACCGCCAGCAGAGCAACTATGATCGCAAACGATGGGGTTTGACTTACCAACCTGGTGATCAAGCTTATCTGCGTGTCACCCCTATGAAGGGCACTCACCATTTTGGAATCAAGGGTAAGCTAGCTCCACGTTACATTGGTCCTTTCCGCATTATTGCTAGACGTGGTCAAGTGGCGTATAAATTGGAATTGCCGCCGCAATTCTCTCATATCCATGACGTCTTCCATGTGTCGCAACTTCGTAAATGCTTCAAGGAATCTCCGCACCGAGCTGTGGATCACGAGATGCTCGAATTGCATAATGATCTTTCTTATAAGGAGCATCCAATCCGCATTCTCGATGAAGCTGAACGTCGGACCCGTCAGAAGGTTACCAAGTTCCTCAAAGTGCAGTGGTCAAATCATACTGAAGATGAAGCCACATGGGAACGCGAGGATAATCTTCGTGCGGAATACCCCGAACTTTTTCCTTCTACTTCTTAATTCTCGGGACGAGAATTCTTGTTAGTGGAGGAGATTTGTAACACACCATATATTGAGCTACAGTAATCACCCTTTTGATTATGCCATGTCATCATGATCAACAGTGCTTAAAACCTCATTTGGATCATATCTTATTTCTAATTCAAATTCAAATGGAAATTCAAACTGAAAGTGAAATAAAAGTTGTCCAAACCCAGAAACTAAAATGTTCATTAAATGGCAAATATTCCAGAGGCTATTCTAAAATTGTAACCAACAAATAATAAATTAATTAAGAGACTCTAACAGTAGCAAAACAGCACTAATTAATACCTTTTTAATTAAATAAAATCCCAAATGAAAACCTTTGGACTCAAAACCATTTTATTACAGTGACATATAATGCACCATATTTATTTGGGCTAGTCTCATATTTTACAAAAGTGGTTTGAATTAAAAACAAAAGACAAAATAGAAAACAAAATAGAAAAATAGAAAACAGAGAAGGAAAAGAAGAAAAGGGAGGAACTCACCTGTGCACTTACCGGCCTGTCCGGCACAGTGCGGCCCAGCCCACCGCAAGCCATCCCCCACCTCGCGCTGTTCACTTCCCGCCCCGCTGTCGAGCACTCTGCGTGCGCGCTCGCCCCCGAGCCGGCCCCCCTCCCTCGTTGCACGACAGCGCGTCGCGCGCTCGCCGTGGATAAAGAGCACCCCCACGGACACCTCCGAGCCCTCCATCACCTCACTCTCCCCTCGCCCCCACCTCTCCTTTCTCTCCAGTGCGCAGCCATGGCGCCGCCGCGATAAAGCTCACGGCCACCGCCTCTGCCATGCCTCCGCGGCATGTCCGGAAGCTCCACCGTGCTCCTCCATGTCTTCTCCGTCCTCAAGCTGGAGCCGGCAGCCCCCAAGTTCACCGCCATCACCGTCATCCCCAACTACGGCCACCGGAGCTCTGTTGCATCGATCCACTCCCCTGCTGCTACTAAACGTCCGACGAGCCCCCGTGTGCTCCCTCGGTGAGCACCCCGTCCGGCCCCTCACCCTGCTTCCCCGCCTCGTATACCGTAGTTCGCCCCCGACGCGCTCGCGCTCCCGCCACCGCGGTCGAGCACGCCGGCGTGGCCCCTGTGGTCGCAATCCGCGCCCGTGCTCACATTCACATTCAGCGCCACCGCCCGAACCCGTAGCGCCTGTCCGCTGCCCTCGCCGAGCCCCATAAACCGATCCTCACCAACGCCCAGCTCCGGTCGTCCGCCTTTGTGCTCATCACCATCGCTACGCGCCATTCCCGACCACGCCACCGCCGCCATTCGTCGCGGCTTGCAATGCCCGATCGAAAGCAAGAAACGGCGGTCGATTTGACCAATTGTGCGCGAAGCCCGAGCTCGCCAGAGCTCGCGGCCGTGTCCGGCGCTCGTCGGAGCAGTCCGGTGCCGGCGACTGACGTGGCGCCGCGGGCCCCACCCCCTGCGTCACTGGCAAGTGGCCCTAGGGGCCCGGGCTGGCCCCGTTGACCGTAGTCAACGTTGACTGGGCCGTCACAGTCGCTGACAGATGGGGCCCACCCCCCATAATTATGAATTAAATTAATTAAAGATAATTATTAACCTAATCTGACACTGACAGGTGGGCTCATAAGCCAAATTAACTGAATTTAGTTTTAAAAACTCTGTTAGCCCCCTGAGTATGACATGTGGGCCCCACATGTCAGTGTGACTCTGGTCAGCCAGAGTTGACTGCTGGCGTCAGCTTTACGTCATGATGACATCATCTTTTACTGTTCTGCATAATGTTGATTTAAATAATTAAATAAATTCCAGAAAATCAATAAAACTTTAGAAAATCATATCTTTTAATCCGTAACTCCGATGAAAATAATTTATATATGAAAAATGATCAGAAAAATGAGACGAATCCGAATACGCTACCCACATACCTGTTATATGCCTCTAACTATCTGAACATGCAACTTTTTGCCTGTTTTAGATAAATGAATAGTGTATGACTTTAATAAAATAAATCCAAACAAATTCCTAAAATAACTAAATGACTTTGACATGTCTTCAGGCAACCCTGCACTGCACGTTAGCGTAGCCTGCTCTATGTTGCTCCTGTTTACTGTGTATTTATACTGTTTCCTCCCCCTCTTCTCTCTCGTTAGACCCCGACGCTGTTCCCGGTACCGACGCAGCTCCGGAGACCGAAGACACCTTTGACGACCTTGCCCTTGCCGCCGAGCAACCAGGTAAGCCCCCCCCTTTGATCATCCCGATATCGCCCATTCTATTTTCTCATGCTTGCATTAGAATTGCTGCTGCTACTGCTTTACCTATTCTGATGCATAGCCTGTTTATTGTAACCTGCTGTTGATAATTACCTACATATCCTAAACTATCTAGTATAGGCTGGGTAGAGACCTATCAGTGACCCCACTTCTCCCAACTGCCCCGCTGGATTATCCGAAGACCCGATCAACGGGATTGAAGACCAGGCCCCGGCACCGCACATCACCCCCCCTTAGTTGTAACGACACTGCAGCGTTACTATCGAGTGCCGAGGGTGAAACCTCTTGTAGCACTTCTGATGTTAACTCTGTAGTTTAGCTATTGGGTCGTGGTCATCGAGGGTGGTTCCTCCTTCTCCACCTCCGATAACGACGCCGTCGTACAACACCTCAAGTGTGAACCCAGCGAGGGTGATTCCTTCGAGTTCACCTTGACGGGTAAATCTAGTGGGAATCGTAACGAGGGTGATACCTCGGATTCCCTTGATGTTATGGACACACGGATACTTGGACTGTACTATTGATACTTGGAAGGCGGGTCGACCATGAGGGGTACCCGCGTGCGCCTAAGTGGCGAGTGTTGTGAAGACGGGTTGCCTGGATGGCGCCTGAGTGATGAATACGAGACGTGGCTGGGCATTCATGGCCCTTGCCGCAAGTCCTCGAGACGGGGTGACGGGGTCACATCTTTCGTGAGTCTCTGCTCGTTACCGCAAGCCCAAGGTACTAATGATTTGGATATTTGATCCGAGCAGGCCTCTGGCCTGATAGCACTAACCATCACGTGGGCATAGTATGGGCGTTCTGCATCGTATGCATCAGCCGAAAGCTCTGTCAGATGTCCAGTTCAGCATGGCGACACGGTCGGATCGTGTCGGCCACCCGAGGCGATGCTGGTATCCACCCTGTGCACAACGACCCGGAGGGTGAGGGGCGATGGCCAAGACCCCCTTGCGCTTAGGATGTAGACCGGCGGGGACCTCTCTGCTGAGCTGTAGGTAGGGTTGCGGCGTGTCGTTTGGCCGAGGCCGGGCAGGACCCAGAAAGTGTGTCCGGCCGAAGTTAAGCGAGCGTGGTGGGTAAGTTGGTGCACCCCTGCAGGGAAGAACTAATCTATGCATAGCCGGTCCTACGGTAAAGGACACTCGGAGTTGTATCCCGATTGATACAAATAGAATTGGATACTATGGCTCTGGGATTGCTTCTCGCAGGGAGTCGAGAAGGGATCTCCGGACGAGGTTGTTGACTGTATGGCTCTGGGATTGCTTTCTCGCAGGGAGTCGAGAAAGGATCTCTGGGTGAGGTTGAGACTTAATGATACTGCTACATTATATGGAACTGTCTACACTCTTCTAATGCTGCAAGACCTCTGAAGATGCTAGTCTTCGATAGGACTAGGCCTCCTCTCTATTCTGGCATTTCTGCAGCCCAGTCCACATATACAGCCTCCCTTTGAAAATGTTGCATATGTAGTGTAGATCCTTGCTTGCTGAGTACTTCTGAGTACTCACGGTTGCTTTGTTTTCCTTTTCTCCCCATATCAGTTTGACGTGACCACGATGACGGAGCCCCCTGAGACAGATGCCCCGTCGATCGAATACTACTACAACCCTGAGGATGGATGCTGCTATGAGCTTGCCGTCGATCAGGAGTAGGTTCGGAGGGTCCCAGGCAGGAGGCCTACGCCTTTCGATCGTAGTGTTTTATTTTGCCCCGCCTTTCTAAAGGCCTTTCTGCTTCTCTTTTAATATCTGTACTCAGATATCTGATGCTTCCGCTGACGCTTGTTCGCAAGCTTATGTATTCGAGCCCTCGAGGCCCCTGGCTTGTAATATAAAGCTTGTATGACTTTATTTATGTTTTAGAGTTGTGTTGTGATATCTTCCCGTGAGTCCTTAGGCTTGATCGTGTGCATTTGCGTGTATGATTAGTGCACGATTGAGCCGGGGGCGTCACATAAATTTTCTATGCTTGTGGATCATGAAAATAATGCTTTATGTGATGGTTACATTGTTGAATTCATTCATGATGCTACTGAAAATTATTATGAAAGAGGAACATATGCTTTTACATATTGCAATAATATCAAGTTCCCTCTCTATGTGTTGAAAGTTTTGAAGTTTTGCTTGTTTTACCTTCCTATGCTAGTAGATTCTTGATCCCATAATTTGTTTGCTCATAAAATCCCTATGCATAGGAAGTGGGTTACACTTAAATGTGTTAGTCGTATTCTTCATGATGCTCCCATTATGTTTCAATGTGAGCATCATTGAAATCATCACGCCTAGCTAAAAAGGCATTAAAGAAAAGCGCTTGTTGGGAGACAACCAAATATTTACCCCTACTGTTTTTGTGAGTTCACATGATTAAGCTACTGTATTAATCATGTTTTATAGCTTTTGTTTCAATAAAGTGCCAAGTAAAGCCTTTGGGATAGTGTGGATGATAGTTGACTTGATTCTGTGCAAAAACAGAAACTTTTGTATCCAGTACAGAAATTCCTATCTTTCACTCAGACGTTGAAAAACTCTGAATTTTTTATAGTTGATTGATATACAAATTCTATACATTTTCCTAATTTTCCAGAATTTTTTAAGTAACATAAGTATGATATTAATGCAGAACTTTACAGATTGTTCTGTTTTTGACAGATTCTGTTTTTGATGCATAGTTTGCTTGTTTCCTAGTTTATATGGCTTATATTGCTCAATATAAATTGTAAAAATGAAAGGGTACAGTATGTATCATGCGATAAAAAATTTGAATCTTGTCTTGACAGTACCAAAGTGAATGATTTGTTTTATCATACTAACCCATCTCACGAAGTTCCGTTAAGCTTTGTGTGATTGAAGTTTTCAAGTTTTGGGTGAGATATCGATATGAGGAGAATAACGAGTGACAAGACCCTAAGCTTGGGGATGAACAAGGCACCCCAAGGTAATATTCAAGGAATATCCAAGAAACTAAGCTCGGGGATGCCCCGGAAGGCATCCCCTCTTTCGTCTCCAACATTATCGGTAACATTACTTAGAGCTATATTTTTATTCGTCACATGATATGAGTTTTGCTTGAAGCGTCATTTTCTTTTATTAGATTTTTATTGATGTTATTTAGATTAATGTTTTCATCTTTAGTTCAATAAAAAGGTCAAGTATAGTCTTTACCATGCTTATTTTGCAAGTCTATATGTTGCTGTTTTGAAAACAGAAAGATTTCTATCATTGTCTGAATTCTTCTGGAAAGTCAGAACGTGGTAAAATCTTAAATATTTTTCACAATAAGCTACAACAAATTTTCTACAGTGTGAAAATATTTCTGAATTTTTGGAGTTAGGGAAGTATGAGTACAATTGCACTCTTTACAGACTGTCCTGACAGATTGCTGTTATGTTTGCATTGTTTGCATATGTTTGCTTGTTTAATGATTCTATTTGAGGATAGGAGTATTAAATATGCAGAGGAATTTAGTATGCAATGTTAAATAATAATTTTATTGATTTTCGACAGTAGATAATAATAAGGTTTTGCATTTGATTTATACTAACTTTTCTCACAAGTTCTTGTTGAGTTTTGTGTGCATGAAGTTTTTAAGATTTAGGGAAACCATAATATAAAAGGAATTAAGGAGACACAAAAGCTCAAGCTTGGGGATGCCCAAGCCATCCCTAGTTAATATTTCAAGAAGTCTCAAGCATCTAAGCTTGGGGATGCCCCGGTTGGGATCCCACCTTTCTTCTTCAACATTGATCGGTCAGTTTCGGTTGAGCCTATGTTTTTCTTCTTCACATGATATGTGCTATCCTTAGAATGTCATTTAATTTTGTTTTGCTTGATGTTTGAATAAAGTACTTAAGATCAAATTTTTCTTTATGAGAGAGAGTCCTCACATAGCTAAATAATTATTTGACTACTCATTGATCTTCACTTATATCCTATGATTAAATGGTTGAATTAATTGAATATCATAAATCTGAATTTATATATGTTTCATATGCTTATACCATGGGGAGTAATGACTTCAAATATATGAAGTAGAGGTGGTAAATGTATTGAAAGTTAGCAAACATAGTATTGGTCACTTGAACAATTCATGAAAGAATATTGAAGGAAGAGAGGTTTCACATATAAATATACTATCTTGGACATCTTCTATGATTGTGAGCACCATTAATTATTTTCAAACTTGAGCATATTAGTTGAAGTTGAACAAGGAAGACAACATAATGAGTTATGCTTGGGTATATTTGTATAGAAGTTATATTGTTATGGATCCTCCAACATGTGGTGCTTGCTTTTTTAGAATCTTTTGCTAGCCAAAGTTTCTGTACTAAGTGGGAGTATTGCTTGTGCATCCAAAATCCTTGAACCAAGTTTCTTCCATGAGTGTCCACCATATCTACCTATATGCGGTATTTACATGCGGTTCCAAGTAAATTTGCATGTGCCAAACTCTAAATCTTCAAATAATAATCTGTTTTGTATGCCCGAATCGCTAATGTAGCGACTAGGGGCTGTCAGTATCTTCCATGCTAGGTGGGTTATTCTCACGATGATTGTTGATTCACTTATCATTCACGAGAAAGTGGCTGGTAATCGGGATGCCTAGTCCCGTGCTCAAAGTCAAATCAAAATATAATATCAAACAAAACTCCCCCAGGACTGTTGTTGGTATGGACAGTACCCATTGTTTCGGACGAGCCGTGGAGTGTGATTGTTGGTGGAGGGGGAGTAAAAACTTTACCATTCTGTTTGGGAACCGCCTATAATGTATCTAGCATGGAAGATAGTGAGAACTCTTGGTTGTTATGTTGACAATGAAAGCATATCTCTCAAAATTATGTTCATCTCTGTTTTAAAAGCTTCAAGCTCTGGCACCTCTGCAAATCCTTGCTTCCCTCTGCGAAGGGCCTATCTTTTACTTTTATGCAAGAGTCAGTAGTATTCCTTATCATTCCAACCTACTCTTTAGTTGGCAAGCATCATGTGATGGGGAAAGATCTAAGCATATATGGCCATTCAAATATATTTGATCATGAATTATTATTGTTGACAATTATCTATATGATAAATAAGTTGGGAGGCAAAACATTAAGCCCCTATCTTTCTCTGTGTTCAAGCCCCTATCTTTCTCTATGTTCAATGGATGCTTTTTATTCTAAAAATATGCTTTGAGTGGTAGCAATCATGGAAGACAATATGATAGTTGAGTATGTGGGATTTGCTAAATCAAAGCTCTTACATAGACCCTTCCTGAGAATAAGATGAATTGCAATTGTTTGATAACTGAGAACCTAGTTTGTTAGTTTACAAGAATTTTATGATCTATGCTTTAACATGTGAATAGCTTGCTACTTGATCATGAGAAGTTTTATGAGATGAGCTACTGTTTATGATTTATAATGATGCTAGAAAACATGATTGAAATTATCATTGATCAAACTTGTGCACTTGCTAGCATTCACACTTCATAAATTATTTCTTTTATCATTTACCTACTCGAGGACGAGCAGGAATTAAGCTTGGGGATGCTGATACGTCCCCAATGTATCTATAATTTATGAAGTATTCATTCCATGTTTATAACAATTTTATATGGTTTTGGTATGATTTTATTAGAACTAATCTGGACTGACTCTGTTTTCAGCAGAACTACCGTGGTGTCATTTTTTTGTGCAGAAATAAAAGTTCTCGGAATGAGCTGAAAATTTACGGAGAATATTTTTGGAAATTATAAAAAATACTTGAGCGAAAAGATACCAGAGAGGAGTCCCGAGGCGACCACAATGGTGGGAGGTGCGCCCCCCTAGGGCACACCCCCTACCTTGCCGCCGCCTCGTGGACCCCCTTGACTTGTCCCGGACGCCAAAAACTAATATAAATACAGAAACCCTCGAAAAGAAACCTAGATCGGGAGTTCCGCTGCCGCAAACCTCTGTAGCCACAAAAAACCAATCGGGAGTCCATTCCGGCACCCTGCCGGAGGGGGAAACCATCACCAGTGGCCATCTTCATCATCCCGGCGATCTCCATGACGAGGAGGGAGTAGTTCACCCTCGGGGCTGAGGGTATGTACCTGTAGCTATGTGTTTGATCTCTCTCTCTCTCTCTCTCTCTCTCTCTCTCTCTTGTGTTCTTGATTTGGCATGATCTTGATGTACCGCGAGCTTTGCTATTATAGTTGGTGAAGGAAATATGCCCTAGAGGCAATAATAAAGTTGTTATTTTATATTTCCTTATTCATGATAAATGTTTATTATTCATGCTAGAATTGTATTGACTGGAAACCTTAATATATGTGTGAATACATAGACAAAACACTGAGTCCCTAGTGAGCCTCTACTTGACTAGCTCGTTGATCAAAGATGGTTAAGGTTTCCTAACCATGGACATGTGTTGTCATTTGATAACAGGATCACATCATTACGAGAATGATGTGATGGACAAGACCCATCCGTTAGCTTAGCATGTTGATCGTTCAGTTTTATTGCTACTGCTTTCTTCATGTCAAATACATGTTCCTCCGACTATGAGATTATGCAACTCCCGGACACCGGAGGAATGCCTTGTGTGCTATCAAACGTCACAACGTAACTGGGTGATTATAAAGATGCTCTACAGGTATCTCCGATGATGTTTGTTGGGTTGGCATAGATCGAGAATAGGATTTGTCACTCCGAGTATCGGAGAGGTATCTCTGGCCCTCTCGGTAATACACATCATATGAAGCCTTGCAAGCAATGTGACTAATGAGTTAGTTGCGGGATGATGCATTACGGAATGAGTAAAGAGACTTGCCGGTAACGAGATTGAACTACGTATGAAGATACCGACGATCGAATCTCGGGCAAGTAACATACCGATGACAAAGGGAATAACGTATGTTGACATTGCGGTTCGACCGATAAAGATCTTCGTAGAATATGTGGGAACCAATATGAGCATCCAGGTTCCGCTATTGGTTATTGATCGGAGAGGTGTCTCGGTCATGTCTACATAGTTCTCGAACCCGTAGGGTCCGCACGCTTAACGTTAGATGACGATATGTATTATATGAGTTATGTGTTTTGGTGACCGAAGGTTGTTTGGAGTCCTGAATGAGATCACGGACATGACGAGGAGTCTTGAAATGGTTGAGAGGTAAAGATTGATATATTGGAAGGTTATATTCGAACACCGGAATGGTTCCGAAGAGGTTCGGGAATTTTTCGGAGTACCGAGGGGTTACCGGAACCCCCCCGGGGAAGTATTGGGCCTTATTGGGCCATAGGGGAGAGGAGGAGGCAGGCCACAGGAGGTGGCGCCCCCCCCATGGGAGTCCGAATTGGACTAGGGGAGGGGGCGCGGCCCCCCTTTCCCTCTCCCTCTTCCTCTCTTTCCCTTTCCCCCCTCAGTTGGAAGGAAGGGGGGAGCCGACTGTAGGAGATATGCCCTAGAGGCAATAATAAATGTTATTATTTATCTCCATGCTCATAATTAGGTTTATGTTCCATGCTATAACTGCTATGGTTCTCGAGTCTACAATAATCACGAGGCTCGGAGGAAGACTCATATGCACGTGTGAATAATAAACGGTAAAATGTATTCCTAGTCTAGCCTCTAAGACTAGCTCAAGTGTTGCATGATGGTTCTGTTTTCCTGATCATGGGCATGTCTATGCCAGCAACTTTGAGGGCACAATGTTAGAAGAACATTTGTGTTGAATCGACCCGAATTGATGTTATGCTATGAGAATACATTCGTCACAAGTTAATGGTTAATAACACAGAGATGGTTTTCGTTTGCATAATTCCTTAGACCATGAGAGTATCGAGTTTATTCGTGCTTGCTTCATGAACTTTGGGGTTTGTTAAACGTCATCCGTAAATGGGTGGCTATTACGGCGGCTTACGGGTTCATGGAAAAGTGTGTCAAGTAACTTGATAGCTCAAGATTGGGATTTGCTCCTCCGGCGATGGAGAGATATCTCTGGGCCCTCTCGGTGTTACGGTATCCATCATCGTCTGGCCAGACACAGGGTGATTTGATCACAGGGATGCCGGAACACGGTAACGAGAAAAGAGAACAATACCGGTAACGAGATAACTAGCATAGTGGACAAGTTGTTGATCCACGGGAATGCCAACATGTCTCTCCTCGTGTATTTGTAACATATCGCGAAGCAACATGAATAGCGCACGGCAACTGGAGGTTCACTCGAATATTTGTTCGTGTGGGTATAGGGGTCAATATGGGTGTCCACGGCTCCGATGCTGATCATTGATCGAAAAGTGTTCCGGTCATGTCTCTACTTCACCGAACCTATAGGGTCACATGCTTAAGGGTCATCTATCTGCTGAATTCTAGACAAGGAGTCCGAGAGAAAAGTCACCGGAAAAGTTTCGGAGAGAACGGAAAAGTTCCGGATAGAACACTGAAAAAGTTTCGGTAAAACAAAAAAGTTGTTTCGGATAAAACCATTGATCCAAAAAGGTTTCGGCAAGCACCGGGAATGTTTTGGAGGTTGCCAGATTGGTCTGGTAACTTCTGGAAATTTTCCGGAGAAAAAACCGAAAAGAAGTTTCGGAGCTGCCGGAATTGTTTACAGAGTAAATGAAGATGGTTTTAAATTAAACCACCATACCGGAAATGTTCCGGAGCACGTTCAGATAATTTTAGAGGGTGCCTGAAATGTTCTGGGACATTCCGGAATTTTTCAGAAGTAATAGTCGCGGAAAACATCTTGTCCCAGCGTGAGGGGACAAGATCCCATGACTCGTGGGGGCTGTTTTGGGGCGCCTCCCCTTAGGGGGGGGCAGCACCTTGTGGCTGGACAAAAGGTGTTGGGGGGACCCCCATGGTAGGGGGCAGCCTCCACAAATGGTGAGAAGTGTTGGGAGGTGGTGGGGCCCCATGTTGGAGCACCATGGACAAGGGAACATGTTTTTTCCTTGTTTGGTGGGAACATGTTTTCCTTGTTTTGTGGAACATGTTTTCCCCATGTTTAGTGGGCTGAAATTTCAGCCCCCTCCACCCCTTCCACCACTATATAAGGAGGAGGAGAGGTGCTCTCCAACTCCACTCCAACCCTCTCTCACAAGCCATGCATGATCTGGCATTCTCTCTCCCTCCCACGAAATAGTTTCGTAGTGCCGAAAGGCTGTCTGGGTTCCGGTGGGAACTAGTTCTGGATGGCAAAGCCCTGCCGGATAGATGACACCGTATGTGTGCAACTCTATAGAGAGGTCGTAGTTTCGATCTTAGTGCCCGTGGGGCTGTTCGTGAGTGCCTCCCGAAGGGCTGTCCAAGTGACGGTCCGAGTTCTGTGAGTCCTCCCGAAGGGCTGTCCGCGACACCGTCTGGGGGACTGTCCGATCGCCTCCCGGAGGGCTATCCAGGTGGCTGATGAGGGTATACATCCTCGCGGTTCGGAGGTTGTAAATCCTAGCTGCGGGGATCTGCACCGCCGATCTTCATCGACTCTACTTCCGCTGCGCTACGAGTCGGTAACGAAAATGATCAAACCTTGTATGCAGTCTCCATAGTGGTCCTGGGCTGGTGCGTAGGTCGGAAATTTTTTGTTTTCTGCTGCGTTACCCTTCAGTGGCATCATGAGCCGTGCTATGCGTAGATGCAGGTTGCGATCTAGAATACATGAGATGTATGGGTGTTGCACAATATAATTAGGTAGTAGACGAGTTCTATTACTGAAAATTATTTGTGCGGGTAGCAGATGAAATCTGTTACCCGATGTTCTTGTTGCTTCCCTCAAATTTGCATAATCCTGATCTTGATGGCATGGTGGAATCTCACAAAGTTCTGGCAATCCGTGATCCTTTCATGCTGCTCCTGAGTATGCTGATTGACAAATCAACGAAGTGCTAAGTGAACAAAGGTATATTTGATATACATGTTATTGATGTATACTTTACTAGTGTTCGTAGTAGCCCCTGGGTATTTGATACCGGTTCAGTTGCTAAGATTTGTAAGTCGAAAAAGGAGTTGTAGAATGAACAGAGACTAGTTAAGGACGAGGTGACGAGGTGTGTTGGAAGTAATTCCAAGGTTGATAAGATCACCATCGCACACTCCCTTTACCTTCGGGATTAGTGTTGAACCTAAAATAAATGTTATTTGGTTTTTTCGTTGAGCATAAATAGGATTGGATCATGTTTATTGCAATACGGTTATTCATTTAAGTCAAAGAATAATTGTTGTTCTGTTTACATGAATGAAACATTCTATGGTCATACACACAATATAAATGGTTTATTGAATCTCGATCGTAGTGATACACATATTCATAATATTGATGCCAAAAGATGCAAAGTTGATAATGATAGTGCAACATACTTGTGGCACTACCGTTTAAGTCATATTGGTGTAAAGCGCATGAAGAAACTCCATGCAAATGGGCTTTTGGAATCACTTGATTTTGAATCATTTGATACATGCTAACCATGCCTCATGGGCAAGATGACTAAAACTCCATTCTCCGGAACATTGGAGCGAGCTAATGACTTATTGGAAATAATACATACCAATGTATGCGGTCCGATGAGTATTGAAGCTCGCAGTGGGTATCGTTATTTTCTGACCTTCACAGATGATTTAAGTAGATATGGGTATATCTACTTGATGAAACACAAGTCTGAAACGTTTGAAAAGTTCAAAGAATTTCAGAGTGAAGTGGAGAATCATCGTAACAAGAAAATAAAGTTTCTATGATCTGATCACGGAGGCGAATATTTGAGTTACGAGTTTGGCCTTCATTTGAAACAATGTGGAATAGTTTCACAACTAACACCACCTGGAACACCATAGCGTAATGGTGTGTCTAAACGTCGTAACCGTACTTTATTAGATATAGTGCGTTCTATGATGTCTCTTACCGATTTGCCTTTATCATTTTGGGGTTATGCATTAGATACAACTGCATTCATGTTAAATAGGGCACCGTCTAAATCCGTTGAGATGACACCGTATGAACTGTGGTTTGGCAAGAAACCTAAGCTGTCGTTTCTTAAAAGTTTTGGGATGCGACGCTTATGTCAAAAGGCTTCAGCCTAATAAGCTCGAACCCAAAGCGGAGAAGTGCGTCTTCATAGAATACCCTAAAGAAACTATTGGGTACACCTCCTATCACAGATCCGAAGGCAAGATCTTTTGTTGCTAAGAATGGGTCCTTTCTAGAGAAGGAGTTTTCTCTCGAAAGAAGTGAGTGGGAGGAAAGTAAAACTTGATGAGGTAGTTGTACCTACTCTCAATATGGAAAGTAGCACATCAGAGAAATTTGTTCCCGTGATGCCTACACCAACTAGAGAGGAAGCTAATGATGATGATCATGAAACTTCAGATCAAGTTACTACTGGACCTCGTAGCTTGGACAGAGCATGTTCCACACCAGAGTTGTCGTGGTCTTGTCACGGCAGATGTCCTAGAGAAAGGACTTAGTCGTGGAGCCATCGCGACGTGTTAGCTTAAAGGGGTTAAAGCGGACAAGGGACGCAGAGAGTTTATACTGGTTCGGCCCCTTGCGGTGAAGGTAAGGGCCTAATCCAGTTGTTGTGGAATTGCTAGGGTTTCGATGACCAGGGAGCGAATCCGTTATGCCTGGCTCTCGAGTTGTTGTCTGTCCTAAACCGCCGCCGGGTCGTCCCCTTATATACATGGGTTGACGCCCGTCGGTTTACAGAATCCCGAGGCCGGCTCATAAACGTGTCCGGCTCGGTCTCTACTCTTTTCTTATCTTACAAGTTACATATAATATGGCGGTTTACACCTACAAGCCCTTAATCCGCCTTTGGGCCCTGGGCCTTCATAAAGCGCCATACTCCTTGTCTTCATGGGCTTCAAATATAAATAACTCATTATGGGGATAACCCGGCCTCTCCTGGTCGGTTTACGCCCAGTAATAATATCCCCAACATTAGGCCCCAGATTGCTTTGAACTTGTTCACATCAATCTTCAATACCTGACTTGTCACAATCTTGCATCACTTGTCTGATAAACCTGACTGTAACCCGCCATGACGTCAGCTCGCAGAATTTTCTTAAACCGCCATGACGTGGCTTCACATTAACCTCGCACGTGGCCGAGAACAACTTGACTGATCTTTATCTTAATAACCGTCCTGAGAATCGAGGCGTCCATATAGCCATATGATGATTTTAGCCTCCTCGATTCCCGCGCATGCCTTGTATCCACCCCCTTATAAATAGGGACAGGGGTCCTTATCATTTCCCCCCTCGTTTCCTCCTTCGTCTTCCTCCTTCGCACAGCCACACCAGCGCTCGAGCATCGCCGCCGCGACCTCCGACCGCCGCATCAACGCAGGCCACTGCATCAACCTGATCGGACCAGAAAAACGCGACGCCTCTCCGCTGTTCCTTTTATACTGGTAAGCCTTCTCTCCTTCCACCCTAGATCTTATCATTAGGGTTTGTACTCATCGGAGTTCTTCGAAGTTCTAGAGCTATTCTTCCCTATTCTTCTCAGTAGCGCAAATGGCAAGTTAAACCTGATATATTCCGGTGCCTTTGTAGTTAAAGCTCCCTTTTCCCCCATCAGAGCATCCCTTTCATACATAAAAACTCATCTGAACCTGATGAACTGTTTAAGTACCTGAAGTTTAGGTCTGAGTATATTCTAGTTTTCTGTCGCGCTGCAGATCTGAAATTATCATATCACTTTGTGAAACTTGTTTTTCCCTCACTTAGGTTTTTTAGATCTGTATCTTTCATACCAATATAGGCGGTTTAGCTTTGTCAAAGAACAATAATCCGGTAGGCATCATTAGTCCCCTCTTAAACCGCCGATTCATTGCTCTTTGCACCTTCTCCATCGTCAGACTCCGGTTTAGTAATATCAAACTCCGGTTTAACAATATGCATATACCTCTGCTTCTGCTTATCTGCATTGCTTTATGCTCACTCGTCATAAATCTTAAACCGGCAATAAATATGTTTCAGCTTCCCATTGAAATGGCCAAACAAGTTTACGAGTGCAACTGGGTTCCTTCCCAGGTAACTGAAGAGCAATTAAACATATGTGTCACAACTGGCGCTTTAGCCAAGAAAGAAATCATCCACTGGAGGGCCCCTGGTCCGGAAAATCCTCCTGAACCCAAGGACGGAGAAGTAGTTGTATTTGCTGACCATCTGGGTCGAGGCTTTAGCCCTCCCGGTTCAAAAAATTTCCGGGATGTGCTGGCCAGCTTCCTACTCCACCCTCAAGATATTGGACTAAACTCTATGTCCAATATTTGCAACTTCCAACAATTTTGTGAGGCCTATCTTCAAGAGGAGCGCACAGTTGAACTGTTCAGGGATTTCTTTTATTTAAACCATCGCACAGAGTTCACAGACGGACCCAACACTGAGCTTGGTGGAATGGCAATTCAAAAGAGGAAGGATGTCAGCTTCCCTCATGCCAAGCTTCATAGTCACCCCAAGGACTGGAATCAGACTTGGTTTTATTGCAAAGACACATCTCCAGCTGATGAAAATCCTCTACCGGGTTACCGTCCCCACCGGCTTAGCAACACTCATCCCTTCCCTCAAAGGCTGACTGCCAAGGAACGGTCTAACTATGCACCACAACTGTCAAAGCTCAGAGCCTTTATGGCAAACTGTTTGACAGGTGTCGACTTTGTTCGCTGTTGGATATCTTGGAGCGTTCTGCCCTTAAGCCGGTGCCCCGGTTTAATGTGCGAGTACACAGGGGATTTGAAAGACCCTCAACGACACATTGACATTCAGCTAACAGAAACCGAAATTACTGAGGCTGTCAAGAAAATACTGAATGAACTGGAAGCTGTCTGTAGCCAGACCGGGTTAAGCCCTTTCTGTGTCTTCAACAAACCGCCACCTGTAAGAATCACAACTTTCTTGTTTTAGTTTACCTCTTTTCAGATAGTCTCAAAATTTTGTCCATCTTTCACAGGGCGATGACCCGTTCTGGAAGAAAAAACCACAGGATAAACCGGCAAAACCACTTCGCCCGAAGACCAAAGTCACCAAGAAACCTGCCAAGAAGAGGATCGCTGAATCTTCTGAACCAAATGCAGATGCGGATCCGGCTAATCCGGACTCAGAGGTAGAACTTGACTCTCTTGGTTCTTTTTTCATACACCTTATTGACAATGACTGTTATCAGGACGACGCTGAAGGCAGCCAAGCTGACGATGCAGTGGTAATTATCCTTCCTTCCGGTTCAGACCCTCTGCCAACACAGAAAATCCATCAAGCAAACCGGAAAATAAAATTTTCTCACCCCTTAGCTCACTTGGACCCAAACTTTCTTTCGAAGAAGCAGCAACATGAAGCCCGCCGCACAACCCGGCACAGTGGCCAGGTAGTTACCTCTGCCGGTTTACCGAACACTCCGGTCCGGAAACGTCAATCAGAGGTCTCTTATACTCCTGACATTTCTTATCCCAAGGTGGGTTGTTTTCGACAGCTTCTTAATCTGTCTGACTCAAATTATCAGGGAACACCTAATTCATCCTCTGGCGAGTCAACGGCCACACACCTTCCAACCCTCAAGACGGTCCCTGGTAGGTTATGCTTTAATCTTATCCTTAATGTGTTATGTTTGCATACTGTACTGATCTTTATGTTTGATCTTTATGTTTGCATACTGTACTGATGACAATGTGGATATTGAACCGGAGAAGACCCCAGATTTGGAAGGAACAAATACTGATGTTACACATGATGATCCACCGCTTCAAGATTATAACTTCATAGTTGAACGAACAAAAATTGACACCACAGGCCACACTGATAAACCGACTAGCCCGGCTCGCGCGAATGATAAGTCGGCCATCCCAGCTAAGGCTGCTGATAAACCGTCAACTCCCGTGAAGGCTGCTGATGATAAAGAAGATGATATTATGATTACTGGCGTCGGCCACACCTCTCCGGGCAATCCTGTTGCTTTATCGAAGCATAGTACCAAGGACGAGATTTCTGCTATGGGCAAAGGCAAATGGAACACAGATTTGTCCACCTACGCTCACCTCAACGCCCAAGACATCCATTCTGGTTTTTTAAACCACCTGCATACAAGCCGCGACATTGAAGCCAGTTTAGTGAATCTAATGAAGGAACGATATGAGGTAACTGCATAACTGCTTCTCTCTTGTGTTCAATTCCAAATATTAACTCCAGTAGCCCCCAAGTGCCGGTTTATGATAGTCATCTAAACTGGGACTTTGTAATATCTCAACTTTGCATGCTTAGCCTCCAAGGGCCGGTTTAACTGCTGAAGATGCACCGGGACTTTTTTTTTAGAAGAATACTCATAATGTCACTTTGAGCAAGCATACATTAGCCCCCAAGTGCCAAGAGTAATACTTGTATTGCACTTGGGACTTGTAGAAATTTCTGATTACGAGCAAATATGCATTAGCCCCCAAGTATCAGGTGCATATCTTGTTATGTGCTTGGTACTTCAAATATGCACTGCCAATTCATGACATCTTTGTCTCTTATAGGCTGAGCTGAGCAAAAAGGAAATCCAAACCGCTGATCTGCAAGAAAACATCAAGGCCCAGCAGGCAGAAACCTCCAAAACCAAAGATGAGCTGACCAATGCCTTAGCCGCTATGGAAAAGCTGAAGGAGAGTTTCAACAAGGAGCGGGCGGATTGGGACACAGAAAAATCCGCATTGCAAAAGAGAGCCGAGGACGCAGAAGCAGCTCTTAAACCGGTGGTAGACGAGCTAACTGGTGTAAAGCGGCAAATACATGCCATGACTGCTGCTGTGTTTGGTAAATATCCTGGCCTTAAATTTTCAACATATCATCCCATACATTGCCGGTTTACTGATGTTTGCAATGGCGTAGGAACTCGCATTAGTCATCTGGGCTCTGACGTACAGAAGAAGCTGAAGGCTGCCTATACTCTTATAGAGCAGTTATATACCGGCGTGCAACGGATCATCTGCACTGCTTCTCACAACAAGCCGCCCCCCACTTTAATCAAGGAGACCTTAGAAAGGTTGTCAATGCTGCCTGTCCGGGTAGAAGAGCTAAAGAGATCTGCTGCCAGGGCTGGTGCTCTGACCGCACTAACCCGGGCAAAAGCATGGGTGCCTGATCTTGATCCGGTGGATGTGGCTAAAGTCTATCCAAGCTTAAAAGAAGACGGATCAGAATTTGGCAATGAGGACCTCCGAGCAATAAACCGGGAAGTACATCCACTGGCTTGCCAACTGGCTGAAGAAACTGATCTTTCATATTATCAGGCGAGTTATGATGTCAACAACAAACGGGTTGCTGCACCAATCCCTGAGGCTCAAAATCTTATCCCGCCAATCCGTAAGCACACCTATGCCCCTGACGTTGAACCGTCGACACTTATAATGGATGAAGCTGTGGTCCAAGCCTTAACTGGGATCGATTGGGCCACCATTGACTTCCAGCCGCTGGGTAGGGAAGAAGAGGATGAACCGGCGCAAGATGATCCACAACCGTCAGGGCCGCCCGGTGACGAGTCATGATCCGGAGGCAGATTTAACCTTCCGCGTGCTGCAATACTTGCCAAAAAACAATTACACTTTTGGGCACTGAAACGCCTTGTAATAGGCTAGTTTAAACACTTGGTCTGCTATGCCATCGTGCATACTTTACTTTGCTTGATACCGTTAATTCATCATGCTTAAGATATATGATGTTCATAATCCAGAGCGATTTATTCAGGCTGTTCCTGCATACAAAAAGTTGAACTTGTCCTGGCGGTTTACCACCGGACGGGTCATGATGCCCAAAACATATAGCCTGGGTTTATAAACAAGGCTGTTAAAAATAATCAAATATGAAAATAAATGATACCTGTGACATTGAATCACATCGTAGGTTGACTAACTTTTGTAGTAAGGGCGATACCCCTAATCATGAGTATTGATAACTCCTTCCATATTGTGCCGGTTTATGATAAACCTGTACCGGGTTGTGAAAAAACACCGAATTACTCATATATAATACTGGCGACTTATAGTCAAAACCAGATCGAGCTAATAAGCACCGGATTATGACTAATCATGTACTGACAACTTGTAGTTGAAAGCCGAGCCGGGTTGATTAACGCCGGTTTACCAAAATCATCATAAATCTCATCAAAGGAGAAAAAACTTGGCAAATAAAAGCATATGAAAACTTGTAGTCGAGGCTTTTCACGGGCTGCCAGGCCCCAAATTCGAGGCTTTTCATGGGCTGCCAGGCTGCTGAGTTAAACCATTTTACAAAGCCTTTTAAGATGGACCTCAATCTTTAACCAATCATCATTTTAACTTTGACAAGTTCAGGGTCTTATGAGATTGACTTGTCGAAGTTCGACGGGTCATACCAGGTTTACCTGGACGGAGTGTCTTACTTAAAAAAGGCAGGCTAACCCGGGGTTTTAGGTGTATACACCAGGCTTCCAAGCCGTGGCTTGATAGCCTATTACAAGTGTAGATTCTTTGTTCATTGTGATAGCAAAGAATCCCCGAGTAATATTTTGAGCTGTGCTCAGTGGGTGCCTATGTTTGAGTTGTTCTTTTGGAACACTCTCTTTGGCCCCTAGGTAATTTTTCTTTTTGGCTCTGAGCCAATCAAGAGGTGTAGCTATGGTTCGAATATGACCAAGCCCCCAAGTGATTTTTCTGGTGGCCTTGCGCCTATCAAGAGGTGTAGCTAAGGTTCGAATACGACCAAGCCCCCAAGTGATTTATATATATGGCTTGATAAGCCGAATCAAGGGGTAAAAGGGACGCCGCTTTATAAGCAGAAACCTCCATGTAACCACACCTGATGTAAGAAAAACAACAGATACCCCGCTTTAGCTGAGGCTCTGGTTTATTATATTGATAATAATATATACATTGTCATAACTATGTACATAGCAGAGCCTAGGGCTCAGGTATAGTAAGGCCGTAGATGAGCGATATTCCATGGCCGGTGGGTCTCCTTCTCCGATTTACGTGAGTCACTGTGCTCTCGAACATCGATTAGGTAGTATGACCCGTTGTGCAGGTTCTTGCTGACCACAAAGGGTCCTTCCCAAGGCGGGGATAACTTGTGCATATCCGTCTGATCCTGGATGAGTCGGAGCACCAGATCGCCTTCTTGAAAAGTTCTGGTTCTAACCCGGCGGCTGTGATAACGACGCAGATCTTGCTGATAAATCGCCGAATGGGCTGCTGCAATGTCACGCTCCTCATCTAACAGGTCAAGTGCTTCCCGTCGTGCCTTTTCATTATCAGCTTCAACATAAGCCGCCACACGAGGCGAGTCATGACGGATGTCACTCGGGAGAACCGCCACTGCTCCGTAGACCATGAAGAAAGGTGTGTAACCCGTAGACCTGTTGGGCGTGGTATTGATGCTCCATAACACAGAAGGTAACTCCTCCACCCAACAACCCGGCGTCCGTTGCAAAGGAACCATAAGCCGGGGCTTGATGCCTCTCAAGATCTCCTGATTGGCTCTCTCCGCTTGACCATTAGACTGGGGGTGAGCCACTGAAGATACATCAAGTCGGATGTGCTCGCGCTGACAGAACTCTTTCATAGCACCTTTGGACAGATTAGTACCATTATCAGTTATAATGCTGTGCGGAAAGCCAAACCGGAAAATCACCTTCTTGATGAATTGAACCGCCGTAGCTGCATCACACTTACTGACTAGCTCTGCCTCCACCCACTTAGTAAACTTATCAACCGCCACCAAAAGGTGGGTCTTCTTGTCCTTGGATCTCTTAAAGGGCCCAACCATATCTAGCCCCCAAGTTGCAAACGGCCAAGTGATTGGAATCATCCTTAATTCTTGGGCCGGAACATGAGCTCGGCATGAAAATTTCTGACAACCATCGCACTTTTTCACCAAGTCTTCTGCATCAGCATGAGCCGTCAGCCAATAAAAACCGTGACGAAAAGCTTTAGCTACCAGGGACTTTGAACCGGCATGGTGACCACAATCCCCTTCGTGGATCTCACGCAGGATCTCACGGCCTTCTTCAGGAGATACACAATGTTGAAACGCCCCTGTTACACTGCAGTGATGTAATTCGCCATTGACAATAGTCATTGACTTGGATCGTCGGATTATCTGTCTGGCCAGAGTCTCATCCTCTGGTAACTCGCCCCGGTTCATGTACACCAGAAATGGGACGGTCCAATCCGGAATAACATGAAGTGCTGCCACCAATTGAGCCTCCGGATCAGGAACAGCCAGATCCTCCTCTGTGGGAAGTTTAACCGACGGATTATGCAGCACATCCAAAAATACGTTAGGTGGAACCGACTTACGCTGGGAACCCAAATGTCTTAAAGCGTCCGCCGCTTCATTCTTCCGCCGGTCCACATGATCAACCTGATAGCCTTTGAAGTGACCTGCAACAATATCCACCTCTCGACGATATGCAGCCATGAGCAGATCGTTAGAATCCCAAGTACCAGACACTTGTTGAGCCACCAGGTCCGAGTCACCGAAACACTTAACCCGGCTCAAATTCTTCTCCTTAGCCATCCGAAGACCGTGGAGTAAGGCCTCATATTCAGCTGCATTGTTAGTGCAAGGGAACATTAAACGGAGAACATAACAAAACTTATCACCTCATGGGGAAGTTAATACGACTCCAGCCCCCGAGCCCTCCAATTGCCTGGACCCATCAAAATGAATAGTCCAATAAGTATGATCCGGCTTCTCTTCTGGCGCCTGTAACTCTGTCCAATCATTGATGAAATCCACCAATGCTTGTGATTTGATTGCCGTTCGAGGCACATAATTTAGCCCGTGAGGTCCAAGCTCGATGGCACACTTGGCAATCCGGCCAGTCGCTTCCCTGTTCTGTATTATTTCCCCCAAAGGAGCAGAGCTGACCACAGTGATGGGATGACCCTGGAAATATTGCATAAGCTTCCGGCTCGCCATAAAAACTCCATACACCAGCTTCTGCCAATGTGGGTACCTTTGCTTAGACTCAATAAATACCTCACTGATGTAATAAACCGGCCGTTGAACCGGATACTCCTTTCCGGTCTCCTTGCGCTCCACCACAATAGCCACGCTAACTGCCCGGGCATTGGCAGCCACATATAACAACAAAGGCTCTTTATCAACAGGAGCAACAAGGACAGGTGGCTCGGCTAGCTGCCGCTTTAAATCCTCAAACGCTTCATTGGCGGCGTCGCTCCAAACGAAATTATCTGTCTTCTTCAGCATCTGATATAAAGGGATAGCCTTCTCCCTGAGGCGACTGATAAACCGGCTCAAAGCTGCAATCCGGCCTGCCAAGCATTGAACATCATTGATGCACTTCGGTTTAACCAAAGAAGTTATGGCCTTGATTTTCTCTGGATTAGCTTCAATGCCCCTGTTAGACACCAGAAAGCCCAAGAGCTTGCCTGCCGGTACACCAAAGACACATTTGGCCGGATTAAGCATCATCTTATAAACCCGGAGGTTATCAAAGGTCTCCTTCAAGTCATCTATCAATGTCTCTTTCTCTCTGGATTTCACCACAATATCATCCACATAAGCATGAACATTGCGGCCAATCTGATCATGGAGACAGTTCTGCACACAACGCTGATAAGTTGCCTGGGCACTCTTTAGCCCAAAGGGCATAGACACATAGCAGAAGGCTCCAAAGGGAGTTATGAAAGCTGTCTTCTCCTGGTCCTTAACTACCATTTTGATCTGATGGTAGCCAGAATAAGCATCCAGGAAACTCAAACGCTTGCAACCCGCCGTAGCATCAATGATTTGATCAATACGAGGGAGGGCAAAAGGATCCGCTGGACAAGCCTTGTTCAAATCTGTGTAGTCCACACACATACGCCAAGTGCCGTTCTTCTTAAGTACTAGCACCGGATTAGCCAACCACTCAGGATGAAATACTTCAACAATAAAACCAGCTGCCAAGAGCCTAGCCACTTCCTCACCAATAGCCTTGTGTCTTTCTTCATTGAACTGACGGAGAAACTGCTTGACCGGTTTAAACTTGGGATCAATGTTAAGTGTGTGCTTAGCGAGTTCCCTCGGTACACCTGGCATGTCAGAAGGCTTCCACGCAAAGATGTCCCGGTTCTCACGGATCAACTCGATGAGCGCGCTTTCCTATTTCAGATCCAAGGTAGTGCTGATGCTGAACCGCTGGGATGAATCGCCAGGGACGAAATCAATCAGCTTAGTCTCATCAGCCGACTTAAACTTCAAGGCCGGATCATGCTCTGTAGTTGGCTTCTTCAAGGAAGTCATATCTGACGGATCAACATTGTCTTTGTAAAACTTCAACTCCTCTGTTGCACAAACCGACTCAGCATAAGCCGCATCACCTTCTTCACATTCCAAAGCGATCTTACGACTCCCATGTACCGTGATAGTCCCCTTATGACCCGGCATCTTGAGCTGCAGATAAACATAACAGGGCCTCGCCATGAATTTAGCATAAGCCAGCCGCCCAAACAGGGCATGATATGGGCTCTTGATTTTCACCACTTCGAAGGTTAATGTTTCTGATCTTGAATCATGCTCATCACCAAAAGCAACCTCCAGAGCTATCTTACCGACCGGATACGCCGATTTACCAGGCACCACACCATGGAAGACCGTGCTGGACAGTTTAAGATTTTTATCTGTTAACCCCATGCGACGGAAGGTTTCATAATAAAGGATATTGATACTACTCCCCCCATCCATGAGTACTTTAGTGAACTTGTAACCTCCCACCTGAGGTGCCACCACCAACGCCAGATGACCCGGATTATCAATCCGAGGCGGATGATCCTCTCGACTCCACACAATGGGCTATTCAGACCAGCGTAAGTAACGGGGCACCGCCGGCTCAACGGAGTTCACTGCCCTTTTATGAAGCTTCTGATCGCTTTTGCACAGGCTGGTGGTGAAGACATGGTACTGCCCACTGTTTAACTGCTTCGGGTTGCTCTGGTAACCCGACCGCTGCTGCTGCTGCTGTTGGTTCCCCTGATGATTATAACCACCTTGGTTGCTTTGATTGCCTTAATTGCCATGTCCGCTTTGATTACCATGGAATCCTGAACCGGAACTACTTCCACCATAACGCGGCCCATGAGACCCGGGGCCTGAACCGCCGGTCGGTCCATTACCATTCCGGAAAAAATCTGAATTTTTGAACTCTCGCATAATATAACAATCCTTCCAGAGGTGCGTGGCCGGCTTGTCCCGCGATCCGTGCTTTGGGCAGGGCTGGTTCAACAGGTAATTCAGGCGCTTCGGATTGGGACTTGGTTCTCTTCCACGCGGGGGCGGTTTACCCTTCCGACGCTGACCATTACCCTGCGCGTTGGTATTAGCTACAAAATCTGAACTGTTATCCGCTTTACGCTTACCGCTGTTTCCATGCCCCGCCAAGTTATGCTGCTGCCCTTTGGTGCTGCCACCCTTCTTTCCCTTTCCTGTCTTGTCATCATCAGATTCAGGGTCCTTGGTACTATCAGAGTCGGCATATTTCACCAGAGCTGCCATAAGTGTCCCCATGTCATTGCAATGGCGTTTGAGCCGTCCCAGCTTCAACTTAAGAGGCGTAAACCGGCAATTGCCTTCCAACGTCAAAACGGCCGTATCAGCGTTGATGTGGTCCGATGAATACAAAATCTCTGAAACCCGGTGCACCCAATGGGTTGTTGATTCTCCTTCCTCCTGGACACAGGCAGCTAAATCCACAATTGACATGGGCTGTTTGCACGTGTCTTTGAAATTCTGAATAAACCGGGCTCTTAGCTCGGCCCATGACCCAATGGAGTTAGCTGGTAGGTTTTTTAACCAAGTGCGAGCTGTCCCTTCCAACATCATGGTGAAGTACTTAGCACATGCCACATCATCTATGTCCAGCATCTCCATCGCCATCTCATAACTTTCCACATACGACTCGGGGGATAAATCGGCAGTGTAATTCGGCACTTTATGTGGGCCCTTGAAGTCCTTGGGCAGCCGTACATTGCGTAATGCTTGGACGAGACACGGCACCCCCAAAGAACTGGAGGTAACCCCTGGTTCCACCGAAGTTGTTGGACGAAACGGAGTAAACTGACGGGCCGCGTTCTGTGCTGCTAACTCAGCCTCTCGACGTGCCCTAGCACGGTCCACCACATCCTGAGCATCAACACCGCCACTCGCCGGGTTATGGCCTCATGGCGGATTACGGTTGCGGGCACTACTAGATACAGCCGGTTCATCAACACGCCTGCTGTAACTCCGGCTTGGGCGGGGGGTGGAATGAATCCTCTCGCGACTGTACGAATAAGCCTGTTGCTGAGTCAAAGCTGTCTGAAGGAGCTCCCTAGCCCGTCACGTCTCCACCGCTACAGGGGACTCACCATCAACTGGAAGGGCTGCCAATCGTGAAGCGGCCGCGACTATGTTGTCCAAGGGGTTGGAGTAATGACCCGGAGGCGTGGGCACATGCTGGGATGGGTTATTCTGAAGAGGCGGATCCATTGCGCGTGGCTGAACCGGCGTCCCCATTCCAGACGCTTCTACCCGGTTTACCACTGGCTGGTTGCTGGTTCCGGCCCCTGGCGTATTGAAGAGATTCCTGGCTTCGTAAACCGAAGGTAGGTGAGATCGGTACCTTCTCCTCATTACATCATTTGACGCGTTGTGATCCATCGTAAGCCGATAGGCCTGTGCATCTAACTCGGCCCGCTCTGCAGCCATCCTGGTGTTTTCAGCTGCCAAGTCCACCTTGGCTTGGGCTTTCTGATCCTTCACCTTTGCCACTTCTGCGTTGTGCCGCTCCTGATTCGCCGGGCTGACTTCGGCCGCTAACAGTGCTGCCAAGGTGTCGAATAAATCGGACAGAGCCTGAGCCGGCGGTGATGCAGGACCTCCTGCCCCAGCTGCCATCGCCGCTGCTGAACCGGAGATCATCGCCGCAGCGGTCGAGAATTGTGGCACTGACTGTGTACAAGCCATGAAGATCGCAACCCGGCTTGGTGGATCAAGAGAGTCCGGAATACTGTCGCCATCGGAACAACCACCAAACCGGCCACCCTGCAGCTGGTACAATGACTCGGTCTCTCCAGTGGATGACTCGTCACCGGAATAAACAGCGGTTTCGCCATCATATTCCGATCTATCTTCAGATTCCACTCCGTGGATGACTCCCATGAAGGCACGCTTCATGACAGGCTTAACCCGGGCAGATCTCGCACGCTGAGCCGTTTCGACGATGTCGGTGCAGATGTCCGGCTCAGGGCCCGGTTCGCCAATCTTGCCGATGAACACGTGAATGCCGCCGAAGGGGACCCGATACCCGTACTCAATTGAACCGGCCTCGGGGCCCCAGCCTGCGTCGTCGATGTAGAGCTTGCCGCGACGACTTTTGGTCATCCGGCCCACAGCGTATCCCTTGAGTCCTTCGAAGCTGCCCTCTAAGAACTCGAAACCATCGTGCGATAGCCCCACGGTGGGCGCCAACTGTCGTGGTCTTGTCACGGCAGATGTCCTAGAGAAAGGACTTAGTCATGGAGCCATCGCGACGGGTTAGCTTAAAGGGGTTAAAGCGTACAAGGGACGCAGAGAGTTTATACTGGTTTGGCCCCTTGCGGTGAAGGTAAGGGCCTAATCCAGTTGTTGTGGAATTGCTAGGGTTTCGATGACCAGGGAGCGAATCCGTTATGCCTGGCTCTCGAGTTGTTGTCTGTCCTAAACCGCCGCCGGGTCGTCCCCTTATATACATGGGTTGACGCCCGTCGGTTTACAAAATCCCGAGGCCGGCTCATAAACGTGTCCGGCTCGGTCTCTACTCTTTTCTTATCTTACAAGTTACATATAATATGGCGGTTCACACCTACAAGCCCTTAATCCGCCTTTGGGCCCTGGGCCTTCATAAAGCGCCATACTCCTTGTCTTCATGGGCTTCAAATATAAATAACTCATTATGGGGATAACCCGGCCTCTCCTGGCCGGTTTACGCCCAGTAATAATATCCCCAACAAGAGTGGTACGGTAATCCTGTCCTGGAAGTCATGTTACTAGACCATGGCGAACCTACGAACTATGAAGAAGATATGATGAGCCTAGATTCCGATAGATGGCTTGAGGCCATGAAATCTGAGATAGGATCCATGCATGAGAACAAAGTGTGGACTTTGGTGGACTTGCCCGATGATCGGCAAGCCATTGAGAATAAATGGATCTTCAAGAAGAAGACTAACGCTGATAGTAATGTCACTATCTACAAAGCTAGACTTGTCGCAAAAGGTTTTTTGACAAGTTCAAGGTGTTGACTACGATGAGAATTTCTCACCCGTAGCGATGGTTAAGTCTATCCGAATCATGTTAGCAATTGCCACATTTTATGATTATGAAATCAGGCAATTGGACGTCAAAACTGCATTCCATAATGGATATCTTAAAGAAGAGTTGTATATGATGCAACCAGAAGGTTTTCTCGATCCTGAAGGTGCTGACAAAGTGTGCAAGCTTTAGCGATCCATCTATGGACTGGTGCAAGCATCTCGGAGTTGGAATATACGCTTTGATGAGGTGATCAAAGCATATGGTTTTATACAGACTTACGGTGAAGCCTGTATTTAAAATAAAATGAGTGGGAGCTCTGTAGCATCTCTAATATTATATGTGAATGACATATTGTTGATTGGAAATGATATAGAATTTCTGGATAGCATGAAAGGATACTTGAATAAGAAATTTTCAATGAAAGACCTCAGTGGAGCTGCTTATATATTGGGCATCAAGATCTATAGAGATGGATCAAGACGCTTGATAAGATTTTCAATGAATACATGCCTTGACAAGATTTTGAAGGAGTTCAAAATGGATCAGTCAAAGAAGGAATTCTAGCCTGTATTGTAAGGTGTGAAATTGAGTAAGACTCAAAGCCCGACCATGGCAGAAGATAGAGAGAGAATGAAAGTCATTCCCTATGCCTTAGCCATAGATTCTATAAAGCATGCCAAGATGTATACTAGACCAAATGTGTGCCTTGCCACGTGTCTGGCAAGGGGGTACAATAGTGATCCAGGAGTGGATCACTGGACAGCGCTCAAAAATTATCCTTAGTGGAATAATGATATGACAAAAAGTTTGTCGTAAAGGGTTACGTCGATGCAAGCTTTGACACTGATCCGGATGACTCTAAGTCTCAATCTTGATACATATTGAAAGTCGGAGCAATTAGCTAGAGTAGCTCCATGCAGAGCATTGTAGAAATAGAAATTTGCAAAATACATACGGATCTGAATGTGGCAGACCCGTTGACGAAACCTCTCTCACAAGCAAAACATGATCACACCTTAGTACTATTTGAGTGTTAATCACATGGCGATGTGAACTAGATTATTGACTCTAGTAAACCCTTTGGGTGTTGGTCACATGGCGATGTGAACTATGGGTGTTATTCACATGGCGATGTGAACTATTGGTGTTAATCACATGGCGATGTGAACTAGATTATTAACTCTAGTGCAAGTGGGAGACTGAAGGAAATATGCCCTAGAGGCAATAATAAAGTTGTTATTTTATATTTCCTTATTCATGATAAATGTTTATTATTCATGCTAGAATTGTATTGACTGGAAACCTTAATACATGTGTGAATACATAGACAAAACACTGAGTCCCTAGTGAGCCTCTACTTGACTAGCTCGTTGATCAAAGATGGTTAAGGTTTCCTAACCATGGACATGGGTTGACATTTGATAACGGGATCACATCATTAGGAGAATGATGTGATAGACAAGACCCATCCGTTAGCTTAGCATGTTGATCGTTCAGTTTTATTGCTATTGCTTTCATGTATGTCAAATACATATTAATTTAACTATGAGATCATGCAACTCCCGGATACTGTTGGAATGCCTTTGTGTGCTACCAAACGTCACAACGTAACTGGGTGATTATAAAGATGCTCTACAGGTATCTCCAAAGGTGTCTTGTTGGGTTGAAGTGAATCGAGATTAGGATTTGTCACTCCGAGTATCGGAGAGGTATCTCTGGGCCCTCTCGGTAATGCACATCATAAGAAGCCTTGCAAGCAAAGTGACTAATGAGTTAGTTGCGGGATGATGTATTATGGAACGAGTAAAGAGACTTGCCGGTAACGAGATTGAACTAGGTATGAAGATATCGACGATCGAATCTCGGGCAAGTAACATACCGATGACAAAGGGAATAACGTATGTTGTCATAACGGTTCGACCGATAAAGATCTTCATAGAATATGTAGGAGCCAATATGAGCATCTAGGTTCCGCTATTGGTTATTGACCAGAGAGGTGTCTCGGTCATGTCTACATAGTTCTCGAACCCGTAAGGTCCGCACACTTAACGTTCGATGACGATTTTGTATTATATGAGTTATGTGATTTGGTGACCGAATGTTGTTCAGAGTCCCGGATGAGATCACGGACATGACGAGGAGTCTCTAAATGGTCGAGAGGTAAAGATTGATATATAGGACGATAGTATTCGGACACCAGAAGTGTTTCGGGGGTACCGGGTACGTATCGGGTCACCGGAAAGGGGTTCCGGGCACCCCCGGCAAAGATATGGGCCTAATGGGCCAAGAGGGGAAACGCAGCAGCCAGCATGGTCTGCTGCGCCCCCCATATATGCCGAACCTGGAGGGGAAGGAAAGAGGGGAAGAGATAAAGGAAGGGGAGGGATTCGGCCTCCACCTTCCTTCCCTCCTCCCTCCTCCTTCCTTTCCCCTCCGGGAATTATGGTAGGGGGGCCGAATAGGATTAGGGCCCCAAGTAGGATTCCTCCTACTTGGGCGCCCCCCTGGCTGCCCCCTCTCCGTCCCACCTATATATATATATGAGGGGGGGGGGAGGTGCCTAGAACACACAACAACATCTGTTAGCCGTGTGCGGCGCCTCCCTCCACAGATTACACCTCCGGTCATATCTTCGTAGTGCTTAGGTGAAGCCCTGCGCGGATCACTTCACCATCACCGTCACCACACCGTCGTGCTGACGGAACTCTCCCTCGACACTTTGCTGGATCAAGAGTTCGAGGGACGTCATCGAGCTGAACGTGTGCAGAACTCGGAGGTGCCGTATGTTCGGTGCTTGATCGGTCGGAACAAGAAGAAGTTCGACTACATCAACCGCATTGTCAAACGCTTCCGCTTTCGGTCTACGAGGGTACATGGACACACTCTCCCCCTCTCATTGCTATGCATCTCCTAGATAGATCTTGCATGAGCATAGGAAAATTTTGAAATTGCATGCTACGTTCCCCAACAGTTGGATCATATGGTGTTTCTCCCTCTCTATCTTCTTGTGATGAATCTAGTCTTGCTCTTTGAGGTTTTGTTATGTTGGATTGAGTATTGGATTTGAGAACACTTGATGTATGTCTTGCGATGGGATATCTATAGTGAAAATGGGATGTTCTATTGATTCACTTGATGTATATTTTGGCCCTCAACTCGTGGATTCCCAAGGTGACATTGGGGTAATCTACGCATAGGGGTTGATGCATGTTTTCGTCCTACGTTCTCCGATAGAAACTTTGGAGTGATTCTTTGCTGCACGTTGAGGGATTGTTATGTGATCCAATTATGCTATCATTGTTGAGAGAACTTGCACTAGTGAAAGTATGAATCCTAGGCCTTGTTTTCAAGCATTGCAATACCGTTTTTGCTCACTTTTGTTACTAGCTACCTTGCTGTTTTTATATTTTCAGATTACAAAAGCCTATATTTACCATCCATATTACACTTGTATCACCATCTCTTCGCCGAACTAGTGCACCTATACAATTTACCATTTTATTGGGTGTGTTGGGTACACAAGAGACTCTTTGTTATTTGGTTGCAGGGTTGTTTGAGAGAGACCATCTTCATCCTATGCCTCCCACGGATTGATAAACCTTAGGTCATCCACTTGAGGGAAATTTGCTACTGTCCTACAAAACACTGTGCTTGGAGGCCCAACACGAATCTACAAGAAGAAGGTTGCGTAGTAGACATCTGCAGAATACTTATGTTAAACTTGATGATCCTAGCATGTACAAACATGGTCTCGGAACACTGGAGACCGAAAGGTCGAACATGAGTCATATAGTAGATATGATCAACATAGAGATGTTTGTTACTTCTTGAGCTTGTGTTGGTTTTTCCCTTGAAGAGGAAAGGGTGATGCAGCACAGTAGAGATAAGTATTTCCCACAGTTAAGAACCAAGGTATCAATCCAGTAGGAGAAACTCGCAAGTCCCCAATAGATGCACCTGCACAAACAATCAAACACTTGCACCCAACGCGATAAAGGCGTTGTCAATCCCTTCATGGTCACTTGCAAAGGTGAGATCTGACAAAGATAGAAAAGACTAAACAAAAGATAAAATATTTTTGGGTTTTTTGGTTTATAGAACTGAAAATAAAAGATTGCAAAATAGTAGATCGGAAACAAATATGATGGAAAATAGACCCGGGGGCCATAGGTTTCACTAGAGGCTTCTCTCTTGAAGGCAAATAATACGGTGAGTGAACAAATTCCTGTCGAGCAATTGATAGAAAAGCGCAAAGTTATGACGATATCCAAGGCAATGATTATGCATATAGGCATCACGTCCGTGTCAAGTAGACCGACTCCTGCCTACATCTACTACTATTACTCCACACATCGACCACTATCCAGCATGCATCTTGAGTATTAAGTTCATAAAGAACGGAGTAACGCCTTAAGTAAGATGACATGATGTAAAGGAATAAACTCAAGCAATATGATGAAAACCCCATCTTTTTATCCTCGATGGAAACAATTCAATACGTGTCTCGCTACCCCTACTTTTTCACTGGGTGAAATCATGCAAGATAGAACCCAAAGCTAAGCACCTCTCCCATTGCAAGAAAAACCAATCTAGTTGGCCAAACCAAACAGATAACTCGAAGAGAAATACAAAGATGTCAAATCATGCATATAAGAATTCAGAGAAGATTCAAATAATATTCATAGATAAGCTGATCATAAATCCACAATTCATCCGATCTCAAAAAACACACCGCAAAAGAAGATTACACCGGATAGATCTCCAAGAACATTGAGGAGAACATGGTATTGAGAATCAAAGAGAGAGAAGAAGCCATCTAGCTACTAGCTATGGACCCGTAGGTCTGTGGTAAACTACTCACGCTTCATCGGAAGGGCAATAGGGTTCATGTAGATGCCCTCCGTGATCAAATCCCCCTCCGTCAGATTGCCGGAAAAGGCCCCAAGATGGGATCTCACGGGAACAGAAGGTTGCGGCGGTGGAAAAGTATTTTCGTGGCCCCCCCTGATGGTTCTGGAATATATGTGAATATATAGGATGAAGAGCTAGGTCAGGGGACTCCCGAGGGGGGCACAAGGCAGGGGGCGCCCACCCCTAGGGCGCACCCTCCACCCTTGCCGCCGCCTCGTGGATCTTCTGGCTTGGACTCCAAGTCCTCTGAGTGTATTCTGGTCCAAGAAAAATCATCGTGAAGTTTTATTCCGAGTGGACTCCGTTTGGTATTCCTTTTCTGCGAAGTTCAAAAACAAGGAAAAAACAGAAACTGGCACTGGTCTCTAGGTTAATAAGTTAGTCCCAAAAATAATATAAAATAGCATAATAATATATATAAAACATCCAAAATAGATAATATAATAGCATGGAACAATAAAAAATTATAGATACGTTGGAGACGTATCAAGCATCCCCAAGCTTAATTCCTACTCGTCCTCGAGTAGGTAAATGATAAAAATAGAATTTTTGATATGGAATGCTACCTAACATATTTATCCATGTAATTTTCTTCATTGTGGCATGAATGTTCAGATCCATAAGATTCAAAACAAAAGTTTAGTATTGACATAAAAACAATAATACTTCAAGCATACTAATAAATCAATCATGTCTTCTCAAAATAACATGGCCAAAGAAAGTTATCCCTACAAAATCATATAGTCTGGCTATGCTCCATCTTCATCACACAAAGTATTAAATCATGCACAACCCCGATGACAAGCCAAGCAATTGTTTCATACTTTTGATGTTCTCAAACTTTTTCAACTTTCACGCAATACATGAGCGTGAGCCATGGATATAGCACTATAGGTGGAATAGAATATGGTGGTTGTGGAGAAGACAAAAAGAAGTAGATAGTCTCACATCAACTAGGCGTATCAATGGGCTATGGAGATGCCCATCAATAGATATCAATGTGAGTGAGTAGGGATTTCCATGCAACGGATGCACTAGAGCTATAAGTTTATGAAAGCTCAAAAAGAAACTAAGTGGGTGTGCATCCAACTCGCTTGCTCATGAAGACCTAGGGCAATTTGAGGACGCCCATCATTGGAATATACAAGCTAAGTTCTATAATGAAAATTTCCCACTAGTATATGAAAGTGACAACATAGGAGACTCTCTATCATGAAGATCATGGTGCTACTTTGAAGCACAAGTGTGGAAAAAGGATAGTAGCATTGCCCCTTCTCTCTTTACTCTCATTTTTTTATTTTGCCTTTTTTTTGGTGGGCTTCTTTGGCCTCTTTTTTTTGTGGGCTTCTTTGGCCTCTTTTATTTTTTATAAAGTCCAGAGACTCATCCCAACTTGTGAGGGAATCATAGCTTCAATCATCCTTTCCTCACATGGGACAATGCTCTAATAATGATGATCATCACACATTTATTTACTTACAACTCGATACTTAGAACAAAATATGACTCTATATGAATGCCTCCGGAGGTGTACCGGGATGTGTAATGATCTAGTGTAGCAAATGACATCAGAAAACGGACAAGCCATGTAAACATCATGCTAGCTATCTTACGATCATGCAAAGCAATATGACAATGATGGAGCGTGTCATAATAAAACGGAATGGTGGAAGTTGCATGGAAATATATCTCGGAATGGCTATGGAAATGCCATAATAGGTAGGTATGGTGGCTGTTTTGATGAAGGTATAAGGTGGGTGTAAGGCACCGGCGAAAGTTGCGCGGTACTAGAGAGGCTAGCAATGGTGGAAGGGTGAGAGTGCGTATAATACATGGACTCAACATTAGTCATAAAGAACTCACATACTTATTGCAAAAATCTATTAGTCATTGAAACAAAGTACTACGCGCATGCTCCTAGGGGGATAGATTGGTAGGAAAAGACCGTCGCTTGTCCCCGACCGCCACTCATAAGGAAGACAATCAATAAATAAATCATGCTCCGACTTCATCACATAACGGTTCACCATACGTGCATGCTACGGGAATCACAAACTTTAACACAAGTATTTCTACCAATCCACAATTACTCACTAGCATGACTCTAATATCACCATCTTTATATCTCAAAACAATCATAAGGAATCAAACTTCACATAGTATTCAATGCACTTTATATGAAAGTTTTTATTATATCCCTCTTGGATGCCCATCATATTAGGACTAAATTCATAACCTAAACGAATTACCATGCTGTTTAAAGAGACTCTCAAAATAATATAAGTGAAGCATGAGAGTTCAACAATTTCTATAAAATAAAGCCACCGCCGTGCTCTAAAAAGATATAAGTGAAGCACTAGAGCAAAATTGCCTACCTCAAAAGATATAAGTGAAGCACATAGAGTATTTTAATAAATCATGATTCATGTGTGTCCCTCTCAAAAGGTGTGTATAGCAAGGATGATTGTGGCAAAATAAAAAGCAAAGACTCATATCATACAAGACGCTCCAAGCAAAACACATATCATGTGGTGAATAAAAATATAGGCTCACACTACTAGGAGAAACCCTACTAGTAGTGCTTGAAATAACTATAGCAGTAGTGCTGAGTCCAGCGCTACTGCTAACGCGCTACAGCTAAGTTGTAGTAGTAGCGCTGCCCTGACTAGCGCTACTGCTAAGTATGGTTAGCAGTAGCGCTGCCCGGACAAGCGCTACTGTTAACTATTTGTAGCGCTGCAACAAAGCAAGCGCTGCTGCTAATCCAGCGCTGTCGCTAGATGCCTTCCAGCGCTACTACTAGTATTCCTGCTTTCACAGATTTATTCCCCCTCTACGTATTTGTGATGTATTTGTGCATGCTCTATACAGTAGTTTCATCAGATCATAATAAACATACACTATTCTCATCATATCATACACATACAGTAGTCTCGTCATACCATCATCATCATCATCATCATTCAACACAAATATCATCACATCTCGAAAATAGCGGTACACAAGTCATGTCATGTCTCGAATAAATGCAACTGCATGGTCATGGCACACACACAAGTTTCATCATCTCTATCTAAACCATGATGTAGAAGAGAAGAGCGATCAGCATGAGCAAGAGTGGGACTATGTAGTACTTCTTGAGGCACCAGTGGTTTCGCTCCCGCTCTTGCCGGAGCGTCCACCTCAAGTAACTACTTTCCGCTTCGGCTCTGCTATCGAATCCTCTATGGCTAGCACCCGGGTACTTGTCCACCTGGTCCTGAGCGTCTGGCCAGTGGTCGTACACTACTAGAACCCTCCCAACGAACTCGGCGTAGCAGTCCTTCGCCATCTCTGATCTATGTACCTGCATCGTCAGTTGATGAATTCAATGATAATATGCCACATAATGTACTTAAGTAAACAAAGAGGCATAATTAGCAAAATACAAGCAACCTATAGTAAACATAAATAACGAAGCTCCTCATACCCAAACTAATTAACTAGAGTGATCTACGCTAGTTCAGGACGATGGTTTAATTACATCACAGAGTTTCGCCGTGCATAAATTCAAAGTTTTGCCATAGAAAGACAGTAGTGACACATTGTCATCGACAATCAGTCCTCCATGTCGGCGGTCCAATCTTCATAGTCAGGAAGGAAGCACCCGAGCTTCTTGAAAGGCTTCAGGACCAGACGCTGAGCGAGTAGCAGTGCTCGGACATCATCTCGCGTGATTGGCCCATGTTAGAACATCCCTGTTGGTTCGAGGACCTCCTTCATGATCACTTGGGCAAGTTCACACTGTACGTGATAAAACTCAGCTCGGATTCGATGATCCGGTGTCTTTCCTACGCTTGTGAACCAGTTGACAATCTCAGCATCGTTGGTAGTAGCTGACATGCGAAGGCGTTGATTATCCCTTCTGTACTCGATCAGGTGATGCATGAGGTAGAATCCATCAGCCTTACTGGTGTACGGTTGCTGGATGCAACAGAAGTCGGTCTTATGGCTGAAAGCCAGCCCGTTCTTCCTGTACTTTTTCACCTTGATATATCCACCAGACAGGCTGAAGGTTAACAGGGCACTATCGAGAACACTCTTTATGTGCGTGTAATCCTTTTTCTTGATGTTCTTCAATGAGTCCAAGTACATAGCATGGGAGTATTCTGGGTACAAAACGATGAGGATGGCGCCCCCCTACTGCACAAATTAAGTACACCTCAAATTAGCCTCCATGCTTGCAAAGGAATGATTAAAACTTACGAAAGGATATGCATGGATGACTTACGTGGGATGATAAGGCAGGAGAATCACTTCCTTGTCCTTATTAGCGATCATGAAGTCGCCGATGTACTTGCTCGCATAGTCACAGTGCTCTTTGCAGACTGCCAAGAAGCTCTCCTGCATATAGTACGGGTCCGCGATGCAGATATATTTTATGTTCTCGAGCCTGATGAAGTAGTTTAGGTACAGTGCATACATGCGGATGAACTGGAAATCCAGCTTGATCATGTGGAACCTGTCATAGAGTAGTCAAATCACAGGATGAACTTATCCGCGGGCCATCTCTCGACGTACAACTTCCCACCCGACACCTGAGCCGTGTAAAGCGGGTATCCTGGTTTTTCCGAGATGAGAAGTATTTTCTCTCTGGCCAGCACATCTTCATGGAGTCTCCTTCGATCATTGTTCAGTATGTGCTCTAGCGCTTTTGCAGGTAGGATCAGGTGGCCGGCGACATGGAAACGCTTCGCACCTTCGACATGTATTCTATCTACCACCCGAGGCTTCAGAGGCGGCTGGCTGCTTGAAGCAGCTCTAGCACCTTTAGGGCCTTTCTTGTCCAATCTCCTCCTTTGCTTCTTGGCAGGTGGCGGTAGTGAGCCCACCATACCTTCCCTAACCACCACCCCCAGTGTCGTCGGGCTAATCAGTGGACGGCCCTTGGGTTGTTGCTGGGTAGAGGTGGCATCTGGAGGCGTCTCCTGCGAGGATCACATGAAGAGAGACTTTTTGTATTCCGCCTTAGGACATTCCAGCTCCGGCAAATCAGGCAACATCAAGTCATCATCTCCATGCTCATAGCCTGAGTCATAGTCCCGAGCCAACAATCCTCCATCGTCATAGGCGGTATTGAAATACTTGAGAGTGTCATCATTATCCTCCTCCATGTCATCATCAGCATTTGCTTCTTTGACGGGGGCGACGTCATCTGGCACTAATGAAGGCTCTCCCTCGCGTCGTCCGCTATCACCCGCCACGACAGGTGCAGGTAATTTGGTAGGTGGGGTGGTGTTCATACCTTCTTGAGAAGCTATCGTTGGTGTGATACTGGGCGCCTCGACAAGAAGAAGAGTCTTCGGCCAAGGCAAGAACCAGCTCTTGCATGCGCCAATCCGTTTAGGGGTCTCCTCGTCATCGACTAGTACCGGAGGAGGCAAATCCTCGAAGCCCGCTAAGACACTGTCCACGTTAACCTTGAAGACGCCATGGGGCATCTCTCAGTTGTGGAACATGCGGTCCTTCGGCTTCACGATTGTTGCCTTTCCCACGACCACCTTCTGGCCATTGATGTCATACAGTAGGATGCACGGGGTATCGTCGGCCTATGAAGACATGTCTGCGACGTCAAACATCCGAAAGGAAACTGAAACGGAAGACTATAGACATGCTGGTGAAAAGGGTGTGGCGCGTAATTACTGTGAGGGCGTCGAGCTCAGCCATAGAAGAAGCCCCGCCGAGCATGCCAGAGATGGAGGTCGGGCTGCTATGAACAGGAGCGGGACCTTTTGCGGTTGCTTGAGCAGGTGCTGGTGGTGTGATGTTCACCGAATTGCTCCCGACGTAGCCGGGAAGGGGAAAGTCCTCTGGCCCTTTATCTGGATTGCTCTTCGACCAATCGATAATTGCCGGAATCAAGCTGGTAATAATTGAAGATTGGAAGTGAGCCGTGACGCCAGCCACCGCTTCATTGACCGCTGCATTGACTACCCCAAGCAACTCTTCTTTGGTCTCAGCTTTGGTCTTATTGACCGCAATCTCGACCTTCTCATCAATGGTCTATTGACTAAGCAACCGTCTCTTCCTTCTATCCTCTGGCTGCTCGTGGTAGCATGTCTTCCACGAGGCGCCATCTACGACGCCGTGCACATGTCCATAGAACGGCGGTTTGTCCTCCAGGACATTTTTCAGTATGTTGAGGGCCCGGTTGAAAGGGGTGCCCACTTGGGCCACGCCGATGACTGTGACGACTTGTCACTTTTGGCTGCCTTTTGGTGCTGCTCTTTCTGCAAAAGGAACGTGGATGGTTTACTAATGTGACAAAACTTGTAGTCGAATTGATTGGAAGCTAATATAATAAGGTGGTAATATAACAATTACCAGAAATCTCATGAACTCCCTCGTGTTCGGGTCTTTGTAAAAGATCTTTTTGACGTGGTCTGTAACACCCCTGGGTAATGCACTACAGTAATCCCTCATGATTAAGCTTAGTCGCCTTGTTTTGCAAAGCTTAACCATAATGGAATAATATCTTATTTCAAATTCCTTCTCTGAATTCAATCCAAATCATAAGTGAAATTTCAAGTTGCTCAAAAGCTACTGGAAAATTGTTCATCATCTAGTAAAAATTCCATAACATTTAGTTGTTAAGGAACACAACATCACTCTTGTGCAAAGATGAGCATTAGCAATTATAACAGCACCATTCCAGCATTTTTAAATGCTATCCTAGTTATGAAAAATTCAAATGGATTCCAAAGTTGCCCAAACTTTTTGTGGCAGTAAGGATTAATGCATACTAATTATTGGGACCAACTACACATTTTACAAAAGTCAGCTAGTGCTAAAAGAAAGCACAAAACAGAAACTACAAAAGAAAACAAAAAAGGAAAAACAAAAGGCATGGACCGACCGGGCCCTAGTGCATAGTGACAGGCCCAGCCGACCCAGCCTGCCCCGCAGCACAGTCACCGTCCTCCTCACCTCCGTGTCGGCGCGCCCGTGGCTGCGCGCGTGCTCACCGATGAGACGGCGACACGACGACGCCACCGATAGCGGGAGGATAAGGGCGAGCCCCCGTCCATCTCCCCTGGTCGCCCTCCTCACTCTCCTCCCGTTTCTCCTCTCGCGCGCCCGGCTCCCTCTTCTTCCTCCTCTGCCCGAGCGCGTCGCCGCCGCCCTCCGTCGTACCCGCGGCCGCCGGTGGCATCATCGCCGCTGGACCTATGTGTCCGCTCTACCGCATTCTGCCTCGACGCCCGGTGCCCTCCCTAGTAGCCAGGAGGCCCCGCAGCACCGAGCCCCTTCGCCCGCATCTCCGGCGACCGCGGCAACCCCGGCGACCTCCATCGACCATCCTGCTGCTACTAAACCCATCAAGGGCCACCGTGAGCCGCGCCGTAAGCTTCCGCTTCTCCTCCTTCCTCCGGTTCACTCTCTCCCGTGCCGTAGCTAGCCGCCCGCAACACCGCCGCCATTGCCGAGCTCTGTTTTCGCCGCACCCTCGCCGCGCTCGCGCTAGCCATCAATGTGCCCGTCCGAGGCCTCTACCGTGCTCCTGGGGATCCCAGGCAGCGCGTGAGCGATTTAGCTCGACTCGTACGAGTCTCTAACGCCGGTGCCGACGTGGCCTGACCGGTGGGCCACCCAAAGCTGCTGACCAGCGGGTCCCTGGGCCCGGTTGACCGCGTTGACCATGGTCAATGCACTGACATGGCAATTACTCTCACTGACCAGTGGGCCCCTTGCGGTTAATTAGTTTAATTAAATCATTTTCAAAATAAACCTAATAGGTCACTAACAGGCTGGGCCCACTTGCTAAATCCTCTGTTAGCTTAATTAAACCCACAGATTAGCCTCACTGTGGCTGACAGGTGGGTCCCACCTGTCAGTTTGACTAGTCAGCAGCTCAGTTGACTGCTGACACAGTGATGACCTCATGCTGACATCATATTCCATTTTTGGAAATTCCTGTTAATTTAAATAAATTCAGAAAATGCTTAAAACTTGTTTAAATCATAGAAATTAATCCATAGCTCGGATCGAAAAACTTTATACATGAAAGTTGCTCAGAAATATCCCACGAATCCCGCCGTGCTATCTATTTCCGTGCCGGGACCCTCTACGGAGGTGAACCGACAACTTTTAGCCTGTTTCCGGTAGATGAATAGTGCATATACACCGGTTAATAATTCCAACTTAAATACTAAAACAGCTAATATGACTTAGACATGCTTTTAGGCCACCCTGCACTGCACCATAGCATGACATGCTCTGTGTTGCATATGTTTGCTGTGTATTTATCTGTTTCCTCCCCCTCTTCTCTCTCTCGGTAGATTTCGGTACCGACGTAGTCCCCGAGACCGACACAGCTCCGGAGATCGACTACACCCCTGACGACCAGACTTTTGCAGCAGAGCTTCCAGGCAAGCACCCCCCTTGAGCATGCCTATATCACCTATTCTTTCTCTCTTATGCTTGCATTAGAATTTTTTGCTGCTACTGCTTATCCTATTTCTGTTGCATAGCCTGTTTTTGTAACTGCTGTTGATACCTACCTGCTTATCCTAAACTGCTTAGTATAGGCTGGATAGAGACCCACCAGAGACCCCACTTTGACCTAGTTGCTCCCGCTGGATTATCAGATGACTCGATCAGCATGATCGACAACCAGGCCCCGGCACCACACATCACCCCCCTTAGTTGTACGACACTGCATCGTTACTATCGAGTACCGAGGGTGATACCTCGTTTAGCACTTCTGATGTTAACTCTGTAGAGTAGCTATTCGGTCGTGGTCTTCGAGGGTGATTCCTCCTTCACCACTCCCAATAACGACGCCGTCATGCAACACCTCAAGTGTGAACCTCGAGGGTGATTCCTCCTAAGTTCACCTTGATCACTGCATCCGGTGGAATCCATCGAGGGTGATTCCTCAGGTATCCCATGGTGTTTGGACACATAGTTACTATGACTTTAACCATGAACCATGATAAAGGCGGGTCGACTCTGAGGGGTACCCGCGAGTGATGTGAAGACGGGTTGACCTAGAGGGTACCCGAGAGATAATTATGAGACGTGGCCGGGCATTCTTAGCCCTTGCCGCAAGTCCTCGAGATGGGGCGACAGGGTCACATCGATCGTGAGTCTCTGCTCGTTACCGCACGCTACCAATGCACTAACGATTTGGATATTTGATCCGAGTGGGCCTCTAGCCCGATAGCACTAACCATCACGCGGGAATAAATATGGGTACTCTACATCGGGGCATCAGGCGAAAGCTCTGTCAGACGTCTAGTTCAGCATTCTGGCATGGTCGGATCGTGCCGACCATCCGAGGTGGCGCTGGTATCCACCGTGCGCACAATGACCCGGAGTGCAACGGGCGATGGGCCCAAGACCCCGGAGTGCTTAGGATGTAGACCGGCGGGGACCTCTCTGCTGAGCTCTAGGTAGGGCTGCGGTGTTTCGTTTGGCCGAGGCCGGGCATGACCCAGAAAGTGTGTCCGGCCGGAGTTAAGCGAGCGTGGTGGGTAAGTTGGTGCACCCCTGCAGGGAAGAAAACATCTATGCATAGCCGGATCCTCGGTAACGGACGCTCGGAGTTGTATCCCGATCGATACAACTAGAACTGGATACTTGTGATGAGAAACGGATAGTATGGCTCTGGGATTGCTTTCTCGCAGGGAGTCGAGGAAGGATCTCTGGCGTTGTTGATAATGGATAGTATGGCTCTGGGATTGCTTTCTCGCAGGGAGTCGAGGAAGGATCTCTGGGTGAGGTTGATAACACTACTATTACTTTATATTATGATTTTCTGTACTCTTCTAAATGCTGCAAGATGCTTGAAGATGCTGAAGATGCTAGTCTTCGATAGGGCTAGGCCTTCTCTCTATTCTGGCATTTCTGCAGCCCAGTCCACATATACAGCCTTTCTTTGATAATGTTGCATATGTAGTGTAGATGCTTGCTTGCTGAGTACTTCGGATGAGTACTCATGGTTGCTTTGCTTCCTCTTTTTCCCCATATCTATTTGATGTGACCAGATGACGGAGCCCCAGAGCCGGCTGCCCCTATCGACGATCACTACTACTACCCCGAGGATGGCTTTTACTACGAGCTTGCCGACGGCCAGGAGTAGGTTCGGAGGGTCCAAGGCAGGAGGCCTGCGCCTTTTTGATCCTAGCTTTTGTTTTGCCCCGCCTTCTTAAAGGCTTTTCTGTCTCTCTTTTATATCTGTACTCAGATATCTGATGCTTCCGCTGACGCTTGTAAGCGAGCTTATGTATTTGAGCCCTCGAGGCCCCTGGCTTCTAATATAAAGCTTGTTTTATTTTAATTTGTGTCTAGAGTTGTGTTGTGATATCTTCAAGTGAGTCCTTAGGCTTGATCATGGCCATTTGCGTGTATGATTAGTGCATGATTCAGCCGGGGGCGTCACATGGTCCCACTTGTACCGGGCCCTGATCCAGTCACGTTCCAGCAGTTCGGTGAACTCCGCCAAGGTGTCTGGGATTCCGTGACTTTCACATTCGGCGTCCTCCTTGGCCCATACGTGCCTCTTCCCCTCGTAACTACGGCTTCTGAGGCGGTGGGAAGGCGTGTTCCTGGCCTGGAGTACCTTCATTTTCTCCGACCTTTGCTTGACTTCTTCTTTAGTGCAAGTCTCCTTGAATTTTTCGATGTCCTCTTCCATCTTGACGGATTGTCAGCATGAATCTTGGACCACGGTTCATTCTTCGCAATCTCTTTTTTCTCCTGAACTTTCCAGGCGGACAAGTCATTGGTGAACGTCAACATCACCTTATCGTTTATCTTTGTCATGGTGTCGTTGTCCCACGGCTCCTTGCTTTCATCCTGGCCGGGGAACAGGAACCTATTGTGCAACTTCTTTAGGAGCATGTGCTTCATATGTGGTATCTTCTTCAACTTCTCGTCATTAATGTTGGCGGTTTCCCTGAGGATGCATCCTAGTTGATTGGCCCAGCACGAGCGCACTTCCTCCGGCGCCATTGGCTCTAATTTCTTGGGGTCCATCTCCGTGACCACAATTTGTCCGATGCCGAACTCATTTGGTCTTCGTGTCCTCTTTTGCTTCGGTGCTTTACCAGCTACGACAACATCGTTGCCGGTCTCAGGTGTGGTGTCGGTGCCGGTGCCAGTGCTGGTGTCAGTGTTGGTGTCGAGCTTGGTGCCACTGCCGCCACCCTGCACCCGTAACTGGTGTTCATCCAGGTAATCGAAATAATGATTTGCTGCCTCGACGGGGTCTTCTTCGAGGCGACCAGAACCCCCGGCTTCGGCGTGGCTAGACATGTTTCCTATTCAACAATTGTAAATAAAAGATATAATGAAGAGAGAAAAGGGGCCTATATTTTGTCGGAATGTTGATTCATTCCCCTTCCGGCAAATCGCGGGCATGACCTTTGCTAAAAATCCTAGTTTCTAGCACAAATCACGAATTTTTTTGGCATGTCCTTTGCTAAAAAGTGGACATATGGAGTGCCTGAAATTTGCCAGAACGGAAATGAATCAACATTCTGGCAAAACATAGGCTACTCGGATATTCTTCGACATTCAACCAACATTGCAAAATCATATAACATCAATGACATATATCACTTGCAAAATATATCATTCAAGCAAGTACATAGAGTGAAATGACCTCACTAAACATTGCAAAATAGTGGTCTTTTCAAAAACCAAAAACCTTTGCAAAATGACCTCACTAAACATTGCTACTGTTTTTTATTTATAGCTATTATATATACCTACAAAAATTCCTAATTGCTCTCTCTCTCTGCTACTGCCCTAACCAACTAAATTGCCCTAAATTGCCCTAAACTAATTTGCTACTGTTTTTTTCCTAAATGATCTCTCTCTCTCTCTCTCTCTGCTACTGCCCTAAACAAAAATTTGCTACTATTTTTTATTGATAGGTATTTTATATACCCTAAACTAAATGCCCTAGCTAAATGCTACTGTTTTTTATAGCTAAATGCCCTAGCTAATTTTCCTAGCTAAATGCCCTAGCTAAGTGCTACTGTTTTTTTTATAGCTAAATGCCCTAGCTAATTTTCCTAGCTAAATGCCCTAGCTAAAAAAATTTCCCTCGCTAAATGCCATAGCTAATTTTCCCTAGCTAAACGCTACTGTTTTTTATAGCTAAATGCCCTAGCTAATTTTCCTAGCTAAATGCCCTAGCTAAAATTTTTGCCCTAGCTAAATGCCCTAGCTAAATTTGCTAAAAATGCCCTAGCTAAATGCCATAGCTAATTTTCCCTAGCTAACTACTCTCTGTTAACTCAAAATTTTACTAATTTTGTTTAAAGCAGCAACAACATCACCTAATTATTGCGGTTAAAGAAATTTCTATAACTTTTGACATATGAACCCTAGAACCCTAGAAATTTTCTTTTCTAATAAATATTTTGTCCTAATAAAAATTCCTAAATTGAACTCTAAAAATGATTCCTACTGCCTACCTAATTGAACCCTAAATTGAAAACCTAGTTTCATTTCTAAAAAAAATGAAAACCTAATTGACAGAGAGAGGGGGAGGTGGGGGGGTCGGCCAGTACCTGAAGGGAGGCAGAAGGGAACGCTGGCTACCAGGGGTGAGGTCAACGGCGGCAGCGCAGACGAGGAGGCCGAAGCAGCGGCGACGCGGATGAGGAGGAGGTCGGAGCGGTGGGCAGGGGCTCGGGCCGGCGTCGAGGTCCAGGTCGAGGGGCGGGCAGGGGCGACGGCGACGCGCGACAGCAGAGAGGAGGGGGAGAGGTGGGAGAGTGGGGGGGAATGGGACTTGGCAAAATTTTGAGCCCGCGCGGTGGTTAACTCAAAATAACAGTAGCGCTGGACTAGGATCCAGCGCTATAGCTAACCTAGCTACAGCGCTGGATCCTAGTCCAGCGCTACTGCTAACTATTCCAATTTTTATTTTTTAATTATAAAATACAAATAGCAGTAGCGCTGGTTTAGGATCCAGCGCTATAGCTAACTTAGCTATAGCGCTGATTCCCTATCCAGCGCTACTGCTAACTATTACAATTTTTATTTTTATTTTATTTTTATTATTTTCCTTTTCTAGTTTTTAGTTTTCTTTTCTTTTTATTATTTTCCTTTTCTTTTCTATTTACTTTTCTTTTTCTTTTGTATTGCTTTCTCCCATTTGTTTTTTTACTCCCGACGACGGCGTCTCCCTCCCACACTGCGCGAATATCACCGGAACCATGCATATGTGGTGGTAATTGAAGGGGATAGATGTATACATCATTTGACCGATAACGGTTACTTAAATGCGTACACAAAATAGATACATATATATATAAATAATGGTTTCTCAGCTGCGTCGATGATAACCCACAAGTAGTGGGGATCAATTGTAGCCTTTCTCGATAAGTAAGAGTGTCGAACCCAACGAGGAGATAAAGGTAGAACAAATATTCCCTCAAGTTCTATCGACCACCGATACAACTCTACGCACACTTTACGTTCACTTTACCTAGAACAAGTATGAAACTAGAAGTACTTTGTAGGTGTTGTAGGATAGATATACAAGATAATAAAGATCACGTAAATAAAAACTAGGGGCTGTTAGATAAAGAAACAACTAAGTTAGTTTTAGTACAGAGCTTTTTGTCACAAGAAAGTTATTTGTCCCTAGGCAATCGATAACTAGACTGGTAATGATTATTACAAATTTATATGAGGGAGAGGCATAAGTTAACATACTTTCTCTACTTGGATCATATGCATTTTTGATTGGAACTCTAGCAAACATCCGTAACTACTAAAGATCATTAAGGTAAAACCCAACCATAGCATTATAAGGTATCAAGTCCACTTTATTCCCATACGCCATAACCCACTTATCCGTGTTTAGGCTGCTATCACCCCCGCAACACAGACAACAAGCAAACCATGAACATATTGCAACCCTACAACGTGGATCCCTCACGCTTGCGTGACACGGAGAGCACCATAGGACAGCACCAATAATTAAACATGCAACTCAAACCAATCACGATCATCAATCAACCCATAGGACAAAACGGATCTACTCAAACACCATAGGATAGCCATACATCAGTGGCAAATAATATATAGCGTTGAGCGCCATGTTTAAGTAGAGATTACAGCGGGTAAAAGAGAGGTTACACCGCTGCATAGAGGGGGAGAGAGTTGGTGATGGCGGCGGCAAAGTTGTTGGTGTAGATCGCCGTCACAATGATGGCCCCGGCGGCGTTCCGGCGCCACCGGGAGAGAGGGGGAGAGAGCCCCCCTCCTTCTTCTTCTTCCTTGACCTTCCCCCTAGATGGGAGAAGGGTTTCCCCTCTGGTCCATGGCCTGCAAGGCGGCGGAGGGGCGGGAGCCCCTCCGAGATTGGATCTCTCTCAGTTTCCTTTTGTTTCTGCGCTCCCAGATTCTAGCCTTTCACCGTTTCTTTAGTTCCCGGAGATCCGTAACTCCAATTGGGCTGAAATTTTAACATGATTTTTATCCAGATATTAGCTTTCTTGCGGCCGAAGAAGGGTACCAACCGCCATACGGGGTGGCCACAAGGGCCCAGGGCGCGCCCTACTCCCTGGGGCGCGCCCCCTGCCTTGCCGCCGCCTTGGGCATCGTCTCGCATTGATTCCAATTCCCAAAAATCACATATATTCCAAAAAAAATCTCCGTAAGTTTTTATCGCATTTGGACTTTATTTGATATGGATTTTCTGCGAAACAAAAAACATGCAATAAACAGGAACTGGCACTAGGCACTGGATCAATATGTTAGTCCCAAAAATTATATAAAAAGTTGCCAAAAGTATATGAAAGTTATAGAATATTGGCATGGAACAATAAAAAATTATAGAGACGATGGAGATGTATCAGCATCCCCAAGCTTAATTCCTGCTCGTCCTCGAGTAGGTAAATGATAAAAAAGATAATTTTTTATGTGGAATGCTACCTAGCATAATGTTGATCATATAATCTAATCATGGCATGAATATTAAGACACGAGTGATTCAAGGCAATAGTCTATCATTTGACATTAAGACAATAATACTTCAAGCATACTAATAAAGCAATCATGTCTTTTCAATATAACATGACCAAAGAAAGTTATCCCTACAAAATCATATAGTCTGGCTATGCTCCATCTTCGTCACACAAAGTATTTCATCATGCACAACCCCGATGACAAGCCAAGCAATTGTTTCATACTTTTAATGTTCTCAAGCCTTTCAACTTTCACGCAATACAGGAGCGTGATCCATGGATATAGCACTATAGGTGGAATAGAATATGATGGTGGAGGTTGTGTGGAGAAGGCAAAAAAGGAGAAAGTCTCACATCGACGCGGCTAATCAATGCGTTATGGAGATGCCCATCAATTGATGTCAATGCAAGGAGTAGGGATTGCCATGCAACGGATGCACTAGAGCTATAAGTGTATGAAAGCTCACAAATGAAACTAACAGGATGTGCATCCAACTTGCTTGCTCATGAAGACCTCGGGCATTTGAGGAAGCCCATCATCGGAATATACAAGCCAAGTTCTATAATGAAAATTCCCACTAGTATATGAAAGTGATAGCTCAAGAGACTATATATGCAGAACATGGTGCTACTCTGAAGCACAAGTGTGGTAAAAGGATAGTAGCATTGCCCCTTCTCTCTTTTTCTCTCATTTTTTATTTTCTCTTTTTTTGGGGGCTCTCTCTTTTTTTTGGCCTCTCTTTTTTTTTGTCCGGAGTCTCATCCCGACTTGTGGGGGAATCATAGTCTCCATCATCCTTTCCTCACTAGGGCAATGCTCTAATAACGATGATCATCACACTTTTATTTACTTACAATTCGATATTACAACTCGATACTGGAACAAAATATGACTATATGAATGCCTCTGGCAGTGTACCAGGATGTCCAATGATCTAGCGTAGCAAAGATATCAAAACGGACAAGCCATGAAAATATCATGCTAGCTATCTTACGATCATGCAAAGCAATATGACAATGAATGCTCAAGTCATGTATATGATGATGATGGAAGTTGCATGGCAATATATCTCGGAATGGCTATGGAAATGCCATGATAGGTAGGTATGGTGGCTGTTTTGGGGAAGATATAAGGAGGCTTTTGTGTGATAGAGCGTATCGTATCACGAGGTTTGGATGCACCTGCGAAGTTTGCACCAACTCTCGAGGTGAGAAAGGGCAATGCACGGTACCAAAGAGGCTAGCAATGATGGAAGGGTGAGAATGCGTATAATCCATGGACTCAACATTAGTCATAAAGAACTCACATACTTATTGCAAAAGTCTATTAGCTATCGAAACAAAGTACTACGCGCATGCTCCTAGGGGGATAGATTGGTAGGAAAAGACCATCGCTCGTCCCCGACCGCCACTCATAAGGAAGACAATCAATAAATACCTCATGCTCCAACTTCGTTACATAACGGTTCACCATACGTGCATGCTACGGGAATCACAAACTTTAACACAAGTATTCTTACCAATCCACAATTACTCACTAGCATGACTCTAATATCACCATCTTTATATCGCAAAACTATTGCAAGGAATCAAACATATCATATTCAGTGATCTACAAGTTTTATGTAGGATTTTATGACTAACCATGTGAATGACCAATTCCTGATGACTCTCTAAATATATGTAAGTGAAGCAAGAGAGTTTAATTCTTTATACAAAATATATGCCCACGCTCTAGCAAATATAAGTGAAGCAAAAGAGCATTCTACAAATGGCGGTTTTCTATGTGTAGAGAAACAGGCAATCCATACTTCAAATGATATAAGTGAAGCACATGAAGCATTCTATAAAGCCATACTCAAAAGATATAAGTGAAGTGCAAAGAGCATTCTATAAATCAACCAATGACTATCTCATACCAGCATGGTGCATAAAATAAAAAGGAAAAATAAACACAAAAGACGCTCCAAGATTTACGCATATCATGTGACGAATAAAAATATAGCTCCAAGTAAAATTACCGATGATTGTTAGAAGAAAGAGGGGATGGCATCCCCAAGCTTAGTTGCTTGGGAGTCCTTGAATATTACCTTGGGGTGCCTCGGGCATCTCCAAGATTAGGCTCTTGCCACTCCTTATTCCTTCATCCATTGTTATCTCACCCAAAACTTAAAAACTTCAATCACACAAAACTTAACAAAACACTCGTGAGATCCGTTAGTATAATAAAACAAATCACCACTTTAAGTACTGTTGAAAACCCATTAATATTTTGTTTTTGCATTGTAGCTACTGTATTATAACTTCTCCATGCTTATACCACCGATAAAATCGATAGTTTCATCAAAACTAGCAAAACAATGCATCAAAAACAGAATCTGTCTTAAACAGGATAGTCTGTAGTAATATGAAAATTCACCATACTTATGTAACTCCAAAAATTCTGAAACATTAGGAAAAAATAAAAAATTTGTATAGAAGTACTGTGCAAAAAGTTTCAGAAGCTTTTGACATTCCAGTAAAAAATGTAAATTCACGCGCTACAGCCAAAGTTTCTGTTTTTCCACTGCACATACCAAACAAGCAATCTAATCATCCTAAAGGCAAATGTTGGCACATTATTTTTATAATACAATGGATTTGTACAAAGGGATAATTATTTTTTTAAAAATTTTCTGTAATCGAGATTCACAAAGTTTCCATGGGCATGAACAAAGTTCAAGGACGTCCCCCACTTCAACGATGTTCGTCTTTCTCACTTTCACTTTTCTCTTTGAAAAAGTTTTAGGTTCCCCACTTTATTTTTTTGTTTTTAAACTTTATAAAAGCACACAACAGAAATAAATGACTCTCTAAAACTTCCGGGTTGTCTCCCTGGTAGCGCTTTCTTTAAAGCCATTAAGCTAGGCATAAAGTGCTCAAGTAATGGATCCACCCGGATCCCAAGGTATATCAAAGCCAATTTTAATTAACAATGATTTGTATTTTAGTATTGAGCACAAAGTAACATATATCATGCAACAACTAAGTCTAACTCTCTTCATATGCATTGGCATGTCATAAAAGAACAATTCATGCACATCAAGTAAAGGCCAATACATAGCATAAGGTGTTTCTTGCAACTTTATCGTATTGGAAACATGGAGAGGCGGAGATGTAGATCCTCTCTCATAATAATTGCAAGTAGGAGCAGCAAGCACATGCATATTATATTTATCAAAATCATCATGTGTAGTAGTAGAACGCAACCCATCAATATAGTCCTTAATAAGCGCAAACTTCTCCGATATAGTGTAGTTGGGAGAATTCAAAAACATAATAGGACTATCATGCGTGGGTGCAATAGCAACAATTTCATTCTTAACATAAGGAACTATAGCAAGTTCATCTCCATAAGCATAATTCATATTGGCATCATGTCCACAAGCATAGCAAGCATCAAGTTCATCAAAAAGGGATATTTCAAATGAATCAACAGGATCATAGCATTCATCCTTCGGTAAGCACGAAGGGAAATTAAACAATGTATGAGTTGAAGAGTTACTCTCATTAGAATGTGGGCACGGGTAGCTAATCCGCTCTTCCTCCTTTTGTTCTTCGCTCTCCTCGTCATCTTTTTCATCTAATGTGCTCACAGTGTCATCAATTTCTTCTTCCATAGTTTCCTGCAAAATATTAGTCTCTTCTTGGACAGCGGAGACTTTCTCAATAAATGCACCAATATCGGCATTGTATTCATAATTCTCATAGCAATATTTAAGTATAGCAAAATTTTCAGGCCTATAAACATCATCATGAAAAGCTTCATACTTTTCAAACAAAGATTCAATTTCATAAGCACCCTTAAAAGCAACAAATTCTTCTATTCGTTCCACATCATTGTAATCATATCTACCATTAGCATAAGAAGCTAAGGTTTCATTATCATTAAATTTGCATGAAAAGGGAAGGTGTGGAGCCTTCATCCTAGAGCAACAAGTAAAATCATATCTCTGGCATAAATTCCAAGCATACCAATGCAACATATTAATTTGATCCCATAACAGTTTCCCTTTTTGTGTCAAGCGATAATCCCTAAAGTATTCATGTTGATCCAACGTTTCTCCCATTATCAAGTTGAATGGGGTTTTCTCAGGATTAATCAAAGTAGTATTCAATATTTTTCACATAACGAGCATCGAGGGTTTTAAGAGGTTCCCCATCTCCATGAGTAGCAAGTACACCTAATTTTTTTGGTATTTCATGTTCCATATCCATAACTAAAGATAGAGAACAACATAGAATAGAAAATAAAATCTACTAAGTGATAAAGCAAACAAGCACACACGAGAATATTCATCCCACGCTATTGTTCCCCGGCAACGGCGCCAGAAAAAGGTCTTGATAACCCACAAGTATAGGGGATCAATTGTAGCCTTTCTCGATAAGTAAGAGTGTCGAACCCTACGAGGAGCTAAAGGTAGAACAAATATTCCCTCAAATTCTATCGACCACCGATACAACTCTACGCACACTTTACGTTCGCTTTACCTAGAACAAGTATTAAACTAGAAGTACTTTGTAGGTGTTGTAGGAGAGATTCGCAAGATAATAAAGAGCACATAAATAAAAACTAGGGGCTGTTTAGATAAAGAAACAACTAAGTTAGTTTTAGTAGAGAGCTTTTTGTCACAAGAAAGTTATTTGTCCCTAGGCAATAGATAACTAGACCGGTAATCATTATTGCAATTTTATATGAGGGAGAGGCATAAGCTAACATACTTTCTCTACTTGGATCATATGCACTTATGATTGGAACTCTAGCAAACATCCGTAGCTACTAAAGATCATTAAGGTAAAACCCAACCATAGAATTATAAGGTATCAGGTCCTCTTTATTCCCATACGCCATAACCCACTTATCCGTGTTTAGGCTGCTATCACCCCCACAACATAGACAATAAGCAAACCATGAACATATTGCAAACCCTACAACAGGGATCCCTCACGCTTGCGCGACATGGAGAGCACCATAGGACAACACCAATAATAAAACATGCAACTCAAACCAATCACGATCATCAATCAACCCATAGGACAAACAGATCTACTCAAACACAATAGGATAGCCATACATCATTGGCAAATAATATATAGCGTTGAGCACCATGTTTAAGTAGAGATTACATCGGGTAAAAGAGAGGTTACACCGCTGCATAGAGGGGGAGAGAGTTGGTGATGACGGCGGCGAAGTTGTTGGTGTAGATCGCCGTCACAATGATGGCCCCGGCGGCGTTCCGGCGCCACCGGGAGAGAGGGGGAGAGAGCCCCCTCCTTCTTCTTCTTCCTTGACCTTCCCCCTAGATTGGAGAAGTGTTTCCCCTCTGGTCCATGGCCTCCATGGCGGCAGAGGGGCTGGAGCCCCTCCGAGATTGGATCTCTCTCTCTGTTTCCTTCTGTTTTCGCACTCCCAGATTCTGGCCTTTCACCGTTTCTTAAATTCCCGGAGATCCGTAACTCCGATTGGGCTGAAATTTTAACATGATTTTTATCCATATATTAGCTTTCTTGCAGCCGAAGAAGGGAACCAAACGCCTTACGGGGTGGCCACAAGGTCCCAGGGCGCGCCCTAACCCCTGGGGCGCGCTCCCTACCTTGCCGCTGCCTCGGGCATCATCTCGCGTTGATTCCAATTCCCAAAGATCTATTCCAAAAAAAATCTCCGCAAGTTTTTATCGCGTTTGGACTTTATTTGATATGGATTTCCGGCGAAACAAAAAACATGCAACAAACAGAAACTGGCACTGGGCACTTGATCAATATGTTAGTCCCAAAAATTATATAAAAAGTTGCCAAAAGTATATGAAAGTTGTAGAATATTGGCATGGAACAATAAAAAATTATAGATATGACGGAGACGTATCAGTCGACAACATTTCACATTGAGCTTCTTCCCTTTCTTGTTCGTTGTCGAATAATTGAGCCCCTCCTTGTGACTTTTCCGGCACCATGGAGTACGATCTTTCTTAGGTAATGTAGTATTGATTCTTCTTTTCATGTATGCTTCATCGTCATCATCATCTTCCCTCATCGGGTTGCCGTATTGGTCGTAGTCTTCCTCGTTGGCGACTCCATCCATTCCGACGATGCTCCTTTTGCCTCTCCTCATGACAACACGGCTAGGATTGGTCGGGTAGGTTATGAAGAAGCATTGTGTCACGTGCTTATCGTGTACCCATGGCTCAGTTTTGGCGATGACGTTAACGTTCACGGTAGCGCTCTTCGCGTCGGGTATAGACATGGTAGTGAAATACTTGTTTTCTCTTACAATGTCCTTATCCCATCTGACACGGAACATCGTCGCATCGTGCATTCCAGCATAGTCAAGCTCCCAGATCTCTTCGACCCTTCCGTTGAATCTTTCAGTTGTGCCGTTGGCGTCGGTCAGGCATTCAATCGTCACCCCTGAGTTCTGGTAATCATTGTCCATGTCTTTGGCCTACGTGTAGAACGTGTACCGTTGATATCGTATGACTGATAGGTCGCGAGTTTGGGTGCGGGGCCATGTGCTAAGGCGTGTATGAGCAATCCGTCCGAACTTCCCTCTTTCGGGGGATTAGCAAGAACTTGCTCTTTGAACCAACGCAAGAAAGTGGCGTTGTGCTCTACAGTAACTTCATCATCCGTCTTAAGCATCCCCTTATCACGATACTTCTTTGCGATGGTTTCTTTGTGCCATGTCACATAATCATCTACCACATCTAGGTGTTGTAGCACTACTAAGTTAGGCCTGTCAAAGTCGTTCCATCGATCCGAGTAGTCCACGTGCAATTCCCTCCGGCTGTTGTTGTGACCATCTCCTCCGAGCCTCCCATCGTGCTTCTTGACGGGCAAACCAACAACAGGGTCTCCGACGCCTATATAATTCTTGCAAAAATATATGCACTCATGAGTCAAATACCCCTGGACGATGTTCCCATCGGGACGGGACATGTTACGAACAAATCCTTTGATGACCCCATTCATCCTCTCGAATGGCATCATGCTGTGAAGGAATGTCGGCCCGAGGTCGATGGTGTCATCCACGATGTGGACACACAGATGCACCATGACGTCAAAGAACGCGGGCGGGAAGTACATCTCAAGCTCACATAGTATGACAATGATCTCTTCCTGTAGCCTTCGGAGCTGCTTCACACTGATGGACTTTCGGGAGATAGCGTCGAAGAAGTTGCAGAGACCAGTAAGCGTGTCACGGACGTGCTTGTCCATTATCCCTCTAATGGCAACCGGGAGTATCTGCATCATCATCACGTGACAGTCATGAGACTTCATCCCGCTGAACCTTTTCTTCTTGGTGTCTAGAAATCTGCTTATCTTCCCACAGTAACCGAAACTGACTTTGATTCCCATAAGGCACTTGATGAATTGATCGATCTCCTTCGCACTTAAGGTGAAGCAAGAAGGGGAGCAATAATTCTCCTCCTTCTTGTTGAATTTTTGCCCCTTTCCCCCTCCTCCGTCTCCTCCGTCGACTTTTTATGGGGTGGCATGTGGACATCTTTCCTGATCTTCAAATCTTCCAAGTCTTTCCTTTCCTTCGGCCCATCCTTGGTATTCTCCGGCATGTTCATCAGTGTGCCAAGCAAGCTCTCGAGGACATTCTTCGTGATATGCATTTGATCAAGGCAATGAGGCGTGTCGTGATTGGGCTAGTACTCCAAGTCCCAGAAAACAGACCTCATTTTCCATACCTTCAGCAGCGGCTCCGGCGCCTTTTTCATCTTCCCCGGCGCGGGCACTGTTCCCAGTTTTTCAACAGCTCGTTGATTTTGGCGCCGCTCCACTTACGTGGAGGTCCTCGATCCTCAGCCAACCCATTGAATAGATCTCCACACTTTCTCCACGGGTCATCCTTATCGAGCCATCTACGGTGCCCCATGTACATGATTTTCCCAGACCCACCATCTTTCGTTGACGTAAGCTGCTGAGATGTTGTATCATCCATGCACCTCGTGCATCCGCAGTATCCGTGGCACACATGACCTGAGGTGTAACCGTCGTCATCAGCGCAGCTCTCAGCTCTCATATAGAAATATTGTCCTTTGCTAGCGTCCCATGTCCATGATGGTGTTTTCCATAACGTGTCTAGCTCCTCTTTCAGAAGCCCCATATACAGGTTAATATTATTTCCCGGTTGTTTCAGCCTTTGAATCAGCATGCTCATGTGTATGTACTTTGTCTTGATGCACTTCCATGGGGGGGGGGGGTGTACATCCATACAAAGATGGGCCATGTGCTGTGGTTGGTGTTCTGGTTTCCAAACGGATTCATGCCATCGGTACTCGCACCAAGCACGATGTTCCTTGGATCTTCTGTAGCAAATCCATATACGGCGTTGAATGCTCTTCACTGGCTAGCATCTGCGAGGTGTCTCAGCTTCGGATCATCTCCATCGTCGGGCTTCTTCCTCTCCGTGTGCCAGCGCATGAGCTTTGCTTCCTTAGGATCTACGAAATACCACTGCAGACGGGGAGTGATTGGAAAGTACCATACAACTTTCTGAGGAGCTTTCTTTCCTGCCTTCTTGTATCAAGAAGCATTGCACATTGGACAGCTAGTTTTTTTCGCGTGCTCCACCCGATAAATGATGCAATCGTTGATGCATGCGTGGTACCTAATGAGCGGCAAATCAAAAGGGCAAATGATTTTCTTGGCCTCCTTGACACTAGTAGGGCACAGGTTCCCCCACGGGAAGAACTTTATTATGTAGATACTTCAAATGCTCATCGAGGCTTTTGTCTGTCCATTTGTTTTTGGCCTTCATCTTTAGAAGTTCGAGCATGAAACTCGAGCAGGTCACCTCGGGATCGCAACCGTCATACAATGGAGTCTTCGAGTCTACTTCAAGTCGTGCCAGCTTGGCCTCCTCTTTAGAAGCAGCTCTCTCGCTAGTCGTACTCTTCGAAGGAGGTCTCGAACATGAGGGTCCTGCACGACTGCACTTAGTAGCGTCGAAGACTGCGGCGTGACTGCCGCCTCTTCTCCGCCATGTCCGGACTCTTCTTTACCATGTTCGGAATCTTCTTCGCCGCCGTCATGTCCGGACTCTTCCCCGCCGCCATGTCCGGCGCCATCGTCTTCGTGTCGATCGGTCATCTCTTCGTCTAGCCCCATGTTGTTATTCCCTGCCATGTGGACGTCCTCATCATCATCTTCACTTATCCACTGAGTATAGCAGTCCATGAAACCATTCATCAGCAGGTGCACCTTCAAACTGCCATGATCAAAAGGGTCCAAAAGGACTCCTTCTTTGCATCTTGTACACGGACATCTAATCCTAGTCCGATTATTTGCATACATGTCCATCACCGCGGATTGCAAGTATCGCTCCACCTTCCATCCACTCACCTTCATGACCGACTACACGGTATAACAAGCAAAAGGGTTATAAACAAAATGCATGCATCAAAGTCATATAAAAATTTGGCATGACCTTTCCTAAAAATAGGACATATCGAGTTTGCTCGAAATTCACCGAAACGGAAAATAAATCGACATTTCGGCAAAACATAAGCAACGCGGGGGCATGTCACTCGCACAAATCTCTCCATATCCCAAACACACATATTCCCATTCTTGAAATGCACAACTTTTTACTCACCTATCTCCCAAGAGAGACCGAGCACGGTTAGATGAGGCCTTTCGCTACCTATAGGGATCGAAAGTGTGGATGGCTAAATAGCTAGCTAGATCTAGTTTTTGGGGAGAGATGACTCTAGCTAACTAATGGAGAGGGAGAGGATGAGCTAGCTAGATCTATATCTATGGAATGGAGGGAGAGCCAAATAAATGAGGTAGCTAGATAGAGATGAGAAGGCCATTTATGGAGGAAAATTATGGTGGAGGGGGGCATTAATGGGGAGAGAAGAGGGGTAGGAGGAAGAGAGAAGAAGGGCAACAATGGTGAGGGGAGAGGGGAAAGGAGGGGGAGAGAGGGCAAAGGGGGGAGGAGGGGGAGAGGGGGTGAAAAGGTGGCACCAGCCACGCCTAGCAGTAGCGTTGTTTTCTAGAAAGCGCTGCTGCTACGGTACTTTGTAGTAGCGCTTTTCAGGAAAAGCGCTACTATTAAGTGGGGCCCATTAGCAGTAGTGCTGCTATCAAATAAAGCGCTACTGCTAAAATCTTAGTAGTAGCGTTGGTTTCTGGACAGCGCTACTACTACAGCTACTGTCGGTGGGCTCGTTTGGTCCCACTTAGTAGTAGCGCTTTTTCCATTTCCAGCGCTACTGCTAAATCATTACTTGTAGCGCTGCCCCAAACCAGCGCTACTGCTAATTAGCAGCAGCGTGTGCTATTTTCCAGCGCTACTACTGATGTCCTACCTATAAGCATTTCCCTAGTAGTGTCAAGTAAATTTACCGATAGACGAAGACGAAAGAGGAGATGCATTCCGGGGCATCTCCAAGCTTAGGCTCTTGGTTGTCCTTGAATATTACCTTGGGGTTCCTTGTCATCCCCAAGCTTAGGCTCTTGCCACTCCTTATTCCATAGTCCATCAAATCTTTACCCAAAACTTGAAAACTTCACAACACAAAACTCAACAGAAAAATCATGAGATCCGTTAGTATAAGAAAAATAAAATCACCACTCTTGGTACTGTTGTGTACTCATTATTTATTTATATTGGTGTAATATCTACTGTATTCAAACTTTTCCATGGTTCATACCCCCCGATACTAACCATAGATTCATCAAAATAAGCAAACAACACATAGAAAACAGAATCTGTCAAAAACAGAACAGTCTGCAAAGATCGGAATTTCTCTAATACTTATGTAACTCTAAAAATTATGAAAAATTAGGACAACATATAAATTTTTTATATCAATCTAGTGTAAAAAATTCAGGGTTTTTCCATGTTCCAGTGAATTTAAAAAATTCTGTGACTAGACGCAAAAGTTTCTGTTTTTCAGCAAGATCAAATCAACGATACCGTAAGCCATCCCAAAGGTCTTACTTGGCACAAAAACTAATTAAAACATAAAAACACATCTAACCAGAGGCTCGATGAAAAATTTATTGATAAAAACAGAAAATATAAAATATTGTGTTGTCTCCCAACAAGCGCCTTTCTTTAAAGCCTTTTAGCTAGGCATTGAAAATTTTGATGATGCTCATATGAAAGAAAAGAATTGAGGCACAAAGAGAGCATCGTAAAACATGTGAAAAACACATCTAAGTCTAACATACTTCCTATGCATAGGCATTTTATAGGAAAATAAATTAGCAAGACAAGCAAGATCTAGCATATGCAAGGAAGAAGAAAGAAACAATAGCAATCTCAACATAACGAGAGGTAGTTTAGTAACATGAAAATTTCTATGACCATATTTTCCTTTCTCATAATAATTACATGTAGGATCATACTAAAATTCAACAATATAACTATCACATAAAATATTCTCTTCATGATCCACATGCATACAAAGTTGACACTCTTCCAAAATAGTGGGGTTATCAAATAAAGTCATGACCTCTCCAAGCCCACTTTTATAAAAAAATTCATAAGATTGATCATACTCCAAAGTAGTGGGATCATTATTACCTAGAGTTGACACTCTTCCAAACCCACTTTCAATATTATTGCAAACATTATTATCATGAGGTTTAAATAAATTTTCAAGATCATAAGAAGAATCACCCCAATCATGATCATTGCAATAAGTAGTGGACATAGCAAAACTAGCACCCCCAAGCTTAGGGTTTTGCATATTATTAGCACAATTAACGTTAAGAGAATTTATAATAAGATCATTGCAATCATGCTTTTCATTCAAGGAGCTATCGTGAATCACTTCATAAATATCATCACAATTTTCAGATTCACGAATTTCAAGCAAAACTTCATAAAGATAGTCTAGTGCACACAACTCACTAGCAATTGGTTCATCATAATTGGGTCTCTTAAAAAGATTAGCAAGTGGATGAGGATCCATAAACTTTTTGGTTTCTGATTTTTAATAAACACACAGATATACCAAGCAAACAAGCAAACGAGCCAAGTAAGACATAGAGGCAAACGAAAAGACGAACGGAAGAAGGGCAAACAAAAAGGCAAATCTTTTTGCATTTTTCTGAAAATCATTTTAGAAGTGGGGGAGATGAAAACGAGAGGCAAATGGCGAATAATGTAATGCAAGAGATGAGAGTTTATGATGGGTACTTGGTAGGCTTGACATAGATCTCCCCGGCAACGGTGCCAGAAATTTTTCCTGCTACTTCTTGAGCTTGCGTTGGTTTTTCCCTTGAAGAGGAAAGGGTGATGCAGCACAGTAGAGATAAGTATTTCCCACAGTTAAGAACCAAGGTATCAATCCAGTAGGAGAAACGCGCAAGTCCCCAATAGATGCACCTGCACAAACAATCAAACACTTGCACCCAACGCGATAAAGGGGTTGTCAATCCCTTCACGGTCACTTGCAAAGGTGAGATCTGACAAAGATAGAAAAGACTAAACAAAAGATACAATATTTTTGGGTTTTTTTGTTTATAGAACTAAAAATAAAAGATTGCAAAATAGTAGATCGGAAACAAATATGATGGAAAATAGACCCGGGGGCCATAGGTTTCACTAGAGGCTTCTCTCTTGAAGGCAAATAATACGGTGGGTGAACAAATTACTGTCGAGCAATTGATAGAAAAGCGCAAAGTTATGACGATATCCAAGGCAATGATTATGCATATAGGCATCACGTCCGTGTCAAGTAGACCGACTCCTGCCTGCATCTACTACTATTACTCCACACATCGACCGCTATCCAGCATGCATCTAGAGTATTAAGTTCATAAAGAATGGAGTAACGCCTTAAGTAAGATGACATGATGTAGAGGAATAAACTCAAGCAATATGAAGAAAACCCCATCTTTTTATCCTGGATGGCAACAATTCAATACGTGTCTCACTACCCCTACTTTGTCACTGGGTGAAATCACGCAAGATTGAACCCAAAGCTAAGCACCTCTATCATTGCAAGAAAAACCAATCTAGTTGGCCAAACCTAACTGATAATTCAAAGAGAAATACAAAGATATCAAATCATGCATATAAGAATTCAGAGAAGATTCAAATAATATTCATAGATAAGCTGATCATAAATCCACAATTCATCGAATCTCGACAAACACACCGCAAAAGAAGATTACATCGGATAGATCTCCAAGAACATCGAGGAGAACATGGTATTGAGAATCAAAGAGAGAGAAGAAGCCGTCTAGCTACTAGCTATGGACCCGTAGGTTTGTGGTAAACTACTCACACTTCATCGAAGGGCAATAGGGTTGATGTAGATGCCCTCCGTGATCGAATCCCCCTCCGGCAGATTGCCGGAAAAGGCCCCAAGATGGGATCTCACGGGAACAGAAGATTGCGGCGGTGGAAAAGTATTTTCATGGCTCCCCCTGAGGGTTCTGGAATATATGTGAATATATAGGATGATGAGCTTGGTCAGGGGACTCCCGAGGGGGCCACAAGGCAGGGGGCGCACCCCCCTAGGGCACGCCCTCCACCTTTGCCGCCACCTCGTGGGTCTTCTGGCTTGGACTCCAAGTCCTCTAGGTGTCTTCTGGTCCAAGAAAAATCATCGTGAAGTTTTATTCCATTTGGACTCAGTTTGGTATTACTTTTCTGCGAAGCTCAAAAACAAGGAAAAAACATAAACTGGCACTGGGCTCTAGATTAATAAGTTAGTCCTAGAAATAATATAAAATAGCATAATAATGCATATAAAACATCCAAAACAGATAATATAATAGGATGGAACAATAAAAAATTATAGATATGTTGGAGATGTATCAATGTTCACCATTGATGACTACCCCATCTCACGTGATGATCGGACATGGGTTAGTTGATTTGGATCATGTATCACTTAAATAACTTGAGGGATGTTAATTTAAGTGGGAGTTCATTAGTAATTTGATTAATTGAGCTTAAATTTATCATGAACTTAGTCTTAATAGTTTTTGCATATCTATGTTGTAGATCAATAGCTCGCAATATAGCTCACCTATTTTTGATATGTTCCTAGAGAAAAATAAGTTGGAAGATGATAGTAGCAATGATGCGGACTGGGTCCGTGATCTGAGGATTATCCTCATTGCTGCACAGAAAATTATTTCCTTAATGCACCGCTAGGTGACAGACCTATTGCAGGAGCAGATGCAAACATTATGAACATTTGGCAAGCTCGATATGATGACTTCTTAATAGTTTAGTGCGCCATGTTGTACGGCTTATAACCGGGACTTCAAAAATGTTTTGAATGCCACGGAGCATATGAGATGTTTCAAGAGCTGAAATTGGTATTTCAGACTCATGCCCGTGTCGAGAGGTATGAGACCTCTGACAAGTACTTTGCCTACAAGATATAGGAGAATAGCTCAACCAGTGAGCATGTGCTCAGAATGTCTGGGTACTACAATCGCTTGAATCAAGTTGGAGTTAATCTTCCAGATAAGATTGTGATTGACAAAGTTCTCTAGTCACTATCACCAAGCTACTAGAACTTCGTGATGAACTATATTATGCAAGGGATGACGAAAATGATTCCCGAGCTCTTCGCGATGCTAAAATCGGCGATGGTAGAAATAAAGAAAAAGCATCAAGTGTTGATGGTTAACAAGACCACTAGTTTCAAGAAAAAGGGCAAGGGAAAGAGAGGGAACTTCAAGAAGAATGGCAGGCAAGTTGCCGCTCCAATGAAGAAGCCAAAAGCTGGACCCAAGCCTGAAACTGAATGCCTCTACTTCAAAGGAAATGGTCACTGGAAACGGAACTTCCCCAAATACATGGTGGATAAGAAGGATGGCAAAGTGAACAAAGGTATATTTGTTATACATGTTATTGATGTGTACCTTACTAGTATTAATAGTAGCCCCTGGGTATTTGATACCGGTTCAATTGCTAAGATTAGTAACTCGAAACAGGAGTTGCAGAATAAACAGAGACTAGTTAAGGGCGAGGTGATGATGTGTGTTGGAAGTGATTCCAAGGTTGATACGGTCACCATCGCACACTCCCTCTACCTTCGGGATTAATATTGAACCTAAATAAATGTTATTTGGTGTTTGCATTGAGCATGAATATGATTTGATCATGTTTATTGCAATACAGTTATTCATTTAAGTCAAAGAATAATTGTTGTTCTATTTACATGAATAAAACCTTCTATGGTCAAACACCCAATGTGAATGGTTTATTGAATCTCGATCGGAGTGATACACATATTCATAATATTGATGCCAAAATATGCAAAGTTGATAATGATAGTGCAATATACTTGTGGCACTGCCATTTAGGTCATATTGGTGTAAAGCGCATGAGGAAACTCCATGCAGATCGGATTTTGGAATCACTTGATTATGAATCATTTGATACTTGCGAACCATGCCTCATGGCAAGATGACTAAAACTCCGTTCTCCGGAACAATGGAGCGAGCTAATGACTTATTAGAAATAATACATACGGATGTATGCGGTCCGATGAGTGTTGAAGCACGCGGCGGTTATTGTTATTTTCTGACCTTCACAGATGATTTGAGTAGGTATGGGTATATCTACTTGATGAAACACAAGTCTGAAACATTTGAAAAGTACAAAGAATTTCAAAGTGAAGTGGAGAATCATCGTAACAAGAAAATAAAGTTTCTATGATCTGATCGTGGAGGCAAATATTTGAGTTACGAGTTTGGCCTTCATTTAAAACATTGTGGAATAGTTTCACAACTCACGCCACCTGGAACACCACAGCGTAATGCTGTGTCCGAACATCGTAACCGTACTTTATTAGATAAGGTGCGATCTATGATGTCTCTTACCAATTTACCACTATCATTTTGGGGTTATGCATTAGAGACAGCCGCATTCACGTTAAATAGGGCACCGTCTAAATCCGTTGAGATGACACCGTATGAACTATGGTTTTGCAAGAAACCTAAGCTGTCATTTCTTAAAGTTTGGCGACGCGATGCTTATGTCAAAAAGCTTCAGCCTGATAAGCTCGAACCTAAATCGGAGAGGTGCGTCTTCATAGGATACCCTAAAGAAACTATTGGGTACACCTTCTACCATAGATTCGAAGGCAAGATCTTTATTGCTAAGAATGAGTCCTTTCTAGAGAAGGAGTTTTCTCTCGAAAGAAGTGAGTGGGAGGAAGGTAGAACTTGATGAGGTAATTGTGCCTTCTCTCGAGTTGGAGAGTAGCACATCAGAGAAATCCGTTCCCGTGATGCCTACACCAACTAGAGAGGAAGCTAATGATGATGATCATGAAACTTCGGATCAAGTTACTACTAGACTTCGTAGGTTGAACAGAGCATGTTCCGCACCAGAGTGGTACGGTAATCCTGTCCTGGAAGTCATGCTATTAGACCATGGCGAACCTACGAACTATGAAGAAGCTATGATGATCCCAGATTCCGATAAATAGCTTGAGGCCACGAAATCAGAGATAGGATCCATGTATGAGAACAAAGTGTGGACTTTGGTGGATTTGCCCAATGATCGGCAAGCCATTGAGAATAAATGGATTTTCAAGAGGAAGACGGACGCTGATGGTAATATCACTATCTACAAAGCTCGACTTGTCACAAAAGTGTTTTCGACAAGTTCAAGGGGTTGACTACAATGAGACTTTCTCACCCGTAGCGATGCTTAAGTCCGTCCGAATCATGTTAGCAATTGCCGCATTTTCTAATTATAAAATCTGGCAAATGGATGTCAAAAACTGTATTCCTTAATGGATATTAAAGAAGGGTTGTATATAATGCAACCAGAAGTTTTTGTCGATCCTAAAGGTACTAACAAAGTGTGCAAGCTCCAGCGATCCATCTATGGACTGGTGCAAGCATTTCGGAGTTGGAATATACGCTTTGATGAGGTGATCAAAGCATATGGTTTTATACAGACTTATGGTGAAGCCTGTATTTACAAGAAAGTGAGTGGGAGCTCTGTACCATTCCTGATATTATATGTGGATGACATATTATTGATTGGAAATGATATAGAATTTCTGAATAGCATAAAAAGGATACTTGAATAAGAATTTTTTAAGACCTCGGTGAAGCTACATATATAGTATTGGGCATCAAGATCTATAGGGATAGATCGAGACGCTTAATAGGACTTTCACAAAGCACATACCTTGACAAGATTTTGAAGAAGTATCAGTCAAAGAAAGGGTTAAGTTGAGTAAGACTCAAAACCCGACCACGGCAGAAGATAGAGAGAGAATGAAAGTCATTCCCTATGCCTCAGCCATAGGTTCTATAAAGTATGCCATGTTGTTGTGTACCTTGCCATGCGTTTGGCAAGAGGGTACAATAGTGATCCAGGAGTAGATCACTGGATAGCGGTCAAAATTATCCTTAGTTACCTAAGAGGACTAAGGAGATATTTCTCGATTATGGAGGTAATAAAGAGTTCGTCATAAAGGGTTACGTCGATGCAATCTTTGACACTGATTCAGATGACTCTGAGTCTCAATCTAGATACATATTGAAAGTGGGAGCAATTAGCTAGAGTAGCTCCATACAGAGCTTTGTAGACATAGAAATTTACAAAAATACATACGGATTTGAATGTGACAGGCCCGTTGACTAAACTTCTCTCACAAGCAAAACATGATCACTCTTTAATACTCTTTGGGTGCTAATCACATGGCGATGTGAATTAGATTATTGGCTCTAGTATAATCTTTGGGTGTTGGTCACATGGCGATGTGAACTATGGGTGTTAAATCACATGGTGAGGTGAACTAGATTATTGACTCTAGTGCAAGTGGGAGACTGAAGGAAATATGCCCTAGAGGCAATAATAAATTTGTTATTTTATATTATATTTCCTTATTCATGATAAAGGTTTATTATTCATGCTAGAATTGTATTGATCGAAAACTTAAATACATGTGTGAATACATAAACAAATACCGTGTCTCTAGTAAGCCTCTACTAGACTAGCTCGTTGATCAAAGATGGTTAAGGTTTCCTAACCATAGACATGTGTTGTCAATTGATATCGGGATCACATAGTTAGGAGAATGATGTGATGGACAAGACCCATCCGTTAGCTTAGCATAATGATCGTTCAGTTTATTGCTATTGCTTTCTTCATGTCAAATACATATTCCTTCAACTATGAGATTATGCAACTACCGGATACCGGAGGAATACCTTGTGTGCTATCAAACATCACAACGTAAATGGGTGATCATAAAGATGCTCTACAGGTATCTCCGAAGGAGTTTGTTGAGTTGGCATAGATCGAGATTAGGATTTGTCACTCCGAGTATTGGAGAGGTATCTCTGGGGCCTCTCGGTAATACACATCATAAGCTTGCAAGCAAATGATTAAGGAGTTAGTCATAAGGTGATGTATTACGGAAGGAATAAACAGACTTGCCGGTAACGAGATTGAACTAGGTATGAAGATACCGACGATCGAATATCGGGCAAGTAACATACCGATGGACAAAGATCTTCGTATGTTGTCATAACGGTTCGGCCGATAAAGATCTTCGTAGAATATGTAGGAGCCAATATGGGCATCCAGGTTCCGCTATTGGTTATTGACCAGAGAGGTGTCTCGGTCATGTCTACATAGTTCTCGAACCCGTAGGGTCCGCACGCTTAACGTTCGTTGACGACATAGTGTTATATGAGTTATATGTTTTGGTGACCGAATGTTGTTCGGAGTCCTGGATGAGATCACGGACATGAAGAGGAGTCTCGAAATGGTCGAGAGGTACAGATTGATATATAGGACGATGGTATTTGGACACCGGAAGTGTTTCGGGACATACCGGGAAGGAATCGGGTCACCGGAAGGGGTTTCGGGCACCCCCCGGCAAGTTATGGGCCTTATGGGCCAAAGGAGAGGACAGACCAGCCCACAAGGGGGCTGGTGCGCCTCCTCCCTTGTTTGACCAGCCCTAGGGAAGTAAAAGGGGGAGGGCTAGCCCCTCCTGTCTTTCCCTCTCATGGGAGAAAGGAAAAGGGGGGGGGGGGCGCCACCCTCCCCTGCCTTTCCCCGCACTCCAAATAAGGAAAGGGGGAGTGGCTAGGGAGGGACCCCAAGTATATATATATATATATATATATATATGGGAGGGGGGCGCCTAGCACACAACAGACAATTGCCTAGCCGTGTGCGGCGCCCCTCTCCACCGTTTACACCCGGTCATATTTTCGTAGTGCTTAGGCGAAGCCCTGCGGAGATCACTTCACCATCACCGTCACCACGCCGTCGTGCTGCCGAAACTCATCTACTACCTCGCCGTCTTGCTGGATCAAGAAGGCGGAGGACGTCACCGAGCTGAACGTGTGCAAAACGCGGAGGTGCCGTACGTTCGGTACTTGATCGGTTGGAGCGCGAAGAAGTTCAAGTACATCAACCGCATTGTTTCCGCTTATGGTCTATGAGGGTACATAGACACACTCTCCCATCTCATTGCTATGCATCTCCTTGATAGATCTTGCGTGTGCGTAGAATATTTTTTTCATGCAACGTTTCCCAATAGCCTGATGCTAAACCAGTCGTTGATCATCAAAGTCATCTGAATCCTAAGATGAAGGATGTGGTAAGAACAGAAATTGTAAAGCTTTTGAAGGCAGGTATAATTTATCCTATAGCAGATAGTAGATGGGTGAGTCCTGTTTGTTGTGTCCCTAAGAAATGAGGCATTACTGTAGTTCCTAATGATAAAAATGAACTTATCCCACAAAGAATTGTAACCGGTTATAGGATGGTAATTGATTTCATGAAATTAAATAAAGCTAGTAGAAAAGATCATTACCCTTTGCCTTTTATTGATCAAATGTTAGAAAGATTTTCTAAGCATACACACTTTTGCTTCTTAGATGGATATTCTGGTTTTTCTCAAATACCTGTATCACAAGAAGATCACGAGAAAACTACATTTACTTGTCCTTATGGAACTTATGCTTATAGACGTATGCCTTTTGGTTTATGCAATGCACATACTACCTTTCAAAAATGTATGACCGCTATATTGTTTGATTTTTGTGAAAAGATTGTTGAGATATTCATGGATGATTTTTCTATCTATGAAACTTATTTTGATGATTGCTTAAGCAACCTTGATCGAGTTTTGTAGAGATGTGAAGAAATTAATCTGGTATTGAATTGGGAGAAGTGCCACTTGATGGTTAACGAAGGTGTAGTCCTTGGACATAGAATTTCGGAACGAGGTATTGAACTAGACAAAGCTAAAGTTGATGCAATTGAGAAAATGCCATGTCCTAAAGATATCAAAGATATAAGAAGTTTTCTTGGTGATGCTGGTTTCTATAGAAGGTTCATAAAAGACTTCTCTAAAAGTAATCAGACAAGTGTCTCTCTCTCTCTCTCTCTCTCTCTCTCTACAAAACCATGGTAACCCATTTTTCCCTTAACTTTTGAGTGGGTAAATCATCTATCCAGCGAAGCAATTTCTTGTCCAGGGAAATGCCCACGAGTACTTAGCCATGCAAGAGGTGAAGCTCTTACACACTTTCTTCGATAATAAGAAACAACTCATAGTAAAGGTAGGTATTGCTTGAACAACTGATTTCAGCAATGCTTCTCTACCCGCTCAAGCTAGATTCTCCTCAGACCATCCCTGAATGTTGCTTCTTGTACATTTCCTAGATAATCAAACATACCAGTCGTGATTTTTCCCATAGCCATTGGAGACCAATGTATTGTTCAGTAAAAGCTTCAACACCAGTACCCAAAGTTTGCTCCATATTATAGCAACTGGTTTTCTCCGAGGAGGCAAACATCACTAGCTTGCATTGTAAATTCGCAGGGGCACGTAGGTGCAGGGGCATGCACTTGCGCAGCCCTGCTCTACCGCTCAATGCCTCGTGATCGGCAAAGTAGTTGGATCCCGCACGAGGGCACAAGAAGTTTTAAGTTTTAATCTTTGAAATTTATGATTTTGCATCTAAAATTTACGATTTTCTCGCTGCCTCGCAGAAAGTTACTGAGTTAAAAGTTAAAGCTATTATTTTTTGTGAGTAATAGGTGCAAAAGTCGTGATTTTATCGGTGGCTCATACTAAGTTTCAAATGTTGAAACTTAAAAACTTCTTTAAAAAAAACTTGCCAAAATGTATTAAACATGGATCTTATTTGAAAGTCATCGTCACCAGCAACACGAATATGAAAAAAGAACTTAATTTGGACTTTTCGTTCAAAAAAAATAAAAGTTTGAAAATTGGAAGCCAAAAGAAAAAGCACGCGTGAGGAGCTCGGTGCCCCCACCTGTGTGCCACAAATCCTCTCCCTAGCTTGTGTAGGCTATATTACGGGTTTGTTGGTTATTTATTTATTTATTTATTTTCTCCTTTATAAATTGGTCATCACATATAAAAACAGTTCTAATAATTTTTCTAATGCATATATACTTTGAAAAAACTCTTTATTAAATTTGCAAAATATTCATCACATATGAAAAATGTTCATTGAGCATTTCAAAGAAATGTTCATCGCGTATTTAAAAGCTGTTCATGTCATGTAGGTCAAGGGCGGTGTTCACGCGGATGGCAAAATATCAACTTCAAGCTGGTCTTCCAGGTTCGATACTCCTCAAGTTCGTCTATCAGGGCGGATCCAACGGATCTCGGCATAGATTCCCACCGTCTCCTTGGGACGGCCATTGCTAGGGGTTCTCTGCCGTTTTTTCGACGGTGACATATGTTGTCAGACGCTTCAGATTGATTCAAGGGTTCAACAGTGTGACAATTGCGGCTCCAGGGTGTTGGTCCTTATGGGCACATTCAGAAATACTTTTGGGCTATAACCGACAAAGTCAGACCGACTCAGTGGGGGAGCGGCGGCAGCGATTCGTCGGCAGCTTGTTTTGATGGCCGTAGTGGTTGTTCGGTGTTCTAGGCATCTTAATGTAATTTTTATTATGTTGGGTGTCCTTTGTACTTCTGATAAACTTTTATAGTAGATCTGGACACTTCTTCACATATTTTCTTTTCAATTATTTATCACTTAATTAAAATCATTCATCATTTATTTTAAAGAAATTCATGTAATTAAAACCTCTACGCTCGGCATGGCTAAGCGCTTTCGCAGTGGAGAAAACAAAAATTTGAGTCATATCATACGAGAATGTAATAATGTGGAGTAGCAACCGTAAACGTATGGAGAGGTATTTTTTTGAATTTTGGTAGGGTTTGTGTGCTGCTTAGAAAGGTGAGACAGGGGCGGCTTCCTGAAGATTGAATAAGGTTCTCCTCGTCTATCTCCTGTCTTGGTGGTGCTTCTAGTGTTGTCAGAGGACGTGTCGAGGTTTGACTCTGATCGATCCCGCGGGATTTGGTCGACGTTTGTCTTTGGTGGATCTGCTTGGATGCAGTCTTCGTTTGTCTATGTTCGTGTGTCTACATGTTGGATCCTTCCTGTGACGCCCCCGGCCCGATCGTGCACTAATCATACACGCAAATGCACACGATCAATCCTAAGGACTCACGGGAAGATATCACAACACAACTCTAAAACATAAATAAAGTCATACAAGCTTTATATTACTAGCCAGGGGCCTCGAGGGCTCGAATACATAAGCTTGCGAACAAGCGTCAGCGGAAGCATCAGATATCTGAGTACAGATATAAAAGAAAGCACAGAAAGGCCTTTAGAAAGGCGGGACAAAATAAAACACTACGATCGAAAGGCGTAGGCCTCCTGCCTGGGACCCTCCGATCCTACTCCTGGTCGTCAGTCCACTCATAGCAGAATCCATCCTCTGGGTAGTAGTAGTAGCGATCGTCGGCAGGGCAGCTGTCTCAGGGGCTCCGTCATCTTGTTACGACAAACTGATATGGGGAGAAAAGGAAAACAAAGCAACCGTGAGTACTCAGAAGTACTCAGCAAGCAAGGATCTACACTACATATGCAACATTTTCAAGGGGAGGCTGTATATGTGGACTGGGCTGCAGAAATGCCAGAATAGAGAGAAGACCTAGTCCTATCGAAGACTAGCATCTTCAGCGGTCTTGCAGAAATAGAAGAGGGTAGAACAGTACAATATAATGTAGCAGTATCATTAAGTCTCATCCTCACCCAGAGATCCTTTCTCGACTCCCTGCGAGAAAGCAATCCCAGAGCCGTACAGTCATTAACCTCATCCTGAGATCCCTTCTCGACTCCCTGCGAGAAGCAATCCCAGAGCCATAGTATCCAAGTATCCAGTTCTAAATTGTATCAATCAGGATACAACTCCGAGTGTCCGTTACCGTAGGACAGGCTATCGATAGAAGTTTTCTTCCCTGCAGGGGTGCACCAACTTACCCAACATGCTCGATTAACTCCGGCTGGACACACTTTCCTGGGTCATGCCCGGCCTCGGCCAAACGACACATCGCAACCCTACCTACAGCTCAGCAGAGAGGTCCCCGCCGGTCTACATCCTAAGCGCTCAGGGGTCTTGGGCCATTGCCCTGTGCACTCCGGGTCGTTGCGAGCAGGGCGAAGCCAGGCACCCGGAGGGCGCCGGTCCGTCCCGGCCGCAAGGCTGAACTAGACGTCTGACAGAGCTTTCTGCTAATGCTACGATGCAGAACGCCCATACTATGCCCACGTGATGGTTAGTGCTATCAGGCCAGAGACTTGCTCGGATCAAATATCCAAATCGTTAGGACTAGGGGCTTGCGGTAACGAGCAGAGACTCACGAAAGATGTGACCCCGTCGCCCCGTCTCGAGGACTTGCTGCAAGGGTTAAGAATGCCCGGCCGCTGTGGCGCCCCCTGCTCAATCGTACACTAATCATACACGCAAACGTGTACGATCAAGCACAGGGACTCACGGGAAGATATCACAACACAACTCTAACACAATTTAAATGGAGGTCCACAATATTACAAACCAGGGATCCGAAGATCCGAATACATAAGTCAGTCATACAAATATTATCTGAGTACAGACATAGCTAGACAAGTTTTGCCATAAGAAGGCTAGCACAAACAGCGACACTAGATCGAAAGGCGTTGGCCTCCTGCCTGGGAGCCTCCGATCCTACTCCTGGTCATCTGGCTCGATCCAGTAGTAAGTACCCTCTGGACCATCCTGGTAGTAGGCTCCGGTGGTGGCATCTGACTCCTGGACTCCATCGTCTGTTTGTATCATCAATGTGGGGTATATGGGGAAAAGAGAAAATAAAGCAACCGTGAGTACTCATCCGAAGTACTCAGCAAGCAAGGATCTATACTACATATGCAACATTATCAATGGAGAAAGGCTGTATAAGTGGACTGGGCTGCAGAAATGCCAGAATAGGGAGAAGGCCTAGTCCTATCGAAGACTAGCATCTTCAAACATCTTCACAAGGCCATCATCTTGCAGCAGTAGAAGAGAGTAGAATAGCATTTTATTTAGCAAACATGTTGAAGTACAGCTTAAAGATCCTTCCTCGACTCCCAAGCGAGAAAGCGATCCCGAAGCTTCAATTAAGTAACAAGTATCCAGTTTAAGTAGTAGATCGGGATACACAAACTGAGCGTCCTTTACAGTAGGACCGGCTATCGATAGAAGATTCATCCCTGCAGGGGTGCACTACTGTTACCCAACACGCTCGATCAACTCTGGCCGGACACACTTGCTGGGTAATGCCCGTCCTCGGAAGATCAACACAAAGCAGCGCCCTACCTAGGCTCGGCAGAGAGGTCAGCACGCCGGACTAACCTATGCACCCAGAGGTCTCGGGCCATCGCCCTGGGCACCCTGCGCGTTGCGAGACTGGTCGGGGTGCAGGCGCGACACTGAACTCGTCAGTGAAGTATCCAGCCCAATCCCGACAATCAGCCCGCACGGTGAATCGTGACGTCAGACGAGCTTTCGGAGAAATGTACTTCGCAGAGGGTCCCATAACCATTATCCCGCGTGGTGGTAGTGCGTATAGGGCACGTCGACCCACTCAGATCACACACCCAAATCCAATAGGCTCAATTAGTACCAAGCGGAGACAATCAGAGTCTCTGATGCTCCGCCACAATGTCACACTCGAGTGCCCTTCCGGCACACCCGAAAATCATAGATCCCTAGCGGGTACCCACCAGGGTGGACCCGCCTGTAACAGAGGTCAAGTAATCGTGTGGTCAGAACATCAAGGGGGAAACCTGAGGAATCACCCTCGGCGGATTCCACTCGACGAAATCATCAGGGCGAACGTATGAGGTATCACCCTCGAGGTTCACACTGAGGGTTGCACGACAGAGTCGTATCGGAAGTGGAGAAGGAGGAATCACCCTCGATGACCACGACCGAACAGCTACACTGCAGAGTATTCATCGGGAGTGCGTTACGAGGTATCACCCTCGGCACTCGATAGTTACTACGCAGAGTCGTACAACTAAGGGGGGTGTGAAGTGAGGTGTCGGTCTCTGGTCGACGATCACGTTGATCGGGTCGTCGATGATCAAGCAGGGGCCACAAGGGAAAAGTGGTGGGGTCACTGATGGTTCATTCCAACCTAAACTAAACAGTTTATCATAGGCAGGTAAGGTAGCAATGAACAGGTTACAATAGTAGGCTATGCATCAGAATAGGAGCATACATTAACAGTAGCAAAATCTAATGCAAGCAGAAGAATAGAATGGGCGATATCTGGAATGCTCAAGGGGGGGGGGCTTGCCTGGTTGCTCTGGCAAGAGAGGAAGGCCGTCAACGGGCTGCTCGTCGGTAGTGAAGTCGTATCCAGGTGCAGCGTCGTCGGTCTCAGCGTCTATCGAGAGAGAGAAGGAGGGGGAGAGAAACAATAAATTCACGGCAATAATGCTAACAATATGTATGACATGCCTAAATGATATGCCGGGGTGTTCTACTGCCTAACTAAATGATTTAGTTAATTTAGGAATTTATTTGGATATTTAATTAAAGTTGGGCACTATTCATTTACTGAAATCGGTCTAAAAGTTCAATGTTCTCATAGCTGCGGGCGTCTGACGGGAATACGGAGGGCGTATTCAGATTCGTATCGTCGTTCTGAGCAAGTTTCATGTATAAAATATTTTCACCGGTGTAACGGTTTATTTAATATGATTTTCTAAAGTTTTTATTAATTTCTGGAATTTAATTAATTATTTAATTCAACATTATCCGAAACAGTGCTGATGATGACATCAGCATGACATCATGCTGATGTCAGCGAGGTTAATTAAGTTAATTACTAATTACTGTTTAATTAACACTAATTAGTTAATTAGATTAACCTAATCAGGATTAATTAACTAATTATTTAATTATTTTATTTTTATTTTTATTTTTACTAAACGTTTTTCGGGCGGGGCCCGTTCGTCAGCGTCTCAGGGGGGGCTTCGGCCCCACGGTCAGTGGCACAGAGGCCTCGCGGGCGAACGGGCGCGGGTGCGGGCGCGGCCCGTGCGCGGTGCAGGGCGCGCGGAGGCGAGGTGGGGGCCGGAGCGGGTCGGCGCAGGGCGAGCGCGTGCGCGCGCGGCGATGCGCGGGCGCGGGGAGGCGGAGGCGCAGGCTCGGTCGCTGCGGGCGAGCAGCTACGGGCAAGCAGCGGCGGGCGGCGACAGCAAGCAGAGCAGCAGGGCTCGGAGGAAGGGCGAGCGGGAGGGGGCCATGGGCGGCGAGCAGCAGAGGGAGAGGCGAGGCGAGGCCGACGCGGTCGGGTGCGGGCGTGGGGTGCGCGCGCGAGGGAGGGAGGCAGAGGCCGAGGCCGGGCCTCACCGGCGTTTGCAGGGGCACGGGGTCGTCGAGGCTCGACAAAGCGAGGCGAGGGGGAGACGGGGACATGGCGACGACGGTGGTGGAGAGGCGACGGCGTCGAGCGGCGACGGCGTCGGGGTCGGGGGCGAGGCGGCGTGTCCGGCGAGGGCGGGGCGAGCTCGCGGGCGCGGTCGTCGGTGAGGGGGACGTGCGGCGTCGGCGCGGCGTGCGCGCGGTCGGGGACGAGCGCGCGGGGGAGCGAGGGGCTGGCCCGATCCGTTTCTGGATCGGGTGAGGGGGAGGAGTGAGCGAGGGGGTGGGGAGGGGATTAGGGTTTGGGGGTCTCCCAGGGGATAAGGGAGGCGGGGTGGGCCGGCCGAGCCAGCTGGGGTGGGGCCCAGTTGGGCCGGGGGGGGAGAGGGGGGGTTTCCTTTTTCTTCTTTTTCTGTTTTCTTTTTCTTTTATCTTTTTCTTTATTCTCTTTTCTCAGTTTAGTAAATAGTCAGGCCTCCTAATGGTTTTTGTAAAACATAACAATTGCTCCAACAAATACTAGGTATTACCTAACACTACGAAAAATTAGTTTGGAGACAATTGGAGCTCCCACAAATTTTATAATATTTAATATGCATTAATCCTCACTGTTTTAATTATGTTAGAGCCACCTAATTATTTTTATTATTTGTTGGTTTCAATTTTAGACTAGCCTCTGCAATATTTGTTATTTATCGAACATTTTAGTTTTTATGTTGGACAACTTTTATATTTCACTTTCATTTAAATTTGAATTTGACTTAGGAGTTGAAATGCAATATGATGCTAATGATGATTATGCACTATTAATCATGCTAACATGTCATTATCAAAAGTGATTACTATTGCTAATCACCGGGGGTGTTACAATTCTCCTCATCTACTAAGAATTCTCGTCCCGAGAATTAAGACGAAGACTGAAAGAAGGCGGGGTATTCTTCACGAAGACGATCCTCGCGTTCCCAAGTGGCCTCATCTTCAGAATGATTTGACCACTGAACCTTGAGGAATTTGATTGACTTTTGACGAGTCCGACGTTCAGTTTCATCAAGAACACGGATGGGATATTCTAGATAAGACAGATCTTCCCGTAATTCAAGCATTTCATGATCCACAGCTCTAATAGGATCCTTGAAGCAGCGACGGAGTTGGGATACATGAAAAATGTCATGTACTTGAGAAATATTAGGCGGCAACTGCAATTGATATGCCACTTCTCCTCGACGGGCAAGAATACGGAACGGGCCAATGTAGCAAGGAGCTAACTTGCCTTTGATTCCGAACCTATGAGTGCCTTTCAACGGAGTGACGCGGAGGTAAGCTTGCTCGCCAGGTTGATAGACTATTTCCTGGTGCTTTCGGTCATAGTTGCTCTTCTGACGAGACTGAGCAGTTTTCAAATGTTCACGGACAATGCGGACTTGATCTTCTGCTTGCTGAATAATGTCCGGACCGACGAGTGAGCGTTCCCCAGTTTCTGACCAATTCAGAGGGGTTCGACACTTACGACCGTAAAGAACTTCAAACGGTGCCATCTTCAGACTAGCTTGATAGCTATTGTTGTAAGAGAATTCGGCATACGGGAGAGATTCCTCCCATTTCTTACCGAAGGAGATGACGCAAGCTCGAAGCATATCTTCGAGCACTTGATTAACTCGTTCAACTTGGCCCTGTGACTGAGGGTGAAAAGCGGTGCTGAAAGACAGATGTGTTCCCATAGCTTCTTGGAAACTATTCCAGAATCTGGAGGTGAAGAGGCTGCCACGATCAGAACTGATCTCCAACGGAACACCGTGGAGTGACACAATTCGGGAAACATACAAGTCTGCTAACTGGCTAGCAGTGATTGTCTCTTTAACTGGCAGAAAGTGAGCAACCTTGGAGAAGCGGTCAATGACGACAAATATAGCATCATTACCCTTCTGAGATCTGGGAAAACCAGTAATGAAATCCATTTGGACCTTGTCCCATTTCCATTCAGGAATTGCAAGGGGTTGCAGAGTTCCAGCGGGCCTTTGATGTTGAGCTTTAACGCGGCGGCAAACGTCACACTCAGAAACATAACGAGCAATATCTCGCTTCATATTAGGCCACCAGTATCTCTGACAAATGTCACGGTACATCTTTGTGCTACCAGGATGAATTGACAGAGGAGTGTCATGAGCTTCCATCATAACGTGTTCCCTCTCATCTTTGAACTTAGGTAGAAAGAGACGGTGTTGGAAAAATAGGATCCCATCATTATCAAGATGGAACTCCGACGGTTTTCCTTTTTCAAGGTACCGCTTGATCCTTCCAACTTCAGAGTCATACCGTTGCACAATCTTGATGCTGTGTTCTAGATCTGGTTCGACAACGAGGGTATTGAGATAACCCTGTGGAACAATATGGAGGTTCAATTTACGAAACTCTTCATAAAGAAGAGGTTGTGATTCCTGAACCATATGGTTGCTGCAATAAGCCTTACGGCTCAACGCATCGGCCATTACATTTGCCTTGCCAGGGGTGTATGAGATATTCATATCATAATCGGCTATTATCTCGAGCCATCTTTGTTCACGAAGGTTCAGATCCGGTTGAGTATACAAATACTTCAAACTTTGATGATCCGTATATATCTCGCAACGGTTACCGAGAAGGTAATGTCGCCATAGCTTCAAGGCATAAATAACCGCAGAAAGTTCAAGATCGTGCACTGGGTAATTTTCTTCATGAGGACGCAATTGTCGGGAGGCATAAGCAATTACCTTGCGTTCTGGCATTAGGACACAGCCTAATCCTTGACGGGAGGCATCGCAGTATATCACGAAATCCTTTTGGGAATCCGGGGGTGCTAATACTGGGGCAGATGTCAATTTATCTGTTAGTGCCTGAAAGCTTTCTTGACATTTTTCTGTCCACTCAAATTTAACACCTTTGTGAAGCAGATTTGTCAATGGTTTTGCAATCTTGGAAAAGTTCTCAACGAATCGACGGCAATAACTTGCAAGTTCGAGAAAACTTCTGACTTGCTTGACATTCTTCGGTGGAGTCCAGTCAAGAATAGCCTGAACTCGTTCGGGGTTAACAGCAATTCCATCCTTGGAAATTACATGACCAAGGTAAGTTACTTCAGAAAGCCAAAATTCACATTTGGAATACTTGGCATACAACTGGTGTTCTCGAAGCCTTTCTAGTACCAAATGGAGGTGTTCAGCATGTTCTTCTTTATTCTTAGAATAGATAAGGATATCATCCAAATAAACCACGACGAATTTGTCGAGGTAATCCATGAATATATAATTCATCAGACGGGAGAAAGTTGCTGGAGCATTCGTTAGGCCAAATGACATAGCGGTGTATTCATATGAGCCATAACGAGTGACGAATGCAGTCTTGGGAATATCCTCTTCACGGACACGGATCTGGTGACAACCCAACCTCAGGTCGAGTTTAGAGAACACCGATGGTCCTGCGAGTTGATCATAAAGATCATTGATCCGGGGCAGTGGGTATTTATTCTGGATTGTGGCTTGGTTAATGGGCCGATAATCCTGAACCAAACGGTTAGTTCCATCCTTCTTCTTAACGAAGAGTGAAGGTGCTCCCTAAGCAGAGGAACTGGGGCGGATGAAACCACTCTTAAGTGACTTGTCGATTTCTTCCTTAAGCTCGAGTAGGTGATGCGGAGGCATCTTATAAGGTCACTTGGCAATAGGGACGGTGCCAGGCTTCAAGTCAATGACAAACTCGACAGCTCTAGCCGGGGGTATTCCTGGAAGTTCTTCTGGAAAGACGTCTGGAAAATCTCGAACGACAGGAACGTTTTCGATCCCTTCCAGAGGTGAGCCGTTCAAAGCATTCAGAGCATATATCTGAGCTTCAGCGTCCCGAGTAATGCGGGCGGTATAGTTCACTATCTCATCGGTGGGGTGATGAAGTTGGACGACTTTAGTGGCACAATTGATCGAAGCAATGTGAGCTTTCAACCAATCCATTCCAAGTATGAGGTCTATGGTGGAAGACTTCAGGACGATGGGCGATGCAAGGAATTCCAATCCTTTAATTTCGACGGTAACGTCAGGTGCTATTACGTCAGCATGACAGTGTCCTCCGGGAGTTTTAATGACTAACGGAGTATGCATTTTCTCATATCGAATGCCATGCATCAATGCAAATTTTCCAGAGATGAATGAATGTGATGCTCCTGAATCAAATAAAACAGAAGCAGGTACTGAGTTAACAAGAAGGGTACCCATCACAGTAGCAGGTTGATCCTGGACTTCTTCAATGTCAATGTTGTAAGCGTGTCCACGACCATGTGCAGCAGACCCAGTATTATAGTTGCGGGTCTGGTTGTTGCCACGACCATTGCCACGGCCAGCACGGGGAAAGGCTAACTGATTCTGATTCTGGCGGCAGTCTTTAGCCTGGTGTCCTGGTTTGCGGCACTTGAAGCATAGACCATCTTCAGGACGAAGAGGAGCATTGTTTTGAATAGCTTGAGCTTTTGGCTGCCTCGGCGGTGGAGGAGGCAGACGTGGTGCAGCATAGTTGTTCTTTGGCGCAGAGGTATTGGAACGGAATGCATTGTTGGGGATCCAAACTCGACGCTTCGATGCTGAGCCCGAAGTTGAGCCAGCATCACGATAGCGCTTCTGCGAGTCCTTGTATTCCATCTGAGCGTCTCAACAAGAATAGCCTTGTTTGTCAGAGTTGAAAAGTCATTGAAGTCTTCAGCAGCTAGTGCAAGCTTGAGGTCGGGGTGTAGTCCATTACGGAACTTCTCTTGGTTGCGTGCATCTGTGGCGATGTCTTCTTCAGCATAGCGGGAGAGGTCTAGAAATTCCCGCTGACAAGCTTCGACGGTCTTGTTGCCTTGAGTGAGGTTACGGAACTGGGTCTTCATGCGTTCCATAATTGCTTGAGGGATATAACGTGTACGGAAAGCAGCCTGGAACTCATACCAGGTGATGACTGTTCCAACAGGCAGAGTACGCTTGTGTGTGTCCCACCATTGAGCAGCGGGGCCCTTTAAGAAAAAGGCCGCGAAGTTGACGTAGTTGGCAGGGGCGACATTAGCAGACTCCATCTCATGAGTGATGTCGCGGAGCCAGTCATCGGCATCCAGGGGCTTGTCAGAGTTGCAAAACTGCGTTGGGTTGAGTCGCGTAAACTCTGTCAAAGTTATTGAAGCTGGGTTCTGGTTCTGGTTGTTCTGACGCAGAAACTGAGCCATGATTCCAACCATGAACTGGCGGTTAAGCTCAAACTGTTGCATCATAGCCGCCATATAGTCTGGCGGTGGTGGACGTTCTGGGGCACGACCACGACCACGACCACCTGGTCTAACCATCCTGCTAAGTATCAACAGGGGGTAGTTTAGTAAAAGCAATTGCGAGCGTTTAGTGTCAAACATGATGTAACACGACAATTCTTTAAGCAGTGTATCAGATACATAATAGTAGTCGATTAAGACATACAGATCCATACACAGAGTTGGGTACATACGGACAGCATAATGGCGCAAATTCAAAAGCTAGACATACTAGGCGGCGCGCAGGCACGCGGTAAGGAAGTACACAACGAGACATAGCAAAGGCTACATCAACGTCGGAGAAAACCACCGAAACGGGGTAACTGCAAGTGCGGACGACGGATGTTCGTCGCGGCAGGATCCTGTGCTCCATGTGCACTCTGATGCAGAACCCGGTCTCGAGCTGTAAGAAGAGGTCCACGTGCAGGTGTATGACCTCCAACAGCAGGCCAATCAATACCAGCATACATCTGAGTCCTGCGCGGGTAAAGGATGTGCTCTGGATGTATCCCTGCGCGAACAGCGGGTAGCAACTGCGTCATAGCATCGTAGAGACGTGCTCGAGTGGCAACCAACTCGACGGCAAGAGCCCGAACAGTGCGATCCAGAGCCTGAGTGCACTGAATCAGAACGCGCGGGTCATAGCGACGAGGCTCGAACGGGGCACAGATAGCTGTGTAATATCCAGTAGCATCTCCAGCAGGGGCATACGAAATGAATCGGAACTCAGAGTCATCCAAGATATCGCTGAACTGTCCTCGGAGACGTGTGACGGCAGAGTAGGCGGCATCATGGACTGCCATCTCAATCGTCACGCTGATACCGTCGAAAAGGTGTAGCTCGGTGTCTGAGTCATTTTGCTGATCATAGATATGAACATCAGCATGGTACTGCTCCTGATTGAACTCGCGGTAATCCTCGTAAACCAGGTACTCAGGATACCAACGGTGGCCAAGTCTGGTCATGAGACCGACCAGGACAGCTGGAAACCTAGGGGCATTACGAGCCCATGTGCGAAGCACAAGCTGTGTCGTAGGACGCGGTGGAAACAAACGATCCATCTGAAACAGAGGAAATTCAGATTCGTCAAATGACAATGAGAAGTTTAACACAACTCGGAGAGAAAGGTTAAACAAAATAATGGAAAGGAAAATGATTATCAGACTAATCAGATCAATGACAGGGAAATCGCACAGATATCCAGCTCTCCGGGTAGACAGGATTTACGAGATCCTAAGTGTCGGCGTTAGTAAAATTTATTTAACCTGAGTAGAAGAGAGATCAGAGTCCCAGAGTATAGACGAGGAATAAAAGATCCTAATACCACCCAGTTGGCGACGTGGGCCCGTAAGCCACACAGCCAAGTTAGCAAATTAGTTTTTCGATGTCTAGACTCAACTTCGGCCAAGGAATTGGAAGGGGGCTTCCTACAGGCAGTCGGCTCTGATACCAACTTGTGGCGCCCCCTGCTCAATCGTACACTAATCATACACGCAAACGTGTACGATCAAGCACAGGGACTCACGGGAAGATATCACAACACAACTCTAACACAATTTAAATGGAGGTCTACAATATTACAAACCAGGGATCCGAAGATCCGAATACATAAGTCAGTCATACAAATATTATCTGAGTACAGACATAGTTAGACAAGTTTTGCCTTAAGAAGGCTAGCACAAACAGCGACACTAGATCGAAAGGCGTTGGCCTCCTGCCTGGGAGCCTCCGATCCTACTCCTGGTCATCTGGCTCGATCCAGTAGTAAGTACCCTCTGGACCCTCCTGGTAGTAGGCTCCGGTGGTGGCATCTGACTCCTGGACTCCATCGTCTGTTTGTATCATCAATGTGGGGTATATGGGGAAGAGAGAAAATAAAGCAACCGTGAGTACTCATCCGAAGTACTCAGCAAGCAAGGATCTATACTACATATGCAACATTATCAATGGAGAAAGGCTGTATAAGTGGACTGGGCTGCAGAAATGCCAGAATAGGGAGAAGGCCTAGTCCTATCGAAGACTAGCATCTTCAAACAACTTCACAAGGCCATCATCTTGCAGCCGTAGAAGAGAGTAGAATAGCATTTTATTTAGCAAACATGTTGAAGTACAGCTTAAAGATCCTTCCTCGACTCCCAAGCGAGAAAGCGATCCCGAAGCTTCAATTAAGTAACAAGTATCCAGTTTAAGTAGTAGATCGGGATACACAAACTGAGCGTCCTTTACCGTAGGACCGGCTATCAATAGAAGATTCATCCCTGCAGGGGTGCACTACTGTTACCCAACACGCTCGATCAACTCTGGCCGGACACACTTGCTGCTAATGCCCGTCCTCGGAAGATCAACACAAAGCAGCGCCCTACCTAGGCTCGGCAGAGAGGTCAGCACGCCGGACTAACCTATGCACCCAGAGGTCTCGGGCCATCGCCCTGGGCACCCTGCGCGTTGCGAGACTGGTCGGGGTGCAGGCGCGACACTGAACTCGTCAGTGAAGTATCCAGCCCAATCCCGACAATCAGCCCGCACTGTGAATCGTGATGTCAGACGAGCTTTCGGAGAAACGTACTTCGCAGAGGGTCCCATAACCATTATCCCGCGTGGTGGTAGTGCGTATAGGGCACGTCGACCCACTCAGATCACACACTCAAATCCAATAGGCTCAATTAGTATCAAGCGGAGACAATCAGAGTCTCTGATGCTCCACCACAATGTCACACTCGAGTGCCCTTCCGGCACACCCGAAAATCATAGATCCCCAGCGGGTACCCACCAGGGTGGACCCGCCTGTAACAGAGGTCTAGTAATCGTGTGGTCAGAACATCAAGGGGGAAACCCGAGGAATCACCCTCGGCGGATTCCACTCGACGAAATCATCAGGGCGAACGTATGAGGTATCACCCTCGAGGTTCACACTGAGGGTTGCACGACAGAGTCGTATCGGAAGTGGAGAAGGAGGAATCACCCTCGATGACCACGACCGAACAACTACACTGCAGAGTATTCATCGGGAGTGCGTTACGAGGTATCACCCTCGGCACTCGATAGTTACTACGCAGAGTCGTACAACTAAGGGGGGTGTGAAGTGAGGTGTCGGTCTCTGGTCGACGATCACGTTGATCGGGTCGTCGATGATCAAGCAGGGGCCACAAGGGAAAAGTGGTGGGGTCACTGATGGTTCATTCCAACCTAAACTAAACAGTTTATCATAGGCAGGTAAGGTAGCAATGAACAGGTTACAACAGCAGGCTATGCATCAGAATAGGAGCATACATTAACAGTAGCAAAATCTAATGCAAGCAGGAGAATCGAATGGGCGATATCTGGAATGCTCAAGGGGGGGCTTGCCTGGTTGCTCTGGCAAGAGAGGAAGGCCGTCAACGGGCTGCTCGTCGGTAGTGAAGTCGTATCCAGGTGCAGCGTCGTCGGTCTCAGCGTCTATCGAGAGAGAGAAGGAGGGGGAGAGAAACAATAAATTCACGGCAATAATGCAAACAATACGTATGACATGCCTAAATGATATGCCTGGGTGTTCTACTGCCTAACTAAATGATTTAGTTAATTTAGGAATTTATTTGGATTTATTTAATTAAAGTTGGGCACTATTCATTTACTGAAATCGGTCTAAAAGTTCAATGTTCTCATAGCTGCGGGCGTCTGACGGGAATACGGAGGGCGTATTCAGATTCGTATCGTCGTTCTAAGCAAGTTTCATGTATAAAATATTTTCACCGGAGTTACGGTTTATTTAATATGATTTTCTAAAGTTTTTATTAATTTCTGGAATTTAATTAATTATTTAATTCAACATTATCCGAAACAGTGCTGATGATGACATCATGCTGATGTCAGCGAGGTTAATTAAGTTAATTACTAATTACTGTTTAATTAACACTAATTAGTTAATTAGATTAACCTAATCAGGATTAATTAACTAATTAATTAATTAATTATTTTAATTATTTTGTTTTTATTTCTATTTTTACTAAACGTTTTTCGGGCGGGACCCGTTCGTCGGCGTCTCAGGGGGGGCTTCGGCCCCATGGTCAGTGGCACAGAGGCCTCGCGGGCGAACGGGCGCGGGTGCGGGCGCGGCGCGGCGCGTGCGCGGTGCAGGGCGCGCGGAGGCGAGGCGGGGGCCGGAGCGGGTCGGCGCAGGGCGAGCGCGTGCGCGCGCGGCGATGCGCGGGCCCGGGGAGGCGGAGGCGCAGGCTCGGTCCCTGCGGTTGGACAACTTTAGACTAGCCTCTGCAATATTTGTTATTTATCGAACATTTTAGTTTTTATGTTGGACAACTTTTATATTTCACTTTCATTTAAATTTGAATTTGACTTAGGAGTTGAAATGCAATATGATGCTAATGATGATTATGCACTATTAATCATGCTAACATGTCATTATCAAAAGTGATTACTGTTGCTAATCACCGGGGGTGTTACAGCCGCGCCTCGTATTCACCACTCGGGCACCACACAGAAACCCATCTTCACAACACTCGCCTCTCAGGCGTACGCGGGTACCCCTCAGGGTCGACCCGCCTATCCAAGTAACAGTGTAATGTCCAAGTATCCGTGTGTCCATAACATCAGGGGAATCCGAGGTATCACCCTCGTTGGATTCCTACTCGATGTATCCGTCAAGGTGAACTCGGAGGAATCACCCTCACTTGGTTCACACTTGAGGTGTTGTACGACGGCGTCGTTATCAGAAGCGGTGAAGGAGGAATCACCCTCGATGACCACGACCGAATAGCTACTCTACAGAGTTAATATCAGAAGTGCTACAAGAGGTTTCACCCTCGGCACTCGATAGTAACGCTGCAGTGTCGTTTCAACTAAATGGGGTGATGTGCGGTGTCGAGGCCTGGTCTTCAATCCCTTGATCGGGTCTTCTGACGATCCAGCGCGGCAGTCGGGATAAGTGGGGTCGCTGATAGGTCTCTACCCAGCCTATACTAAACAGTTTAGGGTATGCAGGTAATTATCAACAACAGGTTACAATAAACAGGCTATGCATCCGAATAGGTAAAGCAGTAGCAGCAGCAATTCTAATGCAAGCATGAGAAATAGAATGGGCGATATCGGGATGATCAAAGGGGGGGGGCTTGCCTGGTTGCTCGGCGGCAAGGGCAAGGTTGTCAATAGTGTCTTCGGGCTCCGGAGCTGCGTCGGCCTCGGGGACGACATCGGTGTCGGGGGGCTACCGAGAGAGAAGAGGGGGAGGAAACAGTATAAATACACAGCGAACAAGTGCAGCACAAAGCATAACATGGCAATACGCGGTGACGGAGGTGATCTAACGCAGTGCCGGGTGATACTGGCGAAGGTGGGATTCATCCGGGAATGTTTTCCCGGTTCTGGACATTTGTCAGACAGATGACCGGAGGGGAACGGTTGCATGTTCGGATAGTTAGGGATGTGTGGCGGACGAACGGACCGCATATTCGGATTCGTCTCGTCGTTCTGAGTAATTTTCATGTATAAAGTTCTTCGATCAGAGTTACGGATTAAAAGATATGATTTTCTAAAGTTTTATTGATTTTCTGGAATTTATTTAATTATTTAAATCAACATTATCCGAAACAGTAGCAGGGTGACGTCATTGTGACGTAATGCTGACGTCAGCAGTCAATGGTCGGCTGACCAAGGTCAAACCTAACCAGTGGGGCCCACATGTCAGCCTCTGATTAGTCTAAACAGAGTTTATTTTTAACTAATCAACTAATTAGGCTACTGGGCCCACATGTCAGTGACTGATTAGTGTTTAAACTAATTAATTAACTAATTAACAGATTTTCTAGTTAATTAAATCAGTTTAACCGAGTGGGGCCCGCATGTCAGCGAGATAGGGCGGCCACCTCAGCTGTTGACCTGGTCAACAGGTCAACTGGGCCCGCGGGGCCCCACAGTCAGTGGCCCAGGAGCGGGGCCCATCGGCGCCAGGTCAGCGCCGGCCGCCGGAGCTCCCCGGCGAGCCCCGACGCGGTGGCTCAACTCCGGCGAGCTCGGAAACGGCGCACAGGGCATCATTTGCGACGCGGTTGGCGGCAGTCGAACGGGGAGACGACGCCACGTCGATCTAGGGCACTAGCACGAGGAGGGGCAGTCGGAGACGAGCGCTGCGACGTCAATGGCGGACGGCGGCGTTCGGGCGAGACGGCGAACGGCGTTGCAGCGCGCGTGCGAGCGAGCCAAGAGGCTAGGCGTGGCCTACGCGGTGCAGTGAGTGTGATGGCCACGGGCACTGGGCCCAAAGGTCGCCGGGGACATGTCGGCGACGTGCGAGGCGGATGCGCGTTCGGTGACGAAGGGGGCGGCGCCCACGGCTAGCTACCGGCGACGAGAGAGATCGGGGAGGAAGCAGAGGCTCACTGTGAGCCATAGGGAAGTGGCAGCGAGCTCGGGGAGGTGTCGACGGCGGCGAATCGGCGGCGGCGATGCGGGCACCCAAAGGTTGAAGACGACGGTGTAGGAGGCGAAGAAGAGGCGCTCGGCTTCGGCTCGATGGCGCAGTCGAAGGAGGCGACGATGGCGGGCACCGTGGACACGTCGGGGAGGCAAGAGGGGCACGGTGGCCGCGGCTGTTACGGCGGCAGCGCCATGGTCGCGCTCGGGCTTGCGGGAGAGGAGAGGGACGAGGCAGGGAGAGGGGGAAGTGAGGCAAGGGAGTGCCAGGGGGGCCGTAGGAGCTGCTCTTATCCTCACGCGGCGCGGGAGCGCGCTGTCGATCGGGGGAGAGGGGGGGCCAGGGTGTGCGCGCAGGGTGCTCGATAGCGGCTCGGGGTGAGCAGTGGCGCGAGGTGGGAGGAGGCGCCAGGCGGGCTGGGCCGGCCACTGTGCGCGAGGTGGGAGGAGGCGCCAGGCGGGCTGGGCCGGCCACTGTGCTGACTTAGGCCCAGCAGAGTGGGCCTTTTCCCCTTTTTTTTTCTTTTTCTTTTTCTGTTTTTCTTTATTCCTTTTTCTGTTTTGTAAATAGTTAGGCACCCAAATGTCTTTTGTAAAAAATTGTGACCTGGTCCACAAATCACAGCACAATATATCCTACCACCAAAAACTAGTTTGGGGTAAATATCTTTTCATATTTATTTTAGATTAAATAAAAGGTAATTAAATATTGTCTTTAGTCACTGTTTGGGGATGTTTGAGTCACTTACCCAACTCCAATGATGTTCGTTTCAATTTTATAATTGTCTCTGATTTATTTGCTATTTAATGAACAATTTAGTTCCTATATTGCACAACTTTTATTTTCCACTTTCATTTAAATTTGGACTTTGAGTTAGGGTTGAAATGCAATATGATGCTAATGATGATCATGCACTGTTAAACATGATGACATGGCATAATCAAAAGGGTGATTACTGTAGTTAACCACCGGGGGTGTTACAAATCTCCTCCACTAATAAGAATTCTCGTCCCGAGAATTAAGAAGTAGAAGGAAAAAGTTTGGGGTATTCCGCACGAAGATTATCCTCGCATTCCCAAGTGGCTTCATCTTCAGTATGATTTGACCACTGCACTTTGAGGAACTTGGTAACCTTCTGACGGGTTCGACGTTCAGCTTCATCGAGAATGCGGATCGGATGCTCCTTATAAGATAGATCATCATGCAGTTCGAGCATCTCGTGATCCACTGCTCGGTGTGGAGATTCCTTGAAGCATTGACGAAGTTGCGACACATGGAAGACGTCGTGGATATGGGAGAATTGCGGCGGCAATTCCAATTTATACGCCGCTTGACCACGTCTAGCAATTATGCGGAAAGAACCAATGTAGCGTGGAGCTAACTTGCCCTTGATTCCAAAACGGTGAGTGCCTTTCATAGGAGTGACCCGAAGATAAGCTTGATCACCAGGTTGATAAGTCAAACCCCATCGTTTGCGATCATAGTTGCTCTTCTGGCGGTCCTGAGCCGCCTTGAGATTTTCCCGGACAATACGAACTTGTTCTTCGGCGTGTTGAATAATATCCGGACCCACGAGCGGTCGTTCCCCAGTTTCTGACCAATTCAGAGGGGTTCGACACTTACGTCCATAGAGTACTTCGAAGGGAGCCATTTTCAAGCTGGCTTGATAGCTGTTGTTATAAGAGAACTCAGCATACGGAAGAGATTCTTCCCACTTCTTGCCGAAAGAAATGACACAAGCTCGAAGCATGTCTTCAAGCACTTGATTAACTCATTCGACTTGGCCTTGGGATTGGGGGTGATAAGCTGAACTCCAGGTAATATGAGTTCCCATAGCTGTTTGAAAACTTTCCCAGAATTTGGAAGTGAAAAGACCGCCACGGTCCGAACTAATCTCCTTCGGAATACCGTGGAGTGAAACAATTCTGGAGATATACAATTCTGCTAACTGACTAGCAGTGATAGTTTCCTTGACGGGCAGAAAGTGTGCAACTTTAGAGAGTTGGTCGACGACGACAAGAATAGCATTGTGACCCTTCTGTGACCTGGGAAGTCCTGTAACGAAATCCATCTGAACCTTATCCCATTTCCATAGAGGAATAGGAAGTGGTTGCAGAATTCCAGCAGGTTTCTGATGTTCTGCTTTAACGCGACGACACACATCACATTCAACAACATAACGAGCAATGTCCTGCTTCATTTTAGACCACCAGTACCTTTGACGGAGATCACGATACATCTTGGTGCTACCCGGATGAATAGACAGGGGGGTATCATGTGCCTCCTTCATGACTTTGTCAGTCATAAGCTCGAAGCGAGGTACGACAATGCGTTTTCTGAAATACAAGGTTCCATCTTCAGACAGCGAGAAATCCCTGTACTTTACAAGGTGAAGGTCTTTCTTCATCAGATCAATTTCAGCATCTTTAGCTTGCGCATCCTTAACAGCTTTCTCAAGATCTGGTTGTATCACAAGGTTATTAAGAGAACCCTGTGGAACAATACGTAGATTCAGCTTGCGCAGTTCTTCAAAAAGACGAGGTTGAGCTCGCCTAACCATGAGGTTGTCGCAATAGGACTTGCGGCTTAAGGCATCAGCCATCACATTAGCCTTGCCAGGGGTATAGGAAATACCCAAATCATAGTCCGCAATGGCCTCCATCCATCTTTGCTGACGGAGGTTTAGAGAAGGTTGAGTGAACAAGTACTTCAGACTTTTATGATCCGTGTAGATCTCGCAACGATTACCGAGAAGGTAATGTCGCCACAACTGCAATGCATAGATCACAGCAGCTAGTTCTAGATCATGTACCGGATAATTCTCTTCATGTGGGCGCAACTGACGAGAGCCATAAGAAATCACCTTACGCTCTTGCATTAGGACACAGCCTAATCCTTCACGGGATGCGTCACAATAGATCACAAAGTCTTTGCGGGTATCTGGAGGAGATAGTGCTGGGGCAGATGTTAGCTTGTCTTTGAGTGCTTGAAAACTTTCCAGACATTTGTCTGTCCATTCAAACTTAACGCCTTTGTGAAGCAGATCAGTCAGGGGCTTAGCAATCTTAGAAAAATTCTCGACAAAACGGCGGCAATAACTTGCAAGGCCGAGAAAACTTCTGACTTGCTTGACATTCTTCGGAGGAGTCCAGTCAAGAATAGCCTGAACTCGTTCTGGGTTAACAGCAATGCCATCTTTGGAAATCACATGACCAAGGTAGGTTACTTCAGAAAGCCAGAATTCACATTTGGAGTATTTGGCATACAACTGGTGTTCTCGGAGCCTTTTCAGTACAAGACGGAGGTGTTCGGCATGTTCTTCCTTATTCTTCGAATAAACCAGAATATCATCTAGATAAACCACGACGAACTTATCGAGGTAATCCATAAAAATATAATTCATCAGACGGGAGAATGTGGCTGGAGCATTTGTTAAGCCAAATGACATGACGGTGTACTCGTAGGAGCCATAACAAGTAACAAATGCAGTCTTGGGAATATCCTCTTCACGAACACGGATCTGATGGTATCCCAATCTCAAATCAAGCTTAGTGAATACTGAGGAACCGGCAAGTTGATCATACAAATCATTGATCCGGGGAAGCGGATATTTGTTCTGGATTGTTGCTTGGTTGATAGGTCGGTAATCCTGAACCAACCGGTTAGTTCCATCCTTCTTTTTAACGAAGAGTGAAGGTGCTCCCCAAGCAGAGGAACTGGGGCGGATGAAACCTTTCTTAAGTGACGTGTCGATTTCTTCCTTAAGCTCGAGAAGATGATGCGGAGGCATCTTATAAGGACGCTTCGCAATAGGTGTTGTGCCAGGCTTCAAGTCGATGATGAACTCAACAGCTCTAGCAGGGGGTATCCCTGGAAGTTCTTCTGGAAATACATCTTGAAAATCATGAACAACTGGAACGTTCTCGATGCCTTCAAGAGGTGAAGCACTCAATGCATTCAGAACATATATCTGGCTCTCAGCATCTTGAGCTATTCGGGCTAAGTATCTGAGTGTCTGGCCCGAAGAATGGGTAAGTTGGACTTTCTTAGCGGCACAGTCAATCAAAGCATTATGGGCGGTCAACCAGTCCATACCGAGAATGATGTCTATGTCGGAAGGTCCAAGAGCAATAAGGGAAGCAGAGAACATCAACCCTTCAATCCTGATCTGATTGTTGTGACTTACCATTTTGGTTTGCCACCGGGAACGAGGAGTGATGATTTCTAAAGGAGTGGGTAATGAGCTCATAGCTAACCCATGCAATTGTGCAAATTGCTGGGACACAAAGGAATGTGATGCCCCGGAATCAAAGAGAACAGAGGCTGCAACTGAATTAACTGACAGAGTTCCCATCACGATTTTAGGTGACTCACGAGCTTCTCCCATATTGACATGAGTGACCTGGCCACGACCCATAGCAAGCGGCCTGGCCTTACGACTTCTGGAATGATGGGTTCGATGGCCCTTCGTACGACCATCCGGAGGACGTGGTGCAGCCTGAGGTGTAGCCATGGCATTGGACTGTCCACCCTGAATCGTTAGCTGTCTCGGCGGCGAAGGCAGACGAGGTGCAACATAAGATGGCCTTGGTGTTGGAGCAGGTCGGTGGTAAACATTGTGGGGAATCCAGACTCGACGTTTCTGACAAGGCTGACCCGAGGATGAGCCAGCTCCATGAGTGCGCTTGAGCGACTCCTGGTACTCAGTCAGAGTTGTTTCAACTTGGAAAGATTTGCTGACAAGCGTTACGAAATCTGGGAAATCATGGACAGCAAGTGCAAGTTTTATATCCGTACGCAGTCCTTCATGGAATTTCTCCTGCTTGCGTGTGTTGGTGTCGACGTCATCCGCAGCATAGCGGGACAATTCAAGAAATTTCCTCTGGTATTCATCCACAGTCATTGTGCCCTGTAAGAGTTTGCGGAACTCTTGCTTCTTCTGGTCCATCAGACCTTGAGCAATGTAACGTGCATGAAAAGCTGACTGGAATTCCTGCCAAGTGGCTACAGTCTCCGCAGGCAACATAGCCTTCTGGCTTTCCCACCATTGAGCAGCTGGGCCCTTCAGGTGGAATGTCGCAAAAGTGACGTAACTGTCAGGGGCAACATTAGCTGACTCCATTTCAAACAGGATGTCACAAAGCCAATCATCAGCATCCATAGGATTGGTGGAGTTGCGGAAAACGGACGGATTGAGGTGCACAAATTCTGGCAGCGAGATCGGTCCAGGCTCCTGGCGAGCCTCGTTGCATTCCAAACGTCTTACTAGACTCTCGTTGAGCTGACGGTTCAATTCAAACTGCTGCATCATGGCGGCAATATAGGGTGGAGGTGGAGGATCGTCAGCCATCCTGCCAAATCAACAGGGGCAGTTTAGCAAGAAAAACTGCAGGTGTACAGAATGATTCATGAAGTATCACGCACAACAGAAGGAAGTGCAATAGATAATTCAGCATATTCGCACCAGACATTCAAATCCGCACATAGCCTCGGTTAGTATCCAGCATTACGACAGTAGAAAAGGGAGGGCTAGACATCTAGGCGGCGCGCAGGCACGCGGTAGGGAAGTACACAACGAGACATAGCAAAGGCTACATCAACGTCGGAGAAAACTATTGGAGCGAGGAATCTGCAAGTGACAACACAGGGTGCCCTCGATAAAAGGATCCTGTAAGCAGAACCTGACCCACAATCTTGAAGCAAGGGGGGATATTTTCAGAACTCCGGGTGGATGTGATCACGAGAACCTAATGTTGGAGTTAGCAAAATTTTAACCCGAATAGAAGAGAGATCAGAGTCCCAGAGTAAAGATGAGGAATAAAAGAAATAATACCACCCAATTGGCGACGTGGGCCCGTAAGCCACACAGCCAAGTTAGTAAAACAGTTTTTTAGTTACTAGACTCAACTTCGGCCAAGGAGTTGGAAAGGGGGGTTCCTACAGTCAGTCGGCTCTGATACCAACTTGTGACGCCCCCGGCCCAATCGTGCACTAATCATACACGCAAATGCACACGATCAAGCCTAAGGACTCACGGGAAGATATCACAACACAACTCTAAAACATAAATAAAGTCATACAAGCTTTATATTACAAGCCAGGGGCCTCGAGGGCTCGAATACATAAGCTTGCGAACAAGCGTCAGCGAAAGCATCAGATATCTGAGTACAGATATAAAAGAAAGCACAGAAAGGCCTTTAGAAAGGCGGGACAAAATAAAACACTACGATCGAAAGGCGTAGGCCTCCTGCCTGGGACCCTCCGATCCTACTCCTGGTCGTCAGTCAACTCAGAGCAGAATCCATCCTCTGGGTAGTAGTAGTAGCGATCACCGGCAGGGCAGCTGTCTTAGGGGCTCCGTCATCTTGTTACGACAAACTGATATGGGGAGAAAAGGAAAACAAAGCAACCGTGAGTACTCAGAAGTACTCAGCAAGCAAGGATCTACACTACATATGCAACATTTTCAAGGGGAGGCCGTATATGTGGACTGGGCTGCAGAAATGCCAGAATAGACAGAAGACCTAGTCCTATCGAAGACTAGCATCTTCAGCGGTCTTGCAGAAATAGAAGAGGGTAGAACAGTACAATATAATGTAGCAGTATCATTAAGTCTCTGTGACGCCCCCGGCCCGATCGTGCACTAATCATACACGCAAATGCACACGATCAAGCCTAAGGACTCATGGGAAGATATCACAACACAACTCTAAAACATAAATAAAGTCATACAAGCTTTATATTACAAGCCAGGGGCCTCGAGCGCTCGAATACATAAGCTTGCGAACAAGCGTCGGCGGAAGCATCAGATATCTGAGTACAGATATAAAAGAAAGCACAGAAAGGCCTTTAGAAAGGCGGGACAAAATAAAACACTACGATCGAAAGGCGTAGGCCTCCTGCCTGGGACCCTCCGATCCTACTCCTGGTCGTCAGTCAACTCATAGCAGAATCTATCCTCTGGGTAGTAGTAGTAGCGATCGTCGGCAGGGCAGCTGTCTCAGGGGCTCCGTCATCTTGTTACGACAAACTGATATGGGGAGGAAAGGAAAACAAAGCAACCGTGAGTACTCAGAAGTACTCAGCAAGCAAGGATCTACACTACATATGCAACATTTTCAAGGGGAGGTTGTATATGTGGACTGGGCTGCAGAAATGCCAGAATAGAGAGAAGACCTAGTCCTATCGAAGACTAGCATCTTCAGCGGTCTTGCAGAAATAGAAGAGGGTAGAACAGTACAATATAATGTAGCAGTATCATTAAGTCTCATCCTCACCCAGAGATCCTTTCTCGACTCCCTGCGAGAAAGCAATCCCAGAGCCGTACAGTCATTAACCTCGTCCTGAGATCCCTTCTCGACTCCCTGCGAGAAACAATCCCAGAGCCATAGTATCCAAGTATCCAGTTCTAAATTGTATCAATCAGGATACAACTTCGAGTGTCCGTTACCGTAGGACAGGCTATCGATAGAAGTTTTCTTCCCTGCAGGGGTGCACCAACTTACCCAACACGCTCGATTAACTCCGGCCGGACACACTTTCCTGGGTCATGCCCGGCCTCGGCCAAACGACACATCGCAACCCTACCTACAGCTCAGCAGAGAGGTCCCCGCCGGTCTACATCCTAAGCGCTCAGGGGTCTTGGGCCATCGCCCTGTGCACTCCGGGTCGTTGCGAGCAGGGTGAAGCCAGGCACCCGGAGGGCGCCGGTCCGTCCCGGCCGCAAGGCTGAACTAGACGTTTGACAGAGCTTTCGGCTGTTGCTACGATGCAGAACGCCCATACAATGCCCACGTGATGGTTAGTGCTATCAGGCCAGAGACCTGCTCGGATCAAATATCCAAATCGTTAGGACTAGGGGCTTGCGGTAACGAGCAGAGACTCACGAAAGATGTGACCCCGTCGCCCCGTCTCGAGGACTTGCTGCAAGGGTTAAGAATGCCCGGCCGCGCCTCGTATTCACCACTCGGGCCCCACACAGACACCCATCTTCACAACACTCGCCTCTCAGGCGTACGCGGGTAACCCTCAGGGTCGACCCGCCTATCCAAGTAACAGTGTAATGTCCAAGTATCCGTGTGTCCATAACATCAGGGGAATCCGAGGTATCACCCTCGGTGGATTCCTACTCGATGTATCCGTCAAGGTGAACTCGGAGGAATCACCCTCTCTTGGTTCACACTTGAGGTGTTGTACGACGGCGTCGTTATCGGAAGCGGTGAAGGAGGAATCACCCTCGATGACCACGACCGAATAGCTACTCTACAGAGTTAACATCAGAAGTGCTACAAGAGGTTTCACCCTCGGCACTCGATAGTAACGCTGCAGTGTCGTTACAACTAAAGGGGGTGATGTGCGGTGTCGAGGCCTGGTCTTCAATCCCTTGATCGGGTCTTCTGACGATCCAGCGCGGCAGTCGGGATAAGTGGGGTCGCTGATAGGTCTCTACCCAGCCTATACTAAACAGTTTAGGGTATGCAGGTAATTATCAACAGCAGGTTACAATAAACAGGCTATGCATCAGAATAGGTAAAGCAGTAGCAGCAGCAATTCTAATGCAAGCATGAGAAATAGAATGGGCGATATCAGGATGATCAAAGGGGGGGGCTTGCCTGGTTGCTCGGTGGCAAGGGCAAGGTTGTCAATAGTGTCTTCGGGCTCCGGAGCTGCGTCGGCCTCGGGGACGACGTCGGTGTCGGGGGGCTACCGAGAGAGAAGAGGGGGAGGAAACAATATAAATACACAGCGAACAAGTGCAGCACAAAGCATAACATGGCAATACGCGGAGACGGAGGTGATCTAACGCAGTGCCGGGTGATACTGGCGAAGGTGGGATTCATCCGGGAATGTTTTCCCGGTTCCGGACATTTGTCAGACAGATGACCGGAGGGGAACGGTTGCATGTTCGGATAGTTAGGGACATGTGGCGGACGAACGGACCGCGTATTCGGATTCGTCTCGTCGCTCTGAGCAATTTTCATGTATAAAGTTTTTCGATCGGAGTTACAGATTAAAAGATATGATTTTCTAAAGTTTTATTGATTTTCTGGAATTTATTTAATTATTTAAATCAACATTATCCGAAACAGTAGCAGGGTGACGTCATTGTGACGTAATGCTGATGTCAGCAGCCAACGGTCGGCTTACCAGGGTTAAACTTGACCAGTGGGGCCCACATGTCAGCCTCTGATTAGTCTAAACAGAGTTTATTTTGAACTAATCAACTAATTAGGCTACTGGGCCCACATGTCAGTGACTGATTAGTGTTTAAACTAATTAACAGATTTTCTAGTTAATTAAATCAGTTTAACTGAGTGGGGCCCGCATGTCAGCGAGACAGGGCGGCCACATCAGCTGTTGACCTGGTCAACAGGTCAACTGGGGCCCGCGGGGCCCCACAGTCAGTGGCCCAGGAGCGGGGCCCATCGGGGCCAGGTCAGCGCCGGCCGCCGGAGCTCTCCGGCGAGCCCCGACGCGGTGGCTCAACTCCGGCGAGCTCGGAAACGGCGCACAGGGCATCATTTGCGACGCGGTTGGCGGCAGTCGAACGGGGAGACGACGCCGCGTCGATCTAGGGCACTAGCACGAGGCGGGGCAGTCGGAGACGAGCGCTGCGACGGCAATGGCGGACGGCGGCATTCGGGCGAGACGGCGAACGGCGTTGCAGCGCGCGTGCGAGCCAGCCAAGAGGCTAGGCGTGGCCTACGCGGTGCAGTGAGTGCGATGGCCACGGGCACAGGGCCCAAAGGTCGCCGGGGACACGTCGGTGACGTGCGAGGCGGATGAGCGTTCGGTGACGAAGGGGGCAGCGCCCACGGCTAGCTAGCGGCGACGAGAGAGATCGGGGAGGAAGCAGAGGCTCACTGTGAGCCGTAGGGAAGTGGCAGCGGGCTCGGGGAGGTGTCGACGGAGGCGAATCGGCGGCGGCGATGCGGGCACCCGAAGGTTGAAGACGATGGCGTAGGAGGCGAAGCAGAGGCGCTCGGCTTCGGCTCGATGGCGCAGTCGAAGGAGGCGACGATGGCGGGCACCGTGGACACGTCGGGGAGGCAAGAGGGGCACGGTGGCCGCGGCTGTTACGGCGGCAGTGCCATGGTCGCGCTCGGGCTTGCGGGAGAGGAGAGGGACGAGGCAGGGAGAGGGGGAAGTGAGGCAAGGGAGTGCCAGGGGGGCCGTAGGAGCTGCTCTTATCCTCACGCAGCGCGGGAGCGCGCTGTCGATCGGGGGAGAGGGGGGCCAGGGTGTGCGCGCAGGGTGCTCGACAGCGGCTCGGGGTGAGCAGTGGCGCGAGGTGGGAGGATGCGCCAGGCGGGCTGGGCCAGCCACTGTGCTGACTTAGGCCCAGCACAGTGGGCCTTTTCCCCTTTTTTTCTTTTTCTTTTTCTGCTTTTCTTTATTCCTTTTTCTGTTTTGTAAATAGTTAGGCACCCAAATGACTTTTGTAAAAAATTGTGACCTGGTCCACAAATCACAGCACAATATATCCTACCACCAAAAACTAGTTTGGGGTAAATATCTTTTCATATTTATTTTAGATTAAATAAAAGGTAATTAAATATTGTCTTTAGTCACTGTGTGGGGATGTTTGAGTCACTTACCCAACTCCAATGATGTTGGTTTCAATTTTATAATTGTCTCTGATTTATTTGCTATTTAATGAACAATTTAGTTTCTATGTTGGACAACTTTTATTTTCCACTTTCATTTAAATTTGGACTTTGAGTTAGGGTTGAAATGCAATATGATGCTAATGATGATCATGCACTGTTAAACATGATGACATGGCATAATCAAAAGGGTGATTACTGTAGTTAACCACCGGGGGTGTTACACTTCCGATCTACGTTTCTTTGCATCGGCGACGGTTGCTGTTCTGGTGCGCTGGTCCTCTGGGGCCTTAGCATGACGACCTCCTAATTGTCTTCTACAACAAGGTTTGCCCAGCTCCGTGACGGAGGGGCGATGACGGCGGCGCGCCGTCGGGTCGATCTAGTGCTTGTGGTCGTCACTAGGTGGTCTACGAATCTGGATGCAATTTTTATTTTTGATGTTCTTTATACTACCTTAACAGTTGATGAATAGATTAAAAGTTTTTTTCTAAGCGTTTTCATAGCGTGGAACAAAATTTTGAATCGTTTATACGAGAAGGAGAGGTAAAAAGAAAGAAAGAGGAGAGAGGAAAGCGGTCGTAGCGACGGCATCTCTACTCCTAATGGAGCAGTTGGTAGTCTCCGCCGGTCAATTTTCGTCCCACCACTTTCGTTCGATTTTTTTTTGTAGGTTTTTTTTCGTCACCTCCCCACCCCACCTCACCCCACCCCACGCATGCACCCCCAAGAAAACCACCCCGCAGGAGGAACGCCGTTCCTCTCAATCCCCTCCCGTCACCGCCGCCGTCCTCTCGATCCCCTCGAGTAAGCGGCGCTGCCGTTGGCTCCCGATCTCCTCGATTAAACGCCGCCGCCGTCGTCTCTCGATGCCCTCGAGATCGCTGCGCCGCCATCGTCTCTCCATCCCCTCGAGATCCCAGATCCCACACCGCCACCACCGGCACCTCCTCCGCTGGCGACGCGGCGAACGAGAGACAAGGGGAACGATGGTCTCCACCTGGGTGGAGGAGGGCGAGGACCCGCGCTGGAGGAGGAACAGCATGGGTGTGTATTTTTCTCGTCTGCAGCAGCAGCCTCACTAAGGTGACATACCACGCAAACCCCTTCCTCGCTGAGTTTTTCCGACTCCTTGCCGGTGAATGGCAGTTGGATGCCTCCACGCAGCAACCCGTTGTGCCCCGCCTCTGTCCTAATCGTCGAAATCAGGCTCGCCGGCGGCGCCGCTCCCGTGTGCTTCGTGCTCCTGCGTTGCTGCCGTCGCGATGTCCGGGGGATCCATGGCGGCCAGCTGCTTGTCAACCACAACGAGCGGAGGTAGCGAGTTGGATTTGGCCACGCCTGATGTGAGGGGAGCAGAGCAGCGTGGCCGACGGCGTCATACCTCCTGATTGAACAAAAATCTCATACGCTTGACTACACGAGTGAGTCTCGAATTTCTGTGTTTTCGTCTATACATAAAAATGAATCCATCCGCCAGTGCGAACTCCTCTTGTTGCGTGATTTGATTTGGAAAATAGGCCTGCAAGCAAATAGTATTGTGTGAGTTTGATAGATGGATCCCATCCACCTCCTTTTTGATTTATAATCCATCCACTGCCATGGATTTGTTCCAATTTATTCATGAAATTGTGCTTTGCTCATGAACTGTTGAATTATGGGGCTCAAAATAATTATGCGGACCAAGATGTTTTTGTTTACCTTCTGAATTCTTCTGATGGCTTCTGATGGCTTAATTACCTTCTGAATTCTTCTGATGGCTTCTCAATGATATTCAGTTATATTGAGACGAACGAATGCCCTGCTGTCCAATCACTTGCCACCAAAGGTATGTCCTGTCCGGTGTATATTTGGCCAGATATGTTCAACGCACATTCAGAAAACACAAAAAGAATTGTGTACCTGCTGTCCATTTTGTCTTTTATAGTGATTCTTCCTTCTTTTTACATTATATAATTGTGCCTCATCTACATTACTTAACCCTGCTTATGTATAGATTGTTGAAGTAGTGTGCTGCAAGCTGACTCCCTTACAGATGACACTGTACAACCACTTCACACACTCCAAAAATGTAAGGAAATTCTGTACCGTTCTGAGTTCCAAGCAGTATTCAATAGGCACATGTAAGGTAGTCGGAGTTATATTTACAGGAGTCTGTGGTTGACCATGTCAGGTTAAGCGCTTGATATCTGAAGAAGCAAAGAGTACTAAAGTTTTGGCATATATTACTGCTCTAAAGAAATTATGCAACCATCCGAAGGTAATTAATTCCAGTTTAATGTTTCGCCCCATGATATATCTCTTTCCGTGAAAGTAGTTTCGACAGTAGGATCAGAGTTTATTACAATCTTTTTTTTAATTAGTTAATGTCCGCACCTTGCTAAACCCCAACACATTGAGCTGTCTTGTCTGGCTCCGCCGCTGCACTTGGTCGATGTCCTCACCTGGCATCATGATGAGGTGGTGGCCGGTGGGTGGCGTGAGGAGCGGCAACAGACTCGTTTATCTTGTTTACCAGTGTCTACATATTCTGTTAGGAAAAAACATCATCTAAGATGCAACTTTTGATGAAAGGAGCTGTATTTTTTTTCTTTTATATTTTTGCTGGAAAGAAGGAGCTCTAACTTAAAGAGCATGTCAACATAGCTACTTCCAAATACTTTGAATGCATGCTTCAGCGAAGTCATCCCATAGATGAAGCAGCCTGAAAATTGCAGATTTTTAGCCAAGAGAACAAGTGAGCAAGACATGCAACTGAATGTTAGATAGGATTGCTTGCCTAGCAAACATATGTCAGACTTGGAGCCATACGGAATATCAACAATAAGTTCAGGGCACATGTAACTGGGAGTTCCTACAACCTTCAGAAGAGACACGATTTATCAAATCATAAGCAAATTAGAAAGAGAAACACCTACCTAGGGGTTGAGCAAGAATAACTTACTGACATAGCTAAATCATGAGAAGTCAATACTTTAGGTCTTTATCCAACCCAAAAAGTCCACGTTTTAAGCTATTTCTCCCCAAACTCAAGCAAGCCTCTAAATTAGAATGGAGAAGTTGCATAGGCAACAAACTTTTAGATACGTTGCATCCTTTAGGTAATCAATCTGCATGTTTAATTTTTCTGTGCTTTTCTTTTGCTTCACCTTTTCTTACTATCTTACCTTTTAAGTGATTAGGTAGAAGTGACTTCACTAGGAATTAGATGTGGATTATATATATGTGGAACTTCTTGCTACTACTGCTGGGCTTGCTAAAAGAAACAAATTCAGTATTGTTGTTCTCATGGAACATGCAAAGAGCTCTGTTGGCATGTATATTTTTTTATCTATCCGTTTAATTTGTTTCCGGAACTTATTATGCCCACGACCACTGCCACGGACTTTGTGGCCGGCCTGCTTATCCTTGATGTGGCTACAATGCGCGAAGCAATGTCCAACTTTGAACGCCGACATGGACGGCGGCCTCAAGTGCTACACCATCTTCTTGGTATGCAGACCAGCACCACTGGGGGCTTAGCCAAGTTGTTTTTTTACCTATTTAACAACTAAGCGCTAGATATTGTCAACGGATAAATTTGGATGGGTAGGATTTTACTAATGTTTATTGATGATGCTTTGTTTCAGGATATGTGGAGAGGCTTTTTGCACTGCAGTTCAAGACATACTGTAGATTACATGGCTAAAGAAAATTATTTACGATTAATAAATCATGTTCTTGCTAAATTATTAAGTGTTCAAGCATGCCTACTATGATCCCGTGCTTCCTCTTTGTGTATGGCTTGCTGTGAAAACACTAAACATAACATGTGCTTGATTAATTCAGTATACTGCTTCTCTTAAGAAGGTTAGGGTCAACGAGGAAGCACATAACTATGTTTGATGCATTCTTCAGGTTGAGGGTCTGATAATGGACTTAACACAACTGCTGGAGAGAGATTAAAATATTGAATATGGTAGCAGAGGAGGAAGCTGAAGTTGGTAGATTAATAGAGCGAGAGTTCCAGACCCAGGTAAGTTTATAATTGAGTTGTTTGTAAGACCAGTGCTACATGGTTCCACTTTGCGTCTGTGTAGTTATTTAGCTGAAGGTGTGCATGAGAATTAGCTATTTATTATTGTGTACTTTTAACTTTAGAAACATTGAAGTTGTCCCTTTTTTATCAATAACTTCATGTGGAAAAGTATTCTTTTCAAGGGAATCATGGTTAAGAATTTGTATTAGAGGTTGGCAGTGATAATATAGTAAGTTTGCATTTTATACCAGCTAGCAGGACTTCATAGAAATTTGTTAGAGGAATTGCAACAACCTTGACCAAATATTATTTTTCTTATTCCTTTCTGGTTTTAGACAAAAACAATAGAGAATCTCAATCCTTCTACTGTCGCAGTACTTGAAGTAGAGCAACCGCTGCCTCAAACTTCAAAGAAGATGGGCATGAATGGCTGTTTTGGTTGCAGGTTACTCCAAGAACAAGTGCATTATATTTCTGTGTATCCAGTAGCTTATGCAGCCCATAATTACTTTACCAACAGATTCATGATTGGGAGAAGTAGCTAAAGGTTAGAATTGCAGCATCTGAGCGTGTCCATTATCCAGCAGACTATAAAAGGTCATAAGTTTTGATTGTGTGCCCATTTGTGTGCACATGGGTAAAAGATCCTTGGACTTTTTTTTTTAGATCTCTGGAGCACCTTGAGGTAGCAATCCAGCCTACAATGTCACATTTTGTATGACCACTGCTCAAGAGAATTATTTTTTGAATATTTTACTAACATTCTCGTGAACCTGCACCTGAAAGTTTTAATTTTTGCAGCAAGCGATGCAGAGAAACAAGACAAATAACTACGAAGTAGTAGATCATAGAAAGGACTGGTGTCAATTGATCAGTCATAGTCAAAGAATGATATGGAAATTAAACTAAGCACGACATGTCGGAATAATAGCAGAACCAGAGCAAGAGAAAAAAGTTGATTAGCAGGTCGACAGTGACGCCTGCTAAGAGAGAATCCACACGTCCATCCTTTTGCCACTGCTGAAGCCCCACATCCTCGATCTCGACACGCTTGCCTGCCATCCTGGCCAACGTCCTCGCTATGGCCCCCAAGCCACGCAACCACCTCGCCAGCTGTTGCGTGAGCCGAGCGCGTTGGCAGACTCCGCACCCAAGGTAATACTTTCAGTCACGCTTACGAACAAGTTTTTTTTTCTACGAAAACATAGGTTTCATTTCTGGGCAGCATGTTCCTCGCCATGCATCAACAATGTGCAACAGTTGAGCCAAAGGGTGGGGTTGCTAGCTCCCTTGCGGTTAATTTTCATTCGATTTTCCTGAGACATTACATATGTACATAATTGTAACCCGGCCTAAGCTTCGTAGAAATACATGTCTCTTTAGGAAGTTTGGATATGTTCTAACTCTTCTCAGTTAGGATTAACTGGATATGTTCTAACTCTTCACAACGGGAGTATATATTCATCTTGGAAATTTGTCAGTGATGTAACGTTTTGTGTACAAGCTGATTCATCTTTTTGGTCAGGTTTTTAGTTGATGAAGGACGAAGTCCGCACCAAGAAGACCATTCTGATGGATTCAAGAGAATCAAAAGTGAAGAATCAAGTTACAATAAATATGTCAATTACAAATATGCCTACAGATACACAAGTGGTTTTCAGATATCTTTGCTTGATTTGGATCTGCTCAAAGAAAAAGGATGGCCACATATATATGGTAGTTACTTCCATGTCACAAAGGTGCTCTTCAGTAGGTACTGCATAATCACATTGAAGTTCATCACAACATTCGCATTCTTAGTGTTGTTATCATATCATATATCATATATCTCTTCAGTGTTTGATCACAATTTAGATAATTGATCTGAAGTTGCTCATCTTTAAGTAGACGTATCTTAAAATTTATGTTTAGTACTAGAATTCTGTTTTCAATTCAGCTTCACATCATCGTGTCACTAGAAATTTCAACATGGTATGCTTGTTCGTTTAGACTAGACAACTTTATGAAAATGCGGCATCGACATCAGTATGCTGCCATTGATCGTATTGCCAAGCTTTTTTGTACATCATCTGACACAACATCATACACTACAGGAATCAGCTTCTTTGCCGTCTGCCATGGCAGACGGCAAAGGCATGAATGGCGGTCGGCAAAGCTCTTTGCCGACTGCTAGCTGTCGGCAAACAGTCCGGCTCAATTCCTGCCGGTAAAGGCCTTCTTTGTCGTCTGCTTCAGAGAAGCGGACGACAAAGGTTTATGCCGTCAGCCGTTTGCGGCCAGCAGACGGCAAAGAGCGTAGACGGCAGTGAGGTGAGGTGGGAGCCGTTAGGGGTTAACGGCGTGCTTTGCCGTCAGCCGGCAGACGGCAAAGAGGCTAAGGTCTTTGCCGTCTGCTGGCGGACGGCAAAGAGCCCAAATAGGAGTCACTGGGAAGCTGCCACGTGGCCTTATTTGCCGTCAGCCGGCAGACGGCAAAGAGGCTAAGGTCTTTGCCGTCTGCTGGCGGACGGCAAAGAGCCCAAATAGGAGTCACTGGGAAGCTGCCACGTGGCCTTATTTGCCGTCTGCTAGCTGTCGGCAAAGGGATTTGAATCTTTGCCGTCTGCTAGCAGTCGGCAAAGACCTTAGCCTCTTTGCCGTCTGCCAGCTGACGGCAAAATGCCCAAATAGGCAACCCAGTGTTCCCAGGTTGCACAGGTAGCTGCCACGTGGCCTTCTTTGCCGACTGCTAGCTGTCGGCAAAGCTCTTTGCCGACTGCTAGCAGACGGCAAAGCTCTTTGCCGTCTGCTAGCAGACGGCAAAGAGCCTATATAACCCCTGTTTTTAATTGAATTCATTCAATTTGACAGAAATTCATAGATATACACAGATAATACATATATACACAACAAGCATATCCAACAATATATTTCCACAAGTCCAACATATATCCATATGACATAAGAAGTTTCCAACAACATATCCATAGTGACATACACATCCAAACAAGTTCCCAAACATGTTTTCATAAACAAAAAGGAAGCACAAGGAGAATATATGAGTCCATCAATGCAAGCTTCCTCATCTCAAGCAAATCTGCAAATTGGGAAAGATGAAAGTTAGAAGAAGAAGAAGAGGAAAAGAAGAAGAAGAAGAAAAGAAGAAGAGGAAAATAAGAAGAAGATTTTATATTCTCTTTCTTTCTCTCCTCCCCCTCTTCTTTATCTTCTTCTTTTCCAACAAATGTAGTTAAAAAAGCCAATTTAGAGCTAAGCTAGGTAAATAGGTCATTTTGGAGATAAGCTAAGTTCAATGTATCATATTGGAGCTAACCTACGTAAACTTGGTCATTTTGGAGCTAAGCTAAGTTAAATGGATCATATTGAAGCTAACCTAGGTAAACTTGGTCATTTTTGAGCTAACCTACGTAAAAATGTCATTTTTTGCTATGCTAGGTAAAAATGCTAAGTGTGTAGGTCAATTTAGAGCTAACTTAGGTAAATAGGTCATTTTGGAGCTAACGCGGGTAAAATGGATCATATTGTAGCTAACTTAGGTAAACTTGGTCTTTTTGGAGCTAACGTAGGTTAAATGGATCATATTGGAGCTAACATAGGTAAACTTGGTCATTTTGGAGCTAACCTGGCTAATTAGGCCATTTTTGACATTACTAAGCTTATTGTGTCATTTTAGAGGACAACAAGCTAAGTATATGACATTTATGAGGTTAGCAAGGTTATTATGCCATTTACGAATAAAAACAATTAAGAGGAGGAAAAGAAGAAGAAGAAGAAGAAGAATAAGAAAAGAAGAAGAATAAGAAAAGAAGAAGAAAAGAAGAAGAAGACTTGGCACGGGCTTCTTGTTGTGGTGCGACTGAGAGAGAGGAACAAAATATTAGTCAAGGGCTCAAGCTAGCATGAAGATTGAAATTGCTATGTAAATAAGGTCATTTTGGAGCTAAGTAAGGTTATTATGTCATTTTTGAGGAAAAAAAGCTAAGTTTAGGTCATTTTGGAGGTAACCAAGATTATTATGCCCATTTTGACCAAACTATGCTAATTATGTCATTATTGAGCTATCCAAGGTAGTTATGCCTTTTTTTAGCTAACTAAAGCATATTTAGGCATTTTATAGAGCTATCTTAGGTTATTATGTCATTTTAGAGCTAATTATGTCATAAATTAACAAGCTAAGATTATTTTACGTCATTATTGAGCTATCAAAGGTAGTTATGCAATTTTTTAGCTAACTAAAGCATATTATGTCATTTTAGAGCTAATTATGTCATAAATGAATGAGCTAAACTAAGTTTAGGTCATTATTGAGCTATCCAAGGTAGTTATGCCATTTTTTAACTAAGTAAGCATTATTGAGCTATCCAAGGAAAAATGCTATCATGTAGAATGAAATTGCATGAATCATGAAGCAAACCACATACCCAGTGACCCCCGTACTCAAACAGGTCGGAGCTCCCTTGATGGTGTGGCACACCAACCATTTGGGCACGCTTATCCTTGGCCCTTTGGTGTTCGACTAGCCATTTGGGAGAGCACCACTCATCCACCAACGCCTCCCAACAGTCCATCCTATCCGCACACCATCTCGGGGGCACCTAAGTTAGTCAAGAGAAATTTCAGCGCTACGCCTACGAATCAAATCAAGAGAACTAAGTTCAAGGCCTGAAGAATAGGTAATTACCAGCATGTACTTCTCCTTAGTCAGACACTTGCCGCGACACTTCTTCTTCGCCCTCCTAATACCCTTCGAGGCGTAGTAGTCTCGAACGGCCTGCAGCCGAGCCTCGTGCCGTAAGTTCTTAAGTAGGCGCTTGCACTCGACTTCGACAACCGAAGCCGCAGCCTCCTGCTCTCCATCTGAAATCCTGTAGAAGGTCTGCAGTCAAACAAGACAACGCTGATTAGTAAAATCACTACGTACTGTTGATCTTTAATTCTGTAAAGGAGAAATTACCCAGAACCGACGGAACACAATGTCGGCCACCGTCTCGCACTCGACACCGGCGACCATCTCCCCCGGCGGGGCCGGGGCAGCCTCGTACAGCTCCCAGCTAAGTGCTAGCTGTGGAACCTGACCCTCACCGGGCAACGTGACCCACCCAGGGAAGTGCTGCCGGCAAAGCACACCAAGGACCTGGTTTGGCCTGCGGACACCACGGGGGTGTACCCAGCCCCTGCAGTATGTCAAGGCCAATGCATTAGATATTAATTTGAAGAAACATGAAGGCAAAAGGTTAAAAAAGAGTAAATTCACTTACTTCAAACCATTAGGCTGTATCAACCACCTCTGGTCGGGGGTCGTCGGCACGGGGCGGGAGCTTTGTACCGCCACGCTGGTAGACCTTCTTGCCCTTGTCAACCATCTCGCCCTCGCTGTAGCTATCATCAGAGAAGGTGTCCTCGCTATCATCAGTAGGGCCACTAGCATCTGGAGTCTCGTGCGAAGAAGACTCCGGGACTGGAGTCTTCTGGGACGAAGACTCTGGGACCGGACTCACGTGGGGCGAAGGAGAGGCGCCCAGAGTCTGGTGGCGCGAAGGATCAGCGACCCCAGTCTGGTGGGGCGAAAGATCCACGACCCAAGTCTGGTGGCGCGAAGGAGAGGCGACCCCAGTCTGGTGGGGCGAAGGATCCGCGACCCGAGTCTGGTGGGCCGAAGAATCGACGACCGAAGGCTCATGGACCGGAGTCCGAGATGGGTCCACGTCAGACGGAGCGGTCCTGTGGTCGGGTGAATCAGCTAGGGGTGGCGGCGAGGAAGGCATAGCAGCCTTCCTACCTCTCCTGCTGCCACGTCCACCTCTAGCAGCCTTCTTCGTCCTCCCCCGACCTCTGCCGGCCGAAGAAGAAGGGCCCGCCGGTGCTGACTGCATACTGTCTAGCAGCGCTCTCCGGAGGGGCCGGGCTGGAATAATGGAAGCACCCCTCCCAGGAGCGCTCGCACGAGGCTCGGAGCGCTCTGGACCCTTGCCCACCATCCTGTCAACACCTGCAATGACAAAAAGTAAACGACATTAGTATAACATAAAAAATTTGAATAACTGACATGAATACTATGTATATAATTTAAGAGTATCATCATCATGAACATAATAAAAAATTGAATACCTGACATTACTAATATTACTCTGAATCGTCTATATATGCTCCGGGATCATTAAATGCATCATCATCATCACTATCAGTGATGAGCTCATCATCATCATCATTAATAAATGCATCAACATGTGGAAGGCCTCCTTTACGTAATTGTTCAAGCATTGAAAGGTCATCTGCAGCAGTAACTTCTTCTTGTTCCGGCTCTTCTTGTTCCGGCTCAGGGGTGAAGTCGGATTCACTATCGCTGTCTACTTCAATGTTCAGGGGTACAGTTGAGCGGTTCTTGAAATGTTTTTTGGAAAGACGTGTTTCTTGGAAGAATTCTCCTTCGTCATATGTGTCTTGGTCATAATCCTCTTCATTGGGGGGAGGTGGTCTAACACGTGGCGGCACTTCATAAACGACATCCCAACCACTGAGATTTGAATCACTTTGACAGGCCCACGGTAGATAGAAAACTTGGGTTGCCTGTTGAGCCGTAATATAGACATCGGGAACATCCAAATGGGTGCTTTGTTTGATTTCGACTAGCCCTATATGTTCATGAGTCCTTCTAGTATCCTTCGGCTGGAACCAATAACATCTGAAGACTACGACGTTTGGTGGGTTTTCACCATAGAATTGAAGTTCATAAATTGCTTCAACTCTTCCATAATACTCAATACCTCCTTCGCCGATAGCAGAGACACAACAATTTGTAGACTTTCGGTCGGCCATAGATAGCTCTTTGCCATAGGTACGAAAGCGATACCCGTTGATGTCGTATTTGTCAAATGAATGGACCTTATAGTCAAAACCATTAGCTACTTGTCTCAATTCGGCATCCATAATCTCTGAATTAGCCTACAAGTTTAATACGAAAGGATTGTTGCATTAGTCGCAAATTAGCCAAAGAAATGAAATGGTCTAATGGAAATTACCGTTTGTTTGAACCAAGAGATGAAACCGGGATAGGCGCCTCCTTGCTTTGCGAGAAGCTCATACTCTTCGATGGAATCCTTTTGTATCACTGCACCATACGAGAATATGGCGACGTATCGACTGCATCAAATATCCCGGAATAAGAGCAGTTCAAAGGAATTAGAAATTGCGAAACAATGTACGGAGATCTTACTCGATGTACGGCCGCACTTCTGTTAGGTTGTTGAAGAGATACAGCGAAATGGTCCGCCATTCTTCAACACCCAACGGTACTGGTTTCCAACCACTGGCTGGTGCGAGATCCCCTTTGAATAGGCTGAGGTTGGATTGACCCTTTTTAGGGTTGTCAGCATTGTACCGAGGCTTCGGATTATGCAAATGACGATTTTTGGCTTCGTAGTGTGCTGTCACGAAGTTTGCCGCCTCCTCAGTGATGAATGCCTCGGCCATCGATGCTTCAATTCTACGTTTGTTTTTACATTTTGCTCGAAGCGTCTTCTGCATTCTCTCAGTTGAGTAGCACCAACGATTTTGCACGGGCCCTCCCAATCTTGCCTCGGTCGGGAGATGCAAAATCAAGTGCTGCATTGGATTAAACATGCTCGGCGGAAAGATTTTCTCTAACTTGCAGATCAACTCCGGTGCCAACTGTTCCATTTCTTCGAGGAGGCCAGGCGATAGTTCTTTCGCACAAAGAACACGGAAGAAATAGCTCAGCTCTGCCAGTACTAGCCATTCATCCTCAGGGATGAAGCCACGCAACATCACCGGCATTATCCGCTCAATCCATATGTGCCAATCATGACTTTTTAGACCAAATATTTTCAATTTTTCAAGACTCGCTCCCCTCTTTAGATTTGCTGCATACCCATCGGGGAACATCAACTGCATTTTCACCCACTGAATAATTTCCCTCATAGCTGGCCTTCCAAGATTGAACCATGCCTTTGGCTTCGTGAAGTTCCGCTTTCCTTTCGGATCTTGCATGTTTTGTAACGGTCTATCACATAGCTCCTCTTGATCGACTCTAGCCTTAGGATTATCCTTTGACTTCCCCTCTATGCCGAACAATGTGCCAAAAATGGCTTCGGCGATGTTCTTTTCGGTGTGCATCACGTCGATGTTGTGTGGGCAAAGGAGGTCTTTGAAGTAAGGCAGATCCCATAAGCATGTCTTGTGAGTCCAGGCGTGTTCCTTATTATACCCCTTGAAATACCCTGCACGCACTGGATCTGGCTCGAGAGCGTTTAACTGATCTAGGGTTTGTTGGCCTGTCAACGCAGGTGGTGCAGAGTGTTTGACAACTCTACCTTTCATGAAGTTCTTCTTGTCTTTCCTGAACTTATGGTGAGGATCCAGAAACGGTCTATGCAAGTCAAAGCAACTATACTTGTGCCCTGCGGTCAGCCAACGAAACTCAAGAGCTCCCTTGCATGTGGGGCACGGGAACCTTCCATGCACACACCAGCCAACGAATAGCGCATACGCCGGCAAGTCATGCGTCGAGTACATGTACCAGGCACGCATTATGAAGTTCTGTTTGCTAAAGGCGTCGTATGTCTTGAACCCATTATCCCAAGCTTCTTGCAATTCGTCCTTAAGCGGCTGCATGTACACATTCATATTCTTCCCCGGATAGTTGGGCCCTGGAATTATCAACGTCAGGAAAATGTTCTTTCTTTGCATAATCTGTCCGGGGGGGAGATTGAGTGGAATGACAAACACGGGCCAACAACTGTATTGGGTTGCCGTCTGACCATACACACTGAACCCATCCGTGCTGACGGCGACTCGAGGATGCCTTGGATCTGCCTTTTTTCCTTATGTAATGCATCGAAGCGCTTCCACGCTTCACCATCCGATGTGTGCACCATCATCACATTCCCATCTGCATCACGTTCGGTTCTTTTGCCCGTTTTGTGCCATGTCATATGTCTGGCCGTCTCTTTGACCATGAAAAGACGTTGAAGTCTTGGTACGATTGGCAAATACCGAAGAACATTAACGGGTATTTTGGTCTGCGTCTTCTCACCCATACCATTGTCTACCACAACATACCTGGATGACTCGCAAATGGGACAATAGTTCAAGTCCTCATACTGGTGCCTAAATAAGACACATCCTTTCTCACAGGCATGTATCTTCTCATAGGGCATCTTAAGAGCACCGAGGATTTTGTCTGACTGGTACAGGTTTGTAGGTAGCACATGGCCTTTGGGTAGAAATCGTCCGAATACTGTCATCATCGCGTCGTAGCATTCTCTACCCAAGTTGAACTGAGCCTTCAAAGCCATGATTTGTGAGATGGCATCCAGCTGACAAAGCTCAGTGTGCTCGTGGAGAGGACGTTTTGAGGACTCCAACATTTCAGTGAAGGCCTTTGCAGATTCCTCCATCTCCTCGTCCGAGTCCCGAGCATCGTCAAAGTCTTGCACCATGTCTTCCATCCCGGTACCATGCTCGTCGGTGCGACGACGAACCACCTCAGGTCTGGCACGTTGGGCAGACTCACCATGAAATGTCCAGACCGTGTAACCAGGCGTAAAACCAAACTTCTGCAGGTGTTTACTCATTTCAAGCTCGTCCCTCTTATTACAGTTGTCGCACCGGACACAGGGGCACCAGCTTAATCTCTGGCCATTAGCAAATGCGTGCTCAACAAACTCTTTGGTTTTGTTAACCATTCACCGGTCCAAACTTTCTGACTAGTGTAACCGGTGTACATCCACGCACGATCACTCATATTGACTTCCTACTAGACAGACACATAAATATATACACATCATAGCAAACCATATCCATTAGTTAATGGAGTTTGTCAGTTCTCTTACGTCCATGCAACCTACATGCTAAGGTATAAGATAGGTCCTAATCCCACCCGAGTATGTGTAGATTGAGTTCGTTTTCCATGCTCTGCTCCGGATCCGACGCAAAATTTCGGCAGCACCTCCCCGCTGTTCTCCTGATACACGTCTCGCAATAAGCAAAGAGGATGTGTACCCGGAAACAACAGGGAGGCCCTGACGAAATCTGCATCGGATCCGAGCAGAGCATATAGGAAACGAACCCAATCTACACATACTCGGGCTGTCCATGGATAACGTTGGACAATTCGAAAGAATCACGATTATAAATATGCAAATGCTGCATATTTATAGATGTAACCCTTTCGAACGGGAGACGCATAGTGGTTACGCATACTGATGACGGACACCTATAGCTGCTAGTTTTCATTGGCACGAGACCGGAATAGAGCAAATGTAGGGGGGAGGAGGAGATGTCATTTGTGCTCACCAAGGAAAGCAGGGGCGGAGCTCGTCGACGCACGGGGAGGTCGTCAAACACCACACCCTTGCAGCGACGAAACAACTGCACATTTTAAATCCACCTGATTAACACAAATATATATGATGTTTTGCATAAACAAAATCGAAAAATAATACGACCTAACTCATAATTCACAAATATATGACCCGTCGGGTCGGGGTCGGGCAGGGTCGGGGTGTGGTGTCAGGTGTGTAGTGTCGATCAGGATGTCAGGATGTCGTATGTCGGGTCGATCAGGGTGTCGATCAGGGTGTCGGGGTCAGGGTCAGGGTGGAAATTTCATGAGAGAAAGACATAAACATCAAGTGAAACAATTAACATTGTACAAAGTTGAAAACTTGCTACTACGACGAGGTAAAGTTCCTTTGCGAAATCTATAGTCTTGAAAGCGATACATAATAGCATCATCAACAACCTTTGCAAATATTTCTCGCTCAGTAATTATTTGGTCAGTAGCAACAACGATAAGCAGTACTACAGTAGCAAATACTAACATTATAGCAAGCAGATCAAAAAATGTTCAATCTACAAAATTTTAACAACAACAGCAAGGCAAGTAGCAGTCAGTGTAGCACAATGCACATGCACATATTATCCTGTCTGTGAGTGAGTGAGTCTGTCCTTACCAATCCGGCTCTTCAGTGCGGCTGCGGCTCGGCAGACGGCGTGGCGGACAGGCAGAGTCGCGAGACCAGGGCAAGGGAGGCCGGAGCCCGGAGCAAGCCGGCGTGCAGACAGTAGAGCCGCAGCCCGCAGAGAGAGCCGGAGAGAGGAAGAGCGGCGGAGCGGGCGGCGTCAGTGGCGGAGGCGGCGAGCCGGCGAGCACGAGGGGGCAGCGGCAGTGGAGGAGGAGGGGGCGCGCTGGGTGGAGAGGGAGGGGGCCACGGGGTGGAGGGGGAGGGGGGCGGCGATGGAGGGAGGGAGGGAGGGGGGCGGCGGTGGAGGGAGGAGGGAGGGGGCGGCGGAGGGGAGGGGAGGGAGGGGGCGGCGGTGGAGGAGGGAGGGAGGGAGGCGGCGGTGGAGGGGGAGGGGGTGGACGGCTTCGGTGGTGAGGAGGGGGGGGGGCGGCGTGGAGGGAGGGGCGGCTGCGGCCTGGAGGGAGGGGGTCGGCGGCGGCTTCCGCGGGAGGGGCGGGCGGGCGGCGGGGGCCTGTGGGAGGGGGGGCGGCGGCGGCGGCCTGCGCGGAGGGGGCGGCGCGGCCTGCGCGGTGCGGGAGCAGAGGGTGGGGAGGCGGGAGAAGAGATGGAGAGGCGCGCGCGCGGGGGCCAAATTAAACCCCCCTTGCCGTCTGTTTTTTTTTCTCTTGCCGTCTGCTGCGGACGGCAAAGAATTCTTTGCCGTCTGCCGGCAGACGGCAAGAATTCTTTGGCCGTCCGCTGCATCGGCAAAGAGGATGACCGTTAGACGGCCACCGCCGTGAAACTGTGGGCCCCTCTTACCTCTTTGCCGTCTGCTGGCAGACGGCAAAGAAGTGGCCCGTGTGACCTACCCAGTGCAGTACCCCCATGGGGTCCACTTTGGACTTTGCCGTCTGCTGGCGGATGGCAAAGAACTCTTTGCCGTCTGCTGGCGGACGGCAAAGAGCTCGCAGATGGCAAAGACCCTGTTTGCCATCAGCTGGTTCTTTGCCGTCTGCTTTGAGAAGACAGACGGCAAAGAGCCTCTTTGCCATCAGCTGGCAGACGGCAAAGAGCTGGCAGATGGCAAAGACCCAGATTCCAGTAGTGATATACTCAATATGATGCCCTATGCACACTGCCCATTAACTGAATTACTAGAATGTTCATCGTTTTCTTCCATGTGTATCCCTTGGAGTGTGGTTCTTATGAACACTTATTTGCAGGTTTATGGATTCCTTCTAGAGTTTGAGAAATTTTAATGAGAATTTGTTTGACAGAAACGCGAGGAGGGGCCATTAGGACAATTTTTACGTATAAGAGATCTCGGGCAGACTGGAACCTATGGACCAAAACTGGGGCAAGAGTTCAGTAGCTTTGCTGTTGTTGTTCTGGAACTCTTTATATCGTGAAATAGCTAGGAAAATTGCATTGGTGCACTTTGTATAATTTGGGGTCCTCAGATCGAGACAATATTGTAAGAAAACGCGCCTTAAGGTTTGCATCGTTTGTATTAAGGTTGTTCCTTATTTCAAATGAACATGCTTTAGAGGTGTTTTTACAGATGTGCTCCTGCTTCTATCTACTGATCAAATGACTTTCTATTTCATTGTTTTCTGCCAATATATTATGCAGGAGTAATGAGTGATAAGAATAAGATAAGCCAGTCGTGAGTGTGAAGTAGCAAGATAGTTTGTAAATTCAGAATCTTCATTGCAAGTACACGAACTGATGTTTTTTGCCCACGCATTGCTCAATGATAATTTATACCATGTCTTTAATTTACTAGATGAACTGCACACCTGAAAGCAGCACTAATGGAAAGATTCAGCATCTTGGTCGGCTGCTCGGGGCGGGGCTTGTGGCTGTTGGTTGCGGCATTGGCAGAGCAGTGTCCGAGAGCGCGGTGCAAGCAGTGGCCCCTGCTATGTGGGCTGATGGGAGCACACCGTCCAAGCAGCACTTCCAAGTATGACAATGTCCGCTCTACACCAAGGTACGTGGGCACTCGTGCAAAGATCTAACATCTTCACCGACTAGGACTAAGGTATGTGTTTTCTTCTGCCCGTGTGATGTGGTGATAATTTGTTATGCATATGTTTGTAGATGTTAGTCAGTATTTGGGAGATATGAGGTAGTTTGCTAGATAAGAAATAGAACAAGAACAAGAAGGAGCTTTAGTTGGGCCATGTCATTGTGAACTTGCAGCACAGAATTTTATAGGAGGTGGTTGTCGTAAAATTAGGTGCTTAAGATCTACGGAACTATAACAAATTTACTTTCTGGGTCTAACTATGTTAATAATTTCTTGCGTGAATAGATGGGCCAAGCCGAGCAGGCCATCACCAACCTATTCGTGCTTTGGTTTATTTTATTTGAGTATTTGTGTTCTTAAACTTTGTTTTCACTGGTGTGTGCTCTGTCCTCTCAGGCTAGATTTGAATTTGTTGTCATAGAAAGAAAAAAATTATCGCCTTTAATAGTAGAGGTGATCCAGTTATGTATGCAAGACTATGCAAGATCCTCGATGAGGATTGTTTTTTCTGAATCACTTATCCCTGAGCAGCATATGCATCCTTCTGCCTTAGCCTGATCAATTCTTCCCACTATGCAGTTTTGTTTTTTAATTGCCAACATATTCGAATGGAGGTGTCTCCTTGTCAAGCATGCATCCGTTGAAATTTGGTGTTAACCAATTTTTCGAGGATTGCATCAATGTTTCTTCCTACGATGTTTATCTTTTCGGTCTTTTAGCTAATGACAATGTGTGACAGTGCCCAGTTGTGTATATTCTTCGACCTTTTACATTCAATATTAACAATTCAAAAGTTAACATGGATCTAGCCATCTAGGTGAACTTCCAGATAATGCTATCAATTTTCTAGCAAACTTGAAAGCTTTTGATACTTTTGCTTGTACTTGATATCTTCGAGAGACTCACATATATTAGTGTCGTGGAGTTTAGCTCTCCATATGGTGCCCATTTTTTTACGGGTAAGGCAAGAGCTCTGCCAATTCATTAAAGTTGAGGGGAAACTGTAAAGAAGGCATAAAAAGAAGAAGGAAAAGCGCCACAAAATAAATGGAGGTATGGTTGTTTTTGCCAGAAAAAACCCATAGTTTTTTGCTAGAGAAAACAAATTGATCTGCATGCACTGATTACATTTCCTTCATGGCGCAATATGTTTATGCTACTGTTAAAATTGTGTTTATTTATTGTTTATTTTGTGTTATAAAACATATTTTAAAAAGTATTTGGCTGTTGGTTTTCTGTGTTATCTTTATTGTAGTAATAGTTTGAACATTCAAATGAAAATCTGGGATATTACAACGATGATAATACAGTTTTGGTAAAGATAGCCTCTATTGATTATAAAATGCATGATGAGTGTTTTTCCTAATAACCATGGTATGTGAGGTCGATTTAATATACACATATATGCTGAAATTTTGACACCGAAGAACCAGCAATCGAGTTATATGAAATTTCTTGCAAGAGCTACCATTCTTTTTAGTACTGACTAATCCCATGGGTACCAATGGTGAAATATTCAGGTCTAAATACTGGATGAGATTTTCATTGCTAGCATTCTTCATGAACCTATCAAGGAGAACATTTCAATACTAATTGCTGCGAAGGTGTTCTCACCACCGGCTAGCAAGAAGAGAGTATGATTTTTCAGTGCTCACTGTTGTAAGCTTGATTCACAAGGAGCTTCTCAATGTTGTACATGTAGTTTGTGAGTGACAGAAATAAAACCTATTTCTTCATTCTTGTCTTGTACCTCCGTTTCAACTCCCCCAAACCAGTAGAGTTCAGTTACGTGCTTCAATATTAGGAAGTCATCATCTTCTAAAACAAATTTTGCTACCTAATCAAACATATTTTGTTCCTGTGTTTCTAATAAATTTTGTATAAAAACATGTGTACAATAGAAGCTGTACAACCTGCATTGGACCATGCTCATTTGCTCTGTCCATTTCTTCTAAAGAGTCCAGATTCCTACGCGTTCATAAATACGATTTATTGTGCTGTATTACATTACCGGAATCAGATGATATATTTTCTGTGCGAATTCGTTGACACAGTTCCTTACAAAAGTTGTATCTTCGAAAAGGACAAACAACTCTATGTAATTCTATCATCCATTCTGATTTTGAGCCAAGTATACCCGTTATCTTTTTCCTTCTAGCAAGGTATCATAGACATGTTATGAAATTCTCCTTTGCCTTCCAGGTGAACCAAATAGGCATCTTTTTAACAAATGGAGGGAATTCGTTTGTCAATAAAAATAAATTTTTCATAGGAGATGTTGTCTTATTTCTTCAAGTATAAGCAAATGAACATTGTGATGAAGTTAACAACTTTCTATCCTTATTCCTCTTATTCATTGCGTGTTATCCCAATTTATACATGTAACAATGATGAATGATGATGAACTTAGACTTAGTGTAAGGAGAGCCAATCTGTTTCGTTGAACAAACCAGCTCACTATCCTTATTTCTCCTAAAAGCTTTCAGACGATACTCACACCATATGATTCCTTGAAACATAGAAGTATTTTTCACATCTATTACAATCCAAGGTTTTTTTAGTTAATATTATTATTTATATTTGTAGGTAGTATAAAGTTGCCCCAAAACTGGTAATATGATTTTGGATGATATATTATGATGCTGACAAGGAGGTTATTGGTGCTGAATAAAATAGCAGTATGAAATAACCCTGCATATATTTGTTGGCTTTTAGTTTGAGCCTTTCAACTCAACTGAAATTTTTATTTGTATAGTCTTTTACCTCTGGTTTTGCAGGTTATCTGAAATGATGGTAGGTACTCCCTCCGAACTCTAATATAAGAGCGTTTAGAATACTAAAGTAGTGATCTAAACGCTCTTATATTAATTTACAGAGGGAGTATTAATGAAGTAGTCCACGTTGGACTGGCTCAAAGTGGAGAAATATGATTGTATTATTAAGCATTTAAGCTCCTAGCAATTTAGAACCTCGATATCTTGGGGCTGCCTTGCATTATTTCAGAGAGCTGTATTTTTTCCGGACATTTTATATTGCCACACAATGAGAGTTTAAAGTTCTGGTCTGGCATGATGTGCTGTCAGGACACGTCCCCACTTATGTTCTAGGTTTCAGGGTTTGCAGATTTGTTTAAAGGGAACACAGTACTCCATGTGTTTGTCTTTAATTAATGGATAATAACAATACACATGCTTTCGTGAGATGATTGAATCTTAAGCATAAATAATAAAGGCATTCAAGTGTTATTATCATTTGTAATGAAGTGCACAATAAAGAGTTCAATGTTTCAAATTTTTTATCAAAATATATTGCAAGTGAAGTGGATTTTAATTATTATTTTTTCTTATTGGCTATTTTTCCAATCCATGTTAAAGTTGACATGCCGGTGGCAACGCACCGGCAGTCTATTAGTAAAGCTCAAAGGAGCAACCGTCTTGGACCGACGCAGCCACTCCGGCTCCTCCCTTGTGCGGCGTGAGACGAGAGAGACAGGAGGCGAGCGGAGCGGAGGCGATGGGGGTGTCGGCGGCGCAAGTCTTCAAGAACCTGCTCGGCCTCCTCGGCAACTTGTCCGCCATGGGAGTAGTCCTCACCCCCACGTAAGTGCTCTGTGCTTATTCTCCCATGATTCCATCTGCATCCGCATGCACACGCCGGATTTGACACACCGTACCGTACGCTACACCGTGCCCTCACACAGTACGCTCCTGTCGATGTTGTTCGACGGCAGCTCGAGGCCGGAGCATCCGGCGCACGCCGCCGGATTGAGAAAAGGTGACGGCTTTTTGTGCGAGAGAAACTAGAACTGGGCCGCCGGCGAGGGCGAGCCTCCTGCGTTCGGGTTGGGATGGGTTTTTGCCCTCATGTTTTCTTTCGCCCCCCTCGTTCTTCCCCTGCTCCGTGACCATCGCCACGCGGCGCCGCCGCGCCGCCGCGCGTGCGGGGTCGCGTCCGTCCGTTCGTTCTGTCGCGCCGCCACGCCTCCTCCTCGATATCGCCCGCGCCGCGTGGTTCGTAGTCTCTCTTCGTCTGGCGTCAAGATTTTGAATCTGATGCTTGACAGGGTTGCCAAAGGGGTTCGTTTTTTGATGTGGGGGACGAGGGGAATGTTCTCTTCTTGCTGATGAGGCCTCCTGCTAGAGGAATCCGTCGTCTGTGTCCTAGTCTCTTGGAGGCTGTTCCCCTCCGGATTCTTTGTTATCAGATTTTTCAGTGTTGCACTAGTGTCTGAAAAGTTCAGTTTTTTTGTCGCAATGATGAAGGGCTCCTCAAAATGCCACTTGGAATTGGTCTGTGGATCTCCTTTTCGTTTGATCAGTGAACTTTCATGGGCAGATTTAAGACCAGTTACCAATCCTATTCACATTCGCAAAGTATCTGTACTGCAAAGTCGCCTATCAGTTACAAAATGGAGCATGAGGCCTTGACCTACTCCCTCCGTCCGAAAAAACTTGTCCATGTATCTAGGACTAACTTGGTGCTAGATACATCCATTTGAGGAACAAGCTTGGGACAAGTTTTTTCGGACGGAGGGAGTAGTACATTAAGCTTCATATTCGTATCCCTGTTCTACGAGAGGTAGATGTGATTTCTAGAATGGTGTACCTTGGGATGACAGTATTTCTGGTATGCTCTGTTTTAGATTCCTACTAACAAGCCAGGTGAAGCACTGACAGGACTAGCAGCTTGGGTAAAGCTCGCCCGTAACTGTCGGTGGACCTAAGCATAGCTCCCTTTCTATATGCGCCTTGTGTTCGACACTTTGTCGCCATGGCCTGTAACTGTCGGCGGACCTAAGCACATCAGGCATGCCCATGTAAGTGTAAGGAAAGCTCACAACTTTCTGAGGTGTTGCTTGGCAGCAGACTGCGGTCATTTGGCGGACGATCATCCTGCACAACACACACAGTTTTCTTATGTCTGGCTTTCAGGGGAATGCTCAACCTTAGAGAACTGTACTGGTCTTGGAAACAAAAGAACAGAGGAAGCATGTCTTTTGAGATATGCTATCTCAAAGATGGCACATCTGAGCCAACTATGCTGGCTTTGCTTCCAAACTCCCAACATTTGAATCACAATGTGTTAGGTGACCTTGTAAAAGCATATGTAGAAGATTAGAGAGGGCCTGAGCCCCGTGCTGTCGGAGGTCTGAAATTTCTGTGCATTGGGAACATGTCTTGAGAACATTTTGTGGGATCTTTGTGCATTTTGTGAAGCTTTTTAAATATTTTATTGCATTTTTTGGCTTGTTAAGGAGGCTGGGAACCAAACTGTGTACCAGATTTCTCTGCATTTTTATGAAGTTCTTTTTAGAATACAGTGAAGTGTACATGAAGAAGATTCTAATTGCTAAGAAATGTTAGTATGATGCATGCGTTTTTTCACATAATAATGAATCAATGTTCTGAAACTAAGAAGCAGCAGCAGCAGCACATTTTGTGGGTTACCTAAAAATAAATTGCAGCAACTTGATGTCTGTTTGGCCTAACGTTTCACCTGTTGTTTGTTTCAGGTTCACCACCCTCCGCGCCATCATCGACGCTGACAACGTTGGAGGGAGGACCTGCTTTCCTTTTGCCTTTACCTGGTTGAACGTGGCGGCGCTGGTGGTATACGCCGGGCCAAAACATGATTGGTGGGTTATCGTGGTAAACGCAGTGGCAGTTGTGGTAGATGGGGTGTACTGCTACCTATACATAGTGTATGCCCGCGGCTGGAACCGTGTCATCGCATACATCATGGCTGCGGTGCAGCTGGTGTTTGTGGTGGTGTTGCTTGTGATTCAGTTCACTGTTTTCCGCGACGGCCACAACCCAGAGGTCAGGGAGGTGTTCTTTGGATGGATTGTGGCCGGCACTGCGATTCTGATGTACCTTTCCCCGTTCAAGGAGACGGTAAATAGCTTTTGTTGGATCTTCACAGCTTGTTATATAGCCATGGTTAATGATGGCAACTCCAATCTCAAGCTGTTGTTTGTGTGTGGACAGGCCGTGGCAGCCTGGACACGCAACGTGGAGAGCCTCACCCCGCTGCTCTCTCTGGCGTACCTTGTCAACGCAAGCATCTGGACTGGGTTTGCCTCCATCAAGCCGTTGGACAGGTACTTGCACGTAAGTCGTTGCTACTCTGCTGCTATGTGGACTGGATGATGACTAAGCTGGACCTCCTAGCCTTTCCTAATCTTTGCCCGTGCCTGGTGTTGTGTGCGTGCTGCAGATCTCCAACGGGACTGGGATTCTCAGCGCGTTTCTTCAATGCCTGGTGTGATTGATTTGCCGCCCCGGGCAGCTGCAGATCGCCAACGGGTCCGGAATCCTCAGCGCGTTTCTTCAATGCCTGGTGTGGTTGATTTTCCGCCCCGAGCATCAGCACTAGACGTGGCACAGCGCCAGCCATGATTGAGAAACCGAGACAATTCCAAGTACTAGCTATGTGTCAGGGCTGGACAAAGAAGGGCAACTTATTCTCTCTGTCCACCACTTGCTCAGATTTCTGGGACTATGTAGTGATGCATCTAGGAGTCTATGGTGTGTGACGCCTGGACAGAGAATGGCACCATATTCTCTCTCTCCATGGCTTGCTCAGATTTCTGAGACGATCTAATGATGGCGGTAGGAGTTTGGAACCGTATCTCGTAGGAGGTCAAGTAGGAATTTTGCCCGCGAGGCATCTCTGAACCCTGATGGATATCGATGCATTTGGTTTTCCAACAGTCCACTCTGATTGCTTGCTTGCTTGTGTGCACTAGGCAGTTCTGCTTTCACCATCTTTCTAGTCTAGAAACAAGACCAGTCCTTTTTCCTCGAGAGAAACGAAACCAGCCTTGTGCTGGCATCGACCACCATTTTATAATTTTTTTACTTAAATTCAGTACGCGTTCAAAAACTATTGTTGGGATTCAACTTCGCCCTGTCGATAAAAAAGGTCGGGAGCTGTCAGTCGTATCGCTCGGCTGCCTCAATATGAATCTTGGAACTATTGGGGTGCCGTTCTTTCTTTTTCAGTCACAGATTATGTGTGCCGTTAGGTTGGAGCACAGTACAATTGCTTGCGGGCTTTTCAGGGGTTGGCGACCAGTTCCCTGAACTGCAGAAATCCTTTCTACTCTTGATGTTGCTAAATATAGTTCAGATGTTGCAGTTTGCTGGTGCAGACAGTGAACGTTGAATTCAGTGTGTTTGCAAAACATGTGGGGGTTTGTGTAGGTGATGTTTTTTTTTCCTATGAATGGAATAATATGCGATTCGTTGGGGTGAGTGGATTGGAATTGGTGGTCGGGTTTTTTGGATTGGTGTCCTCTATCCTTCATGAGCTGACGATTATTTTCTGCTTCAATGTTGATAAATGTAGTTCACACATTTCGGTTGGCTGGTGCGGACATTGATCGATGAATTTGGTGTCCTTGCAAGCTTGTGGACTAGAAGATGCGGGGGGACGTTTTTCGTACCAATCACAGATTATTATGTGCCTTTTTTAGCTAGAGAAATTAGAAAATGGTTGTCGGGATGTTTTGTTTTGGTTTCCCTGTTTTCCTGAACCGAAGAGTGGTTCCTGATTTTGTTGGTGATAGATCTTACTTCAGACATTGCGGCTTTTGCTGGTGCATACAGTGACCAATGATCGGGTGTCACCGCAAAAACATGTGTGAAACTGTAAGGTGTAAAAAAATTGGTTTTTCAGATTAGTTTCCTGTATCCTGAGCTGACAAGTAATTTCTGCTTCGATGTTGATAAATATAGTTAAGACATTTGCAGTTATCTGGTATGGACAGTGATCGACAAATTTTGCGTCGTTGCAAGCCTGTGAGAATAGTAGATGTGAGAATGTTTTTCCGTATCAATCTTGCCGGGATGTTTGGATTAGTTTCCCCTGTTTTCCTGAATTAGAGGGTGGTTCTTACTTTTGGTGTTGATACATACATCCAGTTCAGACATTTGCGGCTTGCTAGTGCCGACACAGGTTGATGGTTGGTTTGTCATCGCAAAAGAATGTGTGAAAATGGGGGTTTTAAATATGGTTTCGTTACACTTGCAGGGTGTGAGTTGGTACAAATCCTGTAGAGCGGATGCCAGGATGAGGGCCCTAGAGAAGTCCATTAGAGGTTTCACAGCCAGAGATTGAGATAAGGTGATCAAGCCAGAATTGGGCACCACATTTGACTTGCTGATGGAGGCGTACGGCTTCTATAACCTGTTTTCTTGGGAGCATGTATTTGGTATCAGATATGCAAAGAGTCGGCTGTACCCGGACAAGAGGAAGACAATGCAAGAAATCCTGTGTGGCTACTCGGTATGTTACTCGGCTTGTTAAAGCCTGACAGAACACAAACATTTTACTTTTTTCAAAATGATCACACTCAATGATGCAGGCGAAACTAATTCTTTACCAGATAGTCTGGACTAGTGAGTGTGTGCGCAACCATTTACCGAGGAGTGTGCAGAGCCACCGGGGTTACCAGTGCATAAATTTGTGACTCGGTACATGAGGCTACAATTTGACACACAAGCTGAGGAGAGCTACAAAGAGTAGCCGACCAAAATTGTAAGTGTTTTTCACATTCAGTGCAGTTATCATTCAGTCCTGTGACAACAGTTTGAGTTGTCATTCAAGGGCCAAAATTGATTTGTGCCTTGCAGGGTGGAGTCGTTCTACAGGTGAATTTGTCATTCGAGCCGCATGCGAGCAAAGTGTACACAAGAGCGATGTTCGAGCAGTTTGGGGAGATCCTTCATGAAGCAGGTGCTTACCGTGTGGTAGAGGTGCTGAAAGATGTGTTGTGCAGGGTGAGGCACACGCGGGCAGGCAGTAGGTAGAATGGAGAAGGGTTGTAATTCCCAATGAATATGATTGACGACGGAGCACGCTTTGAATGCGAATGTGGCCTATCCTCTGTTGTCATGTTATATGAAGGTACAACCCACCTGTACTATTCTCTCTGCAAACTAATTCGTTTTGGCCAGCTAACCAACGTAAGGTGTACTTGTAGGTCATGGATAATATTAGCATGACAGAAATATCAGAGATCCACATAGAGAAAAGGTGGACGAAAGATGCAAGAGATATTTTGCCTGATCACTTGAAGCACTACCAGTGGGACCAGATCAATAGCACGTCCCTAACTTTCCGGCAACTGGTTTGACTTGGAGATGCAAGTGTTGAGGCATATGAAACTCTGATGGGGCTTTTCGACCAGGCCATTGTCGGTGATGGAGCCTTTCGACAAATGGCACGGCGGGCTAGGGCTTGAAGATTATGGATAACAATAATGTGGCAGATTCCGGTGGTGAGCGCGCTAGGAAAAGTGCATACGAAGACGACAGAATGTTAGGCAACACGAACCCTCTGGTTGGCTTATCTGCAGAAATGCCAGAATATGGGCGAGAAGCTCAACTTAACGAAGATTACCACCATCTTGCAGCAATAGAAGAGAGGAGCGTAATTGATACCGATCTTGAACTTACATATCGCAACAACCTATCCAGAGATCCTTTCCTCGTCTCCCTATGAGAAAGCGATCACCGGGTATTCCTGTCTGTTATCTTGGTGTGTTTTATCAAGTATCCGGTTTAAGTTGTAAGTGGTCGGGATACAACTCCAAGTCGTCCTCTTGCCGTGGACACAGCTATTTGAATACTTTAACTTCCCTGCAGGGATGCACCACATAGACCAATACGCTCGATTACCCTATGTCCAGACACACTTTTCTGGGTAATGCCCGGCCTCAGGTAATCGACACGCCGAAGTCCTACCTAGGCTCTCCAGAGAGGTCGCCTGCCGGTCTACATCCTAAGCGAGAAGGGGTCATTCGGCCGCTCACCCTATCCGCTCCAACATGTTGCGAGGACGGCCGGGACCAAGCGCACCTCTGCCTCAACAGCAGGTAGTATCCGCTCACCCGGGCGCGTGCCGCATCTCTAAATTGTGACATCTAACAGAGCTTTCGGGAGGAACTAACGACGCCGAGGGCCCCATAACCATTATCCCCTGCGATAGTTAGTGCGTATATGCCATTGACAATCTCAGATCAAATAACCAAATCTCGTTAAGCGTGTTATTATTATATAACCACGGACGCTAACCAAGGCCCAGACCCACCTCTCTCCAGATGGTCTCAGCCTGCCCTGTCGTTCGCCACAATGAATCACTCGACGGTGCTCTCCAAGCCGACCCGACTTTAACATATCATTCATAGTTTAATTGCATAAAGTATATCCGGATCATCGGCTGAGGGGATCACAACGTGATAGTATAGCATGGCAAACGGACAAGGGTGTAGGGCCACTGATGAGACTCTAGCATAACTATATTAAACATAATAGGATAGCAGGTAAAGTATCAACAACATTTAACAATAACAAGCTATGCATCAAAATATGATCTACCGATAAGACATCAACTGAACCGACTCTCTAATGCAAGAAGTAGAGAGAAAGAATGTACATTATCGGAATGATCAAGGTGATTAGTTTTCCTGGAAGCTCTGCTGAGAAGACTTGATTGTCTGCAGCGTAGTCGTACTCTAGGCCTATCGCAGTATCGGGGTCTACCAGAAAGAAGTAAATACAATAACAAATAAACAAGAAGCAACCTAATGCAACCCAAATGCAAATCATGGCAAAATGTGGTGTTAATGTGCTCTAATGCATTACTACTCAATTTAATTGAGGTGGGAGAATATTCGGCTCCAAATATTATTTTGTTAATTGACCTTGATGCAAAATATCAATTTTCATTATGTTAAATTGGGTTGTCATGCATGCAAATGACTTATCCAGATTCCTTATATTTTTCTGATCATTTTTCATATATAAATTATTTTCATCTAAGTTATAGATTATTTTCTATGATTTTCCAAAGTTTTATTTACTTTTTCGATTTATTTTAATGCAAATTATTAAAGGGTTAAATGCTAGCGTTACACAGAAGTGTACCCAGCTGTTTGCATAGTGGGGCTGAGTCAGCAAGTCAACCAATCAATGTTGACTGGCCAACTGGGTCAATGGGACCTACATGTCATTGACTGGAGCAATCCCAGTCAGCAGTTTGACGGGCAATGAAGTCCAGTGGGACCCAGTAGTTAGTGTCTATTTATTTTAAAGATTTTAATTAGATCAATTAATTCTTAATTAGCGGATGGGGCCTACTGTCTGTGTTAGTAGCTAATCTAAATGCTACAATGGCTGGACCCATTGGTCAGTGAGTGTTAGCAACTAATCCACACGGCTAATGGTCCGGGCCCACGAGTCAGTGACTCGGCCGGAGTTCAAATGCGGCGGTGCGTGCGCCAGCGACCAAAACTGAGGCGGCGATGGCTAGAGCTCATCAGAAATTCCTTGAGGACATTCATTAGGAGCGCGGATAGGCGCGTTCGAACGATGGTGCTCACGCGCGTCCAACGGAACAACATCGGCTGGGTGGTCTGCAACAGCACCGGCGTCGAGCAGAGGCGGCGACCAGAGCATGGGCTTGACGCAGATGACACTAGGATGTAGGGGAGGATGAACTGAAGGTTACTACGGGTTCCTGGGGAACCCAAGAACACAAGTAGGTGCCCGGACACGAGCTACAACGGTTGTGGCCATTGCCGGTGGCATGAAGTGTTGGGGAACATAGCATGCAATTTCAAAAAATTTCCTACGCTCACGCAAGATCTATCTAGAAGATGCATAGCAATGAGAGGGGAGAGTGTGTCTACGTACCCTCGTAGACCGAAAGCGGAAGCATTTGACAACGCGGTTGATGTAGTCGAACTTCTTCTCGTTCCGACCGATCAAGCACTGAACGTACGGCACCTCTGAGTTCTGCACACGTTCAGCTCGATGACGTCCCTCGAACTCTTGATCCAGCAAAGTGTCGAGGGAGAGTTCCGTCAGCACGACGGCGTGGTGACGGTGATGGTGAAGTGATGCACGCAGGGCTTCGCCTAAGCACAACGGAGATATGACCGAGGGTGTAATATGTGGAGGGAGGCGCCGCACACGGCTAACAGATGTTGTTGTGTGTTCTAGTGGTGCCCCCCCCCCCCACATATATATATATAGGTTGGAGGGGAGGAGAGGCAGCCAACGGGGCACCCCAAGTAGGAGGAATCCTACTTGGCGTCCTCCCAATTCGGCCTCCCCCCCTTTCCTTTTAACCGGTAGGGGGAAGGAAAGAGGGGAGAGGGGGAAGGAAGGGGGAATCCTATTCCCTCTCTTTCCTTTCCTCCTCCCCTTTTCCTTCTCCACTTAGGCAGGCCCATATGGGGGCGCACCAGCCCCTTGTGGCTAGTGTGTTTCCCCTTATGGCCCATAAGGCCCATATCTTTTGCCGGGGGTGCCCGGAACCTCTTCCGGTGACCCGATATGTACTCGGTACCCTCCAGAACACTTCCGGTGTCCGAATACCATCGTCCTATATATCAATATTTACCTCTCGACCATTTCGAGACTCCTTGTCATGTCCGTGATCTCATCCGGGACTCCGAACAACATTCTGTCACCAAATCACATAACTCATATAATACAAAATCGTCATCGAACGTTAAGCGTGCGGACCCTACGGGTTCGAGAACTATATAGACATGACCGAGACACCTCTCCGGTCAATAACCAATAGCGGAACCTAGATGCTCATATTGGCTCCTACATATTCTACGAAGATCTTTATCGGTCGAACCGTTACGACAACATACGTTATTCCCTTTGTCATCGGTATGCTACTTGCCCGAGATTCGATCGTCGCTATCTTCATACCTAGTTCAATCTCATTACCGGCAAGTCTCTTTACTCGTTCCGTAATACATCATCCTGCAACTAACTCATTAGTCACTTTGCTTGCAAGGCTTCTTATGATGTGCATTACCGAGAGGGCCCAGGGATACCTCTCCGATACTCGCAGTGACAAATCCTAATCTCGATTCACGCCAACCCAACAAGACACCTTTGGAGATACCTGTAGAGCATCTTTATAATCACCCAGTTACGTTGTGACGTTTGATAGCACACAAGGTATTCCTCCGGTATCCGGGAGTTGCATGATCTCATAGTCAATGGAATATGTATTTGACATACATGAAAGCAATAGCAATAAAACAAATGATCAACATGCTAAGCTAACGGATGGGTCTTGTCCATCACATCATTCTCCTAATGATGTGATCCCGTTATCAAATGACAACTCATGTCCATGGTTAGGAAACCTTAACCATCTTTGATCAACGAGCTAGTCAAGTAGAGGCTCACTAGGGACTAAGTGTTTTGTCTATGTATTCACATATGTATTAAGGTTTCCGGTCAATACAATTCTCGCATGAATAGTAAACATTTATCATGAATAAGGAAATATAAAATAACAACTTTATTATTGCCTCTAGGGCATATTTCCTTCAGTCTCCCACTTGCACTAGAGTCAATAATCTAGTTCACATCGCCATGTGATTAACACCAATAGTTCACATCGCCATGTGAATAACACCCATAGTTCACATCGCCATGTGACCAACACCCAAAGGGTTTACTAGAGTCAATAATCTAGTTCACATCGCCATGTGATTAATTCTCAAAGAGTACTAAGGTGTGATCATGTTTTGCTTGTGAGAGAGGTTTAGTCAACGGGTCTGCCACATTCAGATCCGTATGTATTTTGCAAATTTCTTTGTCTACAATGCTCTGCACGGAGCTACTCTAGCTAATTGCTCCCACTTTCAATATGTATCCAGATTGAGACTCAGAGTCATCCGGATCAGTGTCAAAGCTTGCATCGATGTAACCCTTTATGACGATCTCTTTGTCACCTCCATAACCGAGAAACATATCCTTATTCCACTAAGGATAATTTTGATCGCTGTCCAGTGATCTACTCCTGGATCACTATTGTACCCCCTTGCCAGACACGTGGCAAGGCACACATTTGGTCTAGTACACAGCTTGGCATGCTTTATAGAAACTATGGCTGAGGCATAGGGAATGACTTTCATTCTCTCTCTATTTTTCTGCCGTGGTCGGGCTTTGAGTCTTACTCAACTTCATACCTTACAATTCAGGCAAGAACTCCTTCTTTGACTGATCCATTTTGAACTCCTTCAAAATCTTATCAAGGTATGTACTCATCGAAAGTCTTATCAAACATCTTGATCTATCTCTATGGATCTTGATGTCAACATGTAAGCAGATTCATCGAGGTCTTCCTTTGAAAAAACTCCTTTCAAACACTCCTTTATGCTTTCCAGAAAATTCTATATCATTTCCGATCAACAATATATCATCCACATATAGTATCAGAAATGCTACAGAGCTCCCACTCACTTTCTTGTAAATACAGGCTTCTCCTAAAGTCTGTATAAAACTATATGATTTGATCAACTCATCAAAGCGCATATTCCAACTCCGAGATGCTTGCACCAGTCCATAGATGGATCGCTGGAGCTTGCACACTTTGTTAGCACCTTTAGGATTGGATAACCTTCTGGTTGCATCATATACAACTTTTGTTTAATAAATCCATTAAGGAATGCAGTTTTGACATCCATTTACCAGATTTCATAAAATGCGGCAATTGCTAACATGATTCAGACAGACTTAAGCATCGATACGAGTGAGAAAATCTCATCGTAGTCAACACCTTGAACTTGTCGAAAACCTTTTGCGACAATTCGAGCTTTGTAGATAGTAACACTGCCATCAGCGTCCGTCTTCCTCTTAAGATCCATTTATTCTTAATGGCTTGCCGATCATCGGGCAAATCTACCAAAGTCCATACTTTGTTCTCATACATGGATCCTATCTCAGATTTCATGGCCTCAAGCCATTTATCGAAATCTGGGCTCATCATAGCTTCTTCATAGTTCGTAGGTTCGTCATGGTCTAGTAACATGATTTCCAGAATAGGATTACCTTACCACTCTGGTGCGGATCGTGCTCTGGTTGACCTACGAGGTTCAGTAGCAACTTGATCTGAAGTTTCATGATCATTATCATTTGCTTCCTCTCTAGTTAGTGTAGACATCACGGGAAAGGATTTCTCTGATGTGCTACTTTCCAATTCGAGAGAAGGTATGATTAACTCATCAAGTTCTACTTTCCTCTCACTCACTTCTTTCGAGAGAAACTCCTACTCTAGAAAGGATCCATTCTAAGCAACTAAGATCTTGCCTTTGGATCTGTGGTACAAGGTGTACCCAATTGTTTCTTTTGGGTATCCTATGAAGACACACTTCTCCGATTTGGGTTCGAGCTTATTAGGCTGAAGCCTTTTGACATAAGTGTCGCAACCCCAAACTTTAAGAAACGACAGCTTAGGTTTCTTGCCAAACCATAGTTCATACGGTGTCATCTCAACGGATTTAGACGGTGCCCTATTTAACGTGAATGTAGCTGTCTCTAATGCATAACCCCAAAATGATAAAGGCAAATCGGTAAGAGACATCATAGAACGCACCATATCTAATAAAGTACAGTTACGACGTTCGGACACACCATTACGCTGTGGTGTTTCAGGTGGCGTGAGATGTGAAACTATTCCACATTGTTTTAAATGAAGGCCAAACTCGTAACTCAAATATTCGCCTCCGTGATCAGATCATAGAAACTTTATTTTCTTGTTACGATGATTCTCCACTTCAATTTGAAATTCTTTGAACTTTTCAAACGTTTCAGACTTGTGTTTCATCAAGTAGATATACCCATATCTGCTTAAATTATCTGTGAAGGTCAGAAAATAACGATACCCACCGCGAGCTTCAATACTCATCGGACCGCATACATCGGTATGTATTATTTCCAATAAGTCATTAGCTCGCTCCATTGTTTCGGAGAACGGAGTTTTAGTCATCTTGCCCATGAGGCATGGTTCGCAAGCATCAAATGATTTATAATCAAGTGATTCCAAAAGTCCATCCGCATAGAGTTTCTTCATGCACTTTTACACCAATGTGACCTAAACGGCAGTGCCACAAATATGTTGCAATATCATTATCAACTTTGTATCTTTTGGCATCAATATTATGAATATGTGTATCACTACGATCGAGATTCAATAAACCATTTACACTGGGTGTATGACCATAGAAGGTTTTATTCATGTACATAGAACAACAATTATTCTTTGACTTAAATGAATAACCGTATTGCAATAAACATGATCCAATCAAATTTATGCTCAACGCAAACACCAAATAACATTTATTTTAGGTTCAACACTAATCCCGAAGGTAAAGGGAGTGTGCGATGGTGATCTTATCAACCTTGGAATCACTTCCAACACACATCGTCACCTCGCCCTTAACTAGTATCTGTTCATTTTGCAACTCCTGTTTCGAGTTACAAATCTTAGCAATTGAACCGGTATCAAATACCCAGGGGCTACTATGAACACTAGTAAAGTACACATCAATAACATGTATATCAAATATACTTTTGTTCACTTTGCCATCCTTCTTATCCGCCAAGTTTTTGGGGCAGTTCCGCTTCCAGTGACCATTTCCTTTGCAGTAGTAGTACTCAGTTTCAGGTTTGGGTCTAGCTTTGGGCTTCTTCACGGGAGTGGCAACTTGCTTGCCATTCTTCTTCAAGTTCCCTTTCTTTCCCTTGCCCTTTTTCTTGAAACTAGTGGTCTTGTTAACCATCAACACTTGATGCTATTTCTTGATTCTACCTTCGCCGATTTCAGCATCGCGAAGAGCCTGGGAATCGTTTTCGTCATCCCTTGCATATTATAGTTCATCACGAAGTTCTAGCAACTTGGTGATAGTGACTAGAGAACTCTGTCAATCACTATCTTATCTGGAAGATTAACTCCCACTTGATTCAAGTGATTGTAGTACTCAGACATTCTGAGCATATGCTCACTAGCTGAGCTATTCTCCTCCATCATGTAGGAAAAGTACTTGTCAGAGGTCTCATACCTCTCGACACGGGCATGATTCTGAAATACCAATTTGAGATCTTGGAACATCTCATATGCTCCGTGGCGTTCAAAACGTTTTTGAAGTCCCGGTTCTAAGCCGTAATGCATGGCGCACTAAACTATCAAGTAGTCATCTAGTGGTGCATCAAGGACATAATTCTTCTGTGCAGCAATGAGGATAATCCTCAGATCACGGACCCAGTCCGCATCATTGCTACTATCATCTTTCAACTTAGTTTTCTCTAGGAACATATCAAAAATAAACGGGGAGCTACATCGCGAGCTATTTGATCTAAGACATAATTTGCAAATACTATCAGGACTAATTTCATCATAAATTAAGTTCAATTAATCAAATTACTTAAGAACTCCCACTTTGATAGACATCCCTCAAGTCATCTAAATGATTACGTGATCCAAATCAACTAAACCATGTCCGTTCATCACGTGAGATGCAGTAGTCTTCAATGATGAATATCTCTATGTTGATCATATCTACTATTTGATTCACGTTCGACCATTCAGTCTCCAGTGTTCCGAGGCCATGTCTGTACATGCTAGGCTCGTCAAGTTTAACCCGAGTATTCCACATGTGCAAAACTGCCTTGCACTCGTTGTATGTGAACGTAGAGCCTATCACACCCGATCATCACGTGGTGTCTCAGCACGATGAACTATCGCAACGGTGCATACTCAGGGAGAACACTTATACCTTGAAATTTTAGTAAGGGATCATCTTATAATGCTACCGCCGTACTAAGCAAAATAAGATGCATAAAAGATAAACATCACACGCAATCAAAATATGTGACATGATATGGCCATCATCATCTTGTGCCTTTGATCTCCATCTCCAAAGCACCGTCATGATCTCCATCGTCACCGGCTTGACACCTTGATCTCCATCGTAGCGTCGTGGTCGTCTCGCCAACTATTGCTTCTACAACTATCGCTAACGCATAGTGATAAAGTAAAGCAATTACATGGCGTTTGCATTTCATACAATAAAGTGACAACCATAAGGCTCCTGCCAGTTGCCGATAACTTTTACAAAACATGACCATCTCATACAACAACGTATATCACATCATGTCTTGACCATGTCACATCACAACATGCCCTGCAAAAACAAGTTAGACGTCCTCTACTTTGTTGTTGCAAGTTTTACGTGGCTGCTACGGGCTTCTAACAAGAACCGTTCTTACCTACGCATCAAAACCACAATAGTGATTTATCAAGTTTGCTGTTTTAACCTTCAACAAGGACCGGTCGCAGTCAAATTCGATTCAACTAAAGTTGGAGAAACAGACACCCGCCAGCCACCTTTATGCAAAACTAGTTGCATATTTGTCGGTGGAACCGGTCTCATGAACGTGGTCAAGTAAGGTTGGTCCGGGCCGCTTCATCCAACAATACCGCCGAATCAAAATAAGACATTGGTGGTAAGCAGTATGACGATCACCGCCCACAACTCTTTGTGTTCCCCAACAGTGGCATCCTATTCCCTCTCTTTCCTTTCCGCCTCCCCTTTTCCTTCTCCACTTAGGCCGGCCCATATGGGGGGCCCACCAGCCCCTTGTGGCTACTGTGTTTCCCCTTTTGGCCCATAAGGCCCATATCTTTTGCCGGGGGTGCCCGGAACCCCTTCCGGTGACCCGATATGTACCCGGTACCCTCCGGAACACTTCCGGTGTCCGAATACCGTCGTCCTATATATCAATCTTTACCTCTCGACCATTTCGAGACTCCTCGTCATGTCCGTGATCTCATTCGGGACTTCGAACAACATTCGGTCACCAAATCACATAACTCATATAATACAAAATCGTCATCGAACATTAAGCGTGCGGACCCTACGGGTTCGAGAACTATGTAGACATGACCGAGACACCTCTCTGGTCAATAACCAATAGCGGAACCTAGATGCTCATATTGGCTCCTACATATTCTATGAAAATCTTTATCGGTCGAACCGTTATGACAACATACGTTATTCCCTTTGTCATCGGTATGTTACTTGCCCGAGGTTCGATCGTCGGTATCTTCATACCTAGTTCAATCTCATTACCGGCAAGTCTCTTTACTCGTTCCGTAATACATCATCCCAAAACTAACTCATTAGTCACTTTGCTTGCAAGGCTTCTTATGATGTGCATTACCGAGAGGGCCCAGAGATACCTCTCCGATACTCGGAGTGACAAATCCTAATCTCAATTCAGGCCAACCTAACAAGACACCTTTGGATATACCTGTAGAGCATCTTTATAATCACCCAGTTACGTTGTGGCATTTGATAGCACACAAGGCATTCCTATGGTATCCGGGAGTTGCATGATCTCATAGTCAAAGGAATATGTATTTGACATATATGAAAGCAATAGCAATAAAACTGAATGATCAACATGCTAAGCTAACTGATGGGTCTTGTCCATCACATCATTCTCCTAATGATGTGATCCCGTTATCAAATGACAACTCATGTCCATGGTTAGGAAATCTTAACCATCTTTGATCAACGAGCTAGTCAAGTAGAGGCTCACTAGGGACTCAGTGTTTTGTCTATGTATTCACACATGTATTAAGGTTTCCGGTCAATACAATTCTAGCATGAATAATAAACATTTATCATGAATAAGGAAATATAAAATAACAACTTTATTATTGCCTCTAGGGCATATTTTCTTCATGAAGCTCATGGGGCGCGACGGTGGTGCTAGCTTGGGCTCGGATTTTGAGAGGGAAAAAGAGAGGAAAGGGGGCGGTTGTCACCGAGGTGGCGCACGGTGGCCCGTTGGAGGTATAGGAGCTGCAGGGTCGCCAGAATCGTCGAAGATCGCCAACGGGTGCAGAGGTTGAAGACGACATGGATCCAGCATTGGAGAGGCTCCCGGCTCGAATTCGTTGGTGTAGGCGAGGCAGCGGAGCACGGCGGAGCGGATGGACACCATTTTAGGCATCGGGGAGCTTGGTGGGCACGAGGACAACGAAGGTGTTGGAAATATGCCCTAGAGGTAATAATAAAGTGGTTATTATTATATTTCCTTAATCATGATAAAAGTTTATTATTCATGCTAGAATTGTATTGATTGAAAACTTAAATACATAAGCAAATACCAAGTCCCAAGTAGGCCTCTACTAGACTAGCTTGTTGATATGGTTAAGGTTTCCTGACCATAGACATGAGTTGTCATTTGATAACAGGATCACATCATTAGGAGAATGATATGATAGACAAGACCCATCCGTTAGATTAGCATATGATCGTTCAGTTTATTGCTACTGCTTCCTTAAATGTCAAATACATATTCCTTCGACCATGAGATCATGCAACTCACGGATACCGGAGGAATACCTTGTGTGCTATCAAACGTCACAACACAACTGGGTGATCATAAAGATGCTCTACAGGTATCTCCGAAGGTGTTTGTTGAGTTGGCGTGAATCGCGATTCGGATTTGTCACTCTGTATGACGGAGTGTTATCTCTGGGCCCTCTCGGTAATACAACATCACAAGAAGCTTGCAAGCAAAGTGACTAAGGAGTTAGTTACAAGATGATGTATTACGGAATGGGTAAAGAGACTTACCGGTAACGAGATTGGACTAGCTAGGTATGAAGATACCGATGATCGAATTTCAGGCAAGTAACATACCGATGGACAAAGTGAACTACGTATTTGTAATAAAGGTCCGACCGATAAAGATCTTCGTAGAATATGTAGGAACCAATATGGGCATCCAGGTCCCGCTATTGGTTATTGACCGGAAAAGCGTCTCAGTCATGTCTACATCATTCTCGAACCCGTAGGGTCCGCACACTTAACATTGTTGACGATATAGTATTATATGAGTTATATATGTTGGTGACCGAATGTTGTTCGGAGTCCCGGATGAGATCACGGACATGACGAGGAGCTCCGGAATGGTCCGGACGTAAAGATTGATATATAGGATGATATGGTTGGGCCAAGCGGTAAGGCCCACGGTGCTTTAGGTCGATGCAAAAAGAAATTTTGCGGAGGTCAGGGACCAGACGCCAGGGACCGTGGCGTCTGGTACTGGAAACCAAGAAGGACTCTTCCTTGCGTTTCAAACCGACTTTGAGGAGACTCTTTCTCCAAGAAATGACCTCAGGGCTCAACATATAAATAGAGGAGCAGGGCTAGCCCTTGGGGGACACCACGATTCACCAAGCCGTGTGCTGGCGCCCCTCTCCCTCTAGTTCGTCCTTCGTCCTAAATCCGTTGTGCTTGGCGAAGCCCTGCGGAAATAGTTTCACCACCACCGGCACCACGCCGTCATGCTGTCGGAACTCATCTACTACTACGCCTCTCTTGCTGGATCGAGAAGGCGAGGACGTCATCGAGCTGAACGTGTGCTGAACGCGGAGGTGCCGTACGTTCGGTACTTGATCGGGTCGGATCGTGAAGGTGTACAACTATATCAACCGCCTTGATAAACGCTTTCGCTTAGTGATCTAGAAGGGTATGTAGATGCTCTCCCCCTCTCGTAGCTATACATCTCCATGGATAGATCTTGCGTGTGCGTAGAAATTTTTTGTTTTCCATGCAACGTTCCCCAACAGAAGGACATGGCAACAACGGATCGGGTCTGTGTTGCGGGGAGGAGAACGGCGTGAGGGGGCAGGGGATGGAGAGCTAGGGTTCGTCCACGGTGTCGAGTGGGTCCTTATCCATCCAGGGAAGCCACATGATGGTCGCCGCATAGCCATCCTGGCCACAGACGCATGTGCGGCGTCAACCTCCCCCGCGGTGAACATAAGGTTGAAGAAGGTGGCTTAGCAGGCTGGGCCTCACTGTACACTTGCGGCCCAAGTGCACAGTAGGGATCTTATTTTTTTCTGTTTCTTTTTTCTTATTTCTTATTATTTTAGGTATCAAATGAATTTAGTTAAATGTGAAACTTGTCATATAATTATAATGCAATATTATGAGTATGCACACAACGTTCCAGGCCATTTGCAAACATTCAAATTTTGGTTTTTATTTATTTGACTTAAATAATTGATGTTGGCCCTGTTAATTTGTTGCTAGGGGCATTTTGTGTGAGCATCGGTGTCGCCGGTAGGTCCAACCTGACGGAGCGTCATTGTTTGAAGCCGCATGTGAAGTCTGCTTCTGCTCAGGCCGATTTGGCCGGGTACCGTTAAGTAATAAAGCTTTGCTTTTTCTAAAAAAAAAGGACCAAGCTGTGTTGTTTGCTGCTCTTGATTGCGTCGTACTAGGCTGCTTCTTAGGTGAAGAACATCTTCCAATTCCTGGTTGGAGATAATCAAAGACTTTGATGGGACGAATTTGAAGTTTTCATTGTCCATATCCATTGCCTACTGGTGCCACACGTGCTGCCCGAGACACATCTGAAGAGCTCGCCGTCGCCTCTGCCCCTGAGACATGTTTCAGTCTCTTCTGTTTATCAGGTTCTCCCTGTTCCTTCACTGCCAATTTTCTTTACTCTCTGTTGCTTCTTTATGGTTAGATTAGAGCAACTCCAACCAGCCGACCCAAACGGACGGCGATTTTGTTCGTTTGGATCGACCCGGCGGACACCCATATCCGCTTTCGCGTTTGGGTCGGCGCTTGCGCCCAACGCTGGCCCGACCCAATTTTGAGGTCGCGCGAAAAAAAGATACCGTAAATATTTTGAAAATAAAAAACATTAATTAAACATTAATGCCGGCCACAAAGGCCGGCGAGAGTCCACGAGTCCACTTTACATTAAGTAAAAACATTTAATAAAACTAAAAACTAGGAGGAGGCACAGTGCCCTAGGCATCCTCGTTGTCGTCGTCAGCGCCGGTGAGGTCGATGAGCGTCGGCGCCGGGCCAGCCCAGGGGAACGGCATCTCCCAGGCTGTGGTGATGTCCTCCGTCGCTGGCTGTACCGCCGCCGGCTAGGCTGCCCCACCGCGGGCACGACGCTCCTCCTCCTCCGCCTTGCGGCGCTCCTCCTCCGTGTCGCGCTCCAACTGCTCGAGCCGCTCGCCCTCGCTGCGCTCCTCCGCCATCCTGCACTGCCGCCAATGCTCCAGGTAGATCTACTCCTGCGCCGGCGTCACCCAAAGCCAGACGGGTGGCGCGCTGACCCACTCGCGCACGTACCCCTCCCATGTGTAGTGCTCGGGCTTGATGGGGGTCGGCGCCGGCTCGGCCTTGACGGGGGACGGCGGCATCAGCAGCAGAAGGACGCAGTCACCGACAGCGGAGAGCACCATGGCCTCTGACAGGCGCGCCTAGTACGCCGCCTGCTCCTCCTCCGTCTTGCGCCGCTCTTCCTCCTCTCTTTCATGGAGGGCAGCCGCCAGCGCCACCTGGTAGGCAGCCTCCGCCTCCTGGTCCTTGTCGCACACGACAAGGGGTGGCGGGGTGCCAGCCCGCACACTGCTCCTCGTGCTCGAACGCGAACCAGACCTCCCAATCGGGAGAGTTTGCTGCGTAGGCGTGGTCGAGGCGCTGCTCCGGCGTCAGCTGCTACCGCCGGCGCCGCACCTCCTCCGTGTGTGCCCGTGCCATCCGCGGCACCGCCGGCACTGGGATCCTCTCCGGACCCAAGTGCCAGTCATGTGGCAGCGTGACGTCGGGATACGGGAGGGGGACGCGGTGCTCCCAGTGCCACCTCGCCTGGTGCACTGGGACGCTTATCCGCTGCCTATTCTTTCTTGATACTCCTTCAAGTCGGTTTTTTTTGTTTTGTGTTTGCGCGAAAGGTCTGTCGGGGGCCTTGCCCTTGTTCTTGCTCGAGAAGAAGCCCATGGTGGCTAGGGCTGTCGCCAACGGGGGAGCAGAGGGGTGGCTGGATGGGGATGGGCATCTGGAAGAGGATGAGGACGCCCCCCCCCCACACGCTCTGATTAAAAAAGGCTGCCCGCTGTCGCTGACGCGTGGGCCCGTGGTCGGCGGTCGTCATTAATAAAGACGCGGGAGGTAGTTGACCGGCCGCCATGTGGGGACGCGGTGGACACCGAGAGGACGCGCGGCGCGTGCGCGCCGACGCATTTTAGGCCTAAATTTGGGCTGAAAATGGGTCCGTGCGAACGCGTTTTGGGAATGGGTCCGCGCATTGGGCCATCACTTTTGTCCGCGGCGACCCAAACGGATGGCGGCGGACTAAATGGGTCATCGTGTTGGAGTTGCTCTTACTATCATTTATACTACATGAATTTTCCTGATCGCCGGAGGGGCAGGCAGCACCTATCAATACCGAACCGCCGGCCTCCTGGGGCCATCGGGGGGGTTGCTCGTGAGCGCTCGGTGTCTCTCATCCATAACCTAGCCATGGCAGGGGAGAGGGGCTCCTCGTCGCGATCCAGTGGAGGAGACGAGGTTGATCTAGAAAAGATGTTGAAGAACATGGAACTGCTGGACGAAGAACTGGATGATGTGGTCATTGGGAAGGAGGAGGCGCAGAAATTCAAAGCGGAGGCCAGATGGCTTGCGATAGCCTGGGTGAATACGGATAGACCCTTTAGCCCCACGGCATTCTTTGACAACATGAAGTTCATCTGGGGGCTGGCTCAAACACCGAAATTCCGTGAAGCAGGGGAAAATCTGTTCATCATCCAACTCTTCTGCCTTGGGGATTGGAGGAAGGTTGTGCATGGAGGTCCTTGGCTCTTTAGGGGCCTGGGAGTGATTATCGAGGATTACGACGGCACGACGGATCCTGAAACGGTGGTTCTGGATGGCCTGTATGTGTGGGCGCAAATCCACAGGATCCCAGAAGTCTATCGCCAGGAACCAGTGGTTGATGTGCTAGCTCGAAGGATAGGTAAAGTCAGGGAGGATCAGCTTCGACCTACCCTGTACTATGAGGGAGATTATGTTCGTGTCCATGCTAGGGTTCTTACTGCAAAACCCTTAACTCGCTTCATTCCTCTCACGGTGGAGGGAGAGGGAACACGTATGCTGGTTGTTAAATATGAAAAGATCCCCTTCTTTTGCCAGATATGTGGTTTCATGGGTCACAGTTATGAAGAATGTGGCAATGGTGTGTGGAAAGAGGAGGATAAAAAGTGGGGCAAGTGGATGATTGCCAAACGACGCACAGTACAATATTCTCAGCCGTCCAGTGCTTTTGGTCCTCGTGGCGGAAGGGGTCGTGGCCGCGGTACTGGAGGCCGCGGGTTTGGTCCAGCTCGTGGACGTGGTGATGGCAGAGAGCCGGCAAGGAATAATGCTGCGCCTGCAGCAAGTTCAGAGGAGAATAAGGGTAAAGCAGCTGATGCAAATATTGACAGCACTGGGAAGGAGGATGTTACAGTAGATAAAGCAGATAAAGGGGCTGCATCCAACTTGGTACAATCATCTAGCGAGGGCTCAGATCAGGTTGAGCCCAGAGGGGATAAAGTGCAGATCAGCGAGCAGGTCACAACCGAGATGATAGCCGTCAAGAACTCTAAAAGGTGTTCTCAGGACAACAACCAGAGACTTGCTAATAGCATCGCTGCGAGTGAGCAGAATTTGGAGGAGGGAAAGAACGGAGGCACCATAGTTGCTATTAACAGCACATCACCGGGGATCCCCCCGCTGCCTCATGTCTATGTCTCACCTCGCAAGAACAACAAGAGGCCGAAGAAAACACAGGAGAATCAAGGGGGTGGAGGCGACAAGAAGGATAAGCAGTTAACCAATGCAGTATCGGCGGGCTCCTCCGAGGAGCGCCGCCGGGCACAATGAGTATAATAAGCTGGAACTGCCGAGGTGCGGGTAAAGCCTCGACAGTTCGAGAACTCCGTGAGATCACGGGGAAATTTGCCCCTACCGTGCTTTGTATTCTTGAGACCCAAATTGAGAAGGCAAGGGTAGAAAGTTTAGCTAGCTCGATAGGCTATGATAAAGCTTATGCTATTGACAGTACTGGTAGAAGTGGTGGTATTGGCATCTTTTGGAACAATTCAACAAATATTGAGTTTTTGGGTTATTCTGTGTACCATATAGATTGCAAGGTCGATCTTGGCAGTGACCCATGGAGGCTAACTGTGGTCTACGGAGAGGCCCAGACCCATTTACGCCATCAAACATGGAATGTTATCAAGGGGATAAGTAGCTCTAGCGACCTTCCTTGGCTGTGTATTGGAGATTTCAATGAAGTATTACGCCCAGAAGAACACGAAGGGGTTGGTCAGAGGAGCAATGCTCAAATACAAGGTTTTCGAGATGTGGTTGACAGTTGCAGGTTGGTCGACTTGGGATTTAAAGGCAGATTCTGGACTTTTGAAAAGAAGGTCAGTGGGGGGTCGTATACGCGTGTCAGACTGGATAGAGCTCTCGGATCAACCGAATGGGGTGCGCAATTTCCGTTAGCAAACCTGAGTCACTTGACGGCTGCCACATCTGATCATTCACCGATTCTGCTAGAGCTGAATGGAGAGACTGAAGGGAGAAGGACGAGCCCCCTGTTTCGGTATGAGGTGGCTTGGGATACACATGAGAGTCTGAAAGGCACTATATTGGAATCTTGGTCTGCTAATCAGGCGAGCGGCAGAGTTGATGATTTAAAACAAAAACTCGCTGCACTCTCTTGTAGATTGAAATCATGGAACAATGACACGTTTGGTTAGGTCAGGAAGGAGATAAAAAATTTGAAGAGAGAGCTGGAGAGATTGCGGTCGGATCCCGCAAGAACGGGGCCGTGCCACGCTGAGATAAAAATCAACGAGAAACTAGTTGAGCTATATCACAGAGAGGAGGTACTATGGAGACAGCGATCGAGGATCAACTGGTTGGCTAAGGGGGACAAAAATACAAATTTTTTCCGTCTTAGGGCGAGCATGAGAAGAAAGAAGAATATGATCAAGGCGCTGTCAAATTCTCTTGGTGTGATGGTTGATGATCCGGCTGAGTTGAAGGAGCTGGTTTCAAATTTTTACAAGGATTTGTACACATCCGAGGGCGTTCAGAACATGGAGGCGGTACTTTCTCATGTTCCCAGAAAGGTGACTAGTGCGATGAATGATATGCTATGTGCTGCATACACAAAAGAGGAAGTGAAGGTGGCCCTTTTCCAGATGTTTCCCACGAAGTCACCGGGCCCGGACGGGTTCCCGGCGCACTTTTATCAGAGGCACTGGGACGTTTGTGGGGAGGAGGTGACTAATGCTGTTCTTCGGATTGTGAAAGGAGAGGAGAGCCCAGAATGTATCAACGATACTTTTCTGGTTTTGATCCCGAAGGTAATGAATCCAACGCTCTTAACTCAGTTCAGGCCTATAAGTTTATGTAATGTCCTTTACAAAATAGCTTCGAAAGTGGTAGCAAACAGGCTTAAACAAGTACTTCCGGAGATCATATCAGAGGATCAGTCTGCCTTTGTCCCTGGAAAGTTGATTATGGATAATATTATCAGCGCTTATGAATGCTTACACTTTATGAAGAGGAGCAAGTCAAAGTCAAATAGCTACTGTGCTCTTAAGCTGGATATGATGAAGGCCTATGATAGGC